>CM042411.1:6443674-7043674 GCA_023634145.1 Thymallus thymallus | reverse complement strand
AGCACCAGTCGGGGGCAAACTTGGTGTGACCTGTGTTCAGGAAGTGAAGGTCCAGACTGTGGTGGAGCTTGTACATGGTCCGCCAGGCACAATACCAGAGTTTTGGCCGCTGCAGTTATCACAATTCAGAAGAAATGGTGCATGTAGCTCATGACTGCGCTGCTGCCTTTGCTGGATGACATGCCTTCATCAATCAAGTAGTTGACTTGTTGTGGTATTCCTTCACAGCAGACACCAAACAGTAGATGGGACCTGGCTGCATAGGGAAATAAGGATAGTGTGCTTGCAAACAACAACAAAAGAACATTAAGACAAATAAATTGTCTTTACACAGCTCAGTGAAAGGCATTTGCCTATATATACACATATATATATATCATTATTTTTGTGTATAGCCTATATTTTTTATTATTTAACCTTTATTTAACAAGGCAAGTCAGTTAAGAACAATTTCTTATTTACAACAACAGCCTACCTACAGGGTCAGTCCCTGGAGCAAATTAGGTTTAAGTGTCTTGCTCAAGTAAACATCGACAGGTTTTCACCTTGTTGGCTCTGGGATTCGATCCAGCAACCTTTCGGTTACTGGCCCAACGCTCTACCCACTAGGCTACCTCTATCTATCTATGTCCTTAATCGGTATAAAGGAGGAAATGTTGCTTACTTGTTGAGCAAAATCAAAGCTGTAATGTATCCTGATGTCTTTGCTTACTGGTTCAGTAGGGCCCCCCAGAGACAACAGCGGGTCTTGACAGGTGATACCTCTGGAAAGCACATAAATAATGTGAGATCAATAAAAGTAGTGCCAATCATGTTGGAGGTAAATTAAATAATCAAAACATGTTGTTTATGCTTTACATACCAAGTGTTGTCATCGATTATTTGTAGAGACACCACACCTCTGCTTTTGTCACATGAGAGGCAGCAGCTTTCCACCAAAGTGTTTGTGTCCTGGGTGGCATCCTGGTAATACTATTGTATTATCCTCTGCGTAGTTGTTGATGAAGTTAACCACTCGCTGCAAATCCTCATGCTTCAGGTGTAACCTGTGCTTCCTTGGTCCAGCTCTCTTTTTGATGGGAGGCATTAGACCATTCTCCTTGTAGGACTGGTGGAGGAGAGTCAGGTGTGGTCTACTGATGCTGAAAGACAAATTCCAGTACTAGCAATACAAACCGATTGTCATAGCTGGCTAAAGTTAACCAAATAGGTTAAATGTTAGCTAGTTATATAGCTAACATTAGGCTATAACTAGCAATTCAAATGGCTTTCTGAGATAATATTACTACTCAGATCATACATGTAATGTTAGCTAGGGAGACAGCCACCTAACGTCAGCTAGCTAGCTAACAGTATACTTTAACTTGGGGTCTTTTGTTTAGACATGTAGCTAGCTAGATAGCTAAAGAATGAACCATAATCCCAATCCATAGAGAACTAGCAATACAAACCAATTGTCATATCGAGCTAAAGTTAACCAAATAAGTTCAATGTTAGCTAGTTAACATTAGGCTATAACTAGCAATGCAAATGGCTTTCTGAGATAATATTACTACATAGATCATACACGTAATGTTAGCTAGCGAGTCAGTCACCTAATGTTAGCTAGCTAGCTAACTGTAAGTTTTAACTTGCAATGAAAACAACTTTCTGACAAAATTAGAAACGTACAATATCTGAAACTGTAGCTAGACTCTTACCCGTATACATGGATGAACGCTTCACGGCAGACTGCAACCCCTTTCATTAAATAAGACGTCCTGTGTTGTTTCCGTTTTGTTTATACAGCTTGCTTGGCCCGTTGTGTCAAGTCACTCTGGTTCACACTGACTGTGTTTAATGCCATAAGAATCATCAGATCTTTCTCCCTCTGTCACCGATGCAGTAGAAAGGATTATCTACATATAACAAGCAGCTCCTTCTGTAGATAGAAGATGCTACACAGCAGACCAAACCGAAACTCATCTCTTGGCATGTCCAGCCCATTGATTGAGCATTTTAATAAAACATTTAAATAAGCGTTAAAATGCCTCTCCTTTGAAGTTGTATATATTTTTTATATATATATATTTTTTTTTTCAATAGGTAGATAGATCAGCTTTAATACTGCAAATAGATTGTAGCTTCCATCAATGTAATTGCCTGCATCATATATACAGTTCCAGTCAAAAGTTTGAAAAGGGATTATCTTTATTTTTTATATTTTCTACATTGTAGAATAATAGTGAAGACAAAAGTTTTTCCCTGGAGGCTTACTGAGTCCGAGGTATTAAAGGAGCTCCTGAAACTTTGTTTAGACCCTTTCTTCTTTAAGGTTGCTGCCCCTATCATCGCCAAGCCTATCTCCAACCTTTTTAACCTCTCTCTCTGTTCTGGGGAGGTTCCTATTGCTTGGAAGGCAGTCACGGTTAGTCCTTTATTTAAAGGGGGAGATCAATCTGATCTTAACGGTTATAGGCCTATTTCTATTTTTCTTTGTTTATCAAAAGTGTTGGACAAACTTGTCAATAATCAACTGACTGGCTTTCTTGATGTCTATAGTATCCTCTCTGGTATGCAGTCTGGTTTCCGCTCAGATTATGGATGTGCCACTGCAACCTTAAAGGTCCTCAATGATGTCACCACTGCCCTTGATTCTAAGCAATGTTGTGCTGCTATTTTTATTGACTTGGCCAAAGCTTTTGATACGGTAGACCATTCCATTCTTGTGGGCTGGCTAAGGAGTATTGGTGTCTCTGAGGGGTCCTTGGTCTGGTTTGCTAACTACCTCTCTCAAAGAGTGCAGTGTATAAAGTCAGAAAATCTGCTGTCTCAGCCACTGCCTGTCACCAAGGGAGTACCCAAAGCTCAATCCTAGGGCCCAAGCTCTTTTCAATTTACATCAACAACATAGCTCAGGCAGCAGGAAGCTCTCTCATCCATTTATATGCAGATGATACAGTCTTATACTCAGCTGGCCCCTCCCCGGATTTTGTGTTAAATGTTCTACAACAAAGCTTTCTTAGTGTCTAACAAGCTTTCTCTACCCTTAACCTTGTTCTGAATACCTCCAAAGCAAAGGTCATGTGGTTTGGTAAGAATAATGCCCCTCTCCCCATAGTGTGATTACTACCTCTGAGGGTTTAGAGCTTGAGGTAGTCACCTCATACAAGTACTTGGGAATATGGCTAGATGGTACACTGTCCTTCTCTCAGCACATATCTAAGCTAAAGTTAAATCTAGACTTGGTTTCCTCTATCGTAATCACCCTTCTGCCAAACAAACCCTGATTCTGATGACCATCCTACCCATGGAGATTACGGAGACATAATTTATAGATCGGCAGGAAAGGGTGTTCTCGAGTGGCTAGATGTTCTTTACCATTCGGCCATCAGATTTGCCACCAATTCTCCTTATAGGACACATCACTGCACTCTATACTCCTCTGTAAACTGGTAATCTCTGAATACCCGTCGCAAGACCCATTGGTTGATGCTTAATTATAAAACCCTCTTAGGCCTCACTCCCCCCTATCTGATATATCTACTGCAGCCCTCATCCTCCACATATAACACCAGTTCTGCCAGTCACATTCTGTTAAAGGTCCCCAAAGCACACACATCCCTGGGTCGCTCGTCTTTTCAGTTCGCTGCAGCTAGCGACTGGAACGAGCTGCAACAAACACTCAAACTGGACAGTTTCATCTCAATCTCTTCATTCAAAGACTCAATCATGGACACTCTTACTGACAGCTGTGACTGAATAAAAAAATAAAAAAATAAAAAATAATATATGACATAAGTGAAGGAAAAGCTTCACCTGGAATGCTTTTTCAACAGTCTTGAAGGAGTTCCCATATATGCTGACATTTTCCGGATTGACTAACCTTCATGTCTTAATGTAATGATGGACTGTCGTTTCTCTTTGCTTATTTGAGCTGTTCTTGCCATAATATGGACTTGGTCTTTTACCAAATAGGGCTATCTTCTGTATACCACCCCTACCTTGTCACAACACAACTGATTGGCTCAAACGCATTAAGAACAAAAAGAAATTCCACATATTAACTTTTAAAAGGCACACCTGTTAATTGCAATGCAATACAGGTGACTACCTCATGAAACTGCTTGAGAGAGTGACAAGAGTGAGCAAAGCTGTCATCAAAGCAAAGGGTGGCTACTTTGAAGAATCTCAAATATCAAATTCCATGTGTTATTTCATAGTTTTGATGTAAAAATAAAGAAAAGCCCTGCAATGAGTAGGTGTATCCAAACTTTTGATTGGTACTGTATATACAGTATATATGTGTGTACATGTATATTATATGTATGTATGTATGTATGTATGTATGTATGTATGTATGTACAGTGCCTTCTGAAAATATTCAGACTCGTCTGAATATATAACTTTGTTATGTTACAACCTTATTCAATCTAAATACAATACCCCATAATGACAGGTTTTTATACATTTTTGCAAATGTATTAAAATTAAAAAACTGAAATACCTTTATTACATAAGTATTCAGATCCTTTGCTATGAGACTTGAAATTGAGCTCAGGTGCATCCTGTTTTCATTGATCATACTTGAGATGTTTCTACAACTTGATTGGAGTCCACTTGCGGCAAATTCAATTGATTGGACATGATTTCGAAAGGCACACACCTGTCTACATAAGGTTCCACAGATTACAGTGCATCTCAGAGCAAAAACCAAGCCATGAGGTCAAAGGAATTGTCCATAGAGCTCCGAGACAGGATTGTGTCGAGGCTCAGATCTGGGGAAGGGTACCAAAACATTTCTGCAGCATTGAAGGTCCCCAAGAACACAGTGGGCTCCATAATTCTTAAATGGAAGAAGTTTGAAACCACCAAGACTCTTCCTAGAGCTGGCCACCCGGCCAAACAGAGCAATCGGGGGAGAAGGGCCTTGGTCAGGAAGGTGACCAAGAACCCGATGGTCACTCTGATAGAGCTCAAGAGTCCCTCTGTAGAGATGAGAGAACCTTCCAGAATGACAACCATCTCTGCACCACTCCACCAATCAGGCCTTTATGGTAGAGTGGCCAGACGGAAGCCACTCCTCAGTAAAAGGCACACGACAGCCCACTTGGAGTTTGTCAAAAGTCACCTAAAGACTCAGACCGTGAGAAACAAGATTCTCTGGTCTGATGAAACCAAGTTTCAACCCATTTGCCTGAATGCCAAGCGTCACGTCTGGAGGAAACCTGCCACCATCCCTACGGTGAAGCATGGTGGTGGCAGCATCATGCTGTGGGGATGAATTTCAGCGGCAGGGACTGGGAGACTTGTCAGGATCGAGGGAAAGATGAACAGAGCAAATTACAGAGAGATCCTTGATGAAAACCTGCTCCAGAGCGCACAGGATCTCAGACTGGGGTGAACTTTCACCTTCCAACAGGACAACAACCCTAAGTACACAGTCAATACAATGCAGGAGTGGCTTCGGGACAAGTCTCTGAATGTCCTTGAGTGGGCCAGCCAGAGCCTGGACTTGAACCCGATCGAACATCTCTGGAGAGATCTGAAAATAGCTGTCTAGCAACGCTCCCCATCCAACCTGAAAGAGCTTGAGAGAATCTGCAGAGAGGAATGGGAGAAACTCCCCAAATACAGGTGTGCCAAGCTTGTAGCGTCATACCCAAGAAGACTCAAGGCTGTAATTGCTGCCAAAGGTGCTTCAACAAAGTACTGAGTAATGGGTCTGAATACATATGTAAATGTGATATTTCCAGGTTGTTTTTTTATACATTCACAAACATTTCTACAAAACTGTTTATGCTTTGTCATTATGGGGTATTGTGTGTAGATTGATGAGAGAAAAAAATGATTTAATATATTTTAGAATAAGGCTGTAATGTAACAAAATGTGGAAAACGTCAAGGGGTCTGAATACTTTCCAAAGGCACTGTATGTATGTTTGTATATATCAAATCAAATTGTATTGGTAACATACACATCAGATGTTATTGCGGGTGTAGCGAAATGCTTGTTTCTAGCTTCAACAGTGCAGTAATATCTAACCATTTCACAACAATAGACACAATACACACAAATATAAAGTAAAGGAATGGAATTAAAAATATATAAATATTTGGATGAGCAATGTCGGAGCGGCATAGACTAAAATACAGTAGAATATAATTCTACTATAATTCCTGTACTGTATGTGTCCTGGAGGACAGGTAGTTTGCGGGCTGAGCAGTTGCCGTACCAGGTGGTGATACAGGATTTTAGGTGCCAAGCCAAATTTCTTCAGCCTCCTGAGGTTGAAGAGGTGCTGTTGCGCCTTCTTCACCACAATGTCTGTGTGGGTGGACCATTTCAGTTTGTCTGTGATATGTATGCCGAGGAACTTAAAGCTTTCCATCTTCTCCATCGATGTGGATAGGTGGGTAATCCCTCTGCTGTTTCCTGAAGTCCACGATCAGCTCCTTTGTTTTGTTGATGTTGAGTGAGAGGTTATAGCATCTATACACTGGCTTCCTGCTAAGGGTAGGGTTCAAGGATTTACAGCTAACCTACAAACCAATACATGGACTTGCTCCTACTTTTCTCTCCCATTTGGTCCTGCTGTAAATACCTACACGTACGCTACGGTCACAAGACGCAGGCCTCCTTATTGTTCATAGAATTTTCAAGCAAAAAACTCTAGGCAGAGCTTTCTCTTATCGAGCTCCAGACTCGGTCTCAACCTTTAAGTCTTTACTGAAGACACATTTTCAGGCTCTGATCATAGGGAAGCCTTTGCTCCTCTAGCTGTCTATGGTCAGAGCCTGACAGATCTAGGTTTTATTTTTCTATGTTGGTTTTGTGTTGGTCCCCAATTAGAGGCAGCTGCTTTGCATTGTCTCTAATTGGGGGCCGTATTTAGTTCATGTGTTTCCACCTGTCTTTTGTGGATCATTGTTTAATGCTGTTAAGCCTACCGTGTGTTACGTTTGTTTATCTGTTTGAAATAATCATGTCGCACTACTTCAGCGGTGCGTCTTGGTCTGCCGCTCACCACGTTCGTGACACTAATCTCTTCAATAGGTCCTATGATTGAGTGTAGTCTGGCCCACGGTTGCGAAGGTGAACAGCAAGGCATTCCTTTTTCCGGTAGGACTCTGACCCTGTTACGCGGGCTGAGTCACTGGCTTGCTCATGCTGTCCCTAGGAAGGTGCATCACATCATGCCAGGCTTTTTGTGCTATACTTTACTTCAGTGGGTTGAGTCACTGATCTTCCTGTCTGGTTTTGCAAACCCTCAGGCTTTTGTGGTGGGGGAGACCTTTGTGGGCTATACTCAGCCTTGTCTCAGTGAAGTAAGTTAGTCGTCTGTTGATATCCCTTTAGTGTGGGGGCTGTGCTTTGGCAAAGTGGGTGGGGTTATATCCTACCTGGTTGGCCCTGTCCAGGGGTAACTTTCGACGGTGCTACAGTTTCCCCTGACCCCTACCCCCATCTCAGTATCTATGTTGCAATAGTCTATGTGCTGGAGGGGCTAGGGTCAGTATGTCCTATCTGGTGTAATTATCCTGTCTTATATGGTGTCCTATGTGATCTTAGGCGCTCGCTCTCTTTGTCTCTCGCAACTATGAACATTTGAATATAATCTCCACCCGGCACAGCCAAAAGACTGGCCACCCCTGTGAACATGGTTCCTCTCTAGGTTTCTTCCTAGGTTCCTGTCGCTCTAAGGAGTTTTTCCTAGCCACTGTGCTTCTGCATTGCTTGCTTTTTGAGGTTTCAGACTGGGCATCTGTAGAAGCACTGTGACAACTGCTGATGTACAATATACTTTAATTTTTGTATATATTGTTTGATTAATTGATCATACCTATCCAATCAGATATAGGTATGTGCAGCAAGCCAAAGACTTTTGTAAGGAGTGTTGAGTGCATGTGCATACTGATTATGCAAAAATATAATCAACTTTTCACAGACAAAAGTGCCAGCACACAAACCTGTAGGTCAAAAGCACACAGTTGACTTTATTTATGTGTGAAACTGATACATTTATTCTTGTGAAAAATACATACACAAATCCTGTTCAATAATTGTTCATATGTTTCTTACAACGTGGAAATTGTTTGTTTGCCACTTTTATAAATGTCAAAATATTATATTATAATCCACGGATTGCATATAGGCACGTATGCATCCTAAAGGAGAAAAAAACTTGCACAATGCTTTAAGTGGAATGATAAAAGACCCGTGTGAAATGGGGAGTAATATTAAATGACACATGCACAAATAAAAAAAGTGTGGGTCATAACGTAAAATAACACACGTTTCAGTCATGTGACTTTGACTCAATGACATGCGCTACAAGCTACATAAACATACAGAGTAGGTGACACAGAATTACCCACATGCAGTGACATGTTGGAATGTGTGCCCTTGTGGTGTGTGGTGCCAGTGTTTTCTTGTGTCACTATGGTGAGGAGACAAAGTTGAACTGACAGCTGCTTGCCTGTCTTTGTGGCTGGAAACAGGTAGCCTTGCAGGCAGCTGTCCTATTCATGTGCCTTGAACACGTGCACACAAAACACACAAACATTGATTTGTCAGGCTAACATCAGAGGTGGAAAAACTGTCTCTGCCCAATGGTCTGATCCTGTGAAGCATGTCAGGGCACACACACACAGCAACGTGCCAGGAATCTGTGGAGGTGCCCAGAAATAGTACATAAAGTTGATCTCCAGCTAAGCTCCTGTTCCATTCTGCGTGCAGGCCAATACCTTTTATCAGTGGAAGATACAGGTCTATCGTTTACGCTGATTTACTTATTTTATCGCTTCATCATGTCATGACAAAGTGACAAACTGGGGTGCATCCCAATGTACTTGTTCCGTACTTCCCACAAATCTATAAGCATTGGCTTGGTAGAGGCATGGGCTATTGAGTTTCCACCACATTTCTTGTACCAGTCATTTCCTTGTACCAGTCATGTCCTCCTAAGTCAAAAACAGACTGCCTGGAAACAGAGTCCTGACTAGTGGACCAGATGTCAGAGTAACACAAAATGTGTCGACCCAGTGGCAGCCCTTTGAGTATTTAGCACTGCAAATCTCCTCTGTAAATCTCACAAGCTCTTGTTAAGCAATAATACATCAAACAGTGGAGGCTCCTCAGAGGAGGAAGGGGAGGGCCCTCTGTGAATTTCATAAAAATAAAAATAGTGAAACAGTGATATTTTTTTGATAAACTATACTAAATATATTAACATCACCAAATAATGTATTAAAACACACTGTTTTGCAATGAAGGCCTACAGTAGTCTCAACCTTTGCTCTGTAGGGTATCACCATGGTGTAGCCGGAGGACCGGTAGTTTCCGTACTCCTCTGGGTACATTGACTTCAATACAAAACCTAGGAGGCTCGTGGTTCTCATCCACTACTACAGACTGAATCTAGTACTGAAATCATAAGCGACAGCAGAGAGGGGTACTATGTTACCTAGCTTGCTATGGCTATCCAACAGTGGAACTCTTCCAAGTCAAGGTAAGCTTTTGGTTTTATTAATTTGTTGCCACCGGAGCCTGCTGGTGTAACTGCTAAACTTTTTGCTGACTGTACACTGTACTGCATGATTGTAGCAGGTTTACTAACGTGTTAGTTCTAGTAGCTATGTTGACTTGACGTTAGTTAATATGGTGACAGCGATGTAGGCTGTGAAGGTTTGACTTGGAAAGGTTTTTTCTCCTGGTGACAGACTACTGACGTGTTGTGCACTGAAGTCCACTAGCAAAGGGAAAAGGTGAGAGGAGGAGAGCGCGTAGCTGCGAGAAAGTATTTGTCACGACTGGGTGTGTAGATTGACCAAGGCGCAGCGCAGTAGTAGTTCGACATAAGTAATTTAATTAATATAAATAAACTTGATGAAGAACTACATAAAACAACGTAGACAAATGTAAATACACTTACTTCTTACAGACTGACATACACGACAATGAACCACACAAAGGTGTGGGACATGACACTTAATATAGGATCCTCAATCAGAGACAACGCATAGCAGCTGCCTCTAATTGAGGACCCAACACAACACAACATAGAACTAGGATACTAGATCTGTCAGGCTCTGACCATGGCCAAATAGAGAAGCAAAAGGCTTCTCTATGGCCAGAGCCTGACAGTATTATCCAACGATCAAAGGGCTCATGCTGTTTGTATGTGGCTGCTATGAAAGTGAACTGTGTTTGCGTGTGATCGGGGGTGTATTAATTAAGCCAATTCTGTTGATAAAACGTTTCTTAAACAGAGGCAAACGGAACGAGACGGGGATAAACATACCTTGTTTGCAACTGTTGGACTAATGATTACACCCTAGATCAGCTAGATGCAGGCAATTGTGCAAAGCGGTATTGAATGTGTCAATGTCTGTCACCTTGATTACTCAAATTTCTCTCAACCTGTGCACCTACGTTGTAAACTTTCATTCATAAGCTAGGTTGTAGCAACCTCATGATGGGTATAGGGAAAATGTTAGTATCATGTAGTAGCCTAAACCTATCGATATTACATTGAGTGTGAAGGGGAGGAGACAAGTTAAAGAAATACTTTTCAGCCTTGAGACAATTGAGACATGGATTGTGTATGTTTTCCATTCAGAGGGTGAATGGGCAAGATACAATATTTAAGTGCCTTTGAAGGGGTTATGGTAGTACTGTAGGTGCCAGTGTGTACTCAGTGGGATGGCACTGGAAAAGCTGATTCTTTCAAAAGCACTATTCCTTGTCAATATGCCACTGGCTCAGATGATGTGGGAGTGTGCTATTGTTATTGGTAGTGTAATATGGCCATTTTACCCGAGTGGTTTAGTTTTATGCATCATTTTATGAACAGTGCACAAAGCCTTAGTTGCATGATTTAATAGGCCCATAAAACATACATGATATTTATATTGAAGGTCACTTCACATGTATCACTACCTGGCACAACTCCATTTACCCAGTGTACAGGTGTATGCCTGCACTGCACCTACTGCTTTCTTTACCCAGTCCGGTGCACTGATTGGGGCAAATACAACTTTCAAATACTTTTATAATACACAAGGTGTGCTCGATTTAGCTTGCCCAATTAAATGGAACCAATGGAATATTTAGAAAAGTGCAATCTCTGTCCACCCTTTATCCAACTAGAACAAATGCACCTCCAGTATTTGAATGTTTTAATTGTATATAACCCTACTGATTGCTGCAACCCTGCATCAGTGCTTCAACACACACAATCATAATAGACGAAGGAAGGTCAGGATTCAGGAACACTATTTATTCCACCTAACATAACAGCAAGACCAGACTGCTCCAGGTACAAGTTTCAACCCGGTTCCCTCTCAGACCTGTTAGGTGTGGTTGATTAGGCAAGCTGGAAAATAATTACTGTATGAGTCACCATAACCGCATGCAGACACACATACACACATGCAACTCAGGCATGCATAAACAAATCTGTTGGATGGGATCATTCGTTTCAAAGATGTGATTTAAGTGTTGGGCTTCAGCAACAACAAAACAAAAGTGCTTGCGATATTTGGTCTTAAAACTGCCCCTGCAAAACAGGCTAAAATGGCTTTGGTATCCATGCAAGTTTGGGAAAGACAGCTTTATAGGAAAAAAGTTACAAAATAAAGTAATAATAGCACTGTGGGGAATTGTGGAGTAAAATAAGGCCTAATTATTTTATTGTATTTAACTGTATTTAGCAGGTGGTGAAACTTTTGTGCGGCACTGATTGTGCATGCTCTTACCTTTACCTCCCACTGTACTCGCCAGTACAATCCTGGGCGGGTCTCGGTGAAAGATTTCATGCTACATACTGGTGAGTCACCCGTTCACACACTCTCTCTATATCTCGCGAACACGCTTTAAGACAAATAGAACATATTCATAAATGCACCAAAACATGTTTTGTAATGTAAACAAATGTCTGTCGGGTTGTCCAACGAAGAGTGCCTTTTGCATCTCTTCTATGTTTTAAATAGACATTTTGCACAAACATTACATTTTAAAAGCCTGTTATATTAAATATGACAACATGGAAAATTCTGTTTAATATGAATAAATACTAGATAAATAGCCAAAATTCAGCATTTTGACACCTCCCTTTATGCATCCTCTGTGACTTCTAGAAATATTTTAATGCACTTAAACCCAACCTTTCATCATCATTGTAAAACCATAGTTATTTTGTTGCTTTGATAAAGTCATTTCTGAAGATTATTATTTATTTAATGTGATTAGTTATCACTGGATGCTTCTGAAGGGAGGACTGCTCAAAATAATGGCTGGAATGCAGCGAATGGAATGACATCAAACACATTGTTGATACCTTTCCACTTATTCCGCTACAGCCATTACCATGTACCCGTTCTCCCCAATTAAGGTGCCACCAACTTCCTGTGCTAGTGATTCACTTTAAGATAAGAGAAAACCTGTCGCCCATGTTAATGTCAACCCTGATGTTAATGTCAACCCTGTTACATGAACTGAACTTTGGTTTTAATATGGTGAAACTATCCCTTAAAAATTGTTTTTTTTTTTCAAAATTAACATTGAAGATCTAAATGTCAAATCATAGTGTATAAGCAGGTGAGCTGGTTCTACTCTTTTTAGCCATTTTCTTTTGTTTTGCGGATGAAAACTGAGCGGGTCGAGCATAACACGTCAACCCTGTTACCAATATATAGACAGGCTAGAAATGTTTTCACAATTTCAATTTGTTTGTGAAGCTTGCATTCAATTGCCCCTCCCTGTTGCACGCAACAAGCTTCAATTCCTCCCGTCACAATGGGATTCATGGCTGATTTAAGGTGAAATCATCAACCCTGTTACAGTCAACCCAGTCATATAAACTGAGTGTTCAAAACATTAGGAACACCTTCCTAATAGTGAGTTGCACCTACTTTTGCACTCAGAACAGCCTCAATTTGTTGGGGCATGGAATCTACAAGGTGTCGAAAGCAATCCACAGGGATGCTGGCCCATGTTGACTCCAGTGCTTCCCACAGTTCTGTCAAGTTGGCTGGATGTCCTTTGGGTGGTGGATCATTCTTGATACACACTGAAAGAGAAAAACCCAGCAGCGGTGCGGTTCTTGACACACTCAAACCGGTGCGCCTGGCACCTACTACCATAACCCGTTCAAAGGCACTTAAATCTTTTATCTTGCCCATTCACCCTCTGAATGGCAAACATACACAATCCATGTCTCAATTGTCTCAAGGCTGAAAAGTATTTAACTTGTCTCATCCCCTTCATCTACACTGATTGAAGTGGACTTAACAAGTGACATCAATAAGGGATCATAGCTTTCACCTGGTCAGTATTTGCCATGTTCCTAATGTTTTGTACACTAGAGAGTTAGGCCAATGCGGTTTCTTTTTTTCGAGCATCTGATGATGACCCGACATGGTGAGTGATGAACATGAAATTCTCCGGTCCTTACTGTTGCAGTCATGACACAAGTGCTGCTATGCTGTCAAATCCTCCCACATGTTTCTAGTTTAACCAGCTGTTTTCAGCAACATTTTTTGGGGTTGTCATATTGTCAGGTTTGCTAGCAACAAACTATTTAGCTAGCTTCTAGCCTTCGATGTGCAGTGCGATCTCCTCGTAATCAACTGCCAGTGTTGACGAGTGTCCTGACGACAAGACAAACATTTCTAGCAATGCCAGGTAAAATTGGGCATTATCAGCTCATTGTTATGGATGTATCCAAATGAATGTCAGTAGAAAACAGTTACCTTGCTGTTATTCTGTCTGCAGAGGTCATGACTGTGTTAGCCATAGCTAGCTGGCTAGCTAGCGAGCAAGCAAGGGATAGGAACATTGTCAGCGAGTATGGCATTGGAACATAAAGAGCAAACGACTGGGTCGTGTCCATAAATATCAAACTGAGTCTAGCAACTAATCGACTGGGTCTAGCAACCAAAAGAAAGTATGAATTTGCTTATATAAATTCAAATATTAGTTATTATTTTTTCTACCGGTAAATGTGTGCTTCCTATTGTTTTCTTTGGCAACTGTGGTATAAGCGGGATAAACAGCTTAAACAAATGCAACGGAATAAACTTTGCTGTTATTCTGGCTGCAGAGGTAGTGACTGTAGCAAGTTGGCTAGCTAGCAGTAAGCAAGGGATAAGAATGTTGCCAATGAGCATAGTAATGGAACTTAAAGAACGAACGACTGGGTGGCGTATGTAAATATCGAACTAATCGAACAAAGGACTAGGTCGCGTCTCTAGCAACCAAAATATGAAAAAGTATGAATTTGCTTATAAAAAAGAAAATATCAACGAAAAACCAGTACATCTACTGGTAATTGTGTGCTTTCAAAATGAACTCCGCAAAGGGCCACGGATCCGCCTCGTCCTGCTGCGTCGTATTTCCAAAGTAATGTACAGAACATAGGTGTTTATCCCTTACCAAATAGGCACTTACTATAATATTTGAATTTATTTAATAGTTTTTTTGTTATGTTTTTTTTATTAAGTTGAACTTGTGCTCTTTATGACAGAATGTTACAATTTGGTCACTAAGTTACACTACTCAAAAGGCACCTAACTGGTCGAACGACCCACTAAAGCATGTGTCCAGAGCAGCAAGGACGTCCAATGACAACTTGGAAAAGCTTAAATAGTTTCCACGTGCGGCTCAAAGGCACACACAGACACTGACAGTCTATTAAATTCTATCCCTACTGACACTCGGAATGCCATGCAGGATAACACGAGGGACTCATGTAGTGAGCCTGCCACAGCTCAAAATACTCGCCAGCACACACATGCTTCCCCATCTCCCCTTGAACAGTGTAATGCCTGTTTGCAGACTTTGTGTTTGCAGTGCATACTTTGTTTATCACAGTAGCCTACATAGTACATTCAATTAAAAGGGCTATGTGCGGTTGCTCCATCCATTTTTGGACTTCTGAATTAATAAAATGTCCCCCTTGAATCTTGAAGTCTATAACTTATAAATGCCTCAAGAGCTTAGTTTAACTGTCATAACCCATCAGAACTCAAAATATAAGCTTATTTCACCCCAATGTTTGTAAACAAAGTAAATGTAAACAAACACTATATAGCCTCAAAACATGGTTATAACTATAATGTTGATATCATGGATGGTCAGTCCTTGTATCCATAGCTCTGTCTATGAATTTGAGAGTGGTTACATTTCTCCAGCCCTATCCTCAGCTTTTTATCGAAACAGGGGTGGGGATGAGGCTTTGTTATTGTTTCAACTGCTGATTGCCGCTATTAATACAGCAAACAAAATGACTCATATAAAAAAAAACCTGCAGCAGATGCATGGGCTCTTCATCTCATATTTTACAGAAGCTAGATGACCTAATGCTGTAATCATAAGTGATAGATAGGCTAACACAAAAAAATCACCTCTATTTCAGACGTCCCTGGTTATACACACTTATTGTATAAAGTTGAACTCCCCCCCACCACCACCACCACCCACAAAAAAGACGCTCCTTTACTTACACAATATCGAAGAAAGTACTTCTGTAGTCTCTTGAAGGTCAGAAGAAAATAATACACTGACAGTATATGGAAAGTGAGCTTGAACGGTGCGCAGTTTGTTTGTCTGGAGGAACTTAATTAATTTCAGTGGGAGGCAATCCGCACCGCTGAGACTCATCTAACAGACTAGGCTGCGGTGCGTGCAGTGTGTCGCATGTTTAGGATTTTTCCAACTAGTGCCTTGCTTTGCCGTGCGGTCTCACAACCTGATGTACACTGAGTATACCAACAATTAGGAACCCCTTCCTAATATTGAGTCCCCCCCCCCCCCCCCCCCCCTCCCCTTTTTACAGTCTATGTCATTAAAAGAGTGTTGTTGATGTTTTGTATGCTCAGTGTAGGTTAAAAACCAGAAGACGGTGCAAATGTGTAGCTATCAACTATGCGTTTATGGGATAGCAACAATAAAACATTTGACAGCTCAGTACATTTAATTGAAAAGTACAATAGCAAAGTGTATGGTGTTTATAATGCTATGCAATTATGTTTTAGATGTATTGTATGGCATTGCTATTGCTCATTTTATTCATACTACAGTTGTGGGCTGTAGCCTGTTGTTATTCTTAGTAGGTCTATTATACCAGTGGTGCCTATATGGAGACTACAGCGTCTGCTGCCAGGGTCTCAACTTACTGTTATCAGTTACAAAAGTAGAATACACAAGGTGCAGTTGTTTTCAATGACACTCACTCAAAAAAATCCAAACTGGGATATAGACCTTTAATGGAGAGAAATACATTTTAAAGGGGAATTGAAACGTTTTAGAATTTTTTTAAGGGGAAAGGAAACGCAAAAAAAATAATCCAGCCTTAAAGGGGCAAGGTTCTGATTCAAAGCTGATTTTTTTCACTTATTTCTCCAGGCTTTTTGGCATGCTCATTAAGAAGTTCTAGCAGCCATGACTGAACCCAAACGTGAGTTGTCTTGGTGGTGTGGTTTGATGTGGGTGTTTCTTGGGTGTGTCCTTGCCACCAGCAAGACACACCCATCTGTCAGAAACTTGCCCGCAGCTGTTTCTCCCCACTCAATCACAGCAAACAAACCTCCTGCAGGTTGAGTTCAATAACTACAGGCAGATGTATGATGAGATGCTGAAGGAAGCTTTGAATCGGTCAGAGCCTTAACCTGCTCTGTTACCAGCCTGGGTTGGTTCACCTGTTCCAGCTCCCTGGAACTCACCCTGCTGATGTCAGCCATGTGAAGGACCCCCGAGCTCAAGCAGTCCTTCAGCCTAAGTCTCCCAGATGCTTGAATTACAGACACGCTCCACGGTCCCGTTTGTCTGTTGCCAGTTCATTATGTTTCGTCAAGCCTACCAGCATTTTTCCCTCTGCTCCTGATTGTTCCTGTTCCTAGTTTTCCCGGTGTTGACCATTCTTCCTGCCCTGACCCAGAGCCTGCCTGCCTTCCTGTACCTCTGCCCCACCTATTTGGATTACTGACCTCTGCCTGCCCTGACCCTGAGCCTGCCTTCCATCCTTTACTTCTGGACAACCTATCTGGATTACTGACCTCTGGCTGCCCTTGACCTGTCTTTTGACTGCCCCTGTTCGAATAATAAACTGTTGTTACTTCCACGTAGTTTGCATCTGGGTCTTACCTGAAACGTGATAGTACTAACTGGCCATGACTGACCCAGCAGACCCGGGCCAGCTGCGCAACGCCATCTCCTCCCAAGGGGCCACCATCGGGAGGCACAAGGAATTGCTTCGTGGCCTGATGGAAGGAGTCCAAACTTTGGCTGAATGCCATGACCGGGCGTTGGACATGTTGCTGGAGTAATTCCGCGGGTTGTCTGGGAGGCAACCTACCACGGTGGTAACCCCACAGCCCCAGTAACTCGGCTGTTAGCACAGCCGCCTCACCAGTCACTCCACCTTCCCGGGAGCCCTGTTTACCTCCCCTGGAACGCTTCAATGGAAAGCCGAGCACCTGTCGGCCATTCCTTGCTCAGTGTGCCCTCATCTTCGAGTTCAGCCCTCCTCCTTCCCCTCGGATCGCTCCAAGATAGCCTACCTCATCACACTGATGATCAGGACGGCTCTCACCTGGGCTACTGCTGTATGGGAACAACATTACAATTACGGGAACGACGGAGGGAGAGGAGATTCGATTTCGCTCGCACGTCCAGGGATCCCACCTCGCCTCCGAGTCATCCCAGAAGTCCACAACGGCCCCGTTGCCGAGAGAACCCGATGCTTCCCAACCACACCCGAGAGTCGCCGCTTCCCGAGCCTATGCAACTAGGCAGAGCTAGGCGCCAGCGGAACGGCAGTACAGGATCAACACAAAGAGTTGCCTGTATTGTGGGACTAGTGGTCATTTTGTGTCCTCTTGTCCTTTAAAAAGATCAGGCTCACCAAGAGGAGCAAGTACTCTGGTGGGCCTTATGGAGAACTTTTCTGCTTCCCTTTCTCGCACCCTGTTTAATGCCATTCTGCTGAGGGGAAAACAGTCTAAATCTCTCCGGGTCCTCATTGACTCTGGGGCCGATGAGAGCTTTTTGGACGCTACTCTGGCTTCCGAGCTGAACATCCCCACTCAGCCCCTCTCCATTCCCATGGACGTTAGAGCGCTTGATGGACGCTCTATAGGCCTGGTCACAATACCACTCCCATCAACCTACGGGTGTCAGGGAATCACAGCGAGACTTCAGTTTCTGTTCATCAAGTCTCCTCTGATTCCTGTGGTTTTGGGATTCTCCTGGCTCTAGCGTCATTATCCCCTCATCAACTGGTCTACTGGTGCCATCATTGGCTGGAGCCCGTTCTGCCACGCCCATTGTCTGAAGTCAGTGCAACTTGCCTTGGGACGTCTTCCTGGGGGCTCGGAAGTGGCCCTGGACCTCTCCGCCATTCCAGCAGAATACCAGGACCTCCGGGAGGTGTTCAGCAAGGCCCGGGCCACTTTGCTTCCGTCACAATGACCATATGACTGCGGGATTGACCGTCTTCCTAGCACCACACCGCCCCTGGATAATCAGCTGTTTGTGAAGACAGAAGTCCGAGTTCCATCGCTCCACCATCCCCTTTCTGGGTTACATCATCTCTGCTGGTAGTGTCCAGATGGATCCCGGGAAGGTGAGAGCGGTGGTGGACTGGCCCCAGCCTACATCCAGGGTGCAGCTGCAACGTTTTTCCTGGGGTTCGCCAACTTTTATCGCTGCTTTATCCAGGGTTACAGCACCCTGGCACCCTGTCTGCACTCACCTCTACCAAGGTTCTGTTCACATGGTCCTCTGCCGCTGATCGGGCGTTCCGGGACCTCAAACACTGCTTCTATCTTGGTTCATCCTGACCCTTCCCGTCGTATCCTAGTTTTCCAGGTGTTGACCATTCTTCCTGCCCTTCCCTGGTTTTAATAAATTAGGCCTCAGGATGATAATTATAAATGCAACAATTTCTAAAGATTTTACTGAGTTACAGTTCATAGAAAGAAATCAGTCAATTTAAATAAATGTATTAGGCCCTAATCTATGGATTTCAAATGACTGGGCAGGGGGCGCAGCCAATCAGAATGAGCTTTTCCCCACAAAAGGGCTTGAGAGCACCCTGTAGCTGCTGGAAGACAAATAAATAATTGCAAGCAAACTATGGGACCACAAATAAAGGAAACTACACCATTTGTCATGCCGGGAATTGTTTTTATTGTGCACATTTACAGAACAGGATGTGTAAGTACTGCATCCTTAACGCTTACAGAACCCCCAAAAGTCACTGAGTCTTCATACAGCAGACAGTCAAACATACTCATCTCATACCTTCTCAGTATTTACAGAGATTATTAGGGTAAAGCTCTTTCCAAATCTCATCTCACAGGACTGGAAACAAGGTCAGGCAGGGAAAGTAGGGGTAATACAACAAAATAATACCTTAGTGTGATAATGTCATTCTGTTTGAATGGCCACACCCATCGGATTTTTGAGAGAGCGTGAGTTTGATCAAGTGCTCAATTCTAACACTTTCACACGTGCCTGAAGTGAAGTGGTGAGGACCCCCCTGATCATGGCTCTATGGTGAGTGAGGCCTGAAGCATCTCATCTCTCAAACACACACACACACACACACACACTTTTTCACGAAGGAGGCTTCCTTCACTGCACTAAAACAAACGCATAGGATACTGCATCCCCGCTCATCACACACACCCCTTTCTATCTTAAATCTCAATCTTCATTGGCAATGGTTGGACACACCTCTTTGGAGGAGCTTTAAAGTTACTCTAAAATAAAGTGTGTTTTTGCTGACAACTTATATGACTAAAGCAGGGCACGCAACGTGACAAATTGTAAATAGTTAAAAGGGTATGTTATGATAGAACAGCCCTGACGGCGTAAGAAAATTAGGGGTTGAGTGCTACATTCCGTGTGAAGATTAAAAACATGTGTATCTTATCTTGTTTGGGGAATTTCAATGATCCAATACACGTTACTAACGAAGAGTTCTTTACCTGGGACTAAAATCCAGGAACCTGTGTTGAGAAATATTTTTTTACTTCTGGAAAATAACCTATGTAGGCCTTTTTGTTTTATTATGTGGTAGGGCAGTGTCAAATGACTACATAATCCCATATCATTTTAAAAGGGAAAGACGTTATGATGGAAAAGTAAGTTAGGACAGTTAAATTCCGGCTTATTCGGAAATGACTTAGGAAGCGACCTACAGAATTGATATAGGTACTCTTTCTTTATATAGAGTAGAGGGAATTCTAAAATCCCTGTTATGACTGTACATAACATTCAGAATATCTGGCACACCCTTGTACAGACCTCAAACTCTCACCCCTCTTCACAGCAAACACACATTCTAGATCTGTTAAACTACTCATCATTCAGTCATCATGTGCACATTAAGATAGCCTTGTCCAAGTAGGCCTAGGCCTACTATCCTGTCATATAGCTGGCAAAATGCTATTGTGACAGATTGTAACCAATGCTAGCCATGACTTACCATACAGGCTATAAAAAGCCTTGGCTACAGGTTAAACAATTTAGGCACACAGCTCTTTTTCTCCCATCATAACCTTGGAATGGGGAAAAATAACAGAGACTCACTTAAAAGGGGAGAATCTGATCTGAGCTTCCCAACAACGCCAGAAAAATGACTGTACTCCTAAGCAAATAGCATTCATATTTTCAATAATCATATTTGCGGGCCGACATGAAAGTAAGCGAGAATAAAAATTGTTTCTAGTTTAGGTTAGTTACAATTAAAGTGTCCTGCCATCAGTGCAAAAGATTGACGAGTGACTGAAGTGACCGCCCGGGAGCTGTGTGGGAGAGCCGGGTAGATCAGCTCAGACTGCGCAACTGAAAGACGTTAATTTTGCAAATGAGAGGATTGCATTCGATATTCTGCAAAGGCATGCATGCTTATGATTTGAAAAAAAGATTAAAAGGAGCTTCATGTCAAATTGAATGTCCATTAGTCTCACGCGGAATTCTCGTCTAGTCACGTTTTCGTCAAGTAAAATAAACTCAATCTCGTTATGGTCATTAGTTTTCGTCTGGAAAAATAGGTTGTTGACTAATATTTTTCGTCATAGTTATTGACTAAATTAACACTGGTACACCATCCACAGGTCACAAACCTATTATACACACATACACAAGGCCCCTCTCTCTAGTCCTTACACACACTTCCCAAACACACAGGGCCCTGTAAACTATCACACACACACACTGAAACCACAAAAACACACTCACCACTCATGCATTACCCTCTCCAAACAGAAACGCGACATCAACCATCAGAGGTAAGCACTATGGGTGAATGTCCTGTCCGATGAATGACTGAGCGGTGCCGAAAAACCCCCCACCACTGGTTAGTGCTTGATTCTCCACCGAGCATTGTGCTCCAGCTTTCACGCACACAACAGGATTTATATAAAGCTGAAAGGAGAGAGTAAGAGAGAACGAAGGGGTTTTAGCCGAGGGATGCTGTCTTCTCTGGGGTCTGTGTGTATCAGTGTTTAAAGACTGTCCGGTGTCCCATAGCCAGGGTTACAGGGAGGAGGGGGAAACTGTGGCGGTAGGGGAGCACCAGGCCACCCCATTCCGCCGGTCTTCGGCCACGCCTGCCTGTAGTCCAGTTTTTCACCCAAGGAAGGGGCGGAGGGGCTAAGCCAGGGAGCGCTGACGAGGTTTTATCCTGGGGTAGAGCTGCAGTGGAAGAGGAAAAGTAGAGAGGCAGAGAGAGGTTATACACCAGAGAGGGCCAGTACCGCCAAACACCGATAGTGACAATGTAGTTGAAGACTGGGATCAAGCATGGGCCCAGGAGGTAAGCAGTGAGCAGGCCTCATTCCAACAGGTGTGTGTGTGAGAATGTGTGCGTTTGACGAGCCTCACCCCCAGCAGGTTGCGGGGTACATAACCCTCCCTGTGGTCCAGGCGGCCCCACCACCACTCGGTCTCGCTGTCGTCCTGCCGCCGTAGGATGGTAATTGCATCGCCCTCGCCGAACGACAGCTCATCTGGGCTCTGGGCCTCGTACTCCCACAGCGCATACACCGCCCCCTTGTTCATCACGCCCAGCTTTTCCTGGACACCTGGTAGAACACACACACAGGTACTGTATCAAGTAACTATAGTTCTCATTACCACAAAACCTCAATTAAACACTGAGTCTCAAATAGCCGCCTGTCCCTTTTAATAACGGGACAACGGCACACGTCATCAAATTAACTGCTGTTTCAAATAAACGGCCAGGTCTAAATTAATTGCTTACGAGGTTTAATGTTAGATTAATTACATGAAATAATTCAGTAATGACTCAATGTGCACTACTCACAAGCTGTTCGCTTCGTGAGTAGAGAAAAATCTGCAAAAGTAAGAACTGCCGAAAATGCACAGTCAAATAGGGGAAAACAGTCCGTCAAGGAAACTTTTATTTATATGTTTTAGGAATTTGGAATTTGCGGCTAACAGCTGAGAACGGCTAGCTAACTGGCCAGCACAAAAACAGTCAACAACTTCAGGAGTAGAGATCCCTAAAAATGTGCTTATCGCCCTCTAGTGGTAAAAGTAAGAACTACTGAAAATGACTAAGACTAAATAAACGCGACAGTGCATAAATGATAACACAGTGCAGGAAATGAAGAAATTGATTAGAATGCTGGAATTAAACAATTAACTATGTAAATGAGCAAACGCTGTGCGCATTCAATTAATAGAAGCCTGTCTCTAATGTTATGTTCAGTGATTTAAGCAAATAAACGCCCAGGCTATTAATTTAAGTTTCACGGTATATAACATAGGTTGCATAGGCACAATATTAAGTAGCTATAGTTAAAGAATATACAGCACCTAGGCTCTATAGTTAAAAGGTAGACTCAGCGAAGTGACGTTGCACCGAAGATAGAGATATAAAACTTCGCTCTCACACAGTATCTGTGCATGTGCACGGGTCAAATAAAATTGTATACGTCACATAAACAATAGGTGTAGACTAACAGTGAAATACTTACGGCCCCTCCCAACAATAGAGAGAGAAAGAAAATGGATAAATAATAGAAAAGTTATAACACGTAATAATAAAAGTAATAAATACACAATGAGTAAAGATAACTTGGTTATATACTGTATACTGAACAAAAATATAAAACAATGCAACAATTTCAACGATTTTACTGAGTTACAGAAATCAGTCAATTTAAATAAATTCATTAGGCCCTAATCTGGGCAGGGCGTGGTTACATGTGGTCTGCGGTTGTCAGGCCGGTTGGACGTACTGCCAAACTCTAAAATGTAGTTGGAGGCAGCTTATTGTAGTGAATTAACATTAAATTCTCTGACAACAGCTCTGGAGGACATTCCTGCAGTCAGCATGCCAATTGCACACTCCCTCAAAACTTGAGACATCTGTGGCATTGTGTTGTGACACAAAATTTCACATTTTAGAGTGGCCTTGTATTGTCCCCAGCACAAGGTGCACCTGTGTAATGGCCATGCTTTTTAATCAGATTCTTGATATGTCACACTTGTCAGGTGGATGGATTATCTTGGCAAAGGAGAAATGCTCACTAACAGGGATGTAAACAAATTTGTGTACAAAATCTGAGAGAAATAGGCTTTGTGTGTGTATGGAACATTTCTGAGATCTTTGTATTTCAGCTCATGAAACATGGGACCAACACTTTACATGTTGCTTTTATATGGGGTGAGCAGTATGTCCTGCGCCACAGACTCATTGAAGTAGAAATCTTCATCCAAATCGAGGTTAGCGATTGCTGTTCTGATGTCCAGATGCCCTTCTGGTCAATGGAAACGATGACGAATACATTACGTACAAAAATAATGTACGATCAGAGCAACAAAAAAAAAAACACACAAAAAAGCAGAATTGGCCAGGAGCCCGTAAAACGACATTCTAATTCACTTCACGATGTTGGAGAGCACGGTAGCCAGGGTACCAAAACAGAGAAGTTGAACCGCCTCTTCAACACTCTTAGTTGTGGAAATTGACCCACTATTGCGGTTTACTTTCTGCATCTACGTCATATCACTGAGTCTACCTTTAAGAATATACTATATACTACAAATACAAGAGTCTAGTGCCCTATGGGCCCTGCTCAAAAGTAGAGCACTAGACAGGGAATAGGGTACCCTTTTGGATGCAGTGGGAGACCCTGTCAATCTACTTCCCTGCAACAATGACCCTCCACCAGTAGTGTATTCTCACCGTAGAGAAACTGAGAGCACTGGATGTAACCCTCCTCCATCTCTTCACACTTGTCTGCCGCTGTCTCCACGTCGCTGATGGTGCTGGCAAAGATGGCCGCCCCTGACTCCACCAGCAACTTGCACAGGTGAACGCTGTTACAAGAGGCTGCACAGTGCAGGGGTGTCCTGCAGAAAGACAGACAGACAGACAGACAGACAGACAGACAGACAGACAGACAGACAGACAGACAGACAGACAGACAGACAGACAGACAGACAGACAGACAATAGAGGGGTTACAATAGTTCCATGGCGACCAATCGCCTCTAGGGAAGTTCAATCATAGGCAATAAAAAAAAACAACCGTGACCCAGGCTTCTTCAGAACTGGTGATTTAGTCTGTATGTATATTGTGAATACTGCAAAATGAACTGCCTCATTAAGGAGATTCATGTGTTTCTGATCTATTCTGGAATGACAACGTATAAAAACAGCTGTGCTATGGTAAATTAGGTAGGGGGTTCCTTGGTGCAGGTGATTGGATGAAATGTTGATGTAAATACAACACTTGTATGTCACAAATAGCAAAACCTCAACATAGGTGAAGCAGTTGTTTTTGGAGGCATGAATAAAGTGGCATAGCTGAAGCTAAACAGATTCAAATAAGGGAATCCTGTCTTAAAGGGATAGTTCACGAAAATAACTCTATTGTTCATTAGTTCACTGTGCTAATATAATCCTCTAAAAGTGTCCATGTCAGCAGTCAAGTACCGCACTTTCAGAATAGATCCAAAATGGTGATGCATGAGTGACCTCTAAGGTCCCTTGTATGCAGGTGGCGTGTGGCTGCTCACCAGCCGTCGCTGTCGGCAGCGTTGACGTTTACTCCGAAGTCGAGCAGGAACTTGACAATGTGGTGGTGTCCGGCGCACACTGCGTTGTGCAGCGGGGTTATGCCCTCGTCGTTGGCCGTGCTGGGGTTCTTCACCTGGGGAAGGACACGGGTCAGCTAGTCCCAATTTGATCCCTACCCAGAAGTGGGCCGAGTTCCATTTATTTTCTAAGAGCATTTATAAAGAGTTCAGAACTCGAGTGACACGGCAAGATCACGCACGCACTGCTGAAAAACATGACGCAAACACTAACAGACAGTTTGTATACAGTGGGGAGAACAAGTATTTGATACACTGCCGATTTTGCAGGTTTTCCTACTTACAAAGCATGTAGAGGTCTGTAATTTTTATCATAGATACACTTCAACTGTAAGAGACGGAATCTAAAATCCAGAAAATCACATTGTATGATTTTTAAATAATTAATTTGCATTTTATTGCATGACATAAGTATTTGATCACCTACCAACCAGTAAGAATTCCGGCACTCACAGACCTGTTAGTTTTTCTTTAAGAAGCCCTCCTGTTCTCCACTCATTACCTGTATTAATTGCACCTGTTTGAACTCGTTACCTGTATAAAAGACACCTGTCCACACACTCCATCAAACAGACTCCAACCTCTCCACAATGGCCAAGACCAGAGAGCTGTGTAAGGACATTAGGGATAAAATTGTAGACCTGCACAAGGCTGGGATGGGCTACAGGACAATAGGCAAGCAGCTTGGTGAGAAGGCAACAACTGTTGGTGCGATTATTAGAAAATGGAAGAAGTTCAAGATGACGGTCAATCTCCCTCGGTCTGGGGCACCATGCAAGATCTCACCTCGTGGGGCATCAATGATCATGAGGAAGGTGAGGGATCAGCCCAGAACTACAAGGCAGGACCTGGTCAATGACCTGAAGAGAGCTGGGACCACAGTCTCAAAGAAAACCATTAGTAACACACTACGCCGTCAGGGATTAAAATCCTGCAGCGCACGCAAGGTCCCCCTGCTCAAGCCAGCGCATGTCCAGGCCCGTCTGAAGTTTGCCAATGACCATCTGGATGATCCAGAGGAGGAATGGGAGAAGGTCATGTGGTCTGATGAGACAAAAATAGAGCTTTTTGGTCTAAACTCCACTCGCCGTGTTTGGAGGAAGAAGAAGGATGAGTACAACCCCAAGAACACCATCCCAACCGTGAAGCATGGAGGTGGAAACATCATTTTTTGGGGATGCTTTTCTGCAAAGGGGACAGGACGACTGCACCGTATTGAGGGGAGGATGGATGGGGCCAAGTATCGCGAGATCTTGGCCAACAACCTCCTTCCCTCAGTAAGAGCATTGAAGATGGGTCGTGGCTGGGTCTTCCAGCATGACAGTCTCCAGACCTGAACCCAATAGAAAATCTTTGGAGGGAGCTGAAAGTCCCTATTGCCCAGCGACAACCCCGAAACCTGAAGGATCTGGAGAAGGTCTGTATGGAGGAGTGGGCCAAAATCCCTGCTGCAGTGTGTGCAAACCTGGTCAAGAACTACAGGAAACGTATGATCTCTGTAATTGCAAACAAAGGTTTCTGTACCAAATATTAAGTTCTGCTTTTCTGATGTATCAAATACTTATGTCATGCAATAAAATGCTAATTAATTACTTAAAAATCATACAATGTGATTTTCTGGATTTTTGTTTTAGATTCCGTCACTCACAGTTGAAGAGTACCTATGATAAAAATTACAGACTTCTACATGCTTTGTAAGTGGGAAAACCTGCAAAATCAGCAGTGTATCAAATACTTGTTCTCCCCACTGTAGCTGCAAAAAATAGTGTATTTTTGTTTGTATCTGTGTGTATCCCGCGTGGCTCAGTTGGTAGAGCATGGCGCTCGCAACGCCAGGGTTGTGGGTTCGACGTCATTGGGGACTAGTATGAAAAAGTATGAACATGTATACACTCAATACTGTAAGTCGCTCTGGATAAGAGTGTCTGCTAAATGACTAAAATAAACAAATTGTGTGCGTGCGACAGTGTCAGACCTCGTAGATAATCCTTTGCACCAGGTCAAACTCCCCCTCCAGTGAGGCATCCAGCAGCAGAGCCAGGGGGTTGAACTTCACCCTCAGGCCGTGACCCGTCCGTTCCGAATTGGGCTTCTTCAGGTTAGTACGCTTCTCCTGTAGGGGAAGGATGGGAAGGTACAGTTAGCAAAGAGTGTTGGTAAACACAAACAGACATGTGTATGTATGTCACAGGTGGGTCTGAACCCCCTTCTCCTGCTCTGGAAACCAACATCTTCACCATTATACCAAGAGTCCGACTCACCTCCGGTACATAAAACATGCATACCGTTTGTGTGTGTGTTTTGTAAGAGCCTCACCACTGGCTGTGAGAGGGTGGTGGCAACCTCCTCCGGAGAGCTGACCTCAGGCACAGGGCTGGGCAGGGTTGCCAGCGAGACTCCCCCTAAGTTATTGTTGTTGGTATCCTCCGAGGCCTCCAGGACGGGGGGGCTGATCTCCTCGGGGGCCGGTGGCGGGGGCAGCAGCTTGTTGTCATTGGAGTCAGGCGGCGGCAGGGGCTCTGAGGACGACCCCTCTGCCACGGCCGGTGGCGGGGGAGGGAGCAGGACCTCAGATGGCGGGTTCCCGTTGTCGGCGTCTGCCAATGAGTCGCCGGGGTAGTCGGGTGGGTTGGCGGGCTGGTAAAACGGCGTGCCGCCCGACCCGGCTCCCCCTGCTCCGGCACCACCACCCTCCATGCCGCCAGCCAGGGTGTTGAAACGCTGGTAGAGCAGCTTCTGGATGTTGGGCCCCGCGGGGCCCTCTGGCTCAGTGATGGAGCTGCGCTTCTTGAGGGGCCGCGGGGCGTTCGCCAGCTTCTTGCGCAGCGCTTCCAGGTCGGCGTCGCTTTGGTAGCGAAGGGGCGAGTGGGCCATGGGGGTGAGCTTGGTGGGGCTGAGGGGCCGCGGGATATTCTCCACGTTGGGCGGGGGGGTATCCGGGGCCCCGTCTATGTCAGGGCCTTCTCTGTCCCCAGTGTCCTCACCGGCCGGCCCCTGGAGCCCGGGGAAGGGCCCCCCTGTCTGGATGAAGGGCAGGGGGGAGGGCGGCGTGGAGCTGGAGGGGAGAACAGGTTTCCCGTACACTGCACGCACAAACACAAAGGAGAGAACAAAAAAAAATACAATGTACCACCCTGGAAAATAGAAATAACATACTTGCTCGCTGACTCACTTTCATACATTAATAATAAGGAACTACTGGATACCCAAAACAATTAAAGCATTAATAATCTTCACAGCATTGCTCTCTGTCATGCAAGTCTCAGTCAAAATATACTGTATAACAGACTTCAATCTCCTTTGATTTTGAGTTAAGCCCCTACCTCTTTACCCAAACACCAACCTGATCAAATACTTCCAAAAACACTTTCTTTCCTGTCAATAATCTGTAAGTGATTGGATAAGTGAAAGGACGGTTTTCACCATATTGCTTTCACTAAACCAACCTTAACAAATCAGTTCACAAGGAAGAAAAGATGCATAGTATTGGGTGATCCCAATAATATCTTGTTTCTCCTAAAGTGTGCACTCATTCCCTACTTCCCACAAATCTAACAGCAATGGATTGGTGCAGGCATGGGAAAGTGAGTTTCCACCATCATTTGTATACCAGTCATGTCTTTTCAAATCAGTGAAGGGAAGTGAATAAGTGCACACTGGGTTAACGAAAGATAATTGGGATTTGGAACATTCTCCTTCCCTCCCAAACGGCCCCCGCTTTTACCGGCTTTGAGCGAAGGCTTGAGCGGGTAGCTCTTTGGCGCCGCCTGCTGGAGGTACATGTGGTAGATGGAGCTGGAGTTCATGGTGGCCGGGCCTTTGCGCGGCGACTGGGGCCGGGAGCCTCTGTCTGGGATGAAGGGGCGCACCGCCACGGCCAGGACAGGGTCAGGCCGATCCCCGGGAAGACCCGGCGGGAAGAGAGGCGAGTTGGGCTGGAAGGTCGGGCTGGGGGGCACCGATATGCGCTGCTGGATCTGCTGGGAGGAGGAGCCGTTGGAGGGGAGAACGCGGGGCCAGACAGGGCCGGGGGGGTTGGGGAGCGGGCCTGGCCGGCGGTCCAGAGAGCTGGTGGAACCGGCGGAAGTTAGGTGGGAGCCGTATGGAGGGGGCTGGGGCTTTGATGGGGCCACCGGGGAGGAGACTGTGATCTTGTTGGAGTCCAGAACCTTGATCAAGGCAAACAATTATTCAGTACTTATTTAATATAATCAAATACATCTCCAAATTTTGGATGAAGCACTGTCCCAACTATTTCAACTGTTTATTTGGGGAAATGTTGCATGCTGGGAGGGGTTGTTTTGAGGACAAATCAAATGTTGGCCCAAAGCTTTATTAACTTATGTAAAACAAAAAAGTTAAGATATTCGATATTTACTATTCCGCATCTCTCCAATATTGTTGGGTGTCAGTCAACTCATGATTTTTATTAAAGCTTTATGAACAACAAACAATGTCAAAGTAAAGACTGACCTTGTCTGCTGTGGTAGCAGCGGGGGAGCCCGGAGGGGGAGTCTTTCCCTGTGTGTCTGGCCCAGACTCCCTCCAGTCGGGGGGCTTCAGAGAGGCATTGCCTTTGCCAAGTGTGGGCCAGCCAGCGTCATTAGCTAAGGGTGGAGAGGGGAGAATGGGGCACGCTGAGTGTGGTCTAAGAGAGTGACCTGTGAGAACAGTGTTAAAAGCTGTAGAAATCTCTAGATAGGGATACAGCACATCTCGATAGATCAGTGTTTTCCAATCCTGGCCTTGGGAAGCCAAATGCACATTTTCCCCCAGACCAGGATTGGGAAGGACTATACTGGTATGAATGTCTGTAATGAGGGGGTGAGTGTACAAGATGATACTGCTACACTGGGCAGTCAAATGCAGTAGTGTGGAGAGTGTTCTTTTAGATGGGTGAGCCGTAAGGAATAGAGCTAGCTAGTACGCAAGACTGTTGCTGGGTGAAAGGGAGATGTACTTAGGGTCTTGTTTCAATGGAAACCAGTTACTGGTTGGTGGGGCAAGGAAAAATTACTTCTTGCCGTTTCACACAGTAAGCATGGTTCGACACCGCTGACATAAATCCAAATGTGGATTCTTGCGGCACAAGATGAACAGGCTTCTTCATAGAACATACACTATATATACACAAAAGTACGTGGGTTAACTGCCTTGTTCAGGGGCACGTAAACGAAAGGTTGCCGGATTGTCGTTCTGCCCCTGAACAAGGCAGTTAACCCACTGTTCCTAGGCCGTCATTGTAAATAAGAACTTGTTCCTAACTGACTTGCCTAGTTAAATAAAAATAATACAGCGTGATTTAATTTGAAACTTTTCTTCAACAATGTACATTATAAAGAGGTGACTACTAACGTATTACGCCGTTTACTCTAGTTAAAATAACTGCCTCCCTATTAATTGTTGAAAGAAAAAGTTTCAAATGAAATCATGCTGCCGGATGACGTTTAGTCGTCATTTTTGCACTTTGAAAATGTCGCCACATGTACGCTCTATCATGCTGTCAGCAAAGATTAGGAAAGTGAAAAGGGAGGAAGGGAAAGAGACAAATGAATGTCAAAAATATATTGAACATGGGGGTTGAGTCCTATCCAATTAATAATTTATCTGAAATATCATGATTTGAAAATCCCCCTGAAGAGTGGGATTCAAAAGGCCCCCCACCAGGTCCCTGGGTCGTTTTCCGCTGCAGTGTGCACTAATAATTACAACCCTAATGTTAAGCCGTTTTGTCTCTCCTGTCATCCCCCAATTTCCACCAAATTTTCAAATGTAGCTTCTTCCACACAATTGGTACCCTTCAATTAAGTAGGAACTTTGTAGCTGAAACTGCTAATTTAGCCAACAAACTTTGTTGTTGTTGTTATAAAAGTACTCAAATTACATTTTGTAATTCTAAAATCTGGAGAACAGCAGCATTCATGAATCCACATTCTTAAATAATAAATCTTAGGAAGCCCTAAACAGTCTGAAACAAAGTGTTATTGAATAAACACATCCTTGTCAGCCTGTCCAAATTGTGACCATTTTAAACATACATGACGTAAAGTTAGACTCCGTAAGACTGGTTCAGTAAGTCAAAAGTAGCCTTGCACAAGCCTTGGCCAAAATGGCGTATAGGAGCAGGAGCCTATCTCCTGTTTCTGTAATATGAGGCAGATTGACGTACAAGTACATCCCCCAGACAGGACTCTAGTCTATCGCAGTGCAAAATTGACAGATTAAAGCTTAATTAGTTGGATAACAACTATTTGAATGCTCGATCACTGCTACTCGTGAGGGGAATGGTTAGGTGGGTTATGGTGGTTATGGAAAGGTCAAAGATCAGAGCTCAAATTTACTGAGGTGCTTCAGAGTTAAATTTGATTGACGCCATTGATCCAGGTATCGAGGGCGGAGGAGCGCAGTGAACCTTCTCAGAGTAGCTAGTTGCGCATGAACGCACACACAATCGCACGCTCAGGATCAACAGTGCTTTGCTGTCTAACATCTTGAAAGATGGGCTAATCCAATTTCTTTTTTCTTCTTCAAGGTTCTTAGACTTAATAGGAGCATGAGGTAGAATCAGGTATTACTGTTGGATACAAGGCTACAAAGACAACAGTATTGATTGCTGTAATATGAAGGGTTCCAGTTGTCTGAGTGTGCACCACGTTTGTGAGCTGTGACTGTAATAGGATCACTTGACAAAACATAAAAAATAAAACCCCATTAGTAATTATATTCAGTAGTCCAGCAGTTTTCAAGATGGAGCACTTTCTGTAAATAATAAAAATAAATGACATCTTTGTGTCATTATGTGTAGTGTAACTCATGACTTAACGTGGAAGCGCACATTCTGTTTGATACAGAACGGTGAGGATGGTTTCACCAGGCTAGCAAGAGAGTTAAGTGTCCTTAAAAAAAAAAAAAACACTACTGACGTTGCGAGCTAGAGTTTGTCTACTAAGTCACTTGCTCCCCACTACTGCAGAGGTAAGGTTCAAAGAGCCGTCCGTCCCTCCCGCTAGGCAACCGCTCTAGGGTGAAGTTTCCCCCAGGTACAGATCTAGGACAAGCATCCCCTCCCCCAATTCTATCCAGGATCAGTGTCTAGGGGCAACTTCACCCTACACCTACGCAACCTTCCACACTCACGGGACGTGCCGTCCGAGCCACCCGACCGTGCTTCCGGAGGGGAAGAGGGCAGTGGGTCCACCACGATGTCTAAATCAGACACCTTCCACGGCCCGAGGGGCTTTCGCACCGTGTCCGCCCCTGAACGAACGTGGTAGATATGTATAGGGGAGTCGGCCCCCCCCCCCAAAGTGGAACAAAGACAATCACAGGACACCACAGCACGGGACGGGAGAGGGGGAGAGAGAAAAAGAAGGGAAGGACGGAGGGAGGGAGGGAAACACAGGATACACCACAGAGTAAAAAAGGGGAGAGAAGGTTAGAGGAGAGATATAAAGAAAGAAAAGTTCTGAAGGAGCATCAACTGAACGGTCTGTTAGAGGAGAGACATGGAGACTGGGAGGCTAGTCTTAGTACTCCTGATGGACACTGCCTGCTCTGGGCAAAATATTTAAACCAGATCAATATGATCCTGTGTTGTGTTAACTTCAGCTCCCCCAATCAGATGTGGTCCCTCATTTTTGGATGCAGTTTAATGACAAAACAAAAGCAAATCTTTAACATATCACATAAGTTAAAAACAAAGATCCTGCTATATCCATGACATTAGGTAGAAATATTGTATCAGATTTACAGGGGAAATTGCCATGCAAATGTGTAGTGTTAAATGTCTGATAAGGACTTGGACCAGGGGTACAGCACTCTGTGTTTGCTGGTTTTTGGCCTTTTAATCAGTACCTGTTCAAGACCATGCCTGGGACAATTAGTGACATGAATTGTGTTCCTGGGGGAAAACATGAGGACTACAGTTGTTACGTCATTAGTCAAGTCATTACGGCTGTCTTGAAGTAGAGCCAAAGACAGAAAGAGTACAAACTTAGACATAGATAAAAGTTAGGAGAAAAAGAGATTGAATCATAGGAGAGCAACAAAGACAGCTTAGTAATATGTCAGGTTATTGGAAAACCAACCACAGAGTTCCCCGAGGTGAAGTTTGATTTAGTTACAGATCTATCTTCAGCTTCCAATTCTTAACCTTAACCCTTAGTGGGAATAATGCAAAACTGACCCAAGATCAGCATCTAGGGGAAACTTCACCCTATACCATACAGAGTGAAGAGAGTCCGTAATGGCAAGGTACACCAACCTGATTTGGAGCGGCCGTGATTGGCTGGGGCGTTGACACCCAGTGTCTGGGGTTTCATAGGTTCGGGGAGTCCAGTGTAGTCTTGTCTACCCGGCACAGGGACCTGAATGTAGGGCCCCACGGCTGCCACCCGGCCCAGAGTCCCAGGGGCCGGCTGGGGAGAGGGAGGCCCGTTGGTCCTGTTCAGCTTTAGGGAGAAAGAGGGGACCACATAGAGAAAGCAAGAATGTGGAGAGAGGGGAGCGAGAGGGGACCACAGAAAAAGGGGAGATGAGGGAGAGATTAGTGTTAGTATCGATATGAAGTAATGGACCCCACGTTAAGTGTGTGATTTGATCTGTATTGTGTCTTGTTATTTTCTTCTATTCTGTCCTGTTTAAGGAAATTCACTATCCTGGGTTCTTGTCTTTCTGGTCTTTTGCCAACAGGCATTGTCATGGCAAACAATTCATGTTGGCATGATACTGATATCAAACCGATTGGCACTTTACTAGCTTTTGAATGTCCCAAAAGAGCCGAACAGAAGCGAGCTTACGCATACATATGACAGGTGGGTAGGAGAGTGTTTGTGTCCGTGTGGGTGTGTGTGCTGTTCACGCCAAGGCCAGCTTTTTTTTTTTTTTTGTAAGAGGCTATATAAACTAATGCATACGTTTGCTGTGTGTTTCTTAGTGTGAGTGTGTTTGTGCATTGTCCGTTCCTAGCCTTACAGGTGAGTTCTCTTTTTGACGTGCCTCAGCTTTTTTCTTATAGAGGCGCTCCCGCAGATCGCCGATGCGCTTGTCCATGAGGGACACCTCCATGTTGCGCTTGTTGAGCAGGTCCTTCTGCTGCTGCAGCTTGCTGTTCTGATCCTGGTTCAGCTTGTTCCGGATCTGGAGGGTGACACGCACGCCAACACACACACACACACAGAATAGCAGGAAAAACAGTTAACACACAGGTATGAAAATAGGAAGTAAAAATACCAAACTGGTTTCCACAGCACCCTCACGAAACCTGGACCCAGACACGCATGTGTGTACAGGCACAAACGTAACCCCAATAATCCAAAAGTAACGTTATCATCTAGTTTGCTGTCCACAAACGTCAGGCTGCAGAGTTGTTTCCCCCCCTCAAGTTTTGAAGTTGCACTTTTCTGAAAAGCACACCAGTTCACACAAAAGAAACGGCTAAGGAGATAGTCCTTTGTGTTTGTTACCAATCCAATGCTTTTTAATGCACAAGTGCAAACTTTGGGAGAAAGGACAGATTATTCGGACGCAGGGAAAGATTCGAAGGGTAGCGTTTTAGTGAGTCTGAAGCACGGTTTATTTTGAGGCAGTCCTACTGCTTCCGTATTCTTTTGTTTATTCGACAGGATAGATAGAGAGAGAGAGAGAACAGTAGATAGGAGGAGAGAGACGCATGCTCGCAGTGGTAGTAAACAGAACATGTGATCCAGAGGCAGCGGCTTAAATCGAGGCCCCTGGGCGCAGTTGTTCAAGACATTTAATCCATATCAAAACGATCCTGTGTCGTGTTAAAAATTCTGCTCCCCTGTCAGATGTGGTCCCTCTTTTCAACAACGGACCAAATCCCTAACATATCACATCATACAATAAGACAAATCGCGCAGACATACTTTACAGACGTTATCGCGGGTGTAACAAAATGCTTATGTTCCTAGCTCCAACAAGTGCAGTAATACCTAACACATGCAAATCTCCAAAATCGAAAGAAAGATATGAAGAAATATATAAATATTAGATCGAGCAATGTCAGAGTCTGGAATAAATATATACAGTACAGTATGATGGTGTGTATAGAGTACATTAATAGAAAAGGTCTGTACAGCAGTAGTTACATAGGATGAGCCTAGAATACAGTATATACATATGAAGTGGGTAAAACAGTATGTAAACATTAAAGTGACCAGTGTTCAATGACTATGTATATAGGGCAGCAGGCTCTAAGGCGCAGGGTTGAGTACCGGGTGGTAGCTGGCTAGTAACAGTGACTGAAGTTCAGGGCAGGGTACCGGGCAGAGGCAGGCAAGTGGTGACTATTTAACAGTCTGATGGCTTTGAGATAGAAGCCTTTTTATTTTTATTTTTTCAGTCTCTCGGTCCCAGCTTTGACACACCGGTACGGTCTCCGCTTTCTATATGGTAGTGGGGTGAACAGGCCGTGGCTCACGTCCTTGATGATCTTCTTGGTCTTCCTGTGACTCCAGGTGCTGTAGATGTCCTGGAGGGCAGTCAGTGTGCCCCCAGTGACGCTTTGACAGCACCACCCTTGTTTGCGGATGGTACAGTTGCCGTACCAGGCGGTGACACAGCCCGACAGGATGCTCTCAATGGTGCATCTGTAGAGGTTTGTGTGGGTCTTAGGGGCCAAGCTACATTTCTTTAGCCTCCTGAGCTTGGAGACACATTCTTGAAGCTTTTCACCCTCTCCACTACGGCCCCATCGATGTGGATGGGGGCGTGCTCCTTCTGCTGTCTCCTGAAGTCCACGATCAGCGCCTGCATTTTGTTGACATTGAGGGTGAGGTTCTTTTCCTGGCACCACTCCGCAAGTACCCTCAACTCCTCCTTGTAGGCGGTCTCGTCGTTGTTGGTGGTGGTAATCAGGCCTACCCCTTATTTCGCCTGCAAACTTGATGACTGAGTTGGATACATGCGTAGCCACTCAGTCATGGGTGAACAGGGAGTGCAGGAAGGGGCTGAACAAGCAAACCTTGTGGAGCCTCCGTGTTGAAGATCAGCGCAGCGGAGGTAGTTGCTTAAGGGCAGGGTTCATACCCAGGGCCCCGAGCTTAGTGATGGCACTATAGTGTTGAAGCCTGAGCTGTGATCCCATGAAATTTAGGTGAAAATATTGTCTTTATAAAATGAAGGCGAACGACATTGAATAGGGGAACAGAATTAATACAACAGGATAATTCTGATCTGGATCAAAAGTTGGGCACTGGAGCAAGGTTTCTGATGGTACAGTAGTTGAGAACACTAAACTCTACCTGCAGCTCCTGGTAGAGTTTGCGCAGCTCCAGGGCTGCAGTACTGGTGACCTGTCCTCCCAGCGCAGACTGCAGGCCGTTGAGCTTTCCCCGCCGCAGGTCCTCCAGCTGCAGACTCAGCTGCTCCACCCGCAGCACGGCTGACTGCAGCTCCACCTGCTTTTCCTGGAACAGCCCACTCACCTGCTCAATCTCCGCCGCTTTAGGGGTGGAGGATTTAGTTTAGTTGACAGCTTTAACACACACAGAACACACGCATTTTAAGTCTAAGTACTTTTAAATCCAAGACTTGACTTAACCTGTGTAAAATCATAGGGAATTACTCATTTCCATTGTACACACTTTGTGGACGCACATACACACACGTGGACACACAGTGTAGAGGTGAGTTGGGGAGAGGTGGACGGACACGGCGTGGACACACGTGGCAGAGTTGAGTGAGTGTGTTTATACGCGTGTAAACTTACACAGGTTGCCGTTGATGACTTTGCTGTAGTCCACCTGGCCCCTCATGGCGCGGATTTTCTTAAGCTTGGCCTCCTGGCTCTCCACGCGCTCCTTCAGCCTCTGCAGCTTCTCACTCTCAGACACCGACTGCTGCTGCTTCCGCTCCTGCTGCTTCAGGTAGCGCAGACGCTGCTCCTACAGACAGACACAGAGAGACAGAGAGAGAGAGAGAGAGAGAGAGAGACAGAGAGAGAGAGCATGAGAAAGAGAGGTAAGGAGAAAGAGAAGTAAGGAGAAAGAGAGGTAAGGAGAAAGAAGGACAGGGAAAGAGAGACATGGAACAAGAAAGTGATAGGGGGAGACGGAAAGGGATGGAGAAAGTGATTCGAAATGTTCAACGGTCTTCAACCATGCATAGGTAACACATTTTGAAGGTCTAAATATTATCTGCATGAGTGCATGGACAACACTGCAATCTGTAACGACATTCATGGTTTCCACCCATACATACACTCCTCCTGTCACACACACACTTGTGCTGCACACTTTTATCACACATTGTTGGCACGCAAGCACGCACACGACAGTCCTCACAAGACCCTGATATACAGATGAGCTTCCATCTAATAGCTAAAAGTACACATCGTTAATATATTTGTGATGTAAACGGATGTCCATATAAGACATTCATTAGCGACTGGGTCTGAACTCTGGAGGAGGAAAAGAAAAGGAGGGATGACTTCATCTCTCCGAGTTTCCCCAACTGTGTGTTGCTCTAATTCAAGTTCCAAGAGAGGAGATGACAGGCCCATGTTTCCAAATGACTGCAGGGTTTCAAGTAGACCTACTGTTAAAAATAAAAATCACTTCTCTGCCATTTGGCACAAGGAGGTTCACTGCACGGTCAAATGATGATGACCTAGTTTGGAGTCTAAACACTGTCCTTGTCTTAAAGACTATGGGTCCATCATACCAGTGTGCGGATTTATAATTTAGTTCTACGCTACCCTTTCAGATCCAGCCCCTGGGAAACATTTATATTTTATTTTCATGGGTGTGTATAGGAATATAGACTGCCTACATATTATCTCTTGGTCAATACATTCCTCTTACAAAAGGAGCCAAATATACTAACAAGGTAAAGACTCTTCACAGATGTTATAGTATTGGCTAAGCTAGCTAGTAATGTAGCTAGATACAGCTAACTAGCTTGAAGATAATCCACAACGCTGGCTAGCAAGTCTCTGAGACGAGCACTGCAGCTAGCGAATAATAGCAAATGTGGACCCACTCAAGACCAACAGAGAAATGCCCCGAATGTCCTAACCGCTAGACTACCTGCTGCCCTAATGTGCAATTCATAGGCAATAGGGGTCAATTTAGGATGCAGCCTTTAACTGGGTAAGTGAATAGAAGCTATAAAATTGCCAGCGCTGCAGTGGTCTCACTCTGACACCCAACTACTCAGCCCCACGGCTTGGATGACATGTTATTTGCGAGGGAGAGAGAGAGAGAGAAGAGATTCTACATTGCCGTTGATATTTGTTGAATCAGGAGTTTAAGTGCTGGGCTAGAACAAAAGCATGTGATTCTTTGCTTCCCTGAAAGCCTGACTGCAGATGTATTCTTATGGATAGAAAATGGGCATCGTCAAATTCAAATCTGGACCTCAAAGCCTGGGTTGGACATGGTTGAGGGAACAGAACCAATTTTTTTTTTTTTTTCAAGCAGAAGCAGATCCGGGAAATAAAGTGATCTACAGTGCCTTCAGAAAGTATTCATACCTCTTGACTTATTCACTCACCCATTTACACACAATACCCCACAATGACAAATTGAAAACATGTTTTTAGAAAATGTAATTTTGACTGCAATTTTGGCAGCAACTATAGCTGTAAGTCTTTCCACAACTGGATTGTGCAACATTTGACAACCATTTTCAGGTCTTGACATAGATCTTCGAGTAGATTTAAGTCAAAACTATAACTCGGCCAATATTCAATGTCTTCTTGGTAAGCAACTCCAAAGATTTGGCTTTGTGTTTTGGTTACGGTCCTGCTGGAAGGTGAATTAATCTCTGGTGGAAAGCAGACTAAACCAGATTTTCCTCTAGGATTTTGCCTGTGCTTAGCTCCATTCCGTATCTTTTTTCATCCTGAAAAACTCACCTGTCCTTAACAATTACAAGCATACCCATAACATGCTGCAGCCACCACTATGCTTGAAAATATGGATAGTGGTATATGGATTAAATAAAACAAATGCCTCAGCAATCTACACACAATACCCCATAATGACAAAGTAAAAACAGGATTAGACATTTTTGCAAATGTACAAAAAAATAAAACAATTATGTACGTTTTCAGACCGTTTGCTATGAGACTCGAAATTGAGCTCAGGTGCATCCTGTTTCCATTGATAAATCCTTGAGATGTTTCTACAACTTGATTGGAGTACACCAGTTGTACATTCAATTGATTGGACATGATTTGGAAAGGCAAACACCTGTCTATATAAGGTCCCACAGTTGACAGTGCATGTGAGAGCAAAAATCAGTCTATGAGGTCGAAGGAAATGTCTGTTGAGCTCAGAGACAGGATTGTGTCGAGGCACAGATCTGGGGAAGGGAACCATCACATTTCTGCAGCATTGAAGGTCCCCAAGAACACAGTATCCTCCATCATTCTTAAATAGAAGAAGTTTGGAACCACCAAGACTGTTCCTAGAGCTGGCCGCACGGCCAAACTGAGCAATCGGGGGAGAAGGGCCTTGGTCAGGGAGGGGACCAAGAACCCGATGGTCACTATGACAGAACTCTAGAGTTCCTCTGTGGAGATGGGAGAACCTTCCAGAAGGACAACAATCTCTGCAGCACTCCACCAATCAGGCCTTTATGGTAGAGTGGGAAGATGGAAGCCACTTCTCAGTAAAAGACACGACAGCCCGCTTGGTGTTTGCCAAAAGGCACCTCAAGGACTGTCAGACCATGAGAACCAAGATTCTCTGGTCTGAGGAAACCTGGCACCATCTCTACGGTAAAGCATGGTGGTGGCAGAATCATGCTGTGGGGGTGTTTTTCAGCGGCAGGGACTGGGACACTAGTCAGGATCGAGGGAAAGATGAATGGAGCAAAGTACAGAGAGATCTTTGATGAAAACCTGCTCCAGAGCGCTCAGGACCTAAGAATGTGGCGAAGGTTCATCTTCTAACAGTACTACGACCCTAAGCACACAGCCAAGACAACGCAGGAGTAGCCTCTCTGAATGTCCTTGAGTGGCCCAGCAAGAGCCCGGCCTTGAATCCGATCGAACATCTCTGGAGAGACCTGAAAATAGCTGTGCAGCGACGCTCCCCATCCAACCTGACAGAGCTTGAGAGGATCTTTAGAGAAGAATGGGATAAACTCCCCAAATACAGGTGTGCCAAGCTTGTAGCGTCATACCCAAGAAGACTCGAGGCTGTAATTGCTGCCAAAAAAACATTTTTTTCTTTGTCATTATGGGGTATTGTGTGTATATTGATGAGAATAAAAAACTAATTAATTTGGAGAATGAGGCTGTAACGTAACAAAATGTGGAAAAGGTCAAGGGGTCTGAATTCTTTCTGAATGAAGCAAACATCCAAATTAGTAATGTGCAATATGCATGTGAAATCAATATGTGACCAAGGCTCAGACATTATATAGGCCTGTGCTGTAATGTTTTCTTACATAGAGAAATACAGTATATGCTCACTTGTGTGACACTCATAAAGGGGGCATGTCTGTAGCACGGTGCTTCTCATTTCCCATTCTGATGTCGGAGACGTCAACATGTTTGAGGCAGTGAGCAGTGGTGACATACTCCCTTGTCTATCGCCATTATAATCTACTGGGAAGCCAAAGTGTCTCCAAACTTGAGATTTAAACGACAGAGAATCCTCCTGGTTTATCGATCCCACAGAACTAGTTACCGGCTGTGCCTCACAAAAAGACAGTATGAAATTAGCCAATTAAGATTAGAATTTTGATTACCATATGCGGATAGGCTCTAGTTGTTTTAACGGAATAGCTTGAAATGTTTTTTTACTCAAGAGGCATACAACACAGCCTACAGGCCTAGAGTTGTTTTATTAAAAAAATAATAATAATAAATATATATAGGCCTGTATTCTGTGCTGCGTTGTATGCGTCTTGAGTAAATCAGCAGAAAAATAACATGATTATTATATTTTTTTTTAATACCGGTATTCATTCGGATTCACAGTGCCGACCGAATAGAAGTCGCAGCAACAAACGGTTTGGTACGAATGAGTGTACCATTGCACACCGAATTAAAACACTTAGAAAATGTTCTACAAGCATTCACTAATGTCCTATTAATTAAAATGATATGCAACGATTCTATAAATTGTGTTAACATCAGGAAATGTGATGTGAAACCTGCCCCGTACATTACACCCTGTATGAAAATCCCTGCATAATGTCCAGCAAAGAGGTACAGGTAATCCATATTCACAAAACTCCTTCATAACGAGTGCCCCAAACTTTACTTAAACAATGATGCTTAGCTATTGCTGATTTAACCATAGGGTCATAGACATGTATAGAGATAGAGATGCCCCATTATGGAGTTAGTTCACAGGCAGCACCATTTTGAAGTAGTCAATTTCCTGCTACTACGTCTATGAGTTGGTAAACAAACTGAAACGGGGCATACAGACTCCCACTGGCGCTATTCATATGAAAGCATATGACACCTGGAGTGCGTTGTTTGAACCGGTATAAAGTCAAGGTTGGCGATTTACTGGCAGTTATGGAATGTTCGCTCACAAGTACAACGAATTGGCTAATCCCTCCTGATGACCTGCAGGGAATTATGTGATCCTTCCTTAACCCATAGGTAGGCCCACCTGGTTGACTACTTCAAAATAGTGAACGTCCTCAATGGCGCAGCCCATGCTAAAACAGGCTTTTGGGCACTAGAGCCTCTATAACATCTCTATGCCATAGGGTACATATTTTCAAATATGGCCACCAACCAGCTCCAATTACTTTAGTTATGCAGATAACACAACCAATTTAGCCAGGTTTGCAAAATATGGAATCTTAATAAAATATTAGCAAAATTGTTACAAAAATGTGCCAAACACCGTTTCAAACGATTAATAATGTATCTAATATTCCTAAAGGGATCTTTCACAGGTTTATAGTGATTATAATGATATTCAATATTATTCAATATAAATTCTATGTCTTGAATCCTGTCATATACACTCTAACATTCCAACATAACATTCTAACAAACTGCCTGATGAGGGCATCAACTTCCATAGCTGGTTAAGTACTAAAGCTTTAGGTTTACAGCCTTTATAGATGGTGTCTAGTTACACTATTCATATAAAATAGTATATTTTAATATAGGGCCTACTGAAATATGTATTGGTTAGTGGCTGCTGAGATTTGTTGAGGGCATTAGCAATGATCCAACTGATAAAAGGCTGACTTTTTAATAATCAGAAATTGCATAATTTCTTGTCAACCAGCCACTGAACTAATGGATACAAAAAGATTAGGTAACATATTTAATTTAATAACTTGTACATTTAGAGGGAATACTCCTAAGATCATGATGGCCAGGGACAGAAGAGATTAGAATCACCTTTTTAGAGATAATTTGTTGTTAACTTGCTGGAACAACTCAACAAATGACAGAGCACACCTTTCATCTTCGAAGACTGAGTATTGCTATGCAGACTATTACAAATGGCAACTATAAAACCAATACATTACCAGATTTGAATCTCTTGAACTTGCATTATTTCCCAGTATGACCAATTAACCTAAAACAAGTGTAAAAAAACATATACATTTTTTTGGAGAGGGTGTAATACCAATTTGATCATGGGCTTGTGGGGAACAATTTAATACAATCAAACCACCCCAAAGTGGGCAAATCTCTAATCAAGGACTGATTTAAACCTGGGACACCAGGTGGGTGCAATTAATTATCAGGTAGAACAGAAAACCAGCAGCACTCTGGACCTCCAGGCTCAGATTTGAATACCCCTGGAATACAGCGCTGACCCTCCTGTAAGGCTTTTCATCCAGTAAATAAAATGATGTCTACACAAACACACAATAGGTTACCTTGGCAACAAGCATCTGTTGCTGGGCCTCGATCTGCTGCTGTTGCCGTGTGGCCATCTCCTGCAGCTCCGAGAGCGTGAGCTCCACGCGGGGGTTCCCCACCTATACACACACAGAGAGAGGGAAAGAGACATAGAAAGCGAGAGTGGGAAAGAGACATAGAAAGCGAGAGAGAGAGAGAGAGAGAGAGAGAGAGAGAGAGAGAGAGAGAGAGAGAGAGAGAGAGAGAGAGAGAGATAGAAAGCGAGAGAGAGAGAGATAGAAAGCGAGAGAGAGAGAGAGAGAGAGGAGTGGTGGAGAACAAGAGAGATGGGGAGAGAGAATGCGTGGTGGGGGAGAGAGATAAGAGGAAAAAGGGAGTAGTGTGGGGGGGAGAGATGTCAGTAAGGATGTTCTGATGTTTTATTAACAATTTGTTTATCTCCTCAGCCCTATAGAGTAATTATTAATCCCAAATGGCATCCTTTCCCCTACAGCCCAGGGCTCTAGTCAAAAGTAGTGCACTATAGGGATTAGGGTGCCAGAGCACATTGGCTCAGCCATAAGAAGAAAATGAGCTACAGCGGTCAGCAGCAAACCCATAATCTATCTAGAAAAAACACACTAACTGCAGGGAGGACAATAAAAGCATAGAGAAGGCCCAGTGCTTCTCTATGCTTTTGCACGGAAGTTTGTATTGGGACACTGCAAAATGTGAGGTCACCTGTTGCCAGCTGGTATATCGATTCATTAATTCATATTATTATTATTTTTACAGTTCAATGAAGGTTATATGATAGATGTGGTCCTGTGTGGCTCAGTTAGTAAAGCATGACACTTGCAAGTCCAGGATTGCAGGTTCAACTCCCACTGGCGCTATCCATATGAAAGCATATGCATGAACTACTGATAGTGGTATATACAGTATTGCTAAATGGCATATTGCATATCGGTGTTCCCCCAGCTGGCAGGCCGTGGGTCAAATTCGGCCTGCGGGTGATTTCATTTAAATTGTTGGACATAAAAGACTAAAAACATCAGCAAATCAGCTCCAAGTAATTTTGGTTTTGGAAACCTGTCCCAAAGTATTCCCACGCATAATAGGGCGATGTACACTACATGACCAAAAGTATGTGGACACCTGCTCGTCAAACATCTCATTTCAAAACCATGGGCATTAATATGGAGTTGGTCCCCCCCTTTGCTGCTATAACAGCATCCACTCTTTTGGGAAGGCTTCCCACTAGATGTTGGAAGGAACCTTGTTGCGGGGACTTCCATTCAGCCACAAGAGCATTAGTGAGATCGGGCACTGATGTTGGGCAATTGAGCCTGGCTCGTAGTCGGCGTTCCAATTCATCCCAAAGGTGTTCGATGGGGTCAGTCAAGAACTTCTACATCGATCTCGACAAACCATTTCTGTATGGACCTCACTTTTTGCACAGGGGCCTTCCCCAAACGGTTGCCACAAAGTTTGAAGCACAGAATCGTCTAGAATATCATTGTATGATGTAGCGTTAAAATGTCCCTTCATTGGAACTAAGGAACCTAGCCCAAACCATGAAACATTGCCCCAGACCATTATTCCTCCTCCACCACCAAACTTTACAGTTGGCACTATGCATTCGGGCAGGTAGCGTCGTCCTGGCATCTGCCAAAACCCAGATTAGTCTGTCGGAGTGCCAGTTGGTGAAGTGTGATTCAGCACTCCAGAGAACCGTTTCCACTGCTCCAGAGTCCAATTGCGGCAAGCTTTACACCACTCCAGCCAACGCTTTACACCACTGCATTGCACATGGTGATCTTAGGCTTCCGACGAACAGTTACTGTGCTGATGCAGTTTCCAGAGGCAGTTGCAGTTTGGAACTCTGTAGCGAGGACAGATGATTTTTACGTGCTACGCGTTTCAGCACTCTGCAGTCCCGTTCTGTGAGCTTGTCTGGCCTACCACTTCACGGCTGAGCCAGTGTTGCTCCCAGACGTTACCACTTCACAATAACAGCACTTACAGTTGACCAGGGCAGCTCTAGCAGGGCAGAAATCTGACTTGTTGGAAAGGTGGCATCCTATGACGGTGACACGTTGAAAGTCACTTAGCACTTCAGTAAGGCCTTTTTACTGCCAATGTTTGTCTATGGAGATTGCATGGCTGTGTGCTCGATTGTATAAACCTGTCAGCAATGGGTGTGGCTGAAATAGCTGAATCCACTAATTTTAAGGGGTGTCCACATACTTTTGTATATATAGTGTATGTGATCATGTAAGCAAGGTATGAAATGATTATGTTTTAAATCAAATCAAATTGTATTTGTATGCTTTGCAAACAAGTGTAGACTAACAGTGAAATGCTAACTTAAGGGCCATTCCCAACAATGCAGAGAGAGAAATAATAATAAAAGTAAAACGTGTAATACTAAATACACAATGAGTAACTATAACTTGGCTATATACACGGGGTACCAGTCAAATATTATAATCTGTTTGGGCTTCTTGCAGTCAATTTGCAGTCTACAAATTATTTGTAATTATGTTCCAGCCCCCTGACCATCCCCTCATGTAAAAAAATCTAATGCAGCCACACTCAACAGGCGGACCACGATCCAGATCTAGACCGGGGTCAATACGGATCCCGGCAAACGACTTCACTCAATTTAGCAGCCGGGTGAATCGCGGTTGTGAGAGCAACAGTATGAGTCTCTCTTTACACAGACAGCGCTCAGCTCCTATCACAACATCACGCAGGGCAGCGACAGGGTCGCTATGGCAATGGGGCACTGGGAGGGGCACGGACGAGGATGACTGGATTAAGCACATGTTCCCAAAGGCCGGAACTCAAGAAAAAATAAAAAAGAATCCTGTGTTGTCCGACTGTGTCCTGGTGGAACAGAGCCTCTAATGGTTCAGAGGTCAAGTCAAACCCTCTTCTCATCCCTTGAGTCCCAACTGTCGACTTTAAACCAGCTGGGTTGTGTAAACAAATACCTTTCTTGAAGTACAATGGTCAAAGGTGGGTAACACAAACACACCTAAAGCTGCATACACAAGGATGATGTAAACCGTGTTTAGACAGTAATGCATCCTCTTCAAAGCACATAGCCGAACAAGGGTAAAACTTATTGAAAGAGCAAAGCTACCACCAATGGTGTTGCTTGGCTTCGGTAGAGCCTGAGAGCCATAATCAGTATTGAAACGGCTAAGCACCCCTAGCCAGGGCCTATGGAAAGTGTATTGAAAAAGGGGAGACTAAATGTCATGGTGGTCTAATACATATCAAAACAGCAAACTATAGTTCAGCAAGACTTGAAGGAAAATGTGGAAATCAAGACAGCTGTGAGTCGTTGTCAACTTTGTTCTTCTGAAAATGGTGTGCAAACTTCACAGACCCTTACCAAATCTAGGGCCCGTATGTATGAAGCTTTTCAGAGTAGGATTGCTGACCTAGGATCAGGTTGACCTCTGTCCATATAATCTTATTTGTTGGCAAAACTGATCTTAACTTAGCGCTCCTACTCTGAGGAACTCTTCATACATAAGGCATGATATAAGGTAAAAAAGACATGATATACACTGCTCAAAAAAAATAAAGGGAACACTAAAATAACACATCCTAGATCTGAATGAATGAAATAATCTTATTAAATACTTTTTTCTTTACATAGTTGAATGTGCTGACAACAAAATCACACAAAAATGATCAATGGAAATCAAATTTATCAACCCATGGAGGTCTGGATTTGGAGTCACACTCAAAATTAAAGTGGAAAACCACACTACAGGCTGATCCAACTTTGATGTAATGTCCTTAAAACAAGTCAAAATGAGGCTCAGTCTTGTGTGTGGCCTCCACATGCCTGTATGACCTCCCTACAACGCCTGGGCATGCTCCTGATGAGGTGGCGGATGGTCTCCTGAGGGATCTCCTCCCAGACCTGGACTAAAGCATCCGCCAACTCCTGGACAGTCTGTGGTGCAACGTGGCGTTGGTGGATGGAGCGAGACATGATGTCCCAGATGTGCTCAAATGGATTCTGGTCTGGGGAACGGGCGGGCCAGTCCATAGCATCAATGCCTTCCTCTTGCAGGAACTGCTGACACACTCCAGCCACATGAGGTCTAGCATTGTCTTGCATTAGGAGGAACCCAGGGCCAACCGCACCAGCATATGGTCTCACAAGGGGTCTGAGGATCTCATCTCGGTACCTAATGGCAGTCAGGCTACCTCTGGCGAGCACATGGAGGGCTGTGCGGCCCCCCAAAGAAATGCCACCCCACACCATGACTGACCCACCGCCAAACCAGTCATGCTGGAGGATGTTGCAGGCAGCAGAACGTTCTCTACGGCGTCTCCAGACTCTGTCACGTCTGTCACATGTGCTCAGTGTGAACCTGCTTTCATCTGTGAAGAGCACAGGGCGCCAGTGGCGAATTTGCCAATCTTGGTGTTCTCTGGCAAATGCCAAACATCCTGCACGGTGTTGGGCTGTAAGCACAACCCCCACCTGTGGACGTCGGGCCCTCATACCACCCTCATGGAGTCTGTTTCTGACCGTTTGAGCAGACATGCACATTTGTGGCTGGTGGATGTCATTTTGCAGGGCTCTGGCAGTGCTCCTCCTTGCACAAAGGCTGAGGTAGCGGTTCTGCTGCTGGGTTGTTGCCCTCCTATGGCCTCCTCCACGTCTCCTGATGTACTGGCCTGTCTCCTGGTAGCACCTCCATGCTCTGGACACTACGCTGACAGACACAGCAAACCTTCTTGCCACAGCTCGCATTGATGTGCCATCCTGGATGAGCTGCACTACCTGAGCCACTTGTGTGGGTTGTAGACTCCGTCTCATGCTACCACTAGAGTGAAAGCACTGCCAGCATTCAAAAGTGACCAAAACATCAGCCAGGAAACATAGGAACTGTGGTCACCACCTGCAGAACCACTCCTTTATTGGGGGTGTCTTGCTAATTGCCTATAATTTCCACCTGTTGTCTGTTACATTTGCCCAACAGCATGTGAAATTTATTGTCAATCAGTGTTGCTTCCTAAGTGGACATTTTGATTTCACAGAAGTGTGATTGACTTGGAGTCAAGTCAATCACACTTCCCTTAATTTTTTTGAGTAGTATATATATATATATATATATATATATATATATATATATATATATATATATATATATATATATATATATATATATATATATATATATACACACACACACACACACACACACAGTGGGGAGAACAAGTATTTGATACACTGCCGATTTAGCAGGTTTTCCTACTTGCAAAGCATGTAGAGGTCTGTAATTTTTATCATAGGTACTCTTCAACTGTGAGATACGGAATCTAAAACGAAAATCCAGAAAATCACATTGTATGATTTTTAAATAATTAATTTGCATTTTATTGCATGACATAAGTATTTGATCACCTACCAACCAGTAAGAAGTCCGTCTCTCACAGACCTGTTAGTTTTTCTTTAAGAAGCCCTCCTGTTCTCCACTCATTACCTGTATTAACTGCACCTGTTTGAACTCGTAACCTGTATAAAAGACACCTGTCCACACACTCCATCAAACAGACTCCAACCTCTCCACAATGGCCAAGACCAGAGAGCTGTGTAAGGACATCAGGGATAAAATTGTAGACCTGCACAAGGCTGGGATGGGCTACAGGACAATAGGCAAGCAGCTTGGTGAGAAGGCAACAACTGTTGGCGCAATTATTAGAAAATGGAAGAAGTTCAAGATGACGGTCAATCTCCCTCGGTTTGGGGCACCATGCAAGATCTCACCTCGTGGGGCATCAATGATCATGAGGAAGGTGAGGGATCAGCCCAGAACTACACGGCAGGACCTGGTCAATGACCTTTAGAGAGCTGGGACCACAGTCTCAAAGAAAACCATTACTAACACACTACGCCGTCATGGATTAAAATCCTGCAGCGCACGCAAGTTCCCCCTGCTCAAGCCAGCGCATGTCCAGGCCCGTCTGAAGTTTGCCAATGACCATCTGGATGATCCAGAGCAGGAATGGGAGAAGGTCATGTGGTCTGATGAGACAAAAATAGAGCTTTTTGGTCCAAACTCCACTTGCCGTGTTTGGGAGGAAGACGAAGGATGAGTACAACCCCAAGAACACCATCTCAACCGTGAAGCACGGAGGTGGAAACATCATTCTTTGGGGATGCCTTTCTGCAAAGGGGACAGGATGACTGCACCGTATTGAGGGGAGGATGGATGGGGCCATGTATCGCAAGATCTTGGCCAACAACCTCCTTCCCTCAGTAAGAGCATTGAAGATGGGTCGTGGCTGGGTCTTCCAGCATGACAATGACCCGAAACACACAGCCAGGGCAACTAAGGAGTGGCTCCGTAAGAAGCATCTCAAGGTCCTGGAGTGGCCTAGCCAGTCTCCAGACCTGAACCCAATAGAAAATCTTTGGAGGGAGCTGAAAGTCCATATGGCCCAGCGACAGCCCCGAAACCTGAAGGATCTGGATGGAGGAGTGGGCCAAAATCCCTGCTGCAGTGTGTGCAAATGTGTATCAAATACTTGTTCTCCGCACTGTATATATATATATATATATATATATATATATATATATATATATATATATATATATATATATATATATATATATATATATATATATATATATATATATCCTATTTTTATTTTTTTTTACCTTTAACTAGGCAAGTCAGTTAAGAACAAAATCTTACTTAAAATGACGGCCTACCCCGGCCAAACTCTGACAACGCTGGGCCAATTGTGCACCGCCCTATGGGACTCCCCATCACGGCCGGATTGTGATACAGCCTGGAATCAAACCAAGGTCTCTAGTGACGCCTAGCACTGAGTGCCTTAGACCACTGCGCCACTCAGGAAGAGCAGAACATCAGGAGGGGAAAGCCTGATCCTAAAGAATAAAATGTAATTCCTCCCCTTTCTTAAGTGATAGGATGGGGAGAAGAATTGACCAATCCATACAAGGCATCACAATAAGTACCAGCTCTGGCTGATGTGTTGCTATGAACGGCAAGAGTTAAGACCAATCCAGGTCTCTTCACTAAGCTCCTTTCAGAATTCACTGATAAATTGGTCCACATGGAAGACGCACTGGGATTAACCAGCAAAAAATTGGGAATGGCTCAGAGACCACAGTCACTTAAAATGGAGGGTCCACCCACTGGTAATCCTTTTGAAAAAGACAGACTAGAGCTACATTTGGGTAATCCCATGGTAACAGAATTACCCTGAGAATTTTTCCACTTTAAAAGTGTATACCAACCCAAAACCCTTGGTTTCAAAGTTTAGTTTAACAAACCATATGCACACGGACTACTTTCAACAATTTCCACAAAAACACAATTTTCATGAAGTATTGTGCAGACAAAGTTTGGTAACAGAATCAAACTGAGGGAGATTTTACCGAACTTTGCATCTGCACAACCTTTCCTGTAAATTAGTTTTTTTTAATGCATTTACTGTGTACATTGTTCAAAGTAATCATTGTTATATGGCTTGTTAAACGTTTTGTTTGGCATACATTTTAAAAGTAAAAAAACCTGAGTGTCTGTGTAATTCCGTTACCGTGGATTTCCCCATTTCTAATACCAAGCGGACTCACAATGGCTACAACCCGATTATCCCTTCTTCCTCCCAAGTGTGCACTTGTTCACTTCCCTTCACTGATTTGAGAGGAAATCACCAGTATAAGAAATATGGTGGAAACTCCCTCTAGCCCACACCTCCACCAATCCAACGATTTTACATTTGTGGGAAGTAGTGAAAGAGTATACATTTCAGAAGAAATTTTTAATTATTGGGACGCATCCAATGTTGTGCCGTTGCTCATTGTGCCGTTTGTCCCAGACAGTACATTATGACCTGAAGAGAGTGGGACAGGGCAGGGGAGGAGGGAACCGCTGATATCAAGGACGAGTTAGCATGGCGGGAAAAACATGGAAAAGAGATGGGGGTTGATGTTTTGGGATATGCCAGCCAGTTGCCAACAGTCCCCGTCTTTCACATACACACGCACCTCTGATTCCATGTCCACATTTGGAATTCAGCACCAGGTTTCGCGGAGCTGCCAAGATCCACACAACAGTTTCTGACACAGCACTCCAAAACGACATACTTGTGCTGTTCAAGTGCCACTTCTATAGACTGTTTGATCTCATATTGCACCACTTTTACTGAATAAATCATATCACGATCAATAACCATATTATAATTGTAATCTCTTTGAGTGCAGACTCGATATCGCTTTGAGATATGGGTAGAAAGGGTTCAAACGGGTAGAAAAGCTCTTTTGTTGAGATATCTGGCTATTCTTCAATGTTGAAAGGTACACATGGTAACACTTTATTTAGATTGTCCATCTGTATCTGTTCTACAATGTCTGACATGTCAAATGCATGTCTTGACTTTCAACCAGAAAGTGTCTGTAGTCCATCTACAGATGTTCAATAAACTCAACACTAGACTAATCAGCAGCTTCTTTTTCTGTAGAGAAGCTAGAGTGTCTGTAAATATACTACAAATGCACACAGTCCGAGTTGGTTGTGTGGTTTAGATGGAGGGTTGAGCTTGCCTTACCTCCCAAGTGTTTCCCCAGCTGCAGTGAGTGAATCCCGGGTGTGTGTACGTGTTGGCTCTGCCTCACAGATAGGAGGGGTGGAGTGGACCATAGTAGGGGGAGAGGGGACTGATTCAACTTAGGCAAGATGTGCCACACGCACAAAGCCACTGGCATGCAGAACCCCGCGCCAGTGCTTTCGGGCGACACAGCCTCACTGATGAGGCCCACGGGAAAAAGAAACACACAGACCGCCGAAAGGAGAGTGAGAGAAAGTCGGGGTGAAAGGGAGAGAAAGGAATAGAGAGAGGAGGGGAGGGGAGGGAGGCTGAGAGAAAGAGAAGTGGACCACCATGAGTATGGAGGAGAGGAAAGCCATGACTTACCTTTCCCATTCTCTAAAAGGTTTGCGTTATTCTCATGAGTGCGAGAAAAAATGTGTGCTTGCATGTGTGATTTCTTTTAACTTAACCTTTATTTAACTAGGCAAGTCAGTTAAGAAAAACGACGGCCTACCTACAGGGTCAGCCCCTGGAGCAAAAATTAGGCTTAAGTGCCTTGCTCAAGGACAGTTCCCCCACCTTGTCGGTTCGGGTATTCGAACCAGCAACCTTTCGGTTACTGGCCCAACGCTCTAACCGCTAGGCTACCTGTTTGTGAGAGAGGGAGTGAGTAAGTGTGTGTGTGTGTGTGCATGCATGTTTGTTTTACACTTTTTCAGAGAGCGTCCCACATGTGGGCTGAGCAGAGAAAAGCCTCTTGCTCGACCAAAGCCCAGAGGATAAAACCAACACTGATCCTCTCAGAACTGTGATGTCATCATACTGCCCTAATCCTCCAAACTATACAGGAGAGTACTGCACTTCCTTATACATTTGTAGTTAAACACACACAGGTTAGTGAGCAATATTCTATGGATCAGGCGTGATGTTTGTTTGGAGTATTCAGTGGGGTGTATTGGGGTGGGGGGACAGGAGGGCGAGATGGATGGGGTTTACTGAGTGCATAGGGATTTGAAGAGTTGCCCAACAATGGGATGTCATCCGATTATATGGCCCAAACAAATACGCTATAAAAGCATCTGTGTACAGGACACCCCCTGCTCTGCCTAATGTAGGACAATGTGAACACTATTATTCAGTACAATGTGCAGGTGGATATACACAAACACACACAACATTGAGGGGGTAGGGAAAGGGGGGGGGAACTGATCCTAGATCTGTACTAGGTCTACAAGAAACATGTAGCTTTAGCAAGACTCAGACTGGTGGATTGTGTTCTGGCAGCACCCTCTAGGGTTGTATTCACTAGGAACCAAACAGAAGCAAATGGGGGGCTGAAACAGGGAGGGACCTAAATTAACTACCTGAAGAAACACTTGTTGTAAAATGTTTTGCACTAATGAATACAACCCAGGGGACACCCACCTGTCGAGAAGGACATGCTCCACCAGCTAGCTAGCGTTAGCCCCATCTGGCTAATCAGCTCCGTAGCCGACAGTCCACCTGCCCCTTGCTAAAACGCAACACTGCTCCCTGTGGTATTCACACACAAACTATGACATGCTTGCACATCCATGAACATCCACATGCATGAGCACACGCAAACACACATCTGGATCATGAATAGTACGAGAAAGTATGCCAAAGGGACCAGATGAGGCAACGTGTTGTTTCGCGATGCAGTCACCACAAGAGTATATACTGTATATATACACACACATTACCGTTCAAAGGTTTGGGGCCACTACATTAACATCAAATTGATCAGAAATACAGTGTAGATATTGTTCATGTTGTAAATGACTATTGTAGCTGGAAACGGCTGATTATTTTATGGAATATCTACATAGGCGTACATGGGCGCATTATCAGCAACCATCACTCCTGTGTTCCAATGGCACGTTGAGTTAGCTAATACAAGTTTATCATTTTAAAAGGCTAATTGATCATTAGAAAACCCTTTTGCAATTATGTTAGCACAGCTGAGTGGGAGGCCCCGGTGCACAACTGAGCAAGAGGACAAGTACATTAGTGTCTAGTTTGAGAAACAGACGCCTCACAAGTCCTCAACTGGCAGCTTCATTAAATAGTACCCGCAAAACACCAGTCTCAACATTCTTCTTTGTGATCCGAACACCTCAAACTTAGATTAGTCTGTCTAAAACACATTTTTCCAATCTTCCTCTGTCCGTGTCTGTTCTTCTGCCCATCTTAATCTTTTTTTAAATTTTCTTTATTGGCCAGTCTGAGATATGGCTTTTTCTTTGCAACTCTGCCTAGAAGGCCAGCATCCCGGATTCGCCTCTTCACTGTTGAGACTGGTGTTTTGCGCATACTATTTAATGAAGCAGCCAGTTGAGGACTTGAGGCGTTTCTCTCAAACTAGACACTAATGTACTTCTCCTCTTGCTCAGTTGTGCACCGGGGCCTCACACCCCTCTTTCTATTCTGGTTAGAGACAGTTTGTGCTGTTCTGTGAAGGGAGTAGTACACAGCGTTGTACGAGATCTTCAGTTTCTTGGCAATTTCATGGAATAGCCTTAATTTCTCAGAATAATAATAGACTGAGTTTCATAAGAAAGTTTTGTTTCTGTTTTTTTGAGTCTATAATCGAAGCCACAAAAGCTGATGCTCCAGAGACTCAACTAGTCTAAAGAAGGGCAGTTTTATTGCTTCTTTAAAATCAGCACCACAGTTTTCAGCTGTGCTAACATAATTGCAAAAGCGTTTTCTAATGATCAATTAGCCTTTTAAAATGATAAACTTAGATTAGCTAACACAACGTGCCACTGGAACACAGCAGTGATGGTTGCTGATAATGCGCCTCTGTACGCCTATGAAGATATTACATTAAAAAAAAAGAAATCAGCCATTTCCAGCTACAATAGCCATTTACAACATTAACAATTTCTAAATTGTATGTTATTTTAATGGACATAAAATGTGCTTTTCTTTAAAAAACAAGGACATTTCTAAGTGACCAAACTTTTGAACTGTAATATATATATATATATATAAACTCCATCTTGTGCTGCAATGGTTTTATCCCCCCCCCTTAAGGTTAAATTAGTGATGCTTCTTCAACCACAGCTCTCCCCATTCTGGAATCTGGGACAGATGGTTGGGGAGTGAGGGCATGCCAGAGGCTGCTCTTATCATAGAACCATCCTCTAATACACACACACGCATGCATGCACAGCAGTGGTGCGCGGGTCAGCTTTTTTGATCACCTGCCCGCAATTGCTAATAACCCATCCGCAACTGCCCGATAATATCTGATAAAGTGAAAATCTGCGGCCCGCACCTGACCCTAATCTGCTAATATAGAAAATGTGCTGTAGGCTACAGTCAAAGATGGCGTGGATTTTTTTTGGCCTGATTTACATACACTGAGTACACCTAAATTAGGAACACCTTCCTAATATTGAGTTGCATATTAACTTTTTCTGCCCGTTCCAAAAAGTATTTGGCGATTGGCATGTAGGAATAAGACTAAGCTTTAGGGTGCATACAGTTCAGCCCTAAAGCTTAGACACTAATGCCAAATAGCCTTAAATAAGGAAGAAAAAACAACTCAAATGTAGCCAAGATATAAATTGTACAAGAATGATAAATCCATAAATGTACGATATAGTTTTTTCTTTATTTAATCCTCCCACCCACCCTTCATAAACACAATATTAAATTACCCTAAACCCGCCTGCACTGCGGATATAACCGCAGCAACGGCGGGTTATGAGTCAACCCGTGCATCACTAATGAGCACACACGAGCACCACAGTATACTTATGCCAGAAAATGGGACTGCTATGAGAGTCATTTTGTGCAATTATGTGAAAGAGGGTGACTGACATGCATTGAATGTTTCCAAGAAAGTCTTGAACATATTGGTCTTCATTTGTCAAACAGTCATTGAAAAGAACGTGGATTTTAGCACATTTGTGGCCATGAGCAAAATCTTACGTCTGATACATCTAAGTTTCGTTGCTCGTTGCTCAATAATGCTAACTTCATCGTTTACGTCATCTGAAATCAACATAAAACGCCTTTACTTCAACATATTTGAGTAGAAAACTTTAGTTTGAAGCGTGCTGCAACATATTGTGTAGTTATGGGGGAGAGTTGGGCATACATTATGCACTCATATGGAAAGTGACGGTGAAGAAGCCTATAATCGGGAAGTCAAACGTTCAGCCTGCTGCACAGACCCTATGGATGCTCTAGTAGAGTACAGTATGTCATTGTTGTAAAAATGTGTTTGTGTCCCACATTTACTTTCATCAAACACAGTGCATTCAGAAAGTATGGAAGGGGAGCGTCGCTGCACAGCTATTTTCAGGTCTCTCCAGAGATGTTAGATCGGTTTCAACTCCAGGCTCTGGCTGGGCCACTCAAGGACATTCAAACTTGCCCCAAAGACACACCTGCGTTGCCTTGGCTGTGTGCTTAGGGATGCTGTACTGTTGGAAGGTGAACCTTGGCCCCAGTCTGAGTTCCTGAGCGCTCTGAAGCAGGTTTTCATCAAGGATCTCTCTGTACTTTGATCTTTCCATTGATCCTGACTAGTCTTCCAGTCCCTGCCGCTGAACAACATCCCAACAGCATGATACTGCCACCACCAGGCTTCACTGTAGGGATGGTGCCAGGTTTCCTACAGACGTGACGCTTGGCATTCAGGCCAAAGGGTTCAATCTTGGTTTCATCAGACCAGAAAATGTTTCTCATGGTCAGATTCCTTTAGGTGTAACTCCAAAAGGGCTGTCGTGTGCCTTTTACTGAAGAGTTGCTCCGTCTGGCCACTCTACCATAAAGGCCTGATTTGTGGAGTGCTACAGGAGTGCTACAAAATGTCATTGACACACGGATTTTGCGAATCACTGGCACAGAGAGGGCCATAACCTCATCGCCAGGTTAATTGGTTATAATGCATATAATCCTGGCATATCAACGAATCAAAGCTGGTCTCTGTGGGAGTGAACAGCGGTAGGGAGATGAACCAAAGTATTCGTAATTATTTGATCTTAGTGAATCACACGACTGCGAGGCGTGGTTCCGAATCAGAGACGTATGATGTGCCATTGGGTTCGAAGGGCCTCAGGGAGGTTCGGAGGGAGGTGATTGATTAGAGATGAAGCCAATGGATATGGGTAGGGAAATGTTCTCTTGGTCAAGGACTTTTCCACATTCTCTCTATTGGGTTAACAAAGGCCATTTTTGAGGTGTTGATCCACCAGCCCTATTGAAATAATATACCACAAGTATTATACTTTTTATATTAAAATAGTGGAACAGTCTCACTATGGCACAACCCCAAAAATATCAAAATATGAGTGTGTATAATTTAGGTGCATGACGTGTGACTGTTTTGTGAGACTCAGATACGGTGTGTGTGTGTGTGTGTGTGTTCTTACCCCATTTTCATTGTGCTTTTCCCCACCGCTTCCACTTCTACGGTTGGCCTGCTCTTGAGATTGCTGGCTCCCTGCAGGGTGAAAGCACAAACACTGAGTACACCTGTCAAACTCATCAATCTGGCCCCAAAAAAACTGATTTAACCACCGGCTGGCCAGTGGTATACAGACAGAAACCCCTCTCAGGGACCCCTCATTACCGAGTAAATACTCAAACAGAGAACCCTCTTCTGCTGGAATGGGTCTTATTAAGTATGCAGATGATAAATAATAAGTGTGAGTGAGAAAGAGCTGACATGTGATGGACTGGGGCCACCTCTGTGTGTGTGTGTGTGTGTGTGTGTGTGTGTGTGTGTGTGTGTGTGTGTGTGTGTGTGTGTGGGGTGAGGTGGAGGGGGGGTGCCCACCCAGTGGAGGGTTGTTTGAGACACTGTCCACTGAAGACACCATCATATTCCACCTCACTCAGCCCAGGCAGTTTTTTTGTGTGTTTTTTACAGCTTTTCTGCTACATATACATACCTTTTTATATACACATTTTGAATACATGGTACTTTTATATAAAGCAGTCACATAACAGTAATACATTATTAAACATAAGATCTTTAATCCCACCCATCAGCCACTCTCAGCCCTTATCACCATAGAGCACCCTTGTTTGGTTTCCACGTGCCATATATTTTTCAATTGTGCTGTGATGTTTTACATACATTTTTAACCTTTTTAATAGTATAGTATCCACAGATAGTGAGCTAAAGATGATAACCTTTCCTATGAGTATTATATTATTTATTGACTGCTTAAGGTTTTACAAATCGCTCAACACTGCAAATTGTAAGGTTCATTTTAAGTGACTTGTAATTTTGTACCCATTCCAGAACCTGTGACACAAGATACATACGGGTAATACCAGAATAAACGATCTAGTGATTACGTCTCTTCACAGCAAAATCAAGTGCTGTGATTGTTATATGCCCCATATACAGTATATAGCATTCTGTTGGTGGCAATAATTTTGTATAATAATTAAAATAGAAAATGTTTTCATAAACCATGGAATCGGTACATCGAAAATCTCTTCCCATTTAATTTGCAACCTGTATGGTGCAGCTGTCAATTTTTGTCCTCAAATTAACAAGTTCCCTACCTTCTCCGTTTCCACTTGCCTCCTCCATGGTAATGCTGCAGACATTTTCCATAAAGAACGTTTTTTTATTACATTTGTTCCATCTTAAAACTGAAATTGGAACCAGTTTTGTAAGGCTTGTTTAATAAACGGCTAAATAAAATTAAACAAAATAACATTTTCAATTAGTCGGAAATGAGAAGTTGTAATCTTAAGTATAACTTATGTATGACTGAAGCTTTTAGTAAGAGGTTTAACGCTTTCATATTTAATACTTCTAGCACCAAAAACTCATATTCATTATATAAATAGGCAAGTTTAATTTGTGCCTGGCTTATTTTTTGCTCATATGATTTAAAAAACGAGTTGTCTGGAGTAGGCAGTAAGTAAACTGGCAAGAACATCTCAAATCAGCAAAGAGAAACGACAGTCCATTACTTTAAGACATCAAGGTCAGACATTCCAGAAAATGTCAAGAACTTTTAAAGTTTCTTCAAGAGCAGTCGCAAAAACCATCAAGCGCTATGATGAAACTGGCTCTCATGAGGACCGCCACAGGAAAGGAAGACTCAGAGTTACCTCTGCTGCAGAGGATAAGTTCATTAGAGTTAGCAGCCTCAGAAATTGCAGCCCAAATAAATGCTTCACAGAGTTCAAGTAACAGACATCTCAAAATCAACTGTTCAGAGGAGACGGCGTGAATCAGGCCTTCATGGTCAAATTGCTGCAAAGAAACCACTACTAAAGGACACCAATAAGAAGAAGAGACTTGCTTGGGCCAAGAAACATGAGCAATAGAAATAGCTTGTATAGAAATATACCTCTCGCTTAGAGAAGTGCTTCCATAAGCCAGTTATTGTGTTGGTTCTACTGTTAAACTAATTAAAGTGATCCCAGTGTTAATAGAGACAACAACCCTGTTGACAATACCTCATCCATTTGCCGGTGTGTATCTGAACAATAATAAGTCTTTTACACTTTTACATTTTTTAAATGTAAAAGCATAATGACACCAATTATTTTAGGATTGTGACTTGAATTTAAGTCGATCTCAGATTGGGGCCAAGTTAACCTCCCCTTTCCCGTGAGAAAGTCATGACCATCATACTTTTAGGGAAAGAGGATCATTTTGTACTTGTTAAACTGAGAGTTTGACCAATTCCAGTACCCTTGATTAGGGGTAAGACTTGAATACCCCTTGTCTATATTATCAGGATGTGCTACTAGCAAAAATAAATAAATACTGCTTTCAAAAGTGTTTTCCAGAGATTGTATTATGAATTATTGTGCATTGACTGCTTGTCAGAATACGTTTCCCTCACTATGGTCTCGCAACTTGAAAGCGCCTCGAGATGAATATTTATCTCGCATAGAGCACACAACAAGCCGACTAGGTAAATAGGTCAACTAATATACTATGGGGTTGTCTGTTTTTATAACAAAATATATAGAGCAAAAATAGTAGCACAGAAAGTATCTTGAGTGATACTTTGCTTGTAGCTACAGTAGGCTACACACAGCTATTCGAATTGAGCGCCGCGGTGGTGTGCATTAGACTATTTAATTCCCTTTATCTGAACATCGAAGTGTCACCAACAATCATTAATATCAGTTCAGTGCACACTGCGTAACTGAGAAAAGTAACATTTGAAAATACATTCATTTGGGAATATATTTCGTAGACATGCTTCTGTATTAGGCCATGTCATCTCTAAACCACACACAACTCCCCCCCACCCCCCCACCGGAGATTTTGTATTGTGGATCTACACTGATCTCAAAAAGAACCTCTCCAGAATCTATGTGATGGAAATCCATCGCAGTGAATGATAACTAACCCTCAAGTACAGGAGGGAGGGAGGGATAGGATTGAGTGAGGGATAGGAGTGAGTGATAGGAGTGAGGGATAGAACATAAGGAAAAACGACTGAGGGGCTCAATTCAATTAATTCCTAGATTCCTCACATCCTTCTCAGCAGTATTGGAGAAGGTCCACATTCCCTGGCCACGGACCGTCTTCTCCAATACGTTTAAAGAAGAGAGGAGAGAAGATGCAAAGAATCGATGTAAGGTTAATTAAGGTCAGAGGAGAGAGGTATCATGCTTCCTTTGGCGTTCCAAAGCAAATCCTATTAACACTCATGGCATTTCAATGTGTGGCAGCTGAATTAAAGTTACCATTGGCCTCATGGTTTCCTTCCTCTCCAGCAACTGAGTTTCGGAAAGACACCTGTATCTTTGTAATGACTGATGGTGTATTAATACACCATCCAAAGAGTGATTAACAACTTCACAATGCTCAAAGGGATATTCAATGTCCAATAGGTGCCCTTCTTTGCAGGGCATTGGAAAACCTCCCTGGTCTTTATGGTTGAATATGTGTTTGAAATTCACTGCTCGGCTGCGGGACCTTAAAGATAATTGTATGTGTGGGGTACAGAGATGAGGTAGTCATTTAAAAAATAATGTGTGCAATATGGGGCTAGTGACACAGAATATCAATTTAATCAATTTTAAATTCAGGCTCTAAAACCATGTGTACAGTGCATTCAGAAAGTATTCAGACCGTGTCTGTCTGTGTGTGATGTGCGCGGCCGTCTGTGCGCGCGTGTGCGTGTCTGTGCGCGCGTGTGCGTGTCTGTGCGTGTGTGTGTCTGTGTGTCTGTGCGTGCGTGTGTCTGTGTGTCTGTGCGTGCGTGTGTGTGTCTGTGCGTGCGTGTGTCTGTGCGTGCGTGTGTGTGTCTGTGCGTGTGTGTGTCTGTGCGTGCGTGTGTCTGTGCGTGCGTGTGTCTGTGCGTGCGTGTGTCTGTGCGTGCGTGTGTCTGTGCGTGCGTGTGTGTGTCTGTGCGTGTGTCTGTGCGTGTGTGTCTGTGCGTGTGTGTCTGTGCGTGTGTGTGTCTGTGCGTGCGTGTGTGTGTCTGTGCGTGCGTGTGTGTGTCTGTGCGTGCGTGTGTGTGTCTGTGCGTGCGTGTGTGTGTCTGTGCGTGCGTGTGTGTGTCTGTGCGTGCGTGTGTGTGTCTGTGCGTGCGTGTGTCTGTGTGTCTGTGCGTGCGTGCGTGTGTCTGTGCGTGCGTGTGTCTGTGCGTGCGTGTGTGTGTCTGTGCGTGCGTGTGTGTGTCTGTGCGTGTGTGTGTCTGTGCGTGTGTGTGTCTGTGCGTGCGTGTGTCTGTGCGTGCGTGTGTCTGTGCGTGCGTGTGTGTGTCTGTGCGTGTGTCTGTGCGTGTGTGTCTGTGCGTGTGTGTCTGTGCGTGCGTGTGTGTGTCTGTGCGTGTGTCTGTGCGTGTGTGTCTGTGCGTGTGTGTCTGTGCGTGTGTGTCTGTGCGTGCGTGTGTGTGTCTGTGCGTGCGTGTGTGTGTCTGTGCGTGCGTGTGTGTGTCTGTGCGTGCGTGTGTGTGTCTGTGCGTGCGTGTGTGTGTCTGTGCGTGCGTGTGTGTGTCTGTGCGTGCGTGTGTGTGTCTGTGCGTGCGTGTGTGTGTCTGTGCGTGCGTGTGTGTGTCTGTGCGTGCGTGTGTGTGTCTGTGCGTGCGTGTGTGTGTCTGTGCGTGCGTGTGTGTGTCTGTGCGTGCGTGTGTGTGTCTGTGCGTGCGTGTGTGTGTCTGTGCGTGCGTGTGTGTGTCTGTGCGTGCGTGTGTGTGGCTGTGCGTGCGTGTGTGTGTCTGTGCGTGCGTGTGTGTCTGTGCGTGTGTGTGTGTGTCTGTGCGTGTGTGTGTGTGTCTGTGCGTGTGTGTGTGTGTCTGTGCGTGTGTGTGTGTGTCTGTGCGTGTGTGTGTGTGTCTGTGCGTGTGTGTGTGTGTCTGTGCGTGTGTGTGTCTGTGCGTGTGTGTGTCTGTGCGTGTGTGTGTCTGTGCGTGTGTGTGTCTGTGCGTGTGTGTGTCTGTGCGTGTGTGTGTCTGTGCGTGCGTGTGTCTGTGCGCGCGTGTGTCTGTGTGTGTCTGTCTGTCTGTGCGTGTGTGTGTGTCAGTCACTGACAGTAAAGGGGTGCTAGTGTACCCACCTTGATCGCTGCTTTCGGTGGGTGAGTCCTCGTGCCGGAGGAAGAACTTGACCTCTTGTTTTCTGGGACCCCACTTCTGCAGGTGCTCATACATCATGTGCTCAAAGGGGATGGCTCGTTCTGGGGGGACAGAGAGAGAATTGTTTATTTCAGCTATCATTGATTTATTTAATTCCTATAGGTTTGCTTGCATACAATATATGTGGTAGCACTTTCCATGGCAACAAAGCCTTCTGAATTTGAGAGCGCTTCAAAACAGGAAAAGGTAGTAGCTCAGGCCTGGGAAGGGCTCTTCTGTTATGTCTGAATGACAGGTCTATAATCTTTTTATCAAGCGTCTCAGAGGAGGAGTGCTGATATAGGATCAGGTCCCCACTGTTCAGGTAATATTTATTGTGATCTAAAAGGCAAACGTGACCCTAAAATCAGCATTCCTAGTGAGGGACAGCGAGAGGGAGAACGAAAGGAACAAGAGAGCTAGAAGCTTTTGGGGGGGGGGGGGTCTTAGCCCACCCCATAACATTCTTTACCACGGCAGTGATGGCACTATAACCAGTAGAAAGCAGAGTTCTCCTGGTTGAGCAGAGTGACTGGACCAAAGTAGGAGCATTAAAAGCACTAAGTGAGCTCCTCTGCTTGAGGCAGACTCATGCTGACTGCTGGCCCCATTCATTCCCATTACAGCTGAGCAGGACGCCTCACACACACAGTGTGTTGAGGCAGAAAGGAGAAAGGACAGCGTGGCCGCCACCCACCTAAAAACTTGAGCTTGAAGAAGACTAGATAGATCCGGCTGTGCTTTCCATCAGTCCTTGGCTGCATCCCAAACGGCAAAAGTAGTGTAGAATATAGGGTGCCATTTGGGATGCAGCCTCTTCAGACAAAACGGAGACAGTGGACACACCCTGCTGTCAGAGCGTGTGAGCGCACGCACGCACACACACACACACACACACACACACACACGTCATGACTGCTTCCCTCACCAGAGATCTAGCTGACACACCCCTGTGTCATCAGTGTTTTGCTGAAAGGGACCACTCCTTGAGATAAACATGACATCCACCCAGCATGTTGATTAGCCCCGTTACGTAATCCCATTTGGCTAGCTCCTGACAATACAACTCCTCTGTGTGTGTGCCTGTGCCTGTGCCTGTGCGCGTGCCTGTGCGCGTGCCTGTGCGCGTGCCTGTGCGCGTGCCTGTGCGCGTGCCTGTGCGCGTGCCTGTGCGCGCTCCTTAAAGGAGAAATCTGTAGTAAATCAGTCTTTTTGTATACGATTATCCAGTACAGATAATCCACAGACATTTTTATGTGTGTGCTATAAAACTTACTTGGAATTCTTTCATTTGTCAAATATTCATTTTTGATTATTTTCACATATCTAACAATAATGTATACGTTATATTACTGTTTGGATGCCCATTTGTGGTGTTCACTTATTTAGTAATAGGTCAAGTGCACAGTTCCTTCAAGCTTTGCATGAATGATCTGGTTTATTACCAGTCATTTGGGGTCTAATAGGGCTTGCAATCAACTAGAATTTAATATGTTTCCATATTTCAGCCATTACAAACTACAAGTAAAATGTATTGGCCATTACACCTGCATTTGGCCACACACATTTGAGAATTCCCTCAGAAGTAGAGTTATCCCTTACAGTGCACATCTGACTACTCAAAGATCCACTTGTCTCTAGCAGCAGTTTCACAGTTGTTTCTCACATGATAGCTGGTTATTACCAGCGTTTTTTGTTTAGTTTGACTGGTATGTATGGCTCTGAAAAGCTCTCCAATGCACAAGACATGGCACGTCCAGTGTTACTTTGTGTATATACACACACAAGTATGTTTCCTTTTAGAGTTTATTTCAAATTGTAGATGACTGTGTATGCCTCATGCTTATTCATGCTCAGGTCTGAATGCAGCCTAAGCATAGAAAGGGTATGCATCCCAAACGGCACCCTATTCCCTATTTAATCCACAACCAGAGCTCTTTGGCCCTTAGTCGATAGCAGTGCACTATATAGGGAAGAGAGAGCCATTTGGGACCCAGACAGAGTCTATTGTTAGGGTTCCAAAGCACACAACTCTTGTCAATGTGCAGTTCAGGTAAAGTGGTTGATTGAAATGTCTCCATTTCAACACTGACCTAGTTTAGTTTGAAGTGAAGCTCATGTCCCGAAGAGCCAACATATGTGCGGGCTGTTACTCCAGCCCAGTCTAAAGGCCAAGAATGAAAATGAGCAGTGGAACTGGACTCTAGGTCAAGATGTCAGGATACCTGCACTAGAGGCTAGGGTTGAGGAAGAGATGTCAGTATACCTGCACTAGAGGGTTGAGGAAGAGATTGGAGATGGCGTAACTCTCTTACCGTTGCCTCGCCACACTTCGGCAAGGTGGCAGCCGCTCTCGCCAGGCTCCTTGCAGAACTCGACCACGTCGCGGCACGACGTCTCAGGGGTGATGGGCACCTCGGTCAGTGCCTGTTCCCCATCACTCAGGTACACTGTCAGGATCATCTGAGCGGGAGAGAGGTAGAGAAGTGGGGCGGGAGAGAGACGGTTATATCACCTGCTATTGGTTACATTGAGTAAACAGTCACACATTTAACGCGTGGGACAGATTTGGCTCCCCCAACTCCTAAAACATAGATCTAGGGTCAAAATGTAGCATAATACGTAGGCTAGCCTTCACCTACGCTTTGCCAATCCGAAATACTGCTTCATTTGCTCAATGACAAATGGCTGCCAAAAGAGATTGATGTGGATTTTCAATTATGTTTTCAGCCTTTGTTCTATAAGTATAAAGCTCTCTCGGTCTCCGATTTGAGCATTGGACTGAACCAATCTACAACCAACCCTGTCCTGGCTGTAGCTTGAGTTGAGTGTATCCTCAACACACACTCCTGTGGAATGCGTGTGGAGAGGTTTGGCGGAGCGCTTTGTGGCAAACGTCACAGAGGTTTGTGGAATACCACAGACTGACATCAATTCCTCAGAGGTGCATTGACATCTGATAACGCTGACCCTACTGAATCAACAGTCTACACGGGTTAACTCAATGGTCTGGTGATGATCATCAGAACTTCCATTCAGAGAAATAGGAAAAGCGGCCGCCAGGGGGCATTTGTCTATGGATCATTTCTGAAAATGTTCAGGGCCCAAGCATATTTTTTTCACATATTGCCTGGACTATTCCTCTCATCCTTCCTTCATTCCTATCATATCATTCGCAGGTTTAAAATGTGCCATCAAGTGTTACCCATCAAAGACTGTTAGCGTTTGCCAAATCTGGCACCAGCTGCTGGATTAGGTTCTGGAGGTAGAGGGAGGTCTATTTGATATAAAATTAGAACGAGAGGCATTCCCTTTTGCTTCCAACTAACACTGTAGCACACATTTCGCCCAATCCCAAACTGACCCCTAACCCCACCGTAGTTTTGAGCAGTAAGACCCGATAAATGAAAGAAAGTCGAAAATTCCACATGACCAATCAGGGGGAAAGGTACAGCCATCACCATATTGATTATATCCATTCAATCCTTTCATATCTCCAAAGTCCATAGGGGGTCTTGTTATGGGTCGATTTGGGATTGGGCAATAGATTCCACAAAGGGAACAGCAGGGGGTAAGAGAGAAATCATTGGCCTCCTTTTCCACAGAGGGGGGGTAGACAAACACAAACATGATGCAGTTGTAGAGCACCGATCACACCAACCAAGACCAGTCTCCACAACTAGTGCCAACAGGCAATCCCCTCATCTTTTTCCTCTGCTTTCTTATTTTTCAAAAGAGAGGATAAGATCATTTTCTGAGTAACATGCATAATTCAGGGGAGCGGGTGCCAGGAAAGTGGTAGGCAGTGTTCGCCCTGTTCTGAGAAACGGGGATGAGTAAAGATTACGACTGCCGACACTGGACATGAGCAAATTCAGACCGCAGCGCTTCTAAGCCCCTTGTCTCCCTGCAGAATCCCTCCATTAAGATCCACCTCAACATCAATATATCAGATGAAAACATAATCGCAATATCGAGCAATTATTTTAAGTGCACTAAAACAAAGCCTATTGGACCATGATGGATAACAACAAATGATCTTGCAAAACCTACCAGGAAAAAAACTGGTCAAAATATTTTGGGGTTATTGCCCTGCTCTTTCTAAAATTAATAGGATCTGACTTATTAGAAATGTACTGCAAATCCTACATTTAATTTGTGAAGACCTAAGTATGTGCATATGCGCCAATAAACAAGCTCTATGGCAATGGCCAGCAGCACACTCAGGGTCAGCAGTCAACACAATCAAGAATTACTGCCTATCCACTCAATGACTAAGTCGCTAAATGGCATATTATTATTATTATTATTATATCAAAAAAGTATGAAATTCACAAAGGACAGCATTTCTGTCATGCCACGGGGTTTTTATGCAAACATATGTCTTCCAAAAAATGCCAAAATGTCAACACTTCTGCCAAAACACAGGAACCACAGAAGTGCTAGTTAGACCAATCAATGGCCTCTGCCCCAGCATTGGCACATGGGTCACCAATAGCGTTGCTGCAAATCAAAAGTTAGATAGATTAGGAAAAAAAAGAGTTCTCACTGGGCAATACAGAGAAAGCAACAAGCATACAAGTGTCACGCTACAAGGAGCTGGCACGGGCAGGCAAAACTGAAAACATCAAAGGCTGTTGTAAAGATTTAGCCGAGACAATGTCACCTCGTAAACGACCAACGCTGGCCTAAGTCAATGAGAGAAGAGTAAACCGCCTTTGAATTGAAACTTGAGCAAGACAGAGATCTCACCTCAAGAGGTATACTAACCCCCCTCCCATAGTTGCGATTTCTGCCCGTGGCACTTCCCCCTTTAATTGCTGTCCGTCTCCTCCGGGCTTCCTTCTTCCCCGGCCGGTGGCGCTCCCTTACCCAGGTACGGTCCTTCGAGAGGCTGACCAGGCCGCGAAGCACTATGGTCACAAACTTCTTCATTATGTAACCCCCCTGCCGCGTCTTAGCACCCTGCCACTCTAGACTCCAAAACAGTCTCAAGTAAACGATATGAATAATAAACACTAGGCAAGCGTCAGGGTACGCAGTAGCGAAGGGAGCCCTGCGGAGGAGTCTTTGGAGGAGTGAGCCTTGCTTGTTGTGTGAGCATCAAGGGATGGAAAAGAGAGGGAAGCAAAAGAGGGAGAAACAGAGAGGATGAGAGAGAGAGAGAGAGAGAGAGAGAGGGGTGCATCCGCAAGCCCCCCTCCTGATCAAGGCTCCCTGGGGCACACTGGTGAGTGTAGCACCGATGACACACTGCCAGTGAGTGTGGGCGGGCCTTGCTGTGAATGACAGATACAGGATCCAACCCTGGCATCGCATCGGCTTCAAGATGGTGACGGCTGAAGTAAGTCCCTCTCTGGGATTGTTTCAACCACTGCTTCCAGCAAGAAATCCCCTGTCTCTGGAGAGCATACATGTATCGCGATTTGCGAATGTCAGTGGAAGTGGAGAGAAAAAGAGGGAGGGAGAGAGAGGGAGATGCAAGCTATGCCTGCTCCCTGGCTGGAGGAGTCACATGGTCATCAATTCTGACCACTCTAATCACATCCATATCCCTGAGGAGTGTGGACGACTCAAAACGACACGAGAAAAAACAAAACAAAAAAGGCTTAGAAAGCCATTTAGTACTACAATGACAGTGCCGGATTTAACCAATGAAAAAGGTACTGTATTTTGCAACAGTTACAGCACAATCAAGGACAATGGTTACTTTAGTGTGCGTGTGTAATAGACATCTATTTTTCAGAACTTGGAGCCAGGAATATGTCAGCTCCAGGGATGGAAACATTTCATTGTAAATAGTCAATTCTGTGAACGAGTTGGATATCTGATTAATGAAGCCGAAATAAATCTTTATCGAGCATAGATTCTGTGAATTTGTAAGGGGAATAAATTCAATAGGCTATATCAGATGTGCTTTTCAAAAGAGTTGCCTTGTGTCCATCTTAAATAACTGAAGCAACCATTTATGTGGGATTGTATCAAAATGTGGTATTAAAAAAAAAAAAAACTCAACATTACTACAATAGCCATTACCAAATGTATAGGGCAAACCCTTTCCACCACTAGCCTTATATGGTCAGGCTCTCAAACATCGTCTTTTTAGATGAAACATTATCACAATATTTAAAGTGATAGATTGCACTTGGATATTTCAAGGGCTAACTTAAATAATAAATCACCAAGGAAGTCAGTTCTAGCTCCCAAATAAGCTCCCACTTTAATGAAAATATGATTTTTTTTAAGTCATTTTCTTTGCGTCTGCCAACCAGCCAGGTGCTACATATGATCAATTGCCCCATAAAAAAAAATAAAACGTACTTACTGTATCACCATCATTACTCATCCGTTTAGTGCTTATACAGTAAACCCCAACATTTAGTTGGGCATGTTTCAAAACGACAGCTCTAAAACTATGGAGATATATTTCTGGATAGAAGGTTAATTGGCATAAACCTGACGCTATGCCAGTCTCCTTTTAAGTAGATGCAATCAGGTATAAAGTATCTGGGGATTCTATTGATAGAGTTAGATAAGATAATGGATATCAATACGCTTCTAGTAGTACAAAGTTGTTAAATCTTAGTTGATGGGGAAAATGTATACAATTTTAAATTTATGCTTGTTCCTAAGTTGAACTATAAAGTATTTCAATGATGCTACCGGTATGCATTCCATACATTTTTAAGCAGTATAATAGTAACAGACTTTATATGGGAGGGGAAAAGACCCTAAAGAAAGAGGGTTAGGACTCCCCAGATGTAGAACTGTACAATGTGAATGGCTACACACTAGAGAGATGTAGAAGAGAGATGGGTTACGTTAGAAACTAGTTTGACCGCTCCCTTTGAGCAGTTCTATGTTCTATACTAAAAGAAATGCATTGACAAAGAAATGCTCTGTATGGTATAGTCCTGCAATTTGTGTTGGGAAGCAGTCAATCATTTAGGAAAAATTGATAAGAGAAGGGTTTCATAATTTGGGAGACCTGCACAATAATGAGATTTATTTGTCATTTGAAGAAACGGGGAATAAGTATAAAAACTGTGTGATAATGACGTATAGAGATATATGCAACTTAAAACACTGTGTGTCAACACTAAGTCGTGATATTATGTCACAAGGCAACAATGTTTTGGAAGACTCCTTTTCACTACCATGCTCTGTACAAGCAGAGACATGTTTGTATATTAGATATTTCAAATATTTGGCAACATTTCAGAGACGACAAGAGGAAAAGTAGACAATTTAAGGTTTTTCAAATATTTTACTTCAATTTTCCTTAGGTTGCATAGGATGGGTTTGTCACAAGATGTGTGTTGGCGATGTGAAGGGGCAAAAGGAACCCTCCTATATGCACTGTGGTAATGCCTAGTTGTACACCCCTATGGGACAAAGCCTTAAAGTGCATGGGGTATGGCCTTGGATTCCATACACCTAAGTCACCAAGACTGTCTGTTGAGCGAAAAGTCCGAAATAAGAGACAGAACTTAACATTTGTTTCAGGTATTGTGTCAGTGTTAAAAGCTATAAAGTTTTCATTCAAATAGCTTTAAAAATGGCCACAATTAAGTGGCAAGGATCAGAGAATAAAACAATATGTCATCAGACCACAGTCTGTCCTCTGTGGCTGCAGCTTCAATCCACAGAGCTTCAATCATGTTCCTGGTAGTCTGAGATCTGAAAAGTTATCATCTTAAAGAATCAATGGCTGTGTGTCATTAATTTAAAAAGTCAAAAAATGGATGTACACTCACAGGATGGCATCTGTCCACCATGATTCAAAGCTGTCATGACAGGGATACATTTGAAAAGCGCCTCCATTTCAAAAGATGATAATGTAGAAGAGTGCATTAAGGAAAGAAAAATGAATATGTAATGAACTACGAAAAAAGAGAGGGGGAGAGAAACAGAGCGAGGGGAGGGCTTGCACAGGTATACGAGGGCTTATGAATAAATCAACAGCTAACTGACTCTTTTCATCCTTTCAGGGTCAATTTAGGGGAGAGAAAGTGCTGGGCTTCCATCAAGTCCATTTCATTCCAGACCTTGAGTCAGTGCAGCTCTGAAAGAGCTAATTGATGCTCCTATAAACAGCCATAGGCCCATCCAGGAACAGGATGTTATGTAATACATATGTAAGATTGGGTTGTGCTTGTGAGAACCGGTAGATGGCGCTTGACTCCTCCAGAGTCCCCCTGACAACAGTACATTAGCCATTCCTCCCCCTGTGTGTTACTGGCTAAGGGAGTCACGCGAGATTAGAGGCGAGAACAGCACTGGGCTGCTCTCCGGTCGACTGGCTGTGTGACACTGATGGTCCGGTGGCGCCGTGGGGCACAAACGTCTGCCTGGGCCAGCGCTGCAGTCACTCAACTCCCCCATAGAGGACACTGAGGGGAGGAACCTCCCAGCACTGCCTAAACGTCCATCCTGCAGCACCCTCTGTAAGACCACTACGTACTCTTATTTACTCACAACACACTAGGATTTCTGTAACCTCTTCTCGGTGTAAGGCCAAGGCCCTCTTTCACATTGACCATGTTTACATGCACATCAATATACCGTTATTATTATTTTAAGTTGATGCATATAAAAACATATCCTGTTTAAAATAACCCAAAACAAATGCTTGTATCCTGGTTATGAGAAACCCAGATAAGATGCCTGGGGTATGCTGATCTTAGAAGGGATACTGTGGCATGTAAAAATCGTATCCCGTTTACTGTTGTTTTTAGTGGTCTGCGCAGGCTCTGATTTTGATTTTCAAAAAGTAATCTGATTTTCAAAAAGTAAGCTTACTGCGCAGTTCAATCCCCCATAATAATAATAATAATAATAATACCATGATAATATTTTTGCTGATACTCCGTACTGGACCGTATAGCCTAGTGGCTTAGGCTACTTTCACCCCTAATTTAGATATATTTCTACTTATAATATCCTACATTTTGTTGGCCATTTGTTTGTCAACTATAGTTAGATACATGCAGATTCTAGTCAAATCTTGTTGCCCTACGGCGGGGAGATTGGGCAGAATCTAAGGGGATGGATGGGTGGGACGGGGACTGATAAACAACCTCAGTTGCTGGGTGGGATGGGAAAGGGTGGGAGGTTAAGCGGGGTGGGGAAGCATGCTTTCTTCAGGTTAAGCGGTGTGGGGAAGCATGCTTTCTTCAGGTTAAGCGGTGTGGGGAAGCATGCTTTCTTCAGGTTAAGCGGGGTGGGGAAGCATGCTTTCTTCAGGTTAAGCAGGGTGGGGAGGGAGGATGGGGACTGGGTCGGGGTTATCTATATATTACTTTTTTTTTTACCTGTAAAATGTCACAAAAAAATACTTTTTCACCTAGAATAGTGTTTCCCCCAACACTGGTCCTTGGGTTCCCCCAACAATACACAGTTTGTTGTAGCCCTTGACAAACACACCTTATTCAACTTCATTGTAGGATTGATGATTAGTTGAATGAGGTATGCTTGTCGAGGGTTACAATAAAGATGTGTACTGTTGGGGGGGAATGAGGACCAAGGTTGGGAAAACCTGCCCTAGAAGAATAAATAAATCAGTGATCAGCTGAATAATGTCTTAAAAGCAATAGAATGCATACATTTGTTATCTAGTTAACACCGGTAAAGTTGTCTGTTTCACTGTCTGCTTGCATAAGTGTCAAAGATATCACGTTACACGCACATTTTCTCAAGAGATGTCGAAAAAAGAATAAACAATATTTCTCCACTTGTGTTCCCGAGACAAAATCAACATGGTTTATTCATGGATACAGGGATACTCGTGAGCAGGATATCAAAAGGTGCATGCCAACAGCTTATCCAGAATAAAATGTGAAGCAGGATGAGCTACTACCTCATAGTGCCAGTCATCGCTGTAAGGATAGTGCCGCTTGAGATTTACCTGGACCACATTGCTTACAAACGATGGACTAGGCTAAACTTTTTTGTTGTAATTTTCCACCCCCTAATGAGATGCGAGATAAAACCAAACCGAGAGCCAAAAGATCTGGGAAAGAACCGTTACACCCCTAGCAGACATTCTTCCAACAGAACAGATGAGCGTGGACCTAATCAATCAGCCTTAACCAAAAGCAATACTGTCACCTGACAGGCCACAATCAAATACCACACCCTGAGGCAAACAGCTAAACAAATGTACGTGTGTGTGTGTGTGTGTGTGTGTTTGGCTAATACTGACACCTGAGAATTGTATAGTTTTGTTAACCAAAACAAATATGCACTAAATAAGCTGGCCTTGGCAGACTTTCAGTTGACTTTTAAGACAGGGAAGTGACAGTCGTAAAGTGCTGTATGGCAATACTTTGAGAAGTTAAATGAGTAGGTGGTGAAATGCAAACTTTGCAACAGTGGCAGTACAGGTGCAATGCTTAACCATCTGAATGTTGCTGGCAGCAAACTGTAGCTGGCAGCAGCGCAGGCCCCCCCATCAATAGACAAACGGTCTCTTCACACGAAAGAAGCATGACAAGGCATGGAGTGAGAATATCACAGAGCTGCTTACAGAAATTATTCAGTTGATACGCAGCCACTGTCAATGGTAAAGGATGTCGGATTCAATGCCCTGATGGCATATCTAGAAGAACCAGACTACAAGACGCCATGTTGGAAAACCACAACGGCCCGGACTGAGAAATTGTACAACGATTGCACTGCAATTACAAAGCACCATACATGGAGTTAACAACATTGTTGGATGTCTATGAACAGTCGGTCAATACATCACTGCAATGAGCCATCACAGTGAAAAGTGGGACATGAAGTACCTGTACTGACCACAGAACATGGAGGAGAGGCACCGCAGAGAATGTAAAAACAGCATTAACTACCCATCTAAAATGGACTAAACATTTTTATTTCCCCCTCAAACACACAATAGCCCATAATGACAAAGCAAAAACTGTTGTTCATATTTTTTTTGCAAATGTATCAAATAAAACGTAAATATTACATTTACATAAGTATTCAGGCCCTTTACTCAGTACTCTGTTGAAGCACCTTTGGCAGTGATTACAGTCTGGAGTCGTCTCGGGTATGACGCTACAAGCTTGGCACACCTGTATTTGGGGAGTTCCTCCCACTTTTCTCTGCAGATCCTCTCAAGCGCTGTCAGGTTGTTTAATATGAATGGAGTGGTAGTAGACGATGAGGTTGTCACTAGTTACCACAACGTCAAAATTGGCGATAATGTAAAAATTCATGAAAACAAAAATGTGCTTTTTGGTCTTAACGTTAGCAGTGTGGCTAGGTTTAAAATCAGATTTTAGAAATAAGCAGGGGGTTTAGACGGCAAAATAACCTCAATTAGCCCCGCTGCCTATGCGGTCTGACAAAATCACTATTTTAGTAGTTCTTCAAAATAAATGGAGGAATACTTTGACTGCTGAATACCAACTATCAATCTTAGATCATGTACTGTATTTTCAGGTAGATACCTCACGAAGCAACTGCCCTCTATGCCTTTCGATCAGGCACTCAAGGGATTATGGTCATTGTAGTGTATTAGCACTTTTTCTGCATTATCGAATGTTGGCCTGTTGGAAACTATAACGCCCTACTACATCACACAGTTCGGATTTGATCTGATTTATCTATAGAGAGACTGCAAATTGCCCTCATAAAAAAAGCTGAATGATTTTCAAATAATTTAACCAACATCGGTGACAAGAACAGCCTACATTTTGGCTAATCGCTGAGCAATATTGAAGTTAAAAAAATAAAATCATAATATTATTTAGTGGCAAACACTTGAATGAAATGCTTGTTAGTGAAGACCTACAGCTCTACACACTGACAACTCTGTTCCCTCACAACCCATATTTCTTCCGAGACAGAAGAAAAACGTGACCACCCCTTGTATCCGTTTGGTATTTTTGTACACACTCAAAAGTTCATGCTCAAGACTGTTTAAAAAATAAAGTCATTTCTATCCAGATTACTGTCTCACACAGAGTGAGACACTCAGACCATGTGATTGGTGAAAGAAGTGGTTTGTCCACCTTGGCCTGCAGTGTGTGTGTGTGTGTATGTGGTCCTACCTCAGGAATCCCTGGCAGGCAGATCCAGGGCGCAGTCCAGCCCCACAGTGCTGTGTGGAGCCACCAAAAATGATTAACTGACGATGACGATGATGATGCACTGACTACCGAGGTTGATAATCAATCTGGCTTTCTCGATCACATCAAGGAAACTAATTTGAGGCAGACCTGTTTTTTGTGGTCCGATACAGTTCAGAATTTTCGGGGGACAAAACATATGGATACGATATATCAGCCGATATACTGTTTTACACCGGGGAAATTAAAAAGTGACATTTTGCGACACTGAATTCTCAAATTGTCACCCAAAAACAGCAATTGTCAAAGAAATATGCTTCAAAATGTTGATTTCTTATTTTGTGAAATAAATGACATCATGACAGTGGCCACAAGTGTGTATGAGTATGAGACTCCACAGTGGAGGTGTCATAATGCCCATAAAACCTAGTGGTCAAACAGGGAAGTTTCAACCATTAAATCTTTCCCATAGGGGATTTTAGAAACACTTAAAATATGGGTTGTGTTTCGTGTAGACTTTGGCGTGACGTTTTGATAACCATGTAATTATCTCGAACAAGGTGACTTAATATATTCGGCTCTATTTACTCAGATGCGAAAAAGCTAATTTGCATCAAATTAGACATTGCGCCAGGGTAAGCTTAAACAAAACACAGCCCTTATTTTAAGCGTTTCAAAAATCCCCTATGGGAAATTGAACGCTGGAAAAACAATTGGAACCATTTCCCTGTTTGACTGCTTGGTTATGCGTATTATGACTACTACTGTGAAATTAAAAATTGTCCGATACCAATATAGCAGTAAAAGGCCAATATCGGCTGATAACGTCGGTGAACTGATATACCGGTTGGGCTCTAAAACGAATACTTTGAAACTGAAGAACAATGACCAAAACAATTCTCCCGTATTACTTACATGAAAGGAATACACAAAAAAGACACTCGCTCTCACTTCTAATCTCCAAAAAGGATACTACCCCCATCTCAACTAGATACATAACAAACTCCACCCAGTCTCTCCTTTTCTCTCACGTCTATTACACCAGGACAGCCTGCCCCCTGCAATGTGTGTACGAGAGTGATACCGAGTGTTGTTTGTTTGCGAGCGCAGTGTGATGGACTGGAAGGGCAGCTGAGGCTCCCTGTGCTTTTCCACCGGGGAGCAATTCATCTGACCTGCTGAATTTACCCCCACAGGGCATGGAAGACACAGAGAGTTAACACATTTATCCACTGCCCCAGCCGGGCTGGCATGCAAAACCTCCAACCATCCTGATTTCTCTCTGGCAGCTTTCTCTCCTCCTCATTCACCCAAGGATTTGAGAGTCTGTGCTCCCCATCTACAATGCTGTTTCTGACTAAATAGGCCTAAACCTGACCTTTGACCGCCTGCTGTACAGTGAGGGCACTAGGTCCTCAGTATGGATCCTCACACATCCTAAAGTCCTGTGTACTGTTGTGCATGCATGTCGCTCTGTCTAGGCAGATTTGCAGTTTATTTATTTTTTCACAATTCATCATTGGTCCCACCACGAGACATTCTAGGTCACAGTACTCCTCTGAGAGTCTTGCCATGCGAGTCTCTTTCCCACTCACAACACAACTCCAAAAGGTGTGTCCGTAGCTTGCAGGCGTGGGAAAGGTTGTCCACCAGGTCACACTATCTCCTATGTGATTGGGGAAACAAAACATCTCCTCCCACCCTACTACGTTCTTCACAAGTTCATGGAAATATACCAACCTTGTCAAAACACAGGGTTTTTTAATGTGCTTTGCTAACTAACATACATTCAATGACATCAAAAGTTTGATACAATGTAGGCTACATTTGTATGTTGAACTTAGAATGGATGTCCCAACTCCCAAGCACGGCAATACCACAATGGAACAGCTACAGCTGAAGTCGGAAGTTTACATACACTAAGGTTAAAGTCATTAAAACTCATTTTTCAGCCATTCCACAGATTTCATGTTAACAAACTATAGTTTTGGTTAGTCGGTTAGGACTTTGTGCATGACACAAGTAAGTCTTCCAACAATTGTTTACAGACAGATTATTTCAATTATAATTCACTATATTACAATTCTAGTGGGTCAGAAGTTTACATACACTAATTTGACTCTGCCTTTAAACAGCTTGGAAAATTCCAGAAAATGATGTCATGGCTTTAGAAGCTTCTGATAGGCTAATTGACATCATTTGAGTCAATTGGAGATGTACCTGTGGATGTATTTCATGGCCTACCTTCAAACTCAGTGCCTCTTTGCTCGACATCATGGGAAAATCAAAAGAAATCAGCCAAGACCTTAGAAAAAAATTGTAGACCTCCACAAGTCTGGTTCATCCTTGGGAGCAATTTCCAAACGCCTGAAGGTACCACGTTCATCTGTACAAACAATAGTACGCAAGCATAAACACCATGGGACCATGAAGCCGTCACACCGCTCAGGAAGGAGACGCATTCTGTCTCCTAGAGATGAACGTACTTTGGTGCGAAAAGTACAAATCAATCCCAGAACAACAGCAAAGGACCTTGCGAAGATGCTCGAGGAAACAGGTACAAAAGTATCTATATCCACAGTAAAACAAGTCCTATAATCGACAATCTGAAAGGCCGCTCAGCAAGGAAGAAGCCACTGCTCCAAAACCGCCATAAAAAAGCCAGACTATGGTTTGCAACTGCACATGGGGACAAAGATCGTACTTTTTGGAGAAATGTCCTCTGGTCTGATGAAAAAAAAAATAGAACTGTTTGGCCATAATGATGGAAAAAGGGGGGGTGGGGGGTTGGCTTGCAAGCCGAAGAACACCATCCCAACCGTGAAGCACGGGGTTGTCAGCATCATGTTCTGGGGTGCTTTGCTGCAGGAGGAACTGGTGCACTTCACAAAAATAGATGTCATCATGAGTAAGGAAAATTATGTGGATATATTGAAGCAACATCTCAACAGTCAGGAAGTTAAAGCTTGGTCGCAAATGGGTCTTCCAAATGGACAATGACCCCAAGCATACTTCCAAGCTTGTGGAAGGCTATGTATGTAAACTTCTGACTCACTGGGAATGTGATGAATGAAATAAAGGCTAAAATAAATCACTACTATTATTCTGACATTTCACATTCTTAAAATAAAGTGGTGATCCTAACTGACCTAAAACTGGGATTTTTAATAGAATTAAATGTCAGGAATTGTGGAAAAACTGAGTTTAAATGTATTTGGCTAAGGTGTATATAAACTTCAACTGTATAACAAACCACGTTTCCAACCACAGTTTTTATGCGAGTAAAGTCACATCATATAAAAAAAAATCATGAAAGCTTTGATGGAAACAGGACGTTTTGATTGAACTTTCGATTTTTTTTCGGTACATGAAAACTTCCGTGAAAGGTACATTTTGTGTGCACTGTCATCACGCACTGATTTTTATATTCAACAAGTCAGTTTGGTGGAAAGACACCACTGGTGGGAAAATGTGCATATTTTCTTTATGCAGATTTAGAATATTTGCATGAAAATCTGTTGCCAATTAGATGGAAACTTAGCTACTACATCTGTGAAAAAAGGAAGAACCATTAAGAAAAACAGAACAGAGTTTCTGTTCTCTTCTCTTCAAAATTAGCCCCATGGAATGTCTCTATAGGAAAGGGTGCTAGTGAGACACAGCATGGGTAAAGTAGCCTACCCCATGAGAGCCTAACCTCATGCTGAACCCAAAGCCACACCTTTAAAAGGGGGTCAGAAGTTCAACTGCCCAATATTTATCTACTACACACCTCCTCAGCTTTTGAAGTACAGTCAGTTATGTCTGTTTGGGCCTGGTTTCAAATGGTCTTGTTTTCAGTATGTTATGTATTCATTTTACATATAAACCTTTGCCTTTTCAGAAGTAATTGAAGTCTTCACAAAAGCTAGACTATTCAAAAACTCATAAAACAGGTAGCCTAACACCCATTCCAAAGTCCCAAATGGATTAACAGCCCACCTTTACAGCCATGTTGCAAAACTAGGGTTATTGTCACCATTGCAAACCAGTGCAAGGTGACAAAGAACTCACTAGAGAGTTATTTAAAAAAGGATAGACAAATGAGCTGGGACGGTTAAGAGAGAACATAGTGTGAAGAACAGTGGGGCCGGCATTTGAACGTGCAGAAAGGGGATTGCATGTGTTCAGAGGGCAGCGCCGTTAATCCTAAATGCTCAACCAACCTCAGGCACTAGTGTAATCTTTCGTAAAGGAAGTGAACAGCGCCACACAGCACTTAAACCCTTGTGGATTGTCTGAAAATCTGCTAATCTAATTAGATCCCCAAATGGGCAGCAGATTTAGCAGAATACTGGCAGGGCGCTGCCGCTCCCATATTGAACACTATGATTATCCAAACTTTCTTTACCGTAATCGCATTCTTAAATGGTATTCCCAGACACTTGCAGAGGGGATCATTTAATTCACTGGTGCGTACTTGCCATTAGACATAATATTACTTTCCAACTGAAATTGTTGCTTTGGGGTTTCACTAGCCAATGCACTTGAACAAGCAGCATAGCTAAAGCTTGTGGTCAAGTAGACATTCATTGACAATATGGTAAAACAATGTTCAACCAACCTTAAAAATTGGTGATACTTCTATTATTCTCAATTTTGAAGGCACTAGTGTCTTATTAATGGCTGTTTGCAGGTGTAACTAAAAAAACTGAATATTCCCAAAAATATTAACTCTACTTTTGCACCGTGTGAAAATCCTTCTCGCCATCTTAGTTGACAGACATTTCGTATTTCCTAACATCTTTGCTGGAACTAGTCATTTCTAAGCAATAAGGCTACGTGTAGAAGATTACAGTGTTACACAATGCGACAAAAACACAAGAAGTGGATTTAATATATTTCTGACTGCACCTGCAACTGGACATTGGTGCCTTCCAAATCAAGAATTAAGGAAGTGTCGCCAAGGTAGGTTGAAAGATGTTCCCCTATCTACAATCCATCCTACACTAGAACCCTGTACGGAAGCTTTGTCAAGAGGAAGGGCCACCTCTGGTCAAAACCCACTGTTACAAGCACGTATCATCTTCCTGGTAACATACACTTCTCACAGAGATGAACTGAGGGAACAGTTAAAGATGGAATCCGCATTACGGGACACAGAGCCACTGTCCGCCCTGGCACCTTCGTTGTTGTTTTGTGGATGAAAAGGAGGCGAAGTGGGTCTAGCAGTCTGGTGGAAAAACATTGCAATACATATTCTTCTGTTCTATAGCACGCATGCAATGATGTCCGGTAATGTAATATCCCAATCGGAAGTGGCAGATTCACCACTAAGGATTCCAGCTTTAATGCCCCCAAGTTCCCTTTGTGAAGTGTTTAACTTTAAGCAAAACATCTACTTTCACCAACACTCACCGGCATCATATTGGCGACTCTGTCTGTCAGAACGACAGGGGCATCAAACCAACAATGTCGAGTTTGTTAAAGGGAATTCGACGTCTTGTAACTATCTGTTAACGATATCCAAAGGTATGGCTGGAGATTCTGTCCAGAAGCGTCCACAGTTCGGTGATGGGAGGGCCAGCCCAGGCCTCGTCCTGTACAATACAACACGGATATGAGCCAACTGTTACAGTAACTAATACCTAGACAACTAGTTAACGAACGTTACCTGCACACAGACTAACGCTATGTGGCAGGCAGTGAGAACTACCTAGTTGTCGGAACTAGTTAGGCTGATCTCAGTTAGTCTAACGTTACGGTAAACACTGACATCAACACTTGGGCCTGGAGCTAACCTTATATTGATGCTGAATACCAAGCATTGACACTAGTACGGTTGCCCTTATATAGGTAGAGAGTTATCTACGTTAATGGTTGCATGTCTATCTTCTACTGAAACTACCATAGCTGGGTATTTCTAGGTGATTAGACCAGGTAGCTAGTTAGCTAGTAGTGTCATACCATCCGTATCTTTGATCATATAGAGTGGAACTTGGCTAGCTAGCCAGTCATCTAACGTTAGGCCCTCAGAAAGACCTAACTAGATAGCTAACGTTACTTAGCTGCAAGTGCTGCCATGTTAGCTAACCTAACGTTCGTTGCCAATTGTTTGTATCGCAGTTTTAACTGAAATTATAGGAGCGTTGGGTAGCCCTTAGCTAACGTTAGCGCCTAGTTGAATGTCAAACATGATTATATTGTTCAGGTGGATTGTTTACTAGTTAACGTTAGTGAATAGCTAGTCTTAACTAGGTAGTTAACAGCGCGATAACATTAGCTAGCTATCTAATCTGCTGATGAAACGATATCTAGTTAGTAACGTTAGCTAGCTACTGAATAAACGACAAAAGCGTTACTTACAGACGTCAGAGATAATTCCTGTTCATTCTTGCTCGTCTTTGCCTATCGTGAGTGATTCAGGCCTAATGAAGCTACTGCTGCCTCTCACCAAGTCACCTAACGTACTAACGCCATAAAATGCCGTCAAAGATTTTTACAACTAACCCAAGATAGACCAGAGCCTGAATCATAGTGTACAGAACACGCAAGGGGGTGGGCGGAGCCAAACACGAGCTGGTGAGATCCTATAGGCGCGTTCTAACATATATTTGCATATGTTCGTTAGGGAACGCCTACTATGTAAAGCGCGCGTGTGCGATAACTCCATTCGCCCTTAGTACACTTTCTAAACAACGCTATTTTTTGGGAAACTTTGGCAAAGGGTAAAGTCTACAAAACGCAGTCCACTCTGTTTGTTACAGTTTTGGAAACAGAAAACTGTATGGCGATGATCAAATGTTTAATCGATTAGAACATTTTCATAATGTTGGCTAAAACCCACCTCGCTCCATATTTTCCCACTGGGCTTCCTTTCATCCAAATATTTGGTTGTGAGTGGAACGCCAACCGGATGCTTCACATTTATACATCCGGTGACATATCTGGCTCATTGTTCTATCTGTGATAGTCATGAATGAACATGGACTGCAAATATTTTTCTAACTAACCCAAGATAGACCACAGCTTTTTGGAAGCTAATTAATCATAGTGGGCAAGCAATGAGGTGGGCAGAGCCAAGCACGAGCTACTGAGGCTATTGGCGTGTTCTAGCACGTATTTGCATATTTCCGTTAGTGAACGCCTACTCTTAAGCGTGTGTATGTGTACGCGTGTGTGCAATAACTCAATTCGTCCTTGCACTCGTTCTAAACAACGCAATTTTTTTGAAACATTGGCAAAGGGTAAAATCTACAAAACGTTGTCCACTCTGTTCGTAACAGATTGTAGTTTTGGAAAAGTAAAACTGTATTGAGATTAAATGTTTCATCGATGAGAAAATCTGCATGAGTGTCTGCCAAAATCCATCTCTCTCCATCTTCTCCCACTTGCCGGCCACTGGGCTTCCTCTCATCAACATATTTGGTTGTATACGTGTACATTTATACATCCAGTGATATTTTATTTTTTATTTTATTTAACTAGGCAAGTCAGTTAAGAACAAATTCGTATTTACAATGACTGCCTACCAAAAGGCAAAATACCTGCTGCAGTGACGGGGGATTCAAAATAAATAAAATATATGACAGAACACACAAGCCTAAAATCACCATACGCAATGCCAAGCGTCAGCTGGAGTGGTGTAAAGCTCGCCGCCATTGGACTCTGGAGCAGTGGAAACGCGTTCTCTGGAGTGATGAATCACGCTTGGCGGATGCCAGGAGAACGCTACCTGCCCAAATGCATAGTGCCAGGAGGAATAATGATCTGGGGCTGTTTTTCATGGTTAGGGCTAAACCCCTTAGTTCCAGTGAAAGGAAATCTTAACGCTGCAGATTACAATGACATTCCATCTTTGTGGCAACAGTTTGGGGAAGGCCCTTTCCTGTGTCGGCATGACAATGCCCCCGTGCACAAAGCGAGGTCCATACAGAAATTATGTTGAAATCGGTGTGGAAGAACTTGACTGGCCTGTGCAGAGCTCTGACCTCAACCCCAGCAACCACCTTTGGGATGAATTGGAACATTGACTGCAAGCCAGGCCTGATCGCCCAGCATTAGTGCCCGACCTCACTAATGCCTGTGGATGAATGGAAGCAAGTCCCAGCAGCAATGTTCCAACATTTAGTGGAAAGCCTTCCCAGAAGAGTGGATGCTGTTATAGCAGTAAAGTGAGGGACCAACTCCATATTAATGCCCATGATTTTGGAATTAGATGTTTGTCGAGCAGGTGTCCACATACTTTTGGTAATGTAGTGTATGTCAGACACACAGATGTCAAGTACAGTAATGAGGGTTAGGGGCTCTGTCCAAAATGTGCCCTCTCAAAATGTCTCCTACATATTTACTTTCTTGAGGCAATCACTTTTCTGTAAGTGATTGATTGGTTATGTCAAGGTAAGGTTATCAACCTATTTTGCTTTCATCAGTCAGTGTCAATGTCATTTTCGAATGAGAGAGCCATGTACATTTTGCAATAAGGGAGAGCAGCCTTTACTGCCAAACGGTAGTCCAGCTAGCCTGTTTTACTTCTGGCAAAGTAGTGTACCAGGATTGCCTTCTTTACGTAGCATGTCCTCATTTAAAGATAATTTTTTGTTTGCTGCGGCTTGATCCATGCCTACTGTGGGCGGACTGCTATGAATTTAGTTCATATGTTAAAATTGAGATCATTGTTTCACTATGACTACTCATTCACTATATTGTATGTATAAAATCCATGTCACTTCTGAGTGCTGAATGTTGTTTGAGGTTGCAAGATTTAGCACTCTAGATTTCAAAGATCCTGTGGCTGTGTGGTCTCTAATGTGTCAGGTCAACTACCACCAGGACCCATATTCACAGAGGCCCAGAGTAGGAGTGCTGATCTAGGATCAGATCACTCCCTGTCCATATAATCTTAATCTTTATGATCTTAAAGGCACAACTGATCCTCTGAGAGACTTTGTGAATACATGCCCCTCCTTTCCAGCTCTGGACAATACATTTCTACTGGCAAGGTTTGACATTTCACACCCCACTGAATACGTCCATGGTGATGACAGAAGCAACGATCCATGGAGTGTTCCAAGTGATGTTTTGCACCATAGTTCACTTGGGTTACCTTCAAATCTTCCAGAGATATTCTTGATTGGACAAACTAGCTAGGAAATGTCAGTGACATATTCTTCTAGACAATATACAGATAGACACTTAAGTACACTCAAACCCTATAAGACTCCCTATACTTTATGCAAATCAGGCATAACTTGAATGTACACCCCTAACACTAAATCTACATAGTTCATTGTCATAATTGTGAAGGCGTACTTTCCCGCTAAATCATGTTTCCTGTAATTGAACCACTAACTATAAATAAGTAATTAATGCAATTCAACTAGTAACCATCAATTCATGATGTGTGATGCCATTTCATATATTTAAAAAGCTTATTGTAGTATAGGGGACACTTTATTTTAAGGTAGGCCTACGCACATTAGCCACTTATTTGTAGTGTATATGTATATACATGGATTATAGGGCCTTTATCTCTTATTAGCCATATATTTGTCCTTATGTGATTTGTTAGTCAAACATAAGTCATGTAGTACTTGCCAATTCTTAATAACCTCATTAGCTATAATGAAGGCATATTTATAGTTAATAAAGAGCAAGTTGTACAAGAAACACTCTTAGTAAATGGTCTCACTAACCAGGTTTCCATCCAACCTTTTCCATGCTTTTGTCACTTCTAGATTAGACTACTGCATTGCTCTACTCTCCGGCTACCTAGAAAAAGCACTAAATAAACTTCAGTTAGTGCTAAACATGGCTGCTAGAATCTTGACTAGAACCAAAACATTTTATCATATTACTCCCGTGCTAGGCTCTACACTGGCTTCCTGTTAAGGCTAAGGCTGATTAAAATGTTTTACTGCTAACCTACAAAGCATTACATGGGCTTGTGCCTACCTATCTCTCCGATTTGCTCCAGCCATACATACCTACACTATGGTCACATGCAGGGCTTTCTCCTACAGAACTCAATTTTTATGAAATGGTCTGCCTATGTGAGAGACACAGACTCTGTCTCAACCTTTAAGTCTTTACTGAAGACTCATCTCTTCAGTAGGTCCTATGAGAGTGTAGTCTGGCCCAGGGGTGCAAGGGTGAACCAAGGGACTAAAGCGATGAACACCCTTGCTGTCTCTACCTGGCCGGTGCCACTCTCTCCACTGGGATTGTCTGCCTCTGACCCTATAACGCGGGCCGAGTCACTTGCTTAGTAGTGCTCTTCCATGCCATCCCTAGGAGGCGTGCGTCACTTGAGTGGGTTGAGTCACTGACGTGATCTGCCTATCCAGTTTTGCGCACCCTCGGGCTTGTGCGGTGGAGGAGATCTTCGTGGGCTATACTCAGCCTTGTCTCAGGGTAGTAAGTTGGTCTGTTGATATCCCTCTAGTGGTGTGGGGGCTGTGCTTTGGAGAGGGGGTGGGGTTATATCCTGCCTGGTTGGCCCTGTCCAGGGGTATCGTCAGACAGGGCCACAGAGTCCCCTGACCCCCCCCATCCAGTATCTATGCTGCAATAGTCTATGTGCCGGGGGTTATTATTTGACCCTGCTGGTCGTCTATGAACGTTTTAACATCTTGAAAAACAACCTGGCTTTAATGGCCATGTAATCTAACGTCCATGGGGGACAGCCAGAAGAGGACTGGCCACCCCTCAGAGACTGGTTCCTCTAGGTTTCTTCCTAGGTTCCTGCTTTTCTAGAGTTTTTCCTAGCCACCGCACTTCTAAATCTGCATTGCTTGCTGTTTGGGGTTTTAGGCTGGGTTTCTGTAAAGCAGTTTGACATTGATGTAAAAAGGGCTTTATAAATTCATTTGATTGATGTAAAGTACATTGGATAAAAAGTCACAACAGGCCTGAGGGAAACAGCATGTCACTAAACTTTCCAAATGTCGACAAATTAAAATACGCTAGACAAGGTGGGATCTTTGTCTTTTGGTGGAACCTATCATATCAAAGTAAGCTTGGCGTCACGTGATATGTTTTGTGGTCCTCCCACTTCACAGGGTGGGGAAATTGCAGTGATGAGCTTGATGCTCCTTTCCAATAAATATTGAGGGTCTTATTCTGGTAACATGATCGGTGCTCTGCTGCAGTTTGACGAATAATCTCACCATGTATGTTGCCTACCCGTATTGTAGCCGCATGCGTCGTCTCGCAACGAGACAATTATTTTATGACAAGACTGAGAACACCAGCAAATCAGCTCATGTTTTTATATATATAGCTAAGACAATGCCTTACAAGCTACTAGCATACATAATTATAAACTACAAATTAGTGGCTAATATGTGTACCTTCAAATAAATTGTTACCATAATGGTTTAATAGTCAAATGTGTTGACTAACTTTCCATCTGATATGTAAATAAAAAGGTCCTACCAATATTTTGAACCCATTGATAAGATCAATCTTGTCACTGAATAAAATGGCAAATGTATCATCCTTTTAGTGATCCCAGCAGACCATTTTATTGTTCCATACAAACAGACAATATGCTGTAAATTGAGCTTCTTCACATGGGGTGCTATTTCACATGGGGAAAGGGGGTGACCTGCTCAGCATAGTGATGAAATCAATGTGCAGGCTCTGAAATAAAAAGACAAAATGTGTCAATGAAAACCATAAAACACTAATAAAAACAGACTAATGCAAAATACATAACACATTTCTGATGTTCAAATTTGTTGATTCGTTTTAGGTGACACTCCCTACAACATTGGCAGTGAGATCGCTGCAATGTCATCTCATTAAATGTTTGTGTATAAATGTTTTGGATTTTATTGATGTTTTAACATGATGTCCAATACCATGTAGGTATCCCAATAAACTTTAACAATAACATGGAATACCTAATAGAAAAGATGTTGCACTTACTTCCTTTAACTGCTTTCTTTCCTACAATTTGAAAGGGGAGAAGAACAAAGAATAGAAGTTAAAGAAAATGCATATTATCCAAATACAGGTAGATTGTGTACTAGCCCTGTATTCACTTACCTGTACATTTAACCAGACTGTATATTAAGTAAACTTATTACCCTCACTTATATCATACACACATTTAGCATTTAAGTATTTCTCTGACATTGACCTGTATAGTATACCAAGCAAATATTCCTCATTTATCAGCTTGCTATTTTTTTTCTTCTACCTAATACTAACAACGTAGTGTACATATTAAGCCATTCACCCATACTATGCAATGTCTTTTTATAGCTTTTTGCACTCCAGATCTGTCTCGTGTGTATTTTTGTTTCGGCATTTTAAACCGACCCTGTGTTTTTTTGTAGCTGCTTGACAAAGAAATGTCCCCTTGGGGATCAATAAAGTACCTATCCATCTATCTAGTTAATACGCTCCATTAAAAAGCCCATGCTGAAATTGTAGTGCAGTGTTCTGCTCGTGTACGATACGGTTTCACATATCACCAATGTAAAGATCTCGTTCAGTTACTAAAGATCATCCTCTTCAAATCTGTGGCGTGCCATACAAACAATGACAGATTATGCTTCATGCATTATTGCCCACAGCCACCAACTATTCAAATGTATGAATGACGTGTAGTGCAACAGAACACTGTACTACGATTTCAGAGGTTTTGGTGTCAGACTTATTCAATTTAGCAGTAGACAACTCACCCCCATAGGAGACTTTGTAGTACAGGTATGTCATGACACCCAGGCCGACCCACATCTCCTGGTATGCCCCAGTGTAGTAAGGGCTCATCTTGGCCCACCAGCTTGCAAATACACGCCCTGCCATCTGTGAGGAAAGGTAACAAAATCCTGTAAATTATATGACCCACTTGGGTGAATGATTGCTAACTAACGTTAGCTAAATGGCCTAGTTCGCAAACGTATGGTTTATTTATGCCCACGGACCAGAACTACCGAACAGCACAGAGGACGTAGCATGACTTTCAACCACATCTACCTTGCTAGCAAACGTTAGCCAGTTGTCCTGATAAATGGCCGTTTTAAGAGTCAACTTGACGTTAGCAAGGTACGCTACCTAACTCATTTGTATGTCCATGTCAAAAGTAACAGCAGAAACTACCTAGCTAGATTTACACGATCATGCAGGCTTAGCTAGCTAGATTCCTGCAACTAGCGTTAGGCCTCGTCGCAGAGGTTGTTGTCTTGGATGGCCCGCGTAGGTCAAACTGATGTAAATAAAATAAAAAACTAAACAAGGTACTTGGGCATAGTTAATGAATATTTTAGTACTAGGTATTAGTCTGTAGGCAGACTAGAACATATTTGTAGGGCCTTACCTTCAGTATGTTTCGCACCGTGTGAAGAAGGTCACCGTCCAACAACAGCCAACAGTGTATGGTGTGTCGCAGAGCGTTCTGGGATATCCCTCGTTTTCTTCTTTGGGTGCACGCAGTAGTAGAATGCACATACACATTTAGCCACATCGCCACACAGTGGTAGCCGCGATTTATCATCCAGCAAGAGCAATAGAACCACCGACATAACAGTGCACATTCGCTGTTTCCATTAACTGGTCCAGTGATTATTTTTGTCGACTTTTAGAAAGTTTGATAGAAGATAGAGGCGACAATTGCCTGCTACGGTGCGTTTCCATTTGCCTCGATAAAGACAGCTGGAGGTAATTGTTTCGCAACACCTAAAAAAAAGATTGCTTCGCAGAAACCTACAGTGTTGAATAAAAATGTGGTGTGTTTGAAGTGTTTCCATTATCCATATTGGCAAATTGAGGACATCCTGTATGCCTTCCCACCTATCTGTTTCATGTCTCAGGTAGCCTGTGGAAGCCAGCATGGATATAAATTATGTCATGGCTTTAGAAGCTTCTGATAGGCTAATTGACATCATTTTAGTCAATTGGAGGTGTACCTGTGGATGTATTTCAAGGCCTACCGTCAAACTCAGGGCCTCTTTGCTGGACATCATAGGAAAAACTAAAGAAATCAGCCAAGACCTCAGAAAAAAAATTGTAGACCTCCACAAGTCTACTTCATCCTTGGGAGCAATTTCCAAATGCCTGAAGGTACCACATTCATCTGTACAAACAATAGTACGCAAGTATAAACACCATGGGGCCACGCAGACGTTATACCGCTCAGGAAAGAGACGCATTCTGTCTCCTAGAGATTAACCTACTTTGGTGCGAAAAGTGCATATCAAACCCAGAACAAAAGCAAAGGACCTTGTGAAGATGCTGGAGGAAACAGGTACAGAAGTATCTATATCCACAGTAAAATGAGTCCTATATCGACATAACCTGAAAGGCCGCTCAGCAAGGAAGAAGCCACTCCTCCAAAACTGCCATAAAAAAGCCAGACTACGGTTTGCAACTGCACATGGGGACAAAGATTGTACTTTTTGGAGAAATTTTCTCTGGTCTGATGAAACAAAAATAGAACTGTTTAGCCATAATGACCATGGTTATGTTTGGAGGAAAAAGGGGGATGCTTGCAAGCCGGGGGTGGCAGGATCATGTTGTGGGGGTGCTTTGCTGCAGGAGGGACTGGTGCACTTCACAAAATAGATGGGATCATGAGGAAGGAAAATTGTGAATATATTGAAGCAACATCTCAAGACATCAGTTAGGAAGTTAAAGCTTGGTCGCAAATGGGTCTTCCAAATGGACAATGACCACAAGCATACTTCCAAAGTTGTGGCAAAACCGCTTAAGGACAACAAGGTATTGGAGTGGCCATCACAAAGCCCTGACCTCAATCCTGACCGTGTGCGAGCAAGGAAGCCTACAAACCTGACTCAGTTACACCAGTTCTGTCAGGAGGAATGGGCCAAAATTCACCCAACTTATTGTGGGAAGCTTGTGGAAGGCTACCCGTAACGTTTGACCCAAGTTAAACAATTTAAAGGCATTGCTACCAAATACTAATTTAGTGTATGTAAACTTCTGACCCACTGGGAATGTGAAAATAAATAAAAGCTGAAATAAATCATTCTCTCTGATATTTCACATTCTTAAAATAAAGTGGTGATCCTAACTGACCTAAGTCAGGGAATGTTTATTAGAATTAAATGTCAGGAATTGTGAAAAACTGAGTTTAAATGTATTTGGCTAAGGTGTATGTAAACTTCTGACTTCAACTGTATGGTAACAAGTTACACCTTTATTTGCCACCTTCATCCAATGGCATCGTCTGAAAGATGGATTTCATACTGTGCTTTCACCAACTCACCAAATTGCTTCATGAATTTATTTAATTTTACTGTTTGTCTTCTTAATATAACCCTAATCATAACATTTATTCGTAGACCACAATTCCTTAGATCATTGTCCATACAGTTAATGGATTATTAAATGTATTGGGTCATGTGTTTCGACATAATAACCAATGGCATGCATCTCCATTTGTTCAAAGGATCAACATGACGCCTTGCTTGCTTACAGGTACGCACATTTCAAGGTTTATAAATAATAACCTGTTTTGTATTTCGTTATAAGCTAAATGTAAAATTAAACATGTGCATAAGAATGTTTTATAAACAAGGTCCCTGATATTGTGTTCCAATTTGTATGTGGTATTAAAATCCTATACATTTCCAATGGCCTGCATGTCACCGGAGTCTGGAGGCTCAGATCTTTTAGTTCTCAACAAATTTAATAGTTTGTGTCATTCTCAGTGTCACAGGGTAGGAACAAACACTGATCTTGCTTGCAAGCATGTCAGCCCATCAGAGATATCACAAAACTGTTACAGTAGTCTAAATATAAATAAGACCAAAGAGGTTTCGCTAAAGACCTAGCATAACATAGAAAAAAAAGAATCACAAAAAAATTGAAAGGAACAGTGATAATTGCGCCTATGTGCTATTTCAGAGGCAGCATCAATGTGTATGTGCAATGTAAATGTGTCAGACAAAAAGATTGAATATGAAACAAAAAAAATCTTACTTGGGTTATTAGGACTCTTGTGTAAACACAGCCATTGTAATTACATCAGATTAATGCCCCAATTATCGTGTCTTGACATCAGTGAGTATAATAAACTGTTTAGTCAACCACATAACACAATAACCCAACCTGTATGGGTATTAAAATATTTTACATACTCCCATTGTCCTGCCATTGAGCTAATAAGTGTTCCTTCCACATGCAAGATGAAAATCTCATTTCTGATAGGGGGAAAAAAATCCAGGAGGGTAATGGTCTCTCTCAAATGGTAAGGTGCCATTTATGTGGTATATTCCTATGAACAAAAAGATACATACAAGGCTAAATGATAGCTGAAATGACATCAAACTGCACTTGTATTTCACAGGGTTGGGATGAGTCCAGTTTATTGTCTCAAGAGGAACCCGTTTACTTATTTCAAGGGTAAATAATAAGGACGTAGAGAGCAGGATAAGGGCCTGTACGGGACAGAGGGGGGATATTTTGTCTCAATCCTGTTTCCACATTCAATTTAGTTACCATTCATTTCAGAAAGATACAGAAATCTTTTTTTCAACTCAAACCTCATGGGATCATATAACATGATCTTTGTTGTAGCACATGATGTGATATATGTTAGAGATTTGCTTGTTTCTTCTTAAAACTACATACAAAAATGAGGGACCACATCTGACCGGGGAGCAGAATTAAACACAGGACCGTTTTGATCTGGCTTAAATGTTTTGAAAAAACTGGGGCTAGTATCTGTGTTTCTATTAAAGGGTCTGCTGTTGGGAGTAGAGGATAAGTGAGCAGAGATGGGAATTTGGCTGATAATAAAACAAAAACCTCCCAGCTAGCATGTTTGGTTCCTTGGAAGTTGGGGAACACAAGGTTTTGGTTTTCCATTGGTTTTGGTGAAAAATGAAAAGTGAAAAATGTTGCCTGTTACGAGAACATACATTTTTAGGTTCTGAGAACGTTTTACTATGGTTCCCTGGGAGGTTTTATTAACATTCTGATTTGAACTTAATTAAATAACATTCTAAGAACATGTTTCAATAAGGCTTTTAATAACACAATAACTACCTTAGTTTAACTTTGCTTAACTGTTTTGCACTCCGAGCACAGACAGAACACATGGACATTTATTTGCTTAGGCATTAATCAAACAATTTTTTTTGTTGCGTTTAAAAAAAAAAAGTAACCTTTATTTAACTGGGCAAGTCAGTTAAGAACAAATTCTTATTTACAATGACAGCCTACCTACAGAGCAAATTAGGGTTAAGTGCCTTGCTCAAGGACAGACAGGTTTTTCACCTTTTCGGCTCGGGTATTCGAACCAGCGACCTTTCGGTTACTGGCCCAATGATCTAACCGCTAGGCTACCTTCCGCCCCTCATTTAATTAGTCCAATGCGCCAATCATACAAAGCTCTTCATTTTAGTCTATTCAAACAGACCACATTTCAAAGGAAACAAGCACTCATTAAGATAAGGTGTGGCCAATTAGTGGGTGCGGCCAACACACCTGAACACACTTAATAAGATGCGGTTGACGCTGAGAATGGAATGTATGTTTTTAAATAACATTCTTAGAACGTTACAAAAGTTCTCTTGTAGTTTTTATGGATAAAAAAACATTCTCGGAACAGTTTGAGAACATTACTTATAGAACCATGAGGAAACCTGCAGGAAACGTAATGCTGAAGTACTGATATTCCTACAGAAGAACGTTCTTAACGTTCTCTGAACTATTTGATAACATTCCCAATGTCAAACCAGTTGGAGAAGGTTCCTAGAACTCTACCAAAATGTTTATCAAACCACGATTGAACTTTTGGGAAACATTCTGTTAAAGTAATGAAATATCTCAGCACGTCAAGTTCCTTAAATGTGCTGAGAATGTTCCAAAGCCAAGCAACTATCATGCGCCATTCCCAGAAACTTGTGGGAAGGTTGTATGCAAAATAACTAAATGGGACAACCACACTCTCACCAATTTCTAAGAAACATATGGTTCTCAGAACAGTCTGTGCTAGCTGGGCTTAGTTTTAATGGCACAGACTGACAACATGACAACTGGTGACAGAGATGAAAAAGACAACCCCTTCCAAAAAGGTTTGTGGACATGTCTCCCAGTCTTCTTATCACCATTATAGGCATGTGGCCATGTCTGTGCTGTACATATTTACTGTTTAAGCACAAGGGGAGGAGGCTGATTAGCAGATGTGTGTATTTCAAGTGTGTTCAGGAGAGGTTCAGGTAGCTGAAGACGAGGGGAACCAGACAGACGCAGTTGAAGCTCACCGTGCCATAGACAATGTAGCGGTAAGATAGTTCAACTTCCATGTGCTGCCGTGCCTGCCGTACATCGCCAGCAGGCAGCCCAAACACCCGGCAGGCCAGCGGAATGGTGGCTGCTTTCATTGTAGCCCGGGTGGCAAGCAGGACGACCACCCCAAGCAGTAGGCGCAGCAGGGAGCGGGCCAGTAGGGCAGCACTCAGTGGTGGCAGTGCCAGGGGCAGGGTGGAAAGTGGTGGGTCGGCCAACAGGCCCAGCTGGTGGTTGAGGTGGGAGGCCAGGGCAGCCCCGGCCCCAGTGCCCAGAGCCTGTGCTGTGTCACCCCGTGAGGTGCTCCATGAGTCCAGGGTGAAGGCCAGGAAGCCTAAACCTACATGAAGGGTGACAATGGCCAGTGGTGCATAGTGGCTCGTCATGTAGAAACTGTCAATCTGGTCCAACGTTGATTGGAAGAGGGCCAGGATCAACAAGCTGTATAGAAAGCCAGTGATGACCTCCTGTAAGACAGATACACATTGCAAAGGACATTAGGGCGTTTCAAAACCAAAATACATGAAACACATGTCAACGCAGCAGTGTGATAGGGAGAACTTATTTGGTCTTAACACACACAGGTTCTATCATTATTTCACAACTACTACTACTATTAATCTGTGATCAAATGACCTGATAACAAAATAGTTCAAACACCATTTTACTCTACTTTCTATTTGCTGAAAGATTACAAGACATCAAAAGACAGAGGCAATATACTTAAATAGCTTCATTAGCCGATCAATTGTCCCTTATCTTTCCCTCTGTAAAGACATTAAGTCATTTTAACCAGAAAATCAAGTTTGCACATTTGCATTGATCCCAAAACCCGAAGTAATCCACATGCCCCTCTTTAGTCAACTTTGGACTGATTGACTGACACACACAGTCCCCTGGCCGCTAGAGGGCCCCCGCGGACCATCGACAGATAGTTTTGGCTTGAGGGCCACATCCGGATTTTGAAATTCAACGGAGGGCTACATAGATTTTTTTTTTTTTATAGAATTTGCAGGCCAGAAAAAAAGCCAGATTGTGGAAAAAATTCTTAATAAAATAAAAAAACTATTTTCTACATTGTAGAATAATAGTGAAGACATCAAAACTATGAAATAACACATATGGAATAATGTAGTAACCAAAAAATGTGTTAAACAAATAAAAATATACTTCTTCAAAGTAGCCACACATGACAGCTTTGCACACTTATCATTCTCTCAACAAGCTCTCATGAGGTAGTCACCTGGAATGCATTTCAATTAACAGGTGTGGAATTTAATTTGTGGAATTTCTTTCCTTCTTAATGCATTTCAGCCAATCAGTTGTGTTGTGACAAGGTAGGAGTGGTATACAGAAGATGGCCCTATTTGGTAAAAGACCAAGTCCATATTATGGCAAGCAGTGGTGGAAAAAGTACTCAATTGTCATACTTAAAAGTAAAAGGAAATGCTATACATCAAATTCCTTATATTAAGCAAACCAGACGGCACGATTTTCGTATTATTTTGAACTACGGACAGACAGGGGCACACTCCAACACTCAGACATAATTTACAAACACGATCGATAGATAGATAGATAGATAGATGGATAGATGGATAGATGGATAGATGGATAGATGGATAGATGGATAGATGGATAGATAGATACTTTATTGATCCCCCGGGGGGGAAATTTCATAAAGTATTTGTGTTTCGTGAGTCCGCCAGATCAGAGGCAGTAGGGATGACAAAGCGTTATATTAATAGGTGCCATAATTCTGTCCTGCTTGAGCATTCTAAATGCAATAAGTACTTAGGTGTCAGGGAAAATGTATGGAGTAAAAAGTACCTTATTTGTAGTGGAGTAAAATTAGTCAAAAATACAAAAAGTAAAGTACAGTAGTACTTACAAGTATTTTAACTTAAGTACTTTATACCACTGATGGCAAGAACAGCTAAAATCAGCAAAGAGAAACGACAGTCCATTACTTTAAGACATGAAGGTCAGTCAATCCATAAAATTTCAAGAACTTTTAAAGTTTCTTCAAGTGCAGTTGCAAAAACCATCAAGCGCTATGATGAAAATGGCTCTCATGAGGACCGCCACAGGAAAGGAAGACCCAGAGTTACCTCTGCTACAGAGGATAAGTTCATTAGTTACCAGCCTCAGAAATTGCAGCCCAAATACATGCTTCAGAGTTCAAGTAACAGACACATCTCAACATCAACTGTTCAGAGGAGACGGCGTGAATCAGGTCTTCATGGTTGAATTGCTGCAAAGAAAACGCTACTAAAGGACACCAGTTAGAAGAAGAGACTTGCTTGGGCCAAGAAACACAAGCAATGGACATTAGACCGGAGGAAATCTGTCCTTTGGTCTGATGAGTCCAAATTTCCAAATCGCTGTCTTTGTGAGACGCAGAGTAGGTGAACGGATGATCTCTGCATGTGTGGTTCCCACCGTGAAGCATGTGGAGGAGGTGTGATGGTGCTTTGCTGGTGACACTGCCAGTTATTTATTTAGAATTCAAGGCACACTTAACCAGCATGGCTACCATAGCATTCTGCAGCGATACGCCATCCCATCTGGTTTGCCTTTAGTGGGACTATGATTTGTTCTTCCAATTGGACAATGACCCAACACACCTCCAGGCTGTGTAAGGGCTATTTGACCAAGAAGGAGAGTGATGGAGTGCTGCATCAGATGACCTGGCCTCCACAATCACCCGACCTCAACCCAATTGAGATGGTTTGGGATGAGTTGGACCGCAGAGTGAAGGAAAAGCAGCCAACAAGCGCTCAGCATATGTGGGAACTCCTTCAAGACTGTTGGAAAAGCATTCCAGATGAAGCTGGTTGAGAGAATGCCAAGCGTGTGCAAAGCTGTTATCAAGGCAAAGGGTGGCTACTTTGAAGACTCTAAAACATCTTTTGATTTGTTTAACACTTTTTGGGTTATTACATGATGCCATATGTGTTATTTCATAGTTTTGATGTCTTCACTATTATTCTACAATGTAGAAAATAGCAAAAAATAAAGAAAATCCCTTGAATGAGAAGGTGTCCAAACTTTTGACTGGTACTGTGAAGTCCATTATAATTTCTACAAGAGAGGAAGAGGCAAAGTGAGATGTTTTACTCTGCTTAAAATCTAGCCTCAGTAACTTAAATCAACTTTTTATTGAGCATCTTATCAAGCTGTAGAGATTTTCAGGACAAGTTCACGGTTCTTTATAGATAAGAGTAAACATTGTGCAAGAGCCATGTCATGATGTTGAATATGAAACAAAGTGTCAGGGAAAGATTAGACAGCCAACGTGGTCAGGTTCGCCAATTACTGAACTCTGCCCTTATTACCTTTGGAAAGACATGCGTGTGCACGCGCGCACACACACACACACACACACACACACACACACACACACACACACACACACACACACACACACACACACACTTATGAACTCCACTGAACAAGTTAAGTGATAGGTGTGCATAAGGATCTTAATTTGTACCTCAAAATGTCACTAGATGGGCTGATTTGGAAAAATCTGAAATACTACTGACAAAGAGCCGAATGATCCACCTTACTTTGAATCTTTCTGTCTGCATTATTGAAGACATGGTATATGGGGAGTAGTGAGACACCTGATTGGTTGGACTATTCTCATCACTCATCTTGAAAAAACAGATACTAAAAACGTGGGGGAAAAAAACGAATCAATCGGCCATGATTAACACAATGGAAAAATCGAATGCTTTATTATTTAAAATATTGAAAGTGCGTGGGCTACGGATAGAAACAAAATGGTGCCGTTTCAGGCCATGTGGCAGAAAGTGATGCGGGCGCTGGAGATGGGAGGTGTGCTAGTGGGTCTGGGCAGGTGTGATGTAGTTGATGTTTGTATGATGTTGTCGTTTGCATGTGTGTGTTTGGTATTGTTTATAAAAGTCCAAATAAAATTGTTCAAAAAAAAACTAAACGAAAATGTAGAAATCAAGACGTCTAGACTGCATGCGACTCTGTAGGACTTGCTTTTAAAAAAATGTCTGTTCCCTGTGTCAATTACACATGCTGTGCTGTTCATGAGTCGCAATTGATAATAATGTCAACCAATTATTTTGAGAGCCTTACGGAGGGCCCTGACCTTAAAGATCTCATCCAGGCCTGTCTGTTTGACTCCAAGTACCTTGCTTGCTGTGGTGATAATCCTTCTCAGCATATTTCTCCTGCTTACAGTGACATTGCCAAACCAACAGACAATAATAAAAGTTAAAATACTCTCAATGAAAGACTTGTAAAACAGAGTCAGTATAGTACAGTCAACATTAAACGATCCCAGTTTTTTTTTTTTTAGAAAGTACTGTCTTTGTTGACTCTTTTTTTGTAGATCACTGAAGCTTATTGTCCAAGAGGACACCCAGTTATTTGTATACAATCTCTATGTTCTGACCTCTGATAGGATGTTGCAGAGGTAGGTGTTGTACACTTCCTGAAGACTATGCACATCTCTTTGGCCTTGAGGACCAAGTGTGGTTCGTCTCACCACTCAACTCCTCTTCTGGGCTGATAGGCAAACTGAAACGGGTCGAGGAGCTTTTGGGTGGCGCTGAGAAGGACTTTTCACAATATTCTCAAAGCATTTCATTACTAAGGATGTCAATGTGACAGGGCGGTAGTCATTCAGCACAGAGGGATAGATGCTTTAGGAATGGGTATAATTATTGAGTTTTCCACAATACTGGAACATGTTGCTGGTCGAGCGAGGATTGGAAAATGTCTGTAAAAACACCAGCCAGTTGTTCAGCACAGTGCTTTAACACATGTCCAGTTATTTTGTCCGGGCCTGGGCTTTTGTGTGTGTTACATCCCCTGAACAACTTCAAAACATCAGCCTGTTTAACAACAACAACACTCTCAAACAAAATATTTGTAATGATGCTTCCATTTGTTTTACCTCTGACACAAAGTCGTCAGATTATTGAAAAGAAAAGAAAACATTCAAATCATTGGCCATGTTCTGGCCCTCATGTCTCCCAAGGTCAACAGTGTTTTTCCCCCTGCCTATGTGGGGGGGGAGGTCCTCTCCACCCTTTGCTTGTATGCCTCCTGGCAACTGTTGGGTGAAGGATGGGCAGGGGGAATGACATGTCCTACTAAAACTATTTATAACACAAATTATGTTAGTGATAGACATTCTTGCACAGGTGACACAAATGTTGTCAATTAGCCTATCAGAAGCTTCTAAAGCCATGACATCATTTTCTGGAATTTTACAAGCTGTTTAAAAAGGCACAGTCAACTTAGTGTATGTCAACTAATTTGTCTGTAAACAATTGTTGGAAGAATTACTTGTGTCATGCACAAAGTAGATGTCCTAACCGACTTGCCAAAACTATAGTTTGTTAACATGAAATCTGTGGAGTGGTTGAAAAATGAGTTTTAATGACTTCAACCTAAGTGTATACACATTTCTTAGATCGCAAGTATTTCACCCTCATATTTCAAGAAAGGTTGACTTACCAGGACAGAATGCATGCCCATGTAGACTCTGCTTATACAGACCAGGAAACTCCAGCAGATGGCCACACTCAAGCCAAACAGGAAAGGGTACTGTGAAAAAAGGGGAGGGGGTTACTACAGTTCACATTAATGGTTTAAAAAGTTTAGCCGATACATATCATGTCACATTTACAGTGTGTTCTATCTCAAGTGTGTAAAAAGCTATTCAATTACAGTCCCAGAGGGCCATAGCAGTAGGCCTATTGGTAGTATATTATCTTTCATTAGGTAAGGCTATTCATTAATCAGGGACTGTAATCAGACCTGTGAAACCCAGGCCCCCAGTTTCCGCTCTGGAGTGTGAAGTCACGAGCTCTGCTGGTCGGCTACTCTGTAACAACCTAGTGGTGCCAAAAGCCCTGGTCTGCCCTAGAAAGCCTATGTAAATTACGATAGCCAGATTTGAACGCTGTTTTAGGCTCTAAAATGTATTTATCATGATCAAGTTAGATCTCCACAGTGAATAATTTCAAAGTTCTCTACCAATCTAAGTACCTTATTAAATAGTGATCCATTCTGACTACTACATTTGTCATCACACAGGACCACGTGCTGACACAGACCAATCACGGGCCGGCAGGCTATGAGGAGCCTTTCAGGCAGGATAAAAACGACTATGATCCTTTGCTAGTCAAGGCCATTTTTCACCATGATCCTTAGCAATTTTTTGGTGCCATTCAGACCCATTCAGCAATACTACTTTATGCGCCATCGGTAGTTTTACATAGGAATGCGTGGCTGACGTCAGCGCTGTCACTATCTACTGGTGACTAACTAGGAAGAAAAGAAAACAAGTTGTACAACGCCTGTTGTCAAAAATGTACAGTAAGGAGAATAGGCCTAAGATAAATAAATAATAATGGCCAGATTAACAATGAAACCGGCATTTTAATGCCATAGACACGGCAGCTTTTCCCCAAGAGGTTCCCCTTCAAGAAAAACAGTCTGAATTTAGTCATCAATATTTTAGTGATGTGGTATAGATGAACAGGCAGAGCTCCAAAGGAATCCATAGAAAGATTATTTGGCAGAAAGATGTTAATATGTTTGACATTTGTATATAAAATGGGTGGGGGGGGGTCCAAAATAGGGGAGGGTTCTCAAACCTTTTGGGGGCTTTGGGGAGGTGGGAGGGTAGTGCGTTTTTTTTTTTCCTCTACTTTGCTCTCTGCTCGTATTTTCCCTATAAACAATGTCTTGACTTACTTTTGAAATTACCCTAATCAAGTTTTGAAACGTTTGTGAAGGTTTGGTATGGCTATTATTAAGCTTTAGCTACTGCAGGCCTGTGCTATGAAGGCTGTGCGCCCCGGCGCTCCTACTGGCTATGACACTTCAACTTGAGGTGAGGAAGACTGTTTCAAGCCTACCAGTTACTCCCAATAATTTCAGATTCATACGAAATTGTTCCACTACAGAGGTAGCAAAACTGTACTTCAAATCTATGATAGTCCCCTACTTAACATATTGCTTGACTAGTTGGGCCCAAGCTTGCTGTACAACATTAAAACCCATTCAGTCTCTCAAAGTGCACCTATCGCACCTTGACAAAAAACATCAAGACATGGCTAAAGGCCAATCAGACTTGTGAACATAATCCCTAGCTGTGTATTGCCGCTTTTCATGTCTGTAGCTTGTGAGGTGTGGAAACACCGCTTTTATGTATTTTGTTTTGTTGCTATTGCTCTGTCTGTGTGCTGCGTGTTGCTTGTCCTATGTTGCTCTACATGTGCTCACTGCTCATTGTTTGTCTGAATTGTCATTGTTTGTAATAATCTGCACTGGGACTGCGGCTGAAAATTAGCCGGCTGGCTAAAACTGGCACGTTGATTAATGTGCATTGTCCCTGTAAAAATAAAAATAAACTCAACACGATGCCACACACGTTGTCGGCAATCTGGCTGGTAAAATTGAAATCTGGATTCATCTGTGAAGAGCACACTTCTCCAGCGTGCCAGTGGCCATCGAATGTGAGCATTTGCCCACTGAAGTCGTTTACAACGGCAAACTATAGTCAGGTCAAGACTGTGGTGAGGACGACGAGCACGCAGATGAGCTTACCTGAGACCGTTTCTGACCGTTTGTGCAGAAATTCTTCGGTTGTACAAACCTAGTTTCATCAGCTGTCCAGGTGGCTGGTCTCAGACGGTCCCGCAGGTGAAGAAGCCGGATATCAAGGTCCTGGGCTGGCATGGTTACACGTGGTCTGAGGTTGTGAGGCTGGTTGGACGTACTGCCAAATTGTCTAAAATTACGTTGGAGGTGGCTTATGGTAGAGAAATGAACATTCAATTCTCTGGCAACAACTCTGGTGGTCATTCCTGCAGTCAGCATGCCAATTGCACACTTCCTCAAAAATGGAGACATCTGTGGCTGTTTAATCAGCTTCTTGATATGCCACACCTGTCAGGTGGATGGATTATCTTGGCAAAGGATAAATGCTCACTAACAGGGATGTAAACAAATTTGTGCACACAATTTGATAGAAATAAGCTTTTTGTGTGTATGGAAAATGTCTGGGCTCTTTTATTTCAGTTCATAAAACATGGCACCAACACTTTACATGTTGCGTTTATATTTTTGTTCATTATAGTTAACATTTAATAGAGAAGGCTTTTGGGAAAGCCTTCGCATCTAGTAGAAGAAAGTTAGCATCCCTATATTTTTCCTGTTCCTTAATCGTTTGAAACCTGGACAGTTTACTTCATATTATGAGGCATGTTTTACCTTGCTTCAAAGTAGCCTAAAGCCAAAATCCCACCATGTTTCCATTGATCATCCTTGAGGTGTTTCTACAACTTGATTGGAGTACACCTGTGGTCAATTCAATTGATTTGAGCATGATTTGGAAAGGCACACACCTGTCTATATAAGGTCCCACAGTTGACAACGCACGTCAGAGCAAAAACCAAGCCATTATGTCGAAGGAATTGTCCGTAGAGCTCCGAGACAGGATTGTGTCGAAGCACAGATCTGGGGAAGGGTACCAAAAAATGTCTGCAGCATTGAAGATCCCCAAGAACACAGTGTCCTGCATCATTCTTAAATAGAAGAAGTTTGAAACCACCAAGACTCTTCCTATAGCTGGCCACCCGGCCAAACTGAGCAATTGAGGGAGAAGGGCCTTGGTCAGGGAGGTAACCAAAAACCCAATGGTCATTCTGACAGAGCTCCAGAGTTCCAATGTGGAGATGGGAGAACCTTCCAGAAAGACAACCATCTCTGCACCACTCCACAAATCAGGCCTTTATGATAGAGTGGCCAGTCCGAAGCCACTCCTCAGTAAAAGGCACATGACAGCCCGCTCGGAGTTTGCCAAAAGGCACCTAAAGACTCTCAGACAATGAGAAACAAGATTCTCTGGTCTGATGAAACCAAGATTGCTCTTTTGCCTGAATGCCAAGCGTCACATCCGGAGGAAACCTGGCACCATCCCTATGGTGAAGAATGGTGGTGGCAGCATCATCATCATGCTATGGGGATGTTTTGTCAGCGGCACGGACTGGGAGACTAGTAAGGATCGAAGCCAACGCAGGAGTGGCTCAATGTCCTTGAGTGGCCCAGCCAGAGCCCGGACTTGAACCTGATCAAACATCTCTGGAGAGAACTTAAAAAAGCTGTGCAGCAACGCTCCCCATCCAACCTGACAGCTTGAGCGGATCTGCAGAGAGGAATGGGAGAAACTCCCCAAATACAGGTGTGCCAAGCTTGTAGTGTCATACCCAAGAAGACTCGAGGCTGTAATCGCTGCCAAAGGTGCTTCAACAAAGCACTGAGTAAAGGGTCTGAAAATTGTGATAGTTTACATTGTAAAAAAATTCTAAAACATGCTTTTTCTTTGTCATTATGGGGTAATGTGTGTAGATTGATGAGCGAAAAAAACTATTAAATCAATTTTAGAATAAGGCTGTAATGTAACAAAATGGGGGGAAAAGTGAAGGGTCTGAATACTTTTAGAATGCACTGTAGCTTATCAAGTCTGAGCCTGGCACAATCAAATCAATTGTGGTCAGACTCCCTCTAGAGTAATTTGTGTCTTAATTATTTAATCAAACAGTGCGCTTAAAGCATCAGACAAGCTCAGTGTATATACAGTGGGGAGAACAAGTATTTGATACACTGCCGATTTTGCAGGTTTTCCCCACTTACAAAGCATGTAGAAGTCTGTAATTTTTATCATAGGTACTCTTCAACTGTGAGTGACGTAATCTAAAACAAAAATCCAGAAAATCACATTGTATGATTTTTAAGTAATTCATTTGCATTTTATTGCATGACATAAGTATTTGATACATCAGAAAAGCAGAACTTAATATTTGGTAGAGAAACCTTTGTTTGCAATTACAGAGATCATACGTTTCCTGTAGTTCTTGACCAGGTTTTCACACAATTCAGCAGGGATTTCGGCCCACTCCTCCATACAGACCTTCTCCAGATCCTTCAGGTTTCGGGGCTGTCGCTGGGCAATACTGACTTTCAGCTCCCTCCAAAGATTTTCTATTGGGTTCAGGTCTGGAGACTGGCTAGGCCACTCCAGGACCTTGAGATGCTTCTTACGGAGCCACTCCTTAGTTGCCCTGGCTGTGTGTTTCGGGTCGTTGTCATGCTGGAAGACCCAGCCACGACCCATCTTCAATGCTCTTACTGAGGGAAGGAGGTTGTTGGCCAAGATCTCGCGATACATGGCCCCATCTATCCTCCCCTCAATACGGTGCAGTAGTCCTGTCCCCTTTGCAGAAAAGCATCCCCAAAGAATGATGTTTCCACCTCCATGCTTCACGGTTGGGATGGTGTTCTTGGGGTTGTACTCATCCTTCTTCTTCCTCCAAACACGGCGAGTGGAGTTTAGACCAAAAAGCTCTATTTTTGTCTCATCAGACCACATGACCTTCTCCCATTCCTCCTCTGGATCATCCAGATGGTCCTTGGCAAACTTCAGACGGCTGGCTTGAGCAGGGGGACCTTGCGTGCGCTGCAGGATTTTAATCCATGACAGCGTAGTGTGTTACTAATGGTTTTCTTTGAGACTGTGGTCCCAGCTCTCTTCAGGTCATTGACCAGGTCTTGCCGTGTAGTTCTGGGCTGATCCCTCACCTTCCTCATGATCATTGATGCCCCACGAGGTGAAATCTTGCATGGTGCCCCAGACCGAGGGAGATTGACCGTCATCTTGAACTTCTTCCATTTTCTAATAATTGCGCCAACAGTTGTTGCCTTCTCACCAAGCTCCTTGCCTATTGTCCTGTAGCCATCCCAGCCTTGTGCAGGTCTACAATTTTATCCCTGATGTCCTTACACAGCTCTCTGGTCTTGGCCATTGTGGAGAGGTTGGAGTCTGTTTGATTGAGTGTGTGGACAAGTGTCTTTTATACAGGTAACGAGTTCAAACAGGTTCAAACAGGTAATGAGTGGAGAACAGGAGGGCTTCTTAAAGAAAAACTAACAGGTCTGTGAGAGCCGGAATTCTTACTGGTTGGTAGGTGATCAAATACTTATGTCATGCAATAAAATGCAAATTAATTACTTAAAAATCATACAATGTGATTTTCTGGATTTGTGTTTTAGATTCCGTCACTCACAGTTGAAGAGTACCTATGATAAAAATGACAGACTTCTACATGCTTTGTAAGTGGGAAAACCTGCAAAATCGGCAGTGTATCAAATACTTGTTCTCCCCACTGTAGTTGATTTTATTAAAACACATAGGGTGTGTCTATATATGGTAAAATACACATTTAAACATTTCGACCAATCGGTCCAAAGTACAGACACCTAGTCGACCAAGATGTATTTTAGTAGGGGACAGCCATAGCTGCATGTAGCCTACTACCCTCCTGAAAAAAATACGATGATATCGCGCTTATGCTTACTAAGGCATGGAATGCAATAGTTCGAACAGTTTTGTGTACAACATGGGGTCCTCAGCGACCAGACAAAGGCGATAAAGGAAGCGGGCACAGCAGCTACCTAGCCAGTGGAGTGGGCACTCAGCAACATAAGAAAACAAACAAACAAACAAAAAAAGATATTGCACATGCGCATATATATCCGTATTTTTAGCCTGGGCAAATTGGGATACCCTTAGCCACTCCATTTTAAAAATGCCCCATGTAATGCTAAAGCCCCATGCAGTCTTTATTTTTAAATAATCACTTTGTCTAATAATCCACTGTGTTTCTTTTTATATAACTCCAAAATATATTTGGTCAGAATTTATTTCCCCGAGCCTCTGAAATGATTAGTCCGACTGTGTCGGCGTGGGGATACACATTTGAATATATTTACAGTGCCTTAATAACGCATTCATACTCCTTGACTTGAATCAGTCCATGTTTTAAATTAAAATAGTTCTAAAATGAGGTGGATAAATGTTTCATGGGTTTAGTTGAACTGTCAATATCACATCAGAATCCCCATATATACTCAATTGTTTGTAAAACACTGCAATTGTAAACAAATATTATTGTTTCAAAACATGGTGACCATAGCCTAGGTTTGATGCATAGCCTACCTGCCAGCGTCCATACGTGAGTAGGAAGAGAGAGAAAGGGATGGCGGTCCCGGACATGGCATGCGTTGATGGCATGCTGTACTCTGAGTTGTAAAACACCTCCACTTTAACTACAGGCGGAGATGCAGGTCGCGTCCAGCGGACAATGTCTTTGGTAGATTGGCCGATGAAAAGATTCCAAATCCAGACCACAAGGATGCGCCGGCTCACAAATGCATCTACGTTCCAAATTAGGAAGGGGAAGAAAACAATGAAGAACATCTCGTTGCCAAGCTCGGACCCGAATGTGAAAAGGTAGAATAGGAACTTATTCTGAATAATAAACTCCTGGCCTACATCGCCAGTCAGTGAGTTCCTGCGAAGAGGTTTGACCCTTGCTCTAGAGTCCCCATTCTCGCTGTCACTCTCGACCGCTTTGGACGGGTTGCCAGTCATTCTACAGCCGCTACTTTCTCTGTTTCCCTCATGGGAGACGATCTCTTGTTCGGATGTGTCCCCCATCCCGGACACCAGAACTGTTCCATTTTGCAGGTCGTTTGAACAGTCGTTATATTGTTCTCCGGTAGTTACGCTATTTCTTTGCCGAGGACATTCGATGTGTTGTCCGCCAACATGTCCCTCGCTGTTTCCACTTTGGTGCTGGTGGCGTTTCACGCAGGCACAGTTTAAAAAAACATCCTTTTCCCATTCTTTCCTGCTCAAGTTGACTGGGAATGTGCCATGGACACCACAGAGCTTTTGAAACGATGCTACATGGTGCGGATCTTGCAAATACCCGCAACACCGTATGAACATAGTTTTGAGATCTTTCGCCATTGTACGTCTGACACAAACTAATGTAGCTTGCGCGCTCCAAATCACATACAAGATGGTGTCTCGTTCTCTACTGTAGGTAGCTTTCCCAGACAAAACAGGACATTCGATAACCACCAGTTATTCGTTTGGGGGTGTATCTAGCTAGCTACTAGTCACAAAATAATCAGTACCGATCATGCCTCTTGCCGTGTTCAAGAAAAACAGCACCGTGATTAATGTGGAGCTAACCACGATTAGCGGGTTTTGACTTCAAAATAAAAGTCACCCATTGAAAGTGACGCAAACGCATACAAATATTGATTTCATGCCATACTTGGACTAGACAATGCTGAACAAGGTTGGAATGTTGTTACATAATTAAAATACAATCACTCAGTTCGCCAAATACACCTTCGGCACCTCCAATAAAATCACACATTTCTGCCACACAGGTCGGCTGATCCAGCAGCAGCACATACCGAAAGATAATTGATTAAATGTTTAGTTAGTCCTTTTTGGGAAGTACATAAGGGCACTAATTACGATAGATGCTCTGCGAAACTCCATACGTATCGACATTAACGTTTGGAGAGCTGGACCCAGATTCACAAAACCTTAAGAAGAAATGTATTCTTAACTGGAATTTTTATTTATTTAACATTTATTTAACTAGGCATGTCAGTTAAGAACAAATAATGTTTTACAATCATGGCCTACCCCGACTAAACCTGGATGACGCTGGGCCAATTGTGCGCAGCCCTATGGGACTCCCAGTCACAGCCAGATGTGATAGCCTGGATTCGAACCAGGGACTGTAAAAAAGTTAAGCAAAGTTGCTATTCCTCAAAGGTTCTTTGAAAATGTATTGCGCTATGTCCTATGTTTTTCTCCTGAAAAAAAGTTATTGGAAATGTTAAATCCTTAAACTCAATAAAATGCAAATAAACATGTTTAATTCACTCAACTTTTCACTATTGATGATTTTAAACCTAGAACATGTTTTAGAATGGTAATCTCAGTACGAAATATGCTAACATGACTGCCATTGCTAGCTAGATAGCTAGCTATAATGGTTGCCTAGCAACTAACATCTTAAGAAGATTTGTAAGAAGATATTTGAGAAGTTCGTTAGAAAATCATAAAATATTGTTGAGCAATTTCACTTACGAACTATCTTATGAACTTATTTTTTTTCTTAAGAAGCTTCTCCTTAAGCAAAACGTTAAGAAGAAATTAGATTCTTAAAAATAAAGTTATTGGAAATCTATTGGAAAAATTCTTAAATTCCAAGATAAATAAACTCTTGTCTTAAACTCAGGGCAGCGAGAGAAAAAGCTCATGAAAGCAATTTAACATGTTTAATTCACTCAAACTTCATCTGAAAGTTTCAGTATTGATGATTTTAAACCAAAGGAAATGTTTTAGAACAGTGATCAGAGTTTATTTTGCTTATTTTCTCAGTGCCCTGAGTTTAAGACAAGGATTTAGGTAGCTTGGAATTAAGAACATTTCCAAGTACAAATCCATGCGCTTTATTTTCAATAATCTTATTTCTGAGAAACATAAGAAATAACAAAATAACAGTTCTAATAACCTTTTTGAGGAATAGCAACTTTGCTTAACTTTCTTCTTAAGCCTATAGTTAAGGAAAACATTTTTAGTTAAGTAGACATTTCTTCTTAAGAAGGTCTTGTGAATCTGGGCCCTTGCCATACAGAGAAAACAACAATAGCCACTTCAACTGTCCATTTTTATTTACTTACGTGGTTTTGCAGTTTGCACTATAACCACTCCGCAGATTTTATGTTAACAAACTATAGTTTTGGCAAGTCGGTTAGGACATCTACTTTGTGCATGACAAGTAATTATTCCAACAATTGTTTACAGACAGATTATTTCACTTATAATTCCCTATATCACAATTCCAGTGGGTCAGAAGTTTACATACAGTTGACTGTGCCTTTAAACAGATTGGAAAATTCCAGAAAATGGCTTTAGAAGCTTCGGATAGGCTAATTGACATCATTTGAGTCAATTGAAGTACATGTGGATGTATTTCAAGGCCTACCTTCAAACTCAGTTCCTCTTTGCTCGACATCATGGGAAAATCAAAAGAAATCAGCCAAGACCTCCAAATTTGTTTTTAGGCCTCCACAAGTCTGGTTCATCCTTGGGAGCATTTTCCAAACGCCTGAAGGTACCACATTCATCTGTACAATCAATAGTACACAAGTATAAACACCATGGGACCACGCAGCCGTCATACAGCTCAGGAAGGAGACGCGTTCTGTCACCTAGAGATGAATGTGCTTTGGAGCAGAAAGTGCAAATCAATCTCAGAACAACAGCAAAGGACCTTGTGAAGATGCTGGAGGAAACAGGTACAAAAGTATCTATATCCACAGTAAAACAAGTCCTATATCGACATAACCTGAAAGGCCGCTCAGCAAGGAAGAAGCCACTGTCCAAAACCGCCATAAAAAAGCCAGACTACGGTTTGCAACTGCACATGGGGACAAAGATCGTATTTTTTAGAGAAATGTCCTCTGGTCTGATGAAACAAAAATAGAACTGTTTGGACTTAATGACAATCGTTATGGGGAGGCTTGCAAGCCGAAGAACACCATTCCAACCGTGAAGCACAGTGGTGGCAGCATCATGTTGTGGGGGTGCTTTGCTCTGGACTGGTGCACTTCACAAAATAGATGGCATCATGAGGAAGGAAAATTTTGTGGATATATTGAAGCAACATCTCAAGACATCAGTCAGGAAGTTAAAGCTTGGTCGCAAATGGGTCTTCCAAATTGACAATGACCCCAAGCATACTTCCAAAGTTGTGGCAAAATGGCTTAAGGACAACAAAGTCAAGGTATTGGAGTGGCCATCACAAAGCCCTGACCTCAATCCTATAGAACATTTGTGGGCAGAACTGAAAAAGCGTGTGCGAGCAAGGAGGCCTACAATCCTGACTCAATTACACCAGTTCTGTCAGGAGGAATGGGCCAAAATTCATTGTGGGAAGCTTGTGGAAGGCTACCAGAAACGTTTGACCCAAGTTAAACAATTTAAAGGCAATGCTACCAAATACTAATATTCTGACATTTCACATTCTTAAAATAAAGTGGTGATCCTAACTGACCTAAGACAGGGAATTTTTAATAGGATTAATGTCAGGAAATGTGAAAAACTGAGTTTAAATGTATCTGGCTAAGGTGTATGTAAACTTCCGACTTCAACTGTATATGGTGGAAACAGTGTACAAAACATTAGGAACACCGTCTTAATATTGAGTTGCACCCGCTTTTTTCTCTCAGAGCAGCCTAAATTTGTCAGGGCATGACTCTAGAGTCTACAAGGTGTCAAGCATCCATGGGAAATTGTTGAGCGTGTGAAAAACCCAGCAGCTTTGCCGTTCTTGACACACTCAAACCGGTACCTATTACTATACCCCATTCAAAGGCACTTAAATATTTTGTCTTGCCATTTCACCCTCTGAAGGGCACACACACAATCCATGTCTCCGTTGTCTCAAGGCTTAACAATCCTTATTTAACCTGTGTCCTCCCCTTCATCAGTCTCAGTTTTTTGTTCAAGCTTGAATATTCTCTGTATTAAACGCATTTGCAAACAAGCTGATGTTCTATTGCTTGAAATTCCAGTTCAGAAACGTTCTCTTTGTATTGGCATTTAAGCATTTTCTTGCCATTTGGCGTCATTTGGCCTACACCAGCCAAACTCGGACAACGCTGGGCCAATTGTGCGCCGCCCTATAGGACTCCCAATCACAGCCGGTTGTGATACAGTCTGGACTTGACCACTCACTTTCACTTGAGTGTTGGAGAGAGCCAGAGGCACACTCCAACACTCAGACATAATTTACAAACAAAGTATTTGTGTTTAGTGAGTCCGTCAGATCAGAGGTAATAGGCATGACCTCTTGATAAGTGAGTGAATTGGACCATTTTCCTGTCCTGCTAGTCATTCAAAATGTAACGAGTACTTTTGGGTGTCAGGTCAAATGTATGGAGTAAAAAGTACATTATTTTCTTTAGTAAGGTAGTGAAGTAAAAGTTGTCCAAAATATAAATAGTAAAGTACAGATACCCCAAAAATCTACTTAAGTGGTATTTTAAAGTATTTTTGACTTAAGTACTTTACATCACTGACCGTACGAAAATCATCTGGACTGCTTAACGAGAGGGAGAAGCTAAGAATGGGAGAGCCATCACTTCCAGCCAATCTCCTTGCTGAGAAGGTGTTGGTCATGCACTTCTTCTCGTGGGGTGAGCCTGATGTTTTGCATGTCACGCCTCATGTCAAAAACATGGGGAAAAGGGGACAAAGTAAAAATGTCGATGCATCTAGAAATTAAATGTTTTACACAAAATTGTATCATATTTGATGAGCTACTGACCTGAGTTACTGACAGAGGCATTTGGTCAGTGGTGGGTCTTGGAGGTTTACAAGTGCACAGCAAGTCTGCTATAAAGCAGATATGGTGGGATGAATCTCAGGATTTAGAAATCTTTTAGTCAAGCATTTGCCCTCTCAACATGGATCCTGTTTCTCGCTATGTCTTTTGTGAAATGTATCTCACTCTCTGTCAACCTTCAGTGTTTCAGGAATGTAGGAATGTTTACTTACTCCTGAAGGCATCAAGCTCTGGATCAAGAAGCCTTTGTCTGCCAGACGAGAAGATCTTCTCAAACTCAGACTTCTGAACAATGGCTTTTTCCAACACAGATCCTGGAAACTGCAGTATGTTATCACAGCATTAGGTGCAACTCCCAGGAGTAGCTTGAAGGAGTGCATTGAACGGAACACAGAGTAGGTTTGCTTCTGCAGATCCATCTGACTTGGAATAGCAACTTCTATGTCAGTGCAGGCCATGACCATCCTGCAGTTTCTGAAAAGACAGAGGCAAGCACGTTGGGTTCTTCTCCCGACTTGGAATAGTCTTCATGATGCTAATGAAAAAAAGCTTGTGGATCACATTAATAAAAGTGATGGTAACATTGCTGACAGTGCATGCACTAAAATAGTTGGGACAACTATTTTAGTAGTTGAGCCAGGTGCAACTTGGTGTAGCTGTGACGCAACTTCGTAAGCGCCATAAACACTTGATCCTCAAATGCTCGACCTTCCACTTGGCAACATAGATCCTTGTAAAGTTACAAGTATTCAACAATGATGTTAAACATGTCATTGTCTGAACATGTCTTTGTCTGGAAGTCCTGTTTCGAAGTACTTTATCAGACCGCTGTGATGCTGCATACCTGTTGCGGGTATACAGTTGATTCTCCTGTAGAACCTTCAACTGCGCTAATGTTTCCTCAAGATTCACCTCAGTGAGAACATTCTACAACTCTGCAGATGCCTGCAGAGTTGTAGAGATGAAAGCGGAGATTGTCTGAAAGGGACTGACATGCAGGGACGGAACATAAGGATTTTGGGCACTGGCTAGCCGACCACGGTTTCTACTAGTCTGGGTAACATTCATGTCCTAAATCTGTGTCGTGCGATGTTTGTAATGGCAAAATGTCACTGCTGTGTCAGGCTAGTTCAGCACATTGTCTACTAGCCCAGTCTGAAAAGTACTAGCCTCAGGCTAGCTTAATTTCCATCCCTGATGATATGTCTAACTGACTTCACAGGTCATTTCATTAGTCATGTACAACAGATGCACTCGTGGAACAAAATAGTTTCTGTGTTTTGTATGGGGAAAACATTGAGCCCACAAGTCCTAACTAGCCAAACAAAGTTACCTAACTAGCTAGCCCACCAGGCGATATTTAGCTAGCTATTTAACATTAACTCACCGTTCGTGTAGTCAGACCTTTCTAAGTGGTGAAAAAGTATGACTACAGAAACCGTGAGCTGACGTTAACTAGCTGGCTAGTTCACTAAAGACTTGTCGAAAAAAGGTCACAACAGTCATTATGCTAGTCTATGCTGGTTTTCTTTTTACTTGTAATGAAGGTAACGTGCATTGTACACGTAAGTACAGTCAGTGGTATATACAGTATATCCTGCAGGAATAGGAAGTCCTGCAGGAAATCCCGCAGGATTTTCGGGGCCACTTTCCTGTAGGACAATTCTGTGAGTATGCATGTGTGTTTTAGGCTCAGTTTTAATGGGAGAAATGAGAGGCCGAAACTGTGTGTGGTGCTGCCTTCTGTGTTAGTCAGTCTCACTGTTGTTTACAGGCCCTGTTAACTGGGAGGACAGGAGAGAGATGAGAGGGGAAGAGTTCACAGGATGTAACGGCAGAAACTCTGTGTGTGTGTGCATGTGGCTTCGTTTGAACTAGTTAGGAAAGGGGAGAAATGAGAGGGACAGAGGATGCAGTAAATAACAGCTGAAACTGTGTTTTGTGTTACCTTCGCCTGCATGGCTGTTCAGTGCTGCATCCTGCCTGTGTTAGTCAGTCTCATTGTTGTCAATAGGCTCAGTCTTAACTGGAGAGGAGAGGAAAGAGATGAGAGGCATAGTTCACAGGATGTAACAGCAGATACTGTGTGTGTGTGTGTGTGTTACATGAAGAACAGTGACAAAGGAAATAACAAGTACCAGTTAAGTACTATTCTGGTAAGTATGACCTATCATAAATACAACTCAATGAAAGGGGTCGTACTTGGAACAGAAACAAACTTGATTGTTGTTAAACATCGTTATTAAGACCATTTATGTGGTATTACTAATAGTAGTAATACTAATAGTCAACTCAGTCACATGGGTAATGATTAGCCTGGCCATAACTTCCTTTTATTAAATATTGATATTTTCCCTCAGTGCTGGGGGGTATATCTGGACATTTGTTTTGCACAGTTTCGGGACAAAGTTAAACCATTTATGGGTTTTTAAATAACTTTAGTGCTGCATTAAGATCTAAATGATTCCCTTAACAATTATCAGTTAGACAATCACCTCCCTCCCAAACACAGCCACAGCCAGGTCTTTAACCATGTCTGTGCTGGAGGTGCCACCTCTTCCGCAGGCCTGCAGCTTTGCAGTGCACTGTTAATCGGCATGCAACTTTGGTCGAAATGCAAGAAGATGGCGCTTCAATCATATTTGGGGCTCACTTTGTCCCAAACAATTACGATGGCTACCAACAGTGGTAGAATGGATTCACCATGAAGCTGAGGCAAAAATAAACGTGGGTTCTGTGCCCACAGTCAATGTAGGCTCCAAGTCCACTGACACCAGAACGGGCAACTTCGGTGATGGAGTTGAATCATGTAGGTAATAAAGTGGCCAAAGAGTTACGTTATGTTGCTAGTAAATTATAAAAAATGAAGAAATCTAGCTAAGTCAGGGGCGGCCCTGGACATTCTGCCGCCCTAGGCAACACAAAAAACTGTGTTTAGGGATGGAATAAACTAGCAACCAACCAATCAAGCTACAACAACTCCAACATAATACTGCATGTTTGGCAGAAATGAATGGTCAATTACCAAATTGGACTAATGTCATTGTTCATTTCAAAGTCTTTATTTTTCCTGAACTGCCTGATCTTTGTTGGCCAATATAAGTTCAAGGATATAATGGTAGCCAATGTTTGTGTTAGCAAATATACCTAGATTTACTGCTGCTAGTAGTAGCACTCAGGCTAGCATGTCTAGCTATAGCTACCATCAGCCAACAGAGTTTTAGCCAGTTTGGCTATAGACATTCAATGTCTACATAATGTTAAAGATTTATCTTGATTTTGTGTAACAGTACGAGTTGTGCTAAACTGGCAATAAGTGATCTGTTTCAAGGCTGCTAGTGGTAGTAGGGGTAAGACAGCAGGGGTGTAAAAGAGGCCATGCTAAAAGCCTGCATGATGTAGACTTAAAGAATAAAAGAATAAATAAATCATAGGATCTGGTCAATAGTAAATTGGCTTTATTCAGTCCCAAAATATTTTTTTAAACAATAGGCAGACTCTGTATGATGTGGGTCTGTAGCATCTTATGTGGACAGTGGCTCCTGCTCGTGTAGTGCTCCTATTTATGTCATTTTTCGACATGACTTCAGTCAAATTAAGATAAAACAGAAATATCTCTGAAAATACCAATGTAAAAGTGATGTCGTATTGGGACTTTTAGTTGTAGGGATGAAATAAGAATGTTAAACAGCAACCTAATTCTGCAACCTTCCATGTAATGGTTTCATACGGCACTCTCCCCACTCTTCCCAAGAGAAAGTAAAATGTTTTAGTTCAGTGTGGCGATATGAGCGGTGTTTGAACTTAGTCGTCCTCTCAGTTGTGAAAAAAAGTAGGCTAATTACAATTCATGTCGTGGTTTTATTTAACAGATAACACTACGGTTCTGCACTGATAGTATTGACATTCTATAGACAAAATACTCACTAAATATTATTTCAGATACATAAGACTGAAGTGACACCAACAACGGCTGAGCTGCTACAACTTTGAAGAGACGTCGCCACTCAAACCAGGACACAGTTGGCAAACCTTTGAGTGGGGAAGGACCTGAGTTTTCCCTATTGTTGTCAGACTTGCTGGCTCTTTGGAATTGTAAAAACCTACCAAGTACTCAGAAATGTTGTTGAAAGAGGGCGGCCTACAAACAAGCATAAATCTTATGTAAATAAGGGAACTTTGTGTGGGAAACAAACTTGTGAGAAACAATATTTGTGTATTATTTATCTAGCACTTAGGCATCACTTGTACTTTTGAAATAGTTTTATATTAATTTACTAAACTGTACTTTCTTCCTGGATATCTACGCTCCTGGAGGTTTCCTGCAAGAAGATGGATGGACTACCTTGTTGTAAATACAGTACAAAACAAGTCGGTCCAATTACAGAGGTCAAATAAAATATTTATTAGGGAGATAAACAATACAAGGTAGTCTCTAACCTCAATAACAAAACCAGTGTAACATTAAAGTACTTAACTTATATCACCCAGACTATAGGGAGAAAACAAGACTTAAAGGTATAACCATGGTAAGTCTAAAGTTTACAACTTATGTAAACATACTTGGTAGTAAATAAATAAAATAGTGCAGTGGTGAAATGGCAGTCGTGTTGTAAAGTGCAGGAGTCTTTGGACTGAAGTATTTATCAGTCTGTGCAGTCTTAGCAGCCCTCAAGGCCTTCCTCCAATTCTTTCAGCAACCTTGCCTGTGCCCCTCCCTCTAACTCCGCTGCCCACGGCACGGCTTGGCTCTTCAAAACTGGAATCCTACGGAAAAAAACATGTGAATACTTATTTGACTTTAATTTGGTGCACATTTACCAAACCTTGTCTCTAACACAAATGTCTGTTTACATTTTTTTTTTGCTAGCTTACTAGTCTGACCAGGTAGATAACTAGCTAAGGACTACCAAGGCAAGGGGCCATACAAGGGCAAGGGGCCATTGTTTCCGCTGCAGTCATTTAGCTGTGGCACTGCGCCACGGCAAAATGATAGCCGCCATGCAAAAGAAATATGGAACATGAACTCAATATACACTTTGAAGATGTTAGAACAGACAAAACGATTAATTAATAGAAGAAAAAAAAAGCAGACAACCTCAGTAGAGTAGTTTATCTATTTACCTAGTCGGCTTGTGTGTTCCATGCAAGAGAAATATTCCGAGGTGCAATCAAGTTACGAGTGCCATGACAAGCAGTCAATGAACAACAATTCTTGCAATCGCGGGTAAAACAGCAGTTCAGCAGCTAAAAACAAGGAGAGGAGGGACCCCCACTGGATGGGCCATACCCAGTACAGTACAATTGTCAGGACAAAGGACTACCGATGCATGCTTGGAAATTCAGAGAATGATGCAAATTTGGTGCCACATTTATTTGTACACAAAAACAAAAAAACAGGTGTATGCTATTATTTAAATTTCCTGTTATATGCACAATAATTAACTGGCTCAAGCCCTCAGAACACATAATTAATCTATTCATCAAGTTGAGATTTAGTCTGCTCCTAATGCATTACATTTGTCTGAAACCAACCTCCAAAAGTGCCGCAGTCATAGCCCAAACCTCTCTTCACCACCGGAATTTCCGTTTTCGCTTCTGTCTTTTCACTGAAACAAAATGTAAAAAATAGCAATTTAGGAGAATGGAAACCGCAGGGTTGAGTATTTGTCTTAAATACATTGGGGTCCATTTATATGCACAAATCTGAGAATACAGTATACACCATAACAGTTTTATCTTTGGTATGAATCAGCTGGGGACAGGGGTGAGGCGATCACAAAATTGTCAGCCGGTGATTGTCAAGCAAATAACTGGTCGGTCTCACGGTAATTGACAAACACATTTAGCATCTCCTGGCTTCCACACATAGTCTACAAGCCACTGATGCAGACCTGTGGAACATCTACATTTTAAGTCTAATAAATCCATGTAATATAGCCGACGCCTTCAAAATAAATTGATTATTTTAGACAGGTCTAAAGAAGCATGATATGAAAAACAGAATAGCAAACTTATGTTAGGTCCTGATCTGGCTATGGCAAATGGCTGTGGGCTACACTAGTCCATTTAGCAGACAAGATTTGCTTAGAATTCCATTATTTTAAAGTATTGAGAATACAATTGAAGAATGCTGAATAAAATAAAGGATATTTTCTCCAAACGATTTTAGGGAGTGCCACATACGGCTATTCTGTGTTGAGCAGTTAAAGAAATAGGTATTCCTACAGTGCCTTCAAGTATTTAGACCCCTTGACTTTTTCTAATTTATTTTAGGTTACAGCCTTATTCTTAAAAGTATTACATATTTTTTCCCCCCTCAATCTAGGTCTCTTCTTCTTATTGGTCCTTTAGTAGTGGTTCTTTGCAGTAACTCGACCACGAAGGCCTGATTCACACAGTCTCCTCTGAACAGTTGATGTTGAGATGTGTCTTTTACTTGAACTATGTGAAGAATTTTTTGGGCTGCAATATGAGGCGGGTAACTCTAATGAACTTATCTTCTGCAGCAGAGGTATTTCTGGGTCTTCTATTCCTGTGGCGGTCCTCATGAAGGTGGTTGAGAGAATGCAATGAGTGTGCAAAGCTGTCATCAAGGCAAAGGCTGGCCATTTGAAGAATCTCAAATACATTTTGATTTGTTTAACACTTATTTGGTTACTACATGATTCCATATGTGTTATATCATAGTTTGTCTTTACTTCTACAATGTAAAAAATAGTGCAAATAATGAAAAACCCTTGAATGAGTAATATTCCAAACTTTTGGCCCCCAGTGTACATCAGCAAACACTAATAAATAAGTTGTAAAAGTTACACATCAAACGTAGCAGGCCTATAATGCGGTTGTTGACAAGTGATGATGACAAGTGAATTGGTATTACATCCATTCGAGCATTATAATCCCATTTTAAGCCCAAAATAGTGTGAAATACACACAGCCTAAATGGCTAATGTTGATGTGCTGTGGAAAGATCAACCAATTGCTTAATCATTTCTATAGCACATGCCGCATTTCTATTGACCACAGAATGATCCTGTGGTATCTCCCTTGTAGTGGTGTTTACACCTACGACAGAAAAGTCTGTCAATGCGTTTGTTTTTTTGTCGGGAGATTGCCAGTGCAGTTAATTGGATGTTATTGTCCCTACCATACTGTGCAGCTCACAAACTTTCATTTTTATAAAAAATTGTCTGACATGCGAATTGTTATATGTTGGTGCATGCCAGAATTTGCAACTTTTAACAAGCGTCAATGACATATTGCCAAGGAGAAGTATAAATCCAGACTTACACTTAGTTACACTTAGTTTCCTACCCCCCCCCCTACTTGGCAGTCAGGTAATGTGTGGGAGCGAACAACTTTTAAGAATACAATAAATTGACTTGTATTTTTTGAATGGATCTGCATTGAAATAATCCCCTATTCTCACGGGTAAGTGGCATTGGCCTGTTCTTACATGCAGTCTTGTCCTCCTCTGCAGCACTAAGGAGCCAATATTGGGTCTTCTGTTCATCCTCTAATGGAAAGGGACACAGCAAAACAAAAAGTTATTGTAAGGTTGGTGAATACCAGAGTTAATCTGTGAAATAAAGAGCATAACTTCACTTGTGGTAAATATGGATAAACAGTATCAGAGGAGGCTAGTTGGAGGAGCTATAGGAGGACAGGCTCATTGTAATGGCTGGAATTACAATGAGCCAGTCCTATAGCTCCTCCCACCAGCCTCATCTGGTATCAATCAAGGGACTTAAAGCCTGGACAGAGTGGTAAAATGCATCAACAGTACACATTCATCTATTCCTCAAAAGTTCAACTTTTAAAAAATAGTTTCCGGCGATGGTTTCCGATTCAGCTGGCATGCACTGAAGCGTGTGGCATTTTTGTGGCTTTTCTTTGCAAAACGTAAAATATTTCTATACTAAACGCTGCCAAAGGCACTTCAACAAAGTACTGAGTAAAGGATCTGAATTCTTGTCATATTTCAGTAAAAAAAAAAAAAAAAAAAAACGAACATTTTCAAACATTTCTTAAAACTTGTTTTTGCTTTGTCATTATGGAATATTGTGTGTAGATTGAGGGGAAAACTATTTAATACATAGACTTGGTTCAATTTTTATTAATTTCATAAAAATAAAATGTCCCTCTTTAGATAAAACCATTGCCAGAAACTTGAACAGAATGCTCAAATCAATTAAATCCGACTTGAAGTAAATGGGATAATGTCCCATTTGCTTTAACCTTTAAATTCAAGGCTTCCTTTTTCTCCCCCTTCTGGCTATTGGTGCTGCACGGTATACTGAAACTTCTGTACTTTTTCCCGATACTAAAACATAAAAAACGATTCGGTAATCCAATTTTTGTTACTTTCGGTACTTCTGTCAAATGTGTCTCGCGTCATATACGGATTGAGAGGATTGAGTCTGTCTGGTAATTTGTCTGAATCTCCATAAGGGGGCAGAAGTAAGATAGCCAGGCTACTTGCGCATGCAGCTGACACAGCGCAAGGCACTTTTGGGAAGCAAGCGAGAAGAGCGAGAAAATGCAGACAGCATGGCTTTTTCTAACAAAAACATATCCACGGCTGCAGCTTGTTGACAAAACTGGCTTCATGGAAATACTTTGCTTACGGCGCCGATGGAGGGCCAGCCCACTGAAACTATGCAAAAGGTGTTACAAAGCAGTTCAAGGGAGGTTTAGTTGCAAAAAACATACTATTTTACACATTACATTTTGCATTGTAACGTTATTCTACTAGCAACTAAATTCAAATAATTTTTGAGTGGCAATGATATGAACATACATTCAACATGACATTCATGTGAACATAATATGATTACAACCCATAAGTAATGTTAAATACACGGCAAGCTTTGCAATACACGGCAAGCTCCATCATTGGTCTTAAGCTGGACATTTGCTTATCTATATTTATAAATTACAAACTGGGTAGTTTGGGTCCTGGATGCTGAAAGCAGTGGTATATCAGACAGGGGTATGAAGCAAAATTACTTGTTCTAATTATGGTGGTAAGCAGTTAATAGCAATAAGGCACCGTTGTGGTTTATGGCCAATATACCACGGCTAAGGGCTGCATCCAAGCACTATGCTGCATCGTGCATAAGAAGTCCTTAGCCGTGGTATATTGGCCATATACATGTACAAAACATTGCTCTTTCCATGACAGATTGCCCAGGTGGAAGCTATGATCCCTTATTGATGTCACTTGTTAAATCCACTTCAAATCAGTGTAGGTTAAGGGTAGGAGGTACCAGTTAAAGAAGGATTTTTAAGCCTTGAGACATGGATTGTGTATTTGTGCTATTCAGAGGGTGAATAGGCAAGACAAAAGGCCTTTGAAAGGTGTATGATAGTAGGTGCCAGGAAGTTGGAAGCATTGGCGTCAACATGTGCCAGCATCCCTAATCTGATAGTGATGTGGCAGATGCCAAGTTCACCCCATGGTTCAGGTGCTTATGAGTCTGAACACACCCTTAAGAGTAATTAATGCAAGTGGAATTAAAATAAACTAAGCGGAATCAATCTTGGGGTGACCACTGTTGTCTAGCGGTTTGTTTGTGGTTCAGCCATAACATAACCGCAGTCTGACAGGCCTGCAGATGTTCTCTTGCTTTGTGGCTAGCTTTAAAAGTTTCTCCACATCACTGTTGACTATGGCAAAACTTAACCAAACATTTCACACAAAAGAAATTGAGCTGTCATCCAACAAGAGGTACACTGACCTTCCCCACAGAGGTTCTTGCAGGTTCGGGCCCTGAGAGACAGAGCCTTACTTTTGTGATATTTGGGTGCCCCTTGGATGTGGTCTGATCCAGAAATCGATGTGCCCATCTCCACTTGGCGATGCCGCCGTGACTTTGAGGCCTGTGGATAAACATAAAAATGAACAATCAGTTCAATAGTCTTCCCGTTGAATAGGATACTATAAGTAGAGTAGATCACTAGACAGTAATGCAAAATTGGCACTAAATAAAGAATTGATAAACAAGATGTACGTGATGATAGACAAGACTAAAATACACCAGATGTAGGGTAACATTTTCCTTGTCCTTAACACCATTAGCAAAAGCCACAGTCTCCGTTTTGTAAGTGTTGCCAAACCCATCACTAAATTCAAGGACATTTTAGATGGAAAGGCTAAATTAGCCTACTCCCCCCAATGCACCTCCTCGTGGCTTCACCTCGGTTTGCGGGAGCGTTTGAGCAGATACATTTAAGTTGTTTCTCCAGCAGTGATCTGCGGCATTCAATGTGTGGTGTATTATGGGGATAAACAATAGAAGTGCCTGCTTCAGTATTTGTATTTGACGTCGAACATGGCCAAGATCTGTGCAGACACCTACAGGTGAGCTGAAAATACCAAACAAGTCATTGCTCAGACTGACTCATTGTGCTCCTTTTAGCAGGAGGAAAATGTTTCCCATAATTTACTATTAATAAAACACACGTGTCTTTGAACACATGCATAGCCATTCAAAAGTGGTGTAAGAAAAACGATGTATTGAACAATTCCTGGAGACTGTATATCTGCTGGATTGCCATTTTCTTTCAGTTAATGTCCAATTAAGACCCAGACACCAGGTGAGGAGAGTTCCTAACTAATCAATTACCTTAATCAATAGAGTACAATTGAGGAGCGAAAGGCAGCAGACACTCTGCCCTCAAAGACTGGAATTTGACAGATATGCATTGGACAAACAGTGGCACTTGAAATGAAGTGAGAAAATTGCTTCTTGTTCAGCAAACCTCTGCAAGATGCCCGTATGATTTTGCCTTGATGGACGCCAGAAGCTGTGCCCTATTGGAAGACTGGACAAAAAGAGAGAGCTTATTCAGGAAAGGATAAGACCTTCAATGCTTGCAATGTCACCATCTGGCCAACTGTTGTACTCACCAGTGTTGATGTAAAACCATTGCACACACTCAAAGGGTTTCTTAGTTTCAGTTAGTCTATGTAGGCTTTCTAGCATTTAACAGTATATGTCAAGTTCCCAAATAGTCATACATTTCATTACAGTACAACAAAAAAAGGCTAACCATGCTAAAGCTTAAGGCTTACCTCGACCTGCTGGGCTTTTTCCTCAGAAGCAACCAAGCGGTCTGCATTTCCACGGTCCTAAGCACAACAAAAAGCCTAGTTTAAAAATCACACCCAGTTTCTTGCCTCAAATATTTATTCTTCAGAGTAAAAATGTACATTTGATGCATTCTCAACAAAACAATGTTTGTAGTGTGAAACAGTGAGACAATTAAACACTACTGCATTGAAATATGCTTTCTCGCTGCGCTATAAGAATGTTATTTTTGATTGAATAACCCAAGTTGTACACAAACAAAACTGTTGTAAGTTATTGCTGTGCTAACACACAAGCACGTGTCACAGCCATACATTCCTATCTCCATCGGTGACAGTGTCACAACAGCGCTATACAGAATGGAGAAACTAACTGAAGAACTAAGAACAGACAACATAATGCTTATACGTCACTCCTTAACCTGTTCATTAAAAAAATATATTGTTTTATTCTTAACACAGCTTTCTTGATATCACAGTTACGCTGTGACACCTACATAGTGCCCATTGGAGAGGCTCACCTCAAGCCTGTCCTGCCAGGGGAGGAACTCAAGCACACAGCTGTGCAAGCGGGCCGGCAGGTCCTGTTGGGTCACCACAATGAATGACCTGTCCAAGACGGATGCCTTCAGCTGCTCATAGTGACGCTGAATGTTGGCCACCTCCTATGTGTAATGCAAAACAAAAAACACACACACTTGCCAGACAACACAACAGTCTGATATGCTAAATTAATCCAGAGAAACATTCAGTGTGAAAATAGTTGTGACAAACCTTTACATAAAGCTAAATACCAATGTAAAAACATTGCAACAAGTTTTGCAATGCATTCGGAAAGTATTCACACCGCTTCACTTTTTCCACATTTTGTTACGTTACAGACTTATTCTAAAATTGATTATTTTAATCTACACAACACCCCATAATGACAAAGCGAAAACAGGTTTAGAAAATGTTTGCAAATGTATAAAAAAAATGGTGTCTCAATGTCCTTGAGTGGCCCAGCCAGAGCCCGGACTTGAACTTCGAACATCTCTGGAGAGACCTGAAAATAGCTGTGCAGCGACGCTCCCCATCCAACCTGACAGAGCTTGAGAGGATCTGCAGAGAAGAATGTGGTGTGCCAAGCTTGTAGCGTCAGACTCAAGGTTGTAAATCGCTGCCAAAGGTGCTTCAACAAAGTACTGAGTGAAGGGTCTGAATACTTACGGCCACCACACACCTAATCAGCTATCAAAAAATGCAGAATTTGCATAGGCAATTTCTACGTCTTCTCCCTGCCTGCTTTCGCCAGTGAAAAGTGCACAATTGAGCCCTCAAAAGACTGTTCCAATTTTTATAACACACGCACAAAACTGATATGTAAACACAAAAACTCAGGTCCTCCTCTTGGTTGGATCTAATCAAGTGCTTTCTATTAGGGATGTGAACCGGAGTCCATTTAGCCAAATTTAAAACAAATGTTTTTAAAAAATTCCTAAATGAAGTCTTATGAAGTGCTTTTTAAGCACTTCATAAGTGCTTAATGTTAATTGCCATGTTAATAAATAAGTGTGGAATCTCACCTGCGCAATTTGTCGGAAAATGCATGAGAAGCCAGTTGTTTAGCTTGCTAGCACAATAGCTAGCTAGATTTATTGTAAACAAATTAAAATGCTTTCACAACTCGAAAAACAGAGAGATTTAAGATTTAATAAATAACAGACCATCAATCAGGTAATGCCAAATTTTAGTTTGAAGGAAGTCTGCTTTGAAACGATTGAAATGCATCAGAAAGGTAATGGAAAGTTATGGAGAAAAAAAATCTAATAAAACCATGATGATCATAAAATAATCTTTGATTATAATCTTCTGTGGAGAATGAATTCATATCCCCCAGTCATTCTGTGCAGATTCCTCACTACCTTCTAACAAGTCCTGCACAGCCGTCGTAGGTGGAAACAGAGGACACGTACTTGGTCCTAAGAGTCACAGCTTTCAGGAATGGGGTCATAATCGCTAAAAGCACAAACTGCTCAAAAGCTAGAGCCGAACAGTTTTCCCAGATGCGCTAGAAACCGCTGCTAACGCTCAGTTAGTCCCAGGCGCTAATAGCGAATATAGAAGGTTACTCACGTAACCACGGTTCTATGAACTTGGCGGCGCATTCAGCTGACTGAGATAAACAATTTGCACAACACATTCAGATTATTGCTGTGAGCCACCAATTAAGTTGCCAAAACACGCATGCACGCAATGACTATTGCTGCCTTAAGGCGACTGCAGACTAGGTTCTGTTTGCTGCTAACAGAACTTGGCTAGGCGTAAGCGCACGACTCCCTTAAAGACCTTCCCTTGAAAAACGACCAATTGACTAATCATTGACGAAGGGGTATAGACGTCGGCTACCGAACTAAAACTTGCATCAAAAGAAATGTGCGCAAACAGCCAGGGGAAAAATACACAAAAAAACGTTAAATGCAACATGTAAAGTATTGGTCCCATGTTTCATGAGCTGAAATAAAATATCCCATACATCGCACTGCATGAGGCAATTGGTGGGGACGCCAGATCCACGCCCCTACTTATTTTAAGGCATCTTAAAATCCATTGATTAGGAATTTATTTATTTCAATTTACTGATTTCCTTATATGAACTGTAACTCAGTATAAAAAAATTATAAAATTGCTGCATATTTATATTTTTGTTCAGTCTATATGCGCAACCACATTTCGACTGAATCGTATGTGACAAGCTTTAGACACCCCCATGCCTGCATTACAGCCTGCTGATGTTCAAAGGGCCTCTTCACACATTCACCGGAGATCAGATTCAGCATGGGACATGTGCAGATTCCCCAGTGTGACATGGAACTGTTTTTACACATTTACTGTAACAAAGATTTTTATAGAGGAAAAGCCATACCTGTAGCATATCTGTAGAGATGAGGTCCTTGATCCTTTCCGGTCGGTCACGGAACTCCTCGCACACCTTGTGATGCTGGGGCTTCATCTTCACACTGAAGGTCAACTGCAGGTATGGATGATGAACAAGAGTATAGGTTCAATTTCATCTAAATAAATTAAAAGTGCCATCTGTTATAATACAAGTTCAATAAGTATACATTTTTGTCAAAAAAAAGTATTGACCCTAAAAGACTAAGGGGAAGGGTCTATACATGTACTGTGCTGCACTGATTGGCTTAAAATCGAGCCAAGTTTGGTGACCTCCTGGTCTGCGCACCTTTGAAGTTTAGATGGGTTAAATGGAATACACTGAAATCTGGACACTGACTGTAGGCCTAGAACCTCTCACATGTAGCCTAATACAATATAAACAAATTAAATATTTCTTACAGTAAAATTATACACCAAACATAAAATTTATTTGGGAACAGGAGTGGAGAAATATGATTACTTTCAGCATCTTGAGAGAATAGGAATGTGTGGTTAAAGGCATTGCATGGTCAATCCGACATCTGCATTTACTGTGGTTGGCCTCCGCAGAAGTCAGGGCATTCATACATGAGTGGTTAAGGAAGTGAGTGTTTATACAGGACCTCAAACCCCCACATATCAACCAATTATGTCAATGCAGAGCTATAAGGAGCCCTCTGCTTTGTTACAAAAAAAATAACATAAATGGGCTTTTAGGGACAATGTATAAACTTTATTTTCCAGCAATATAAAACCTGCCAGTACAAATAGGCTATGCATTCAAGACGTTAGATTGTTTTCACAGATTTTAATTTCCTTAAAACCGGTCAAACTGGTGTCATTTGGACATTTTGCAAGGCAAATCTTTCAGCTGTTTGAGTTACTGCATTTTCTCCCCGGTTCCTTAAACGTCCTCACTCCGTGAGAGAAGTAGAAATTAAGTTTTAGTCTTCTAGGGCATCAAGTAATGGCAAAGTATAAAATTAGACAAATTGACTAACAAATAGGAACTAGCCTACCAAAATGTGGAGATAAGCAGAAAAATACATAGTGCCTTCGGAAAGTATTCAGAGCCCTTGACTTTTTCCACATTTTGTTCCGTTACAGCCTTATTCTAAAATGGATTATATAAATCGGCAGCAATCTACACACAATACCCCATAATGACAAAGCGAAATACAGGTTTTTAGAAATGTTTGCAAGTTTATAATAATAAAAAAATAAAAAACAGAAATAGCTTATTTACAAAAGTATTCAGACCATTTGCTATGACACTCAATTGAGCTCAGGTGCATCCTGTTTCCATTGATCAACCTTGATCAGTTTCTATGACTTGATTGGAGTCCACCTGTTGTATATTAAATTGATTGGACATGATTTGGAAACGCACACACCTGTCTATATAAGGTCCCACAGTTGACAGTGCACTTAAGAGCAAAAACCAAGCCATGAGATCAAAGGAATTGTCCGTAGAACTCAGAGACAGGATTGTGTCGAGGCACAGATCTGGGGATGGGTATATTTATGCAACATTGAAGGCCCCCCCAAGAACACAGTGGCCTCCATCATTCTTAAATGGAAGAAGTTTGGAGCCACCAAGACTCTTCCAAGAGCTGGCTACCTGGCCAAACTGAGTAATTGGGGAAGAAGGGCCTTGATCAGGGAGGTGACCAAGAACCCCATGGTCACTGACAAAGCTCTAGAGTTCCTCTGTGGAGATGGGAGAACCTTCCAGAAGGACAGCTATCTCTGCAGCTCTCCACCAATGAGGCCTTTGTGGTAGAGTGACCAGATGGAAGCCACTCTTCAGTAAAAGGCAAATGACAGCCTGCTTGGTCTGACAAAAGGCACCTAAAGACTTTCAGACCATGAGAAACAAGATTCTCTGGTCTGATGAAACCAAGATTGAACTCTTTGGCCTGAATGCCAAGCGTCCCTTCTGGAGGAAACCTGGCACCATCCCTACGGTGAAACATGGTGGTGGCAGTATCATGCTGTGGGGATGTTAGTCAGTGGCAGGGACTGGGAGACTAGTCAGGGTCAAGGCAAAGATGAACAGAGCAAAGTACAGAGAGATCCTTGATGAAATCATACTCCAGGACCTCAGACTGGGGCGAAGGTTCACCTTCCAATAGGACAATGACTAACCACACAGCCAAGACAACGCAGGAGTGGCTACGGGACAAGTCTCTGAATGTCCTTGAGTGACCCAGCGCCCAGAATTGAACCCGATCGAACACCTCTGGGGAGACCTTAAAATAGCTGTGCAGCAACGCTCCCCATCCAACCTGACAGAACTTGAGAGGATCTGCAGAGAAGAATGGGAGAAACTCCCCAAATACCAAGCTTGTAGAGCCATACCCAAGAAGATTCAAGGCTGTAATTGTTGTCTGAATACTTATAGGGTATTGTGTGTAGATAGAAGAGGGGGAAAAAACTATTTATTCAATTTTAGAATAAGGCTGTAACCTAACAAAATGTGGAAAAAGTCAAGGAAGTCTAAACTCTTTCCGAAGGCACTGTAACTAAGCTTAATGTTCCTCACAACATCATGAAATCGCTCCACAGTCTAGCCATGATCTCAAACGTTTGCTTGCTCGAGTCGGCTGCACCTGCGACAAAATAGCTTGTTTTCCATCTAATAACTTAGTTAATGGTGAATCAACAAATGTCAACACTGACTCATCAAAACTGATTGTCATGGCGTTCTTTGTCTTGTCCCTCTGCAGCAGACATATTTTGGTCTTCCTTGGCACTCTGGAATGTTGAGTGTGGTGCCTGCAGCTTGTGCTCCATGCTATAAACATTATTTTGTAATTACTTGAATCGTCAAAAAGGGATTTGAATTAGAGTCAAACTAATCAAATCAGACTCATTCAAGTTGGGGTCAGGGTCAATTCAACTAATTAAATTCCCTCCCACTAAATTCCATCAAGGAAATTATAATTCCAGGTCAATTAATTGTATTCCAATGTCAGGTAAATTCCCCCCCAAAATCTATATTCTCCAAAAACAATTTAACAAATTCCATTTGAATTAAATTCCCTCAAGCTGATCATGTCACTTTTCAGACAGCCCCAGCTATACTGAAAATATATAAGCACAAGTTGAAATTATTTAAGCCTTAGATGCACAACCTATGGAACCTACACCTTTGCACAACATGGGCCTCGGAGGCCCATAACATGATATATATATATATATATTTATACAAGATTGTGTAGAAACACTGACCAACATATTTTAAAGCTTGCAATGTCTTCAACAACATCACAACAAAAAAGTATGTCGGCTCTGAGGTAAAAGGCTGTTATTCAGATCGGTCCGATAGCTAGCAACATTGACTAGAAGCTGCTGTGCGGTGAATCATAGGTGGCTTGTTTCAGCTAGTTGTATTTTGTTCTAGTCACCATCTCTTGTTTTGACCAATGATTTAAATAAACACCAGATGACTGACAGGGGGCACTGTTTTCAAGCAACTGCACTGCCATTTTTGTACTCCTCCATTTTTAAAAAAACATTTTGGAAGATATAGAAATCCATTTAATGTCTACATTCGTTTTAGCCAAGTATGTTATATTATACACCTTAATACATACTTTTAAATTACAATATGTAAATTTGAGTGCCTTACCATTTGAGGCATGGCGGTGTAAAACACAGCCTTCTCAGCGATTAGCTTCCTGATAATGTAAACCGCATCATAGTGCTGCGAATTCACCGAATCCTGGCAAAACTTCTGAATTTGCTCCCAGTCCTTCAGGGCAATCCTGATCTGGGAGTGAAGAGGGAACACAACATATTTACTCATCTTGACATATTGTGCATGATTTCATCCCCCTAATACATCAAACAAAGCATCCAACAAGTTGGATACATTTCATTTTTAATATATCATCCAACCACAAAAATCAAGTTCCGATAGCCCAAGTTGCCCAACCGGGATACTTTTGAGTCATTTGGGGGACATTACCTAAACACATGAATAATGATAACAGCAAATGGATATAATTCATGTGGATATACTTCATAGATACATAAGCTATCATCAAGGGGATATTTACTGTTAGGGACATGTATATATTTTCTCCTGTGCTAGTGAGTCACAATTTCACCCATATGTATAAGATATACATTTTCTTATCAGTTACAAAAATTTGACGTTTCAAATGGACTGACAGTGTGACCACTTGGATCTGGAAGATTTGCAGTCACGGTGCGGGAAACTCAGACATTCCGCGAGACTAAGGCTGTCTGCAGGTTGTTGCACACTATGGGAGAATCTCAATTGCATAATCCTCATGTCCTTCTCAAAACCCATCGGATGAGAAAACCAGAGGTCTATCCCCTCTGACTTTCTCCTCCAATGGGTTTTGAGAAGGAGGCAAGGAGAGGAGGACACGGGGAGTATGCAATTGAGATTCTCCACAGACATTGTTCAGTACAGCATATTAGTTTAGCAAGTGAAAAAGTATATCAAGTCCATTGTTAAAGTTAAAAATAGAAAACACTATTGGAATAAATGTGTTTGAATAATGAGATTCAAAGTCAGTGGCTTTCAGCACCTTCTCTTTAGGTGAAGCGAGCTGTGTGTGGTATAGGCCATAGAGCAGGTACAGACCCCCCACTCTGATCTGGAAGCTATATGGGGGCAAGAAGTAGTTGAAGGCCATGGTCAGGGTTAGCTGGCAGAATTCCCTCATCTCATTACCAGCAAGTGAACCGCTAAAATGAAAAGGAGATCAGAATGAAAATTAAGAGTAGCAGCACTGGTATTGATTAGCTAGGACAAAACAGGTGTGAAACAGGCTGGTGTGTATGCAATAAGCAAGAATACATCAAGGAATCCATTTTGGATTTTTAGAACAATTGGAATTATTTATTGGGCCCTGCTCGGTAAATGCCTTTTTAAATCAGAAAGGACTAGAGTTTCAGTACCTCCTGTTAGTCAAAAGAGCAACATGCCAATATGTTTTTACAGCAGTGTTCGAGAAGTGGAATGGTTTGAAAATATACCTCAATCCAGGGATGAAATGTGTCGCTGTACTCCTAATTATCCCATTGAGCAAATCGATTAGATAAAAAAACATGTTCAACATTTCAATGGCGCGACTACTGTCGGCATCCAAAGATACAACTTTAATAATAAACGCGTGGGAGATAAGGATGACAGCAGTGGTGTAGTGTACGGCGATACGGATATAACGTATTATTGATATCTACATAGCGCAGTCATGTGAATCACACCGCTGCTCTCTCATTTAGCTATTTGATCCCAGCCTATGTAATAAAAGTAGGGCTTAAACTCGCACACTTTTGATAGAGTTAAAAAGGGGCAATCTCGAGATGCTACATCCATTATTGGATTTATAAATTATATTTTAATGTAAAGATATAATTTAATCGTATTATTATATGTAGTAGAAAGCGATGGGTTAGAAAAAGCCTACATAAACAACCCATAAATAAAAATGTAACATCCATAAACTTTAACATTGATGTATTCTGCAATACATGTCGTTCAATTGGTAACATACATTTGTCTTCTTCTAATGCCTCTTAAGGGGGAAAGTAATCTAAAAGTAATTGTATGTAATCAGATTATGTTACTGAGTTTGGGTAATCTCAAATTTACTTTACAGATTACAATTTTGGACAGGTAACTAGTAACAAACGGATTACATTTAGAAAGTAACCTACTCAACCCTGGTGGCAATGGACTTTAAAGTTGTTTGCCAACCAAAGAACAAGCCTGAAGGAGGAGAGATGACTAAAAACAAACTTGATTTACCCTTTTATATGTGGACTAATTGTCAGAGTACCTTGTGCATTTCGGGTAAAATGACAACCCAATGTTTATATCCCAGGACAAGTTTGCTAGGAACAGCAAGCCATACATGTTTATTGCTTTTCGACCTGTCCCCAAATTAAGTTGGTTCAGAGTTCGTTTTGATATTTCAACCTGCTTGTCCTAATCTCGTCTGGTGTGGATGGACAAAATCAACATGTGACAATATCCGTCTCTGCAACTGCTGAACAAAGTTTACTACAAAAGTTGTTAATGTCTTTGCAATTAATACAAACATGCGGGTATAAAATAAATGACTGCATTAGAATTTAGGCCTATAGGCCTATTTCAATCATGTTTTAATACATTATGTTAAATAAATATAATATATTGTTATTTGTAGGCTGTCTAATTTGATTGTACTCTATCGCTAGGAGCTGATCCGTCGTCATTATTGTTAAATAAATATAATATCAAAGTAAGATTTGAATTGAAAAAGTTGACCCGAGAGCAGCGCTGCCCTTCTTTCGATCTGATCAGTATCGACAAACGCTCCCACAACGCACTTACCGTGGTTCTCTGTGTGGCGTTTTGGGAAACGCTTGTTACATCTTCGGCCGTTGTAGGAAAGATGCGTCGTTAAAACACTAGTAAACCTAAATCCCATCGTTATCGGGGAAACCAGGCACAAGTTGGCAGTGTGGTGTGGTCTATTAATCATTTGCATGTTTTAACAGTGTGCATTATGGCAAATTAATATTTAGCAACAAATTGTCGACACTAGGTAGAACGGCAGGTAATCTTAAAGAGACGACTGGTGGAAAGAGTAAAGGGACTTACTAAAATACACTGGAGAAGCCCATGTTTCTCCAAATAGCAGTAAATTCCTCAAACCGCACGGATTCCGTCTGTTGGAAACGACCCAGCAGTTCCTCGTAGTCTGCAACAATTTGCTTCAGAAAATAATCCTTCGCTTTACCTGATCAACGACAATATGTTTAAACTCTACACCAAATAAATGTATAGTTAAATTCACTAGTGATGTGCTGCAATCCTACTTACCATTTGGCATTTCAGAAGTTTGCTGTAGGCTACCCTTTTCAGTGAAGTTGATGTGCCTCTCTAAACTGCACATGCAAGGGTTTCAATACATCTGCTTGCGGTGAGTGCCTGCCTAATCTCCTTCTTCGGTATTACTGCGGTCTGCAAACAAATGTCATAGGTGCATGTCGCCACCTACTGTATTGGCTGTGTATCAGCCACTACTCTGTAACGGTGAATAACACCGGTGAATAACACCGTTAAATACACATTTTACACAACTGCGGCATTCAAACGAGGCTGCAATGAAAATTAATGGGACTGTGTTGGCATCAAAATCCGGGGTGTGAACTTCGTTTCTATTCATGCTTTGATTGACATGGTAATGGGTCAATAGTATTGGAGAACATTTTAAAAAACGGACCCTTCTAAACCTATTGATACAACAGTAGCTAAGATGGGGGAGAAGTCTGTCCACACTATCAACAAGGCAAGTCCTACGGGCTCTAGTTTTGTCGCACCTGTGGTGTGTGGTGCCACAAAGAACAGGGCAGCTCAGCTAGCCCTAACATTAATAATGTTATGTAAATAATCTGCATGTAAATCTCTCATGGCTCAAAGTGGAGGAGAGATTGTCTTCATCACTACTTGTTTTTGTAATAAGTATTAAAAGTCTCTCGGTCTCGATGGAGATGATGGCAAGTGATGAGAGTCGTACTTGATCAGTCCGGTTTCGACTGTAGGTTTTTATCAATTTCGGCGCAGAAAATGACCTCTCAACGGTTGCTGTTGTTTCTGGTATTGTGAGGACCAGCTGCAGTAACTTTGTCGCCTAGGGGGCAGTCTGTGACAAAAAGCTGAGGAGCTGTCCAGGTGATTTGTCTTGTACCATTTGTGGACTATACAATACGACAATATCAGCCTTAAGTCTTACGAAATCGAAGTACTTGGTATATTGTGACAGGCTCTCTAGTTTGCTGGTGTCAAACTTTAGTGACATTATTTCAGTTTTTTTTGCAGTCCACTAAGCCAAGGAAATTAAGTACACGAAAGTGGTCAAACCTGTCTCTCATCTGAACATACCGAGGTAAACAATTTCCATTCCTCTACTATGACCACTATGAATGATCTTTCACAAGCTAATGTTTTTGTTGTGGACAGATAAAGTCAAGTGTTGATTTGATAGAAATAATCAAATCATATAAAAATGCATTTAAATCTCGTTCGCAATAACTTTTTAATTGATTGTCATGAAAACATCAAAACAAAGTGCAAATTAGTCTAAAAACATATGGGAAAGACACTCAAAGAAGAAACATATACTTTAATTGGAGAAACAGGAAGGAATGACATCAAGAAGAGGACAACAGAATGCAGAGAATATAACAAATGTTCATGATTAATGCTATCTTCATGGCTTCACCCTCATATTATATAGAAAAACATTGTCTCCTTCCTAGAAAATGTCAACCTTCTAAGTTAGTTTTAGTTATGTAAACTATTTATCAACAGTATCTATTGCATCTGTTGTTCAAACAGTAGGCTGCATTAAATCTGCATTAGGCTATACACTCTCATTGCTAATTTTCAAAGCTTTGTGGAAAAGGAAGTGGACACCAGTGTGACGTTCACAACATTAGTTTAGGTATACAGCTGCGCGATGGGGCTGGGGAAATATTGCCCGTCTTCAAGGAATTCATGTTCAATGTCAAAACTATCTTATATTCCACTGACAGGGCAGTTTCTCAAACATTTCAAAATGTATTTTTTAATATTTTTAATAAACCACTAACTCTGGATGACTGGAAGAGGTGGATGACTGGAAGAGGTGGATGCAGCTTTGGTCCATTGCATCTCCCCCTAGTGACAAACATATAAAAAAACAGAAACGTCCCACTCTGTACTTTGCTCCGTTTATCTTTTCCTCGATCCCGACTAGTCCGCTGAAAAACATGCCAGATTTCCTCCAGAGGTGGCGCTTGGCATTCAGGCCAAAGAGTTCAATCTTGGTTTTATCAGACCAGCGAATCTTGTTTCTCATGGTCTGAGAGTCTTTAGGTGCCTTTTGTCAAACTCCAAGTGGGCTGTCATGTGCCTTTTACTGAGGAGTGGCTTCCATCTAGCCACTACCACAAAGGCCTGATTGGTGGAGTCCTGCAGAGATGATTGTCCTTCTGGAAGGTTCTCCCATCTCCACAGAGGAACTCTAGAGTGACCATCGGGTTCTTGGTCAGGTCCCAGACCAAGGCCCTTCTCCCCCGATTGCTCAATTTGGCCAGGCGGCCAGCTCTAAGAGTTTTGGTGGTTCCAAACTTCTTTCATTTAATAATGATGGAGGCCACTGTGTTCTTGGGGACCTTCAATGCTGTATATATTTTTTGGTATCCTTCCCCAGATCTGTGCCTCGACACAATCCTGTCTCGGAGCGCTACGTACAATTCCTTCAACCTCATGGCTCGGTTTTTGCTCTGACATGCACTGTCAACTGTGGGACCTTATATAGACAGGCATGTGTCTTTCCAAAGTCTAATCAAGTCTCATTTGTGCTTTGCCAAAAAGCACATTGTATATTCTGAGGCCATGTGGCAAAAGGTGCTGTGGTCAGATGAGACCAAAATTTGAGACCAACATTTTTGGCCTGAACTCAAGGACAGCTTTTTTCCATCTTCGTAACATTCTTTGTCCAAAAATGATGCAGAAAAGCTAATCCAGGCTTTTGTCACTTCTAGATTAGATTACTGCAATGCTCTACTCTCCGGGTACCCGGATAAAGCACTAAATAAACTTCAATTAGTGCTGAACACGGCTGCTAGAATCTTGACTAGAACCAAAACATTTTATCATATTACTCCCGTGCTAGCCTCTCTACACTGGCTTCCTGTTAAGGATAGGGCTGATTTCAAGGTTTTACTGCTAACCTACAAAGCATTACATGGGCTTGCTCCTACTTATCTCTCAGATTTGGTCCTGCCGTACATACCTACACGTACACTCCGGTCACAAGACGCAGGCCTCCTTATTGTCCCTAGAATTTCTAAGCAAACAGCTGGAGGCAGGGTTTTCTCCTATAGAGCTACATTTTTATGGAATGGTCTGCCTATCCATGTGAGAGACGCAGACTCCATCTCGACCTTTAAGTCTTTACTGAAGACTCACCTCTTCAGTAGGTCCTATGATTGAGTGTTGTCTGGCCCAGGGGTGCAAGGGTGAACGGCAAGGCACTGGAGCGACGAACCACCCTTGCTGTCTCTGCCTGGCCGGTTCCCGTCTCTCCATTGGGATTCTCTGCCTCTGACCCTATTACGGGGGCTGAGTCACTGGTTTACTGGTGCTTTCCATGCCATCCCTAGGAGGGGTGCGTCACTTCCTGTCCGGTTTGTCGCCCCCTCGGGCTTGTGTAGTGGAGGGGATCTTTCGTGGGCAATACTCAGCCTTGTCTCAGGGTAGTAAGTTGGTGGTTGTTGATATCCCTCTATTGGCAGAGTGGGTGGGGTTATATCCTGCCTGGTTGGCCCTGTCTGGGGGTATTGTCAGGGTTATTGTCGGAAGGGGCCACAGGGTCTCCTGACCCTCCGTCTCAGTCTCCAGTATCTATGCTGCAATAGTCTATGTGCCGGGGGGCTAGGGTCAGTTTGTTAAATCTGATATTATTATCCGGTGTCTTGTGTGAATTTAAGTATGCTCCCTCTAATTCTCTCTCTCTCCCACTCTACCTCCTCTCCCGGAGGACCTGAGCCTTAGGACCATGCTTCGGTTCCTCAAAAACACATTAGCTTGTGAAAGATCCTTCGTAGTAATCAGAGAGGAATGGAAATCGTTGTCAACCTTTAAATAGGCTAACGGCTAATGTCTGATGAATGTCTGATATAAAACCTACTTTACCTCGGTCCTTGACCGGGTTCATATTGTCCAGTATGTTGTAGTAGATTCACCCCCTCTATTCTGATCAGCTGTTTTTTGCGAGTTTTGCTTTCGGCCCAGTTCATTGCATTTCTGCTTGAATCACTCATAGAAACTATACTGAACAAAAATAAACGCAACATGCAACAATTTTAAAGATTTTACTGAGTTACAGTTCATATCAGGAAATCAGTCAATTGAAATAAATGAATTAGGCCCTAATCTATAGATATTCACATGACTGGGCAGAGGTGCAGCCATGGGTGGGCCTTGGAGGGTATAGGCCCACCCACTTGGCAGCCAGGCCCACCCACTGGAGAGCCAAATTACTTTTTCCCCACAAAAGGGCTTTATTACAGACAGAAATACTCCTCACAAGCCCCCGTAAGATGATCCTGCAGATGAAGAAGCTGGATGTGGAGGTCCTGGGCTGGCGTGGTTACACGTGGTCTGTGGTTGTGAGGCCGGTTGGACGTACTGCCAAATTCTCTAAAATGACATTGGAGGCACCTTATGGTAGAGAAATTAACATTATATTCTCTGGCAACAGCTCTGGTGGACATTCCTGCAGTCAGCAGGCCAATTGCACACTCCCTCAAAACTTGAGACATCTGGGGCATTGTGTTATGTGACAAAACTGCACATTTTAAAGTTGCCTTTTATTGTCCCCAGCACAAGGTGCACCTGTGTAATGATCATGCGGTTTAATCAGCTTCTTGATATGCCACATCTGTCAGGTGGATGGATTATCTTGGCAAAGGAGAAATGCTCACTAACAGGGATGTAAATCAATTTGTGCACAACATTTGAGAGAAAAAAGCTTTTTGTGGGATTTTTTATTTCAGCGCATGAAACATGGGACCAACACTTTACATGTTGCATTTATATTTGTGTTCGGCGTAATAAAAGTCTTGCCGCTGCCGTTCCAGTGCTTTCCATTATGTTGCTGATAAGGGTATCCATCACTTTGTTCTGCAGAACACGGAAGAGCGTGTCAGTTTAATAGAACATTCTATCAGAGGCTATGAGCAAAAAGCAAACACAGTTGCAGTCTCTAAATGGGATGCAGCAAAGGTATGTAATAGTACCATAGCTGCCAGTTTGATGAGCTGGCAGTCTCATCGTTGCCACGAAATGCCAACTCCTGTATCCACCACGTGTGTGTTGTTGTGGTTTTGTTTTCGACTCCATCCCTCCACGGCCTCACCTGCGGTTTTCAATGGGGGCATTCATTGTTCCCTGCAAGGCTCCTAAAGTGCTAATTGAGTGTGAACTCCTCCAATCCGGGCAACAGCCAGGAACCGGTCATGCAAAATGAGCTCACCAATGTTCCTCCTGCTAAATTCAAGCTTTAAAAAGATTAAGGAAAAACTCAATTGATGGTGGTTGACTGCAATGTCACCTTGTTTTCATTTATTTTCACAAATATTTAAACCTGAATATTTAAAATAGACAAAATAGAACTGAATAGTGCTTATCAGACTTTTTAATCAGAATGAACAATCAATAACTGACATTTTCCCACAAAGCTACATGAACCTTTGATTAAATATGTTCATTAAATTCAAATATTAACACAATTTGTCAGTTTCAACACTTAAAATATTCGTTTTTTATTTATTTATGGACATGAAAATATGCAATCATTAACATACATATGACATGTGAAATTAATATCTATTTTAATACAGCATTGGCATGTATGGGCAAAATTCGGACGTTTCTGGAACGTGATGTCAAGAGGTTCTGCTCTTTTGGCATAACAGTCACAAGGTTCTGTGTTCAAGCCCCCATTCGCTTCATTAGGATCCGCTTGGAGAGGCCTAGTAGCAAATCTGTCCATTTAGGGGACCCCTTAAGGCTCAAGAGAACACAGAAATATAAGTTCTGCATATCCTCTTAAAAGTAAATATAGTTTGTCTAGCAAAATAATTGCTTTCAGACACATACAGACAGATCGGTTAGACAAAAACTGAAAAGAAAATCAAAATTCCCAGTTTTATAAGTCAGAATACAAAAACCTGACAGCTCAGAAACCCCTCTGTCGAATAAACATATTTTTGGACATTACCCCCCTTAAAATGAGGTCACTGTTGCGGTTCCTCGAGTGGACGGTCCTTCGAAAATGCCTTCTACAGCTCGGCCTGTTCATCACACAGCTACTGTATTGTGGGATTATATCATCAAATTCGGCATGCGTACAGTGGGTTTCAAAATTATTGACACCCTTAATAAAGATGAGCAAAAATAAAACAAATAATTAAAATGTTGAGCTAGAGGTAACTGCCAAAATAATGGAAACACTTGAGTAAATGAGAGATACAAAGTATATTGAAAGCTGGTGATTCCGCACAGGTGTGGTTCCTTAGTTAATTAAGCAATTAACATCGCATCATGCTTAGGATCATGTATAAAAATGCTGGGCAGGCCATTATTTTGGCTACCATAGCAATGCCCCCATAGGATGACAATGCCCACATCCACAGGGAACGAGTGGTCACTGAATGGTTTGATGAGCATGAAAATGACCAGATCTCAACCCGATTGAACACTTATGAGATACTGTCATTTTTTACCACCATAATCGCAACCACATCAGATCTTTTCACATCAGTTATTTTTTAGAGCTGATCTGATTGGTTAAAATTCATGAATTAACCAATGGCTTTTTGGACCAATCAGACCAGCTCTGAAAAAGACCTGATGTGAAAAGATCTGATGTGATTGGTCAAAAGACCTGTAAGTGGAAAAAAGATCAGAATTGGACTGCCTGTTTAAACGCAGCCAAAACGCAGCCACAGTGACATCCCTGAGCAGTTTCTATTTGTTCCTGCAGTTTAATTAGGACGGACAGCCAGATCTTCACAGCATGGCCACGGCAGCACCCCTACGTCCTGCAGCTAAGCCTCACAGTGCCAGGGTGACATGATGCTCCATCCACAGATTAATTATCGTACTTGACCATACTTAAAGGGAATATTCAGTGTATTGGAGTTGTTTTGTAACCTCTCCTAATCTGTGTAAATTGGAAATGTATATTTTACCCAGTGCTGTATTTGATCTCAGAATGTTCAGTAAATAACTTTATTTCAATCATAGTAAACATCTAAAAATGACATCACATTTGTCTACATTTCTGATATTTGGATATACAAGTTAAAATGAATCCTTCAAACTAACTGTTAAGACCTTGGAATGAGCTTTCTGAAAACATTACCATCTTACAGATAAAGCTATAGACAACATAGTCTGCGTAGATGGCAGGGGGAAGTGTTTTCAAATACTTTATTATTCCTTCATCTTACAAATGTGGTGCATTTTTAATTAAAATATAGTGGCTATTTAATTTAGTGCTAACAAGAGTTCATGACACAGAACAAATTGTGCTTCCATTAATGGGTTTGATCACTTACTTAGGCTGTTGTTTATTGACCCAGACAGATTTAAATACATAGTTGGGTGTTTAGTGTTTCAGCAACCCCTGGCTAGCATTTAGCGTTTCCAAAAACCCACTGCTTTTCCTAGGTAGTACCATCAGTATAACTTCAATAGAGAAAACCTATTTTTGTTGTGTATATATGGCTTAAAAAACAACAATATTATATGATATTATATACTAAAGCCAAATATTATATTATTACATAAATATATAATACTCCTAAAGGTGTATGATGCGAAAATGTCTACTGGCACATAGCACTTCATGTTTTAGTGAAGGAATAAAATACCTTGAGACTGTAAATAAGAAAGAAATGCTTGTTTATGTGCGAGTGGCAGGTTAGGAAGAACAAATAGTATTAATCTGTTCTCTGCATTTCTTATTCAGAAATGAATAACAGACCACTTATTAAGAGTAGGAGAGCTGCTCTATTGCACATGGATGTTATGTATCATATCATCCTGTCCTGTTTGTTATTTGTGTAGAAGGCCTACTGTGTAGCCTATGTTTTTTTCAACCACTCCAAACAAGAAGGGAAAAATACATCTCTTATTATTATTATTATTATTATTATTATTCATAATGATACAATGTTGCAGAGTGGTTGATCGACGACAGCCAAGGGAAGTGTAAAAATCATACACATTTGTAATTTTGGTGAAACTAACCCTGAACAATGCTGCAGTAGACGTGTACCAACCAATACATTTTATTTAAGACAACCATAATTACATGAAGAAAATAGCCTAATCAATTACTTTCTTTGCATTAGTAGTGCTTTAAAAAAATACATGTATATATTTTGTGTAACTGAGAGCATGCACAGTCTACTATGAGCATGAATGCAGGATACATAAATTAGATTCATAATAAATAATTAAAATGAATACAATTCAATGTGTTATTGCTCAGAGGCATGTATAGGCCAATGTGCAGCTAGCCATGTTCTAAATGAGGTAGGCCTAATTGCAGTCATAACAACGACCCTTTTGCTACACACTAGATAGAAACCCTGGGAGTGTGGCACCATCATTGTGCTAGTTGGTACATAGGATAAAACATTGACATGGCAGCTTCCAAGAGCAACCAATCAATTTGCACCACAGATCTCCCAAAAACACTGGCTAGCTTCAATGCTACAACATTTGCAAAATGGGATTAACACTAATAGCTCAATGAGCCTGGTTCCAGAAACCGATGGGCTGGCCCAGAGCCAGAACACACGTGGGTAAAGCAGTGTTTAGAAAATGTGTCATTGGCTTAGAGACGATCCAATCGCTGATGACTATTTTATTTTTTCTTACAATACTCCTCATTTTGACTTAACCACAAATGACTTGAAAGATGGCAGTCTCAGACTGAAGTATGCAGCGAACAATAGAGCAGCGGAAGAATTCTGTTTTGATTCGTCAGGCAAAATATCGGTACCATTGACTTACATTGGGTAAGTGCCACAAAATACTCAAAAGTTGGAAACAGTGACCAGGTAAACTAAACTAAAGCATGGATAGCTGTCAAACCTTGTCCGTAGATTACAGGTTAAGGACACCATTGTCATTTTGTTATTTTTTTGCGAACTATCCCTTTAAGTTAAATTGAGCATTGTGTCAGACCTCTTTCTTATGCTTCTCTTATGAGAGTTTTGAGTAATGTTTCCATGCACCGGTATCACAGATAGAACAATGAGACACATTTTTCACTGGATGTATAAACGTGACGCATCGGCTTGGCTTTTCCAGAGGAAAGGAAGGCCCGTGGCCGGCATTGGGAGAAGATGGAAAGAGATGGATTTTGGCCGTCATTCTGCTAATTTTCGAATCGATTAAACATTTGATCTCAATAAAGTTCTGTTCCCAAAATTTGAATCTGTTACGAACAGAGTGGACAAAGTTTACCCTTTGCCCAAGTTTTTAAAAATTGCGTTTCAGAAGGAGTGCAAAGTCAAATTGAGTTATTGCACACGGGCACATCATAAATGCATGCTAGAACACGCCAATATGATCTCGCTATCTCATGCTTGGCTCTGCCCACCTCCTTACTTGTTCTGCCCACTATGACTCATTTGTTCCCATTTGAAAAGACGTGCTGTGGTCTGTCTTGGTTTAGTTATACAAATCTTTGCCGGTATGCTCAAAACCAAAACATCATTACACTAAAAGGTACATGCATTCAGATGACAAGATATATGCTCAATGTGGTACAGTCCAGAAGTATCCAAATACTCCCTTTAGTCTGATTAATGAGGCTGCTCAAAGTTCGACTTAATTTGGAAATACCACTGAAAGAAGATTAGTTAACGTAAAATAAAAGATGGACTGTTTGGGAACCCCTGAGGTAGGCAACACAAATGTAAGCCAATATTAAATAAGTGATGGAAATACAATCAATGTCAAACTACAAATAACATTCCTCTTAAGTCTGATCTGTGAGTCATGCTCTGGCTTGAATACGGGACTGGAATGGGTACAGGAAGTGGTGAGTAAAGGGAAGAGAGAACGTAAATGGAGGATCTGTATACAACTTTGTAAAGGTGAGGTGGTATATCTATGCCTGTCTATGTGACTGACTCTTCCCCCTCCCTGTACCATCAATGCTCCCTCCGTTACTACTGCCTTTCTGAACTGCCTCGACCCCCTGGCCTATCAGCTGTGGAAGACCATCGCCAAGTCAAGACCTGCCACTGCAAGAACCCTACATGAATTGTACACTTTCCAGATTTTATATAAACAAAGTGTAAAGTCATTCATCATGCAAAACAAACATATTTCAATCAGATTTGTCATCTTAAAAATGAACATCCACAACAGTGGCAAATCATGCCTGATATGAAAGGTCTCTGAAAATTAGCATTCCTGGCAATGACCAAAACAAAGAAGTTGGAATAGCCTAGTGAATGAACTAACACCTGTTTCACACTGGTCAGCCAATTACAACCCCTCTTGGACATGACAGCCCTCCCATTTCTACCTGCCCTGCAGCATCTCTAAAGCCTGGGAGGTTTATGACAAGCTGACCGTGATCAAAACCAACAAAGCCCCATGTTCCGACGGTCTGCCACAGCAGATCCTCCAAAAATGTACCTGAGAGTTGAGCCAACCCATCTCTGACATCCTCAATATATCGTTCCAGCAGGGGGAATTCCCCTCCCAGTGGAAGACGTCATTGTCGAGGCCATCCCCAAGACTCACCCCCTGTCAGTTGACCAATGGAGTAACAAATCCTTATATTTTGGGTTATGATAGACAGACAGTTGAACTAAGCTCATCATACTCTAAGAACCAAAAGGTAAATAACGAGAATGTAAATTACCATTGAACAGCTTCCCAAACTGTAGCTTTAGATGCTCCCAGGCTATGTACTTATTTTTGTTTGTATTTTTAGAATAAAGTCCCTAGTCTGTCCTTTCATTATCTATATAGGCCTATTCCATTTGTATGCTCATGGATTTCCATTTTGTATTAGAATAGAGGTGTAAATTAACTTTGACTAAATCATGCAGGTGGGTTCAGTGCATAAACAAAATGCTATCACGATAGAGACAACACAGTCTTTGCAACAGGATGAAATCAACAATCATCTTTGTTAAATCGTGCAGTTGGTACCATGCAGGCCAATGTACTACGCTTCATGAATATATATCATTTTTACTTTAAGATTGGGGACCAAGATGTACATTCAAAAAGGTAAAGTGGCCAAATGATGCACAGTTGTTGTCCAACTGGAGAGGAAATTACGTTTTTCATTATGGTTGCCTGACATGCAAAAGTTTATCTCAGTGTTTCCCCTAGGATTATTTTCAGTAGCGGTGGCAAAGTTAGCGGGTAGTGGCCGTGGCCATTGGCATGGTTTTAGAGGCCCACCTCTTGGCCACAGAGACAACATTGACCTTTTTTAAAGCACATTTTCACAAATTCTACACATTTTGCCATGGGGCAGAGAGAACATTTGACAGTTTTAAAGCTATTTTCCTGCAATTCTACACATTTTGTTATGGGGCTGAAAGAAAATTGCAGTTTTAAAGCTAGTTTCCTGCTATTCTACACAGTTTCTAATGGGGCCGAGATCAAATGTGCCTTTTTAAAGCTCATTTTCTGCAATTATACATATTTGTTCTTATGCTTTCTGAGTGACTCAAACATTATAACAAAATCAATTTGGGCCCCATTCCATGACATTTTTAGAATTTTAGCTTTTATTTTGGTGCTTGTTAGTTCTCAAAGATTATCTTATAAAAAAAATACACTGAGTGTACAAAACATTAAGAATCCCTTCTTAATATTGAGTTGCGCCCCCTTTTGCCCTCAAAACATCCTCAATTCATCGGGGCATGGACTCTACAAGGTTTTGAAAGCATTCCACACGGATGCTGGCCAATGTTGACTCCAATTCTCACCACAGTTGTCACTTGGGTAGTGGACCATTCTCGATACACACGGGAAACTGTTGAGTCTGTAAAGCCCAGCGGTGTTCCAGTTCTTGACACATTCAAACCGGTGCACCTGGCACCTACTACCATATCCCGTTCAAAGGCATGTGAATCTTTTGTCTTGCCTATTTACCCTCTGAATGGCACACATACACAATCCATGTTTCAATTGTCTCAAGGCTTAAAAGTCCTTCTTTAACCTGTCTCCTCCCGTTCATCTACCGTTCATTGGATTTAACAAGTGATATCAATAAAGGATCATAGCTTTCACCTGGATTCAACTGGTCAGTCTGTCACGGAAAGAGCATGTTTTGTACACTCAGTGTATATTTCTACATGATCTTTTCTACATACTTTATATCTCGTCGTTTAAAATTACACTGAAAACGTCTTAGCATCCCAAAATGTTGAATAAAAATTATCATATTCAAGTATTCAATCATTTTTTAATACCGCTGCTAAATGGTTATAGGGGAAACACTGATTTAACTTCAAGGCAAACCAGCAGACATACAGATACCAATGTAAAAATATAGCATCAGTCTTTGTGCGACACATTATGCTGCCTTAATTTATCTATAAAATACAAAATTGCTAATCTTTTAAAGGGATAATTCAAGATTTTGGCAATTAAACCTTTTTCTACTTACCCAGAGTCTGATGAAGTTATGGATACCATTTGTATGTCTCTGAGTGCAGTTTGAAGGAAGTTTAAAGGTAGTTTCTGGAGTTAGCAAATAGCTCCAGAAATAACCTTCAACTTCCTTCAAGCTGCATGCAGAGCAGAGGATGTGAGTGGAGCTGGAGTGGAGTGAGTAGCGGAGCGTGCGTCATTTAGCAGGAGTGTGGAGCAGATAAAAAAAAAAAAAAAAAAAGCTCAGGTACCGCTCAGCCACAAGCTCTGGGCGTGCTCTGCCCAGCATTTTTTATATTCTTTATCACTGTTCTTTTAATTAGACATATTCTGTTGTATTTATTTAGCCTACCCCACCACTAATGCACAGAGATGTTGATATGAGTTGACCAAGAAATAGGTCACACAACCTGTGTAATTGATAGCAAGACAACAAATGAGCCCCTGCAGCAGCATCGGAGACATTTCGATTTTTATATAGGCTATTATAAAAAAAAAAAAGATGAGTCTAAGTTTGGAACAGTGCTAAAGAACTGAAGTATCTGATCATCAATAGATTAGAGAAAAAGCTAGTATTTCTTTTTACACAGCAGCCGCATACCATCAGGGAGATCGTTTAATAGCCTACAACATGTTGAGGCTTCTTACGATAGCCTACTTCAAAACCAAATGGTTCATAGTAAGTAGATGGGGGGGGGGTGTTTATTAAATTATCTTAGTTTTTTTCTGTGAGAGCCGAGTGAGTGTGCAAAGAACATTGCTACTCACATACTCTGATGCACAGACATAAAATAGTATCCATGAGGCTTAAAATCTTGAACTATCACTTTTACGATTTTTTTTGTGTGTGTGACAAGCTTGTCGTTCTTCTGCAAATAAAATGCATGACAAAGTCAAACATATGCATGCAGAATAAGGTATTGTTAAGGTAGCCTACTCCAGACTAAGGCAAATGAATGGCACACTAGTGCATTCATTGTCTTCATAAGAAGTATAGGACAAGACACAGCCAAACACTTCTGATCGACCTTTCAAACACTGTACTATTTGTTCGTTCAGAGGTTGGCATGTGTGTTAGTCGAGGCAAGAATTTGTATTGTGCTCCAGGAGGTGCCAATGCAAACGGCTAAGGGAAATGTATTTATTTTGTATTTTATCTGAAGTAATAACTTTCATTCATCAGGGAAGGGTTCTCAAAAGGTTCTACTATAGCAATAATTAAATTGTAACTATTTTACAAGGTGAAAAAGTATATAAATACAGGGCACATCAAGATGTTTACCTACAATTGTCACCTTTTAGTAATACATTGTGTGTGCTATATTAGATAATTAAACAGGACATTTTAGGTCAACTATTGAAAGAGCAATGCAACTATTTATTTGTTTAAGCCTGCTGTTGTTTATAATATCACTTAAAGCAATCTCTCTGGCCTAATATATACTGTACACTTCATTTAGAATTAAAGGCACATGTTTTTTAATGGAGTTACTGGAGACTAAAAACACAATTGTAACAAAAGTATTTGAATAAATGTGTCTATGGCCATCAGAGGGCAGATAAAGTTAAATAAATTATTTTAATTTAATAGCTACATACATGTATGCCTGAGTTCAACAGCACTTTGCATGAAGAAGGTCAAAGATGGCAAAACTATATAGTAAGAAAAAGCTAGCTCCAAATTATGTTTTTGTAAGCATTTTCTCTGGAGAGTTTATTTTTAATTGAGCTTCCTCAAATGAAACGCTATGATTTATAACATGATAATATGACAGTATGTAAGCTACAATTAAGACTTCCGAATGGATAGCCACAGGGAAAACCTACAGAACAATATTTGATTTCAAGAATTTCCCTGCCATCGAGTAGCCGTGCAGCTTTTAAAATAGCTGAGACACGCCTTTGGCGCATGGGAATGCATATATACGCCACTTTTTGCTTTTATTTGTAAATACCCTGTGTAATTAAATAGAGACTTTTGAATACGTGCTAGAGGAGGGGAAAAACGTGAAGGCATGCATCCAAAATGACACCCAGCATTACATTTATTATGAGGACAGTAACTAAGGTGTGGATGTTTGTAAAACATTCTTACATCTTAAAACCCAAGTTTAGCCTGTCTGTATTCAATGTGTCAAATTGAACGCAGTATAGGTGTCACATAAGTTCAGTGATTCAGGCTCTACTATTTGTAGTTTTAAAGGATAAGGTTATTATTATTATAAATTTTACAAAATGTTTATCTTGGTTTTCACTTGGTTTTGAGAAACTTACGCCACCAGCAATATAATTCCTTGTGTTCATTCAGCAGTTGCAAGGGCATGATAAAACATGAACAAAGTATACCAGTTTCATTTTAGGACCAAAAAGTTGACAGCTGCGCCATACAGGTTGCAAAAAAGGTTTGGAGGAGATTTTTGATGTAACGATTCCATGGCACATGGTCTATGAACTGATACGCAAAACAACACCTGATTCAAAACTTTTAAATTATTATAAATTTATATTATTATACAATATTTTTGTAACCAATAGAATGTTATATATATGGGGGATACATAAATCCCAGCTCTGCAGATTTTGCTGCGAAGAGACAGAATCATTAGATCACTTGTTTTGGTACTGTCCATATGTAGCTTGTTTTTGGTCTGAAAAATGTACTTGGAGCTAACTCTGAAAATAGCACTGCCGGGTGATTTGAAAAGTCATAGTCAATCGATCAATAACATAACAATACTCTTAGCAAAGGTGTTTATCTTTAATGTACAATCTGTAGAAACTATGAGAATAGAAAGGGGGAAAATAATAAAGAAGGAAAAAATATGTACGAAAATATTTTAAATAATATATATCTTTACAAAAAAATATATATGAGGGATAGGAAATTATGCAGAAATTCAACTGATAGAAGCCACAATATATCTGCAATATTAAAGCTGATCTAACCACCCCCACCAAAAAAGGCTCCAGAAAACCCCAAATACGCCCTGAAATGGCAACACTCTCAGTATAGTGACTTTATGCACAACATTACATTCTCGAGCAATACTTCTCTGTGTAGCCTGCACATGCACACACGGAAAAGTATAGCTTGAGTCGCACAACATGGAATTTAACGTTGCGGATTAAGTTTGGAATGACACAATTTTATGTGTACAACATCTGAAGACCTGCCTCACTATACTGAGAGCATTGTCATTTCTAAAAGGACATATTTGGGTGTTTTTGGAGCCTTTGTTCATGTTTTATCATGCTCCTACAACTGCTGAACCAACATGAGGAAGTATATCGCTGGGGGGGGGGTGGGGTACGTTTCTCAAAACCAAATGAAATCACCAAAAATGTGTCTTGGCACTTTTTTAATATGCCATTTACATCCAAAATACAAACTAGTCCTTTAATACCTTTATTCATGTATGTAGTAATATAACCTGCCCAGTAGATGGCACTGTTTACGCATATTCAAAGCACTGATAATCTAGATTCTGTGATCTTTAAATTTTTATATGTAGATCAGAATGGTCCTATCCTACCCATTTCAGAAATACTGGGCCCCCCAAAAAATATTTTAAACGATTAAACGTTTTGAAAAACCGGGTCCAGAAGATACAATATTGAGCTTGCTTCATTGTAAAAGCTGTGAGAAATTTTTGACAATGAATATGACTAAAAAACAATTAATTAGCTACATTTCCCATGAAGACATTTTATGTCCAGGATAAACCCATTAAAAAAGTATGGTGCCTATAAAGACACTCAAGTGCCTTCACATTTAAAATTGGGGTTCTGTGGGTACATTTAGTGTGTGTTCTGGCAAGTAATAAGTACTACTATAAGTTTACTCAACAACAATAGGGGTCTCGCTGTTTTAAACTGTGTAACATAACTCATTTCTTTTTAGATGCTCCACCTTCTACCCTGCTCTGCAGGTACTTATCCAGCTCTGCCTGTCTCTTCACAGCTTCTTGCGAGATCTTGGGAACACCAGGGAAGCACACCAGCACCACACTCATGTTGTCCCGGCTTCCCTGTTCAGAGAGAGGAGTTGAGGAGAGAGGAAATGCAAGTTATGCATTTTTCAATAAATCATGCTTTTGTAAAAACTCTGATGTGATGCTCATTTGCGTGGATTTACATGGACATACTGTATGTTGCATGAACAAAATCATAAGACATCCCTTGAATGCCTTCAATCGACCCTTTGCCAAACCCCGCCTCAAAACATTGGCCAACCAATCGCAGCGCTCTAATGGATAGCAACTGTAAACGAGTCTGACACCTCGGACAAGCTCACGTTTGAACCGCATGAAAGCCAGTGAGGGCTATGGCAAAACATTTGTTATTCAAAAAATGAATGTTTAAATGGCTAAATAATTTAATAGTGCACCAGGAGTACTTGCTTCTGTGATTCATGAAATGCAGAGCCTGTTGGAGTATTTTTCGAATCCGAAATTATACATTTTTTACATTGTTTGCTAGCTCAGCTGGTTAGCTGGTCTCATTGACTTCCAAACTTTGATACGCTAGCTAGCTAGCCACTTAATATAACTTATTTTCTTAAAATGTTAGCTAGCTAAGTTAGCAATGTTATGAATACAACTCCCATCTGCCATCGACATCAGAATACGATTTGAGAGCACTAGTTAGCTCCAAAAGTGGTTATAGCTTTGACTGATTGCTGACAGTCAATTAAGAGCCATTCAGTAATTCAGTAACTTAATTTACCAAGTTCCCGTGCAGCAATTTTAATGACAGTCCACCACAACATACCCAAAAGTTTCCGGATTAGCAAGGGGTAGTCTGCGTTTAATTTCATTGTGTATTAGAAACACAGTTTGAGATCATCGCAAGCGGATTTCACCAGTGCTTGAATGGGGAATTGGGCTTCCCGGGGCCTTAGCGAAGGGTCAATTAGGAACTCTAGAATGTAATAAATTCAAGGCATATATTAAATATACAGCACATCAAATGTTCTAACAGTTCATTTCAAACTTTAGTCAAACACCAAGCCAATGCTTTTAAATTGGATTTGTGTGAAGAGGAGTGCATATTTAAATGAGAAAGGACATAGAATTGGGATTGAAAGCACCCCTACTCTTGCGACAAGTGCCATGGAATCTTTAGTGAAGAGTGCCGCCTACGGGCCCTCCAACACTACTTTGAACAGCATTGGGTCTCCCGTTTTAGGATTGACCGGGCCCAACGCTGCTTAGCTTCAGGCATGACAGCAGTGGCATGCAGGGTGGTATGGCTGCTGAACATCTAATTTGATATAAAGTATTTTGAGTACCACTATATATCTGTGCTTGACTGTCTGCCTGATTTACAAATCATTATTTAACTGAGCCATTTACACTGAACAAAAATATAAACGCAACATGTAAAGTGTTGGTCCCATGTATCATGAGCTGAAATAATAGATCCCCGAAATATTCCATACACACAAAAAGCTTATTTCTCTCAGATGTTGTGCACAAATGTGTTTAGATCCCTGTTAGTGAGCATTTCTCCTTTGCCAAGATAGTCCATCCACCTGACATATCAAGAAGCTGATTAAACAGCATGATCATTACACAGGTGCACCTTGTGCTGGTGACAATAAAAGGCCACTCTAAAATATGCCACATTGTTACACAACACAATGCCACAGATGTATCGAGTTTTGAGGGAGCGCGCAATTGGCATGGTGACTGCAGGAATGTCCATCAGAGCTGTTGCCAGAGAATTGAATGTTAATTTCTCTGCCATAAGCCAACATTGTTTTAGAGAATTTAGCAGTACGTCCAACCGGCCTCACAACCGCAGACCAGGTGTATGGCGTCGTGTTGGTGAGCGTTTTGCTGATGTCAACGTTGTGAACAGAGTGCCCCATGGTGGAGGTGGGGTTATGGTATGGGCAGGCGTAATCTACGGACAACGAACACAATTGCATTTTATCTATGGCAATTTGAATGCACAGAGATACCGTGACGAGATCCTGAGGCCCATTGTGAGTCCCAAGTATCTGTGACCAACACATGCATATCTGTATTCCCAGTCATGTGAAATCCATAGATTAGGGCCTAATGAATATATTTCAATTGACTGATTTCCTCATATGAACTGTAACTCTGTCAAATCTTTGAAATTGTTGCATGTTGTGTTTATATCTTTGTTCAGTCTGCAGCAAATCACATAGCAGTTTTGTAGTTGAGTCACTAAAGCTCAAGTCTAGTCCCAAGTCCCCTGTGCTTCGAGTCCAAGTCGAGTCACGACTCCCTATGGCTAAGTCCGAGTCGAGTCCAAGTCCAAGTCACCAATGGTTGAGTTACGAGTCCAGTCAAGAGCCCCTACGGCTGAAGTCCAGGCCCAGTGCTCGAGTCCGAGTCCCTGTGCTCGAGTCCTGGTCCAAGTGCTAAAGTCTGAGGTGCTGGGCCTGAGTTTTGAAGTTCCACGTGGTTCCGGTCTCTTCTATTTTTCTGTTACATATCTGACACCGCGCCACACTCTTTGCACCATCTGTTGAAAAACTTGAAAGCAAAACTATTGATTTGGGGTTCTTTAGATATATTTGGTATTTTGGTTACTAATGTTTTTTTCCCTCCCTCATACTGCCGGCTTGATGCTCGTATGTTGCTAGTTCACGCCTCTATTGATTTGGCTCAGATTTGGTAGAAGAAATCTGCCCAGAATTTACTAGTATCTGGCTGGCGGGAAGATTTTAATGAAAGCACTGAAGTAAAGCAAATGTTTTCCTCCTGTTGGCCAATGGTCATAATTGCCTGCAATCGATTATGAAATAAATAAGTCCTTCATACACAGGCTCCATACATTTAAAAAAATATATAATGTTCAATAGTAATGACGTTTTCAATTTATGAATGGTCTCTAGACGGAATTGGCTATTGCTCCTGTCAGATTTACCAGATTACTATTTACAATAATTGTAACATGCTTTCAGCTACTTTTTTTGTAATCGGCCACTGATACTTTTGTATGTTTTTTAATGCAGAGGGAAAACTAACAGGAGACTTGTCAGAAACTGGCTATGGTATGCATGTGGGAAATTGGGAGGGTAGAGGGAGGGTGTGTTTCTTAACCAAGCAAAGCTAAATAGTAGGCTGGTGACTGGTGGTTGCGGAGAAGCAAACGAGTTGCTTGCGCGATGTGTAGCCTTTGATCGAAGGCGAAACGGAGCCTGCAAGTCTGCAAACACACATCGCTTGCTTGCCCCGCAACTCACCAGCTGATGTAGGCTGTGTGCCGGGTGTGGTGCATCCTTCCCACTGCTAGAGAACTGAACCATCACTGCACCCAGTGGTGCTAATATTCCGCTTATCATAGTAGCCTATCCAGTCAAATACAAGTAACAGGAAGTCATGAAAATCCATGGAAAATCCTGCAATCAAGTACTGGCAAACAGTGTTCCATCTCTGTTCAATATGCCGTAGTAGCCAATTCAACAGCAAAGCACACTTAAGTAGTCTACTCAAATCTCCTCTCCATTGTAAAATCTTATCTAGCTGACCTTACCTTGTATAAACATGTGTCAACAATCTCATTGCACACTCTCTCCAAGTCCTCTGTCACCTCTAGACGTAAACGCACAAAGTCACATAGCTCCTCATTGGCCATCACGTCCCAGATGCCATCACACGCCAACACAACAAACTCGTCCTCCGCCTCAGATCTTTCAATCTCATACACCTCTGGCTCAGGCGACACAAGCTGCTCTGTGGGGCCCTTGCCATGCACACATTTATAGTCAAAGTCACCAAGGGCCCGAGACACAGCTAGCGAGCCATTAACACGTTGGATCATGACAGAGCCACCGGCATTCTGGATGCGCTCCTTTTCCAGTGGATTGCTGGGCTTGTGATCCAGCGTAAAGAAATGGACCCGGCCTCCCCTGCTGAGGAGGGCCCGCGAGTCGCCACAATTGATGAAGTACATGTGGCGAGGTGAGATCATGACTCCCACTGCAGTAGAGCCACTGCGGTCCGCACCATGCTTACGCTCCGAGATGGCTCGCATCTGCTCATCAATCTGCAGGAAGCCAGTGCGAATGCCACTTTTCACGCTCTCCACAGATGGCTCGGGTCCATGCCTGTCCAGAATTGCCCTGCCGTCCTCTTCTCCACCTCCTGGTCCTGCACCCCCACCTCTGAAATCTGGGTTGCTGGTGATGTGCTCGAGCAAGTGCTCGCAGCAGTAGCGGGCCACCTGAGAGCCAGCATGGCCGTCATACACGGCAAAAAAGGACCAGGGTTTGAGGCCATGGGGCAGGCCAATGACAGCTGTGTGTGTATCCTCCATCTCTACTCGCCAGCCCTGCATGCTGCTCAGGCCGTAGCGTAGGCCATTTCCTTCTCCGTGGGCATTGAACTTCTCCATCTTTGGCTTGTCCAAAAATGCCCCCATTTCTTTTTTGGGTATCTTTATCCTATAAAATGACAACAAGAAAAATGTGCTAATCAATGAAGTTGCCTTTGCAGCACAATCAAAAAACTTAAAGTGATCATGTTTGTAACTATTTCTTCCAAAAACTGTCTAGGCCAGAGAACAGGTTTACTTTTGTGGTAGTACAAACTTTATGTCTTCTTTGCCTAAAGGACAATTACTTCTGAGCTTACTTGTCAGAAAGCATCTGTCTAGCGATTAACATGCAGTAAACTAAAGCATGTGAGTTTTAATGTGTGGGCAATGTTAAAGCACAATCACATTCTTGTCTAATTACTGTATAAATGTTCCTTACAAGCCAGAATGTTGAATAAAACTACATTTAAACTTACTCTTCCGGTTGTCTTTGCGGTTTATCCTTCAGCTGCCCGTAATTTGAGATAAAATATTCACAGGAAAGTATTGTTTAGAGCAGTGTGTCTCAAACCTCTCCTCGGGGACCCCCAGCCGTTCCATGTATTTTATCTATTCCAGAGCTAGCACACCTGATTCAACTTGTTAATTAATCAGAAAGCCCTTGAATAGGTGAATCAGGTGACTTAGTTCAGGGCTACAACAAAATTGTGAAATGTCTGGGGGTCCCTGAGGAGAGTTTTGAGAACCACTGGTTTAGAGAACCAGTATGTACAACAGGGGCCAAAAGTTAGATTTTTCTTTTTTTGCACAATTTTTTACATTGTAGAATACTTTCTTTTTTATTTGGATTTCAATCTTCATATTTATAAGTGTGGATTGTTCTCCATCCTACCGACTCCTCCCGATTTCAGAATATACCATTTTCATTGTAATGGCATACATGGTTCAATAGCTATAGATGGGTTAGCTGACAACATCACAAAAATTATGTGCGCGTTTCCATGGGGCAGAAGTCAGCGTGCTGTGATTCTGGATGGCCAGAATGACAAGAAACTGCCATGTGGAGAATTGTAAGTGGCTTGTTTAATCTTGTTATTGATACCATGTCTTGTTTTGAGGTGTTTTGACTGATTTCAGGTCAATGCTAATATGGCTCAAATTCACTAGCTAGCTAACCAAAAACTGTAACGATGTACACTACATGACCAAAAGTATGTGGACACCTGCTCGTCGAACATCTCATTCCAAAATCATGTGCATTAATATGGAGTTGGTCCCCCCCTTTGCTGCTATAAAGCCTCCACTCTTCTGGGAAGGCTTTCCACTAGATGTTGGAACATTGCTGTGGGGACTTGCTTCCATTCAGCCACAAGAGCATCAGTGAGGTTGGGCGATTAGGCCTGGCTCACTTTGTGCACGGGGGCATTGTCATGCTGAAACAGGAAAGGGCCTTCCCCAACCTGTGCCACAAAGTTGGAAGTACAGAGTTGTCTAGAATGTCATTGTATGCTGTATGCGTTAAGATTTCCCTTCACTGGAACTAAGGGGCCTAGTACGAATCATGAAAAACAGCCCCAGACCATTATTCCCCCTCAACCAAACTTTTAAGTTGGCACTATGCATTGGGGAAGGTAGCGTTCTTCTGGCATCCATCAAACCCAGATTTGTCCGTCGGACTGCCAGATGGTGAAGTACAAAGTCCAATGGCGACAACCTTTACACCACTCCAGCTGACGCTTGGCATTGCCCATGGTGATCTTAGGTATGTGTGTGGTTGCTCGGCCATGGAAACCCATTTCATTAAGTTCCCAACGAACAGTTCTTATGTGGACGTTGCTTCCAGAGGCAGTTTGGAACTCCGTAGTGAGTGTTGCAACTGAGGACAGACAATTTTACACGCTACGCGCTTCAGCACACGACGGTCCGGTTCTGTGAGTTTGTGTGGCATACCACTTCACATCTAAGCCGCTTAAGACGTTTCCACTTCACAATAACAGCACTTACAGTTGACCGGGGCACGCCTAGCATAAATTTGACACTGACTTGTTGGAAAGGTGGCATCCTATGACAGTGCCACGTTGAAGATCACTGAGCTCTTTAAGGCCATTCTACTGTCAATGTTTGTCTATGTTGATTGCATGGCTGTTTGCTCGATTTTATACACCTGTCAACAACGGGTTTGGCTGAAATAGTCTAATCCTCTAATTTAAAGGGGAGTCCACATACTTTTGTATATACTGTATAGTGTATTTGAGATATAACAAGTGCTCAATGTGCAAATGTATTTCTGTTTTCAATAAACATTGGAGACTAAATTAAGCTTACATGTTGTCCACAATATAAGCCAATCCCATCTGTTTTTCCCCATAGTTGCAAACGCCTCAGTTTTGTTGCTAAACAACGAATATCTAATATAAAACTAACTTTACCTGGGTGCTGAAAACCATATACCTACTGGCTCTCTACAAAGTCTGGTAAACAATACTTTCCAGTAGATATTTTGTCTGAAATTTCGAGAAGCTGAAGGACAAACCGCACAGACCATTGGTAGAGTATGTTTAAATGTAATTGTATTCAACATTCTGGCTTGTAAGGGACATTAACACGATTTTGCAGGCATACGTTTAAGGCTGTATATACCAATTGATTGTGTATAACAGCCTGATTAATCAGACTACGTTCACAGCATCCTGAATACACAGCTAGATAGGTGGAGAGGTTGATGGGAGATTTGAGGGATGGATGAAGGGAAGTTGGAGGGATTTATGGATAAAAAGAGGTTAGAGATGTTTATGGATGTCAGGTTTGAGGGGTTAATTGGGTGGATCGAGATTGGAGGGGTATGCTTGATGGATGACAAAACTTCAGCGTACAGTTTAAAAAGTTGTTAGCTATAATATTAAAACTGAATATCAGAATATAGGCCTAGCAAACTAGCCTAGACCTAGTGGTGGAGTGTTCTTGATGAAACACACACACTGATGATGTAATGCACAAATCAAATCATCAAATAGTATTTGTTGCTAGCTGCATTTTACTCTTGCATGGAAATATTGCATCACAAGCTATCTGTTTTGTCACATCGCCCCTAGTTAGATCTAGTTAGCCGGTTAGCTAGCAAGCTACCTTGGTTGGCATGCAACAACAAAGATGCAGCTGGCTGCGTAACGTTAACTAGCTAACTAAAATTAACTAGCTACTTACCAAATCCTCTAGTACATATAACTATAACGTTAGTGGTCTCTGGCAGGTAAACAAACTTCTAACTTATTGGTTAAAAGGCTAGCTAAAGAAGAATCTGAAAAACAGATACTGGGGTACTGTGAACGAAACGCCGACGTCAGTGCCTTCGCCACTGTCAAGAGAGTAGCGTTAGCGATGAGAAGCAATAAGCGGTTCGTCTTCAAAGTAAAAGTCCCACAATGAAACCAATGATGTATAAACCTATTGTCTTATGTCAGATAGCCTGCACTGAGAATGCCGATGACTCATTTCATGGGTGATAGCCTGCACTGAGAATGCCGATGACTCATTTCATGGGTGCACAATCCATAGATAAAGCTGTACAGTGCATATATGTATGCCATCAGGGCCGGCCCTGACCAATTTGGTGCCCTAGTCAAAATTTTAGCAGGTGCCCCTTGCATCGCAGCCAATTCCAGCACCGATCATTGTGTTCATACACTCACACAGAAACTGCATAGCTTTCTGTCTTTGAGATTTTCTTTATTTTAGAAACAAAAACCCCACCCAAAATAAAAACAGTATTAAATAAACAAGTGACATAAAATGAATTATAAATACAATATAAATAAGAGTATTGCACGAAAAAACGATATTATAGAGATCTTTTTACAGCCTTACTCACCTTGCTTTTAATTGCAGCAAACAAGTGACATAAAACAAATTATAAATAACAATATTGCACAAAAAACTAACTATATTACAGAAACCTCAGTGCAATATGCATAATGTAGCATTGTTCTACAGCCTTACTCGCCTTGCCTTTCTTGCAGCAAATTCATCTATGATATCATGATAAGAAAGCTGTTGTGAGACCACATGATTTATACTAATGATGGAAAGTCCACTGAGACGTTCTTGCACCGTAGTTGATATCAGGTAGATTTTAATCCGTTTGAGCTTTGAGAAGCTCCTTTCAGCAGCTGTAACAGGAAGAGTGGAAGTGATTGTCAGAGCTACCCACATATTGAGGTACATTTCTGTCAGCTTCTTCTCGTGCAGGAAGGTCAAGAGTTCCATGTTTCTCATGTTTTTTTTATGGCAAATGTGGAAAGTTTTGCATTTCCACAGCAAGTTCCCTGCCATCAATATCTGGCTGTCCGTCATGGCTTAGAGCAGTGCTCAGGGTTTGACAGTGCTCTAGCAACTCTTCTTTTGACATGTTGGGGAAGTTGAGGAGCACTCCAAATGTGTCATTCACCTCTCCCAGGCTCTGAAATCTCTCATCAAGTGAAGAGAGGGCTGTATCCACTACCACATCAAAAAATGGGGTTTCCAGTGTGTATCACCAAGTGCATCACCAATAGGCTCATCTGGAGCCTCATAACCAAAGTGCCTTTTTGTGGTTCTTAACCGCTTTTGTTTGAGTACAGCCTCCACGTCCATCTCCTCGCACATTTCCTTTGCAGTTGTCTGTGCATCAGAAAATCCAGTGTTTCTGTAGCAGGTAAGGGAATCTCTGGTTTTCTTCAGCAAGTCGACAGCCACATCTAACTGCATAGAGGGTGACTGCATCAGTTTACTCACATGCTAGATCTTGTTGAGGATGTCATACCATATGACTGCAAATAGAAAAGCGGTAGGATCCAATCTCCTCTGCCAAAGACTGGTTTCAGGGTGGTTTTGACATGTTTCAGGAGGATATCCCATCTATGGGTGGACTCTGAGAAGAGTTTGAATAATTTAGCTAAATACCCAAAGTAGCCAATGGCATCTGGTGAGCTCTTAGCAGCACCAGCTACCACCAGATTTAAAGTGTGGCCACCACATGGGACAAAAAAGGCTCTTTGAAGTTCTGTTGAAGCAGCCTAGCCTGAACAACTTTATTCTTTCCCTTCATGTTGGCGCCATTGTCATAGGACTGTCCTCTGCAGTCCTCAAAGGGGATGTTCAGCTCCTCCAGCCTTTTGAGGATGAGAGATGACAAACTTTCCCCTGTTGACTCCTCTGACACAAGAAAGTCCATGAAATGTTCTTTAATTTGTGGTTTGTCTTCCAGTAACACAGTCCTGACAATGACAGAGCTGTTCCTTATGACTCAGATCAGGGGTGCAATCTAAAATAATGGAAAAATAATTTTATGTTTTGATCTCTTCCACCATTTTTTCCAGTATTTTGCATTGATGGAGTCTATCAGTTCATTTTGGATTATTTTGCCCAGGTATTTTTGTCCATAAGCTACACCTCTGAGAAAATTGCTATTGTCTGGTTTGTTTAATGTGTCTGTGGATCCCCTTAAAGCCATGTTTCTTTCAGCTAAGGACTGAATTATTTCATGCCACCTGTTTCTCTCAGCCTCAGCGAATGCCATCTCTTGCTTATCTATTGTTAGCCCCTTTGCAAGACGGACCTCCAATACCTACCATGTTGCCATGTGTGTATTGTGCTCCTAGCTATCCTTATGGGCCTTGAGCAAGTGGCTTGCATTTGTTCAATCCCTTAGTCCCTCTCTATTCAATTTGAAATCTCTCTGAGAAAACATTTTGCAGCAGAAGCAGTACAAACTATCATTCTTTTTTTAATACATTAGCCAGCTTCTTTAGATTTTTTCTCCATTGACTAAGACTCTCCCGTCTTTTTGATTCGGAAACGTGAAACTGTTTTTTATTTGATATGGTCCTCTGAGAAATAACTCAGTTCTTACCTTATCAGTTAAAACATATGGCCAGTCAGTAGGGTCAATTGGTGCAGCCTTTTTGTAGATGCCTGATGCTGCTTTGCTGGGCTGTGCTGAGGTAGAGAGGACTGGAGCACTTGATGCTGCATCGCTGGGCTGTGCTGAGGTAGAGAAGGTGTCTGTAGGTGGCCCAGGATTTGCAGGGGTGGGATTCAAGTATTTCAAAAGTGCATCTGAAGAGAGAATAGGGGTGGTGTTACATTATATTAACACACCATTGGGTGTTACATTATATTAATAAAAAAGCTGCTGATGGTGAAACTATACAATAATAGCACCTAAGCCACATTATAGCCTAAACACAAATAGCAACAGTAATTACACCTAGCATTCATGCACAAAACATGTATTCAATGTGCACTTCTCTAGCATACTGTTTGCTATAATACATATAAGACTAATCAATAATGAAAATGCAAAGGCTTACAACTATTAATTACAAAAGGGTATGGGAAAGGAAAAGCATTTTAATTGACTTTTACAAGCAGGGCTAACTTTGGCTAACTAGACTAGCTAAGATGTCAATAAAATGTAGGCCTATGCCTGGTTTCTTGAGGCAGACAGTGGATGGTTCGTGCAGCACACTTGAAAGAAAAAGTGTATTTCTCAAAATGATGTTATAGGTTAGGTTATTCCCCAAACACCTGAATAGTCTTTCCAACATTCACTAATGAATTTAAGGTAAAAGTAACTGACATTAACTCTAGCTAGCTAGCTATTTAAATTAGCGAATGTTACTAGTTTCATCCAAAGTAAACTAGCTAGTAGTAGGCTGGACACATGACATTTTTTACAATGCTTTTTTCTGATAAAAAGTAGTTCATTGCATCCGCTGTTCATTGACCATGTTTCCCAGCTGCTTGCCATAGTTTTGAAGTAATCACGAAAAAACAGGCCTTATTTTAGGGCATTTTTCACCCTGCCAGTGCCTATTAGTTTTATTGAGCACCGTGGCACCAACTCACCTTCCTAACATTCTATTCCCAGTTTATTGTTGGTAATGTCACAATGCCTGCTTCACTATTGTTGGTAATGATACCTGTCCACATAGTTTGTAGTTAAAATGTAAACAACAACAAAAAATTACTCATGGAACTCTGAGGTCGTCCCATTGTTTCCTATAGGGAAATATAGCTATGTCTGTCTATTTCGCCAAATATCTTACAATGTGTATATTTAGATTTCTTTCAAGTCGGGAACCATTTTAATCAGGATAATCTCATCTTTGTAATTATGTAAGTCTGGGCAGTGAGCTCGGTTGTCATCGATCACTAGACCAGAAATAATCGGAAGTTTTCATTTCTTCCCTACTTTCTCATTATGCAGAGATAAGCACAGTTGACACCATCGAGGTGCGGATATTTACTTTCTACACAAGTTTTTTTTTTTTTCAGTTTCGTCGACAAACAGATTGTAGTGGTCAAATAAAAATGGAAAAAAAAAATTGTGCCATTTAGGCAAAATGGCATTCTAAGCATCACTCCAGTCAAAACAGCATTCTAAGCATCACTCCAGTCAAAACAGCCTCTGCGAAAGTTCGATTCCATTCATTTGCTATGGGCTCGCATTAGTGTTCCAACTTAGCCAACATTCTTTTGCTGTTTTTCAGCCTTGGGTGAATTTTGACTCATTCCATTGTCCAGCCTAATACTAGTAACACTGCTCCAATGATATGTAATTAGATAAACTATTCATTCATCACATCACCTCTGTTTTTCCTCCTCTTCTCTTCTTCTTTTTCTTCCCTTGGCACCAGAGGGCTTTGGTCTTTTTGACATTGTTTGAAGTAGGCTACTGATGCTAATTTAGGGGATTGATGAACCAACACAAAAACCACCATAGACAATGCTAGAAAACCCCTTGTCAGGCTTCCCATTGGTCAGAGCCTGATAGTGTTCAGTTTGAGATTCAGCCTAAATCTGATGTCTTATAGGAATCGGAATAGGAATATAATTAAATTCCGTTGTGGCAAGTCGGATAAGATTAAGCTATATAGTAAACATATAAACAGCAACATTGTCACATGACAGATACAAATGCAACATATGTATTTTATTTAAGTCCCTAAGAGTCTATTGAGTAACATAATAAAACAATCCCCATCAAAATCTGTCAGTTTAAACTAGAGATGTGATTTTGCATGGGGTGCGGCTCAATCCACCGCATCCGCCTATGTCAGCCTTCAGCATCTGTGGTGGAAGGTGGCCAAGCTACAACGTTGTTTGTCAGGCCTTGAGACATAAGGTCGATGTCCACGCCCCAGCGGAAATCTAATTTGCATAATACAGTTTAAGGTAGATATATCAGTTTTCTTTTCCATTGGATGTTCTCACAACATTGCCTGTAGCATCTGGGGAAGAGTACCAAAACATTTCTGCAGCATTCAAGGTCCCCAAGAAGATAGTGGCCTCCATCATTCTTAAATGGAAGAAGGTTGGAACCACTAAGACTCTTCCTACAGCTGGCCGCCCGGCCAAACTGAGCAATCGGGGGAAAAAGGCCTTGGTCAGGGAGGTGACCAAGAACCCGATGGTCACTCTGACAGCGCTCTAGAGTTCCTCTGTGAAAATGGGAGAAACTTCCAGAAGGACAATCATCTCTGCAGCACTCCACCAATCAGGCCTTTATGGTAGAGTGGCCAGATGGAAGCCACTCCTTAGTAAAAGGCACATGACAGCCCACTTGGCACCTAAAGACTTTCAGAAACAAGATTCTCTGGTCTGATGAAACCAAGATTGAACTCTTTGGCCTGAATGCCAAGCGTCACGTCTGGAGGAAACCTGACACCATCCCTACGGTGAAGCATGGTGGTGGCAGCATCATGTGGGGATGCTTTTCAGTGGCGGGGACTGGGAGACTAGTCAGGATTGAGGCAAAAATGAACGGAGCAAAGTACAGAGAGATCCTTGATGAAAACCTGCTCCAAAGTACTCAGGCCCTCAGACTGGGGCGAAGGTTCACCTTCCAACAGGACAACAACCCTAAGCACACAGCCAAGACAACGCAGGAGTGGCATCGGGACAAGTCTCTGAATGTCCTTGAGTGGCCCAGCCAGAGCCCGGACTTGAACCAGATCTAACATATCTAGAGAGACCTGAAAATAGCATACCCCACGCATACCCCACAAGACATGCCTCATGGGATTTCTTTACAGTCCACAAGTCCAGACAGACTCTGGGAAATGCACAGTACTACACAGAGCCATGACTACATGGAACTCTAATCCACATAAAGTAACTCAGCAAGCAGTACAATCTGATAAAAAACAAAACAGATAAAACTACACCTTATGGAACAACGCGGACTGTGAAGAGACACATACACAGGCACACATACAATAATGCATACGCACGCACGCTAGCACACGCACTTTACACACATATGGTGGTATTATACATTTTGTATTGTAGATACAGTATGTACTAGTGGGGTAATAATGTTATAGGATGTACTGTTTATGTTTTGTTTCATGTGTGATGTACATGTATGATGTACACTACATTCAAAAGTTTGTGGTCACTTAGAAACTTCCTTGTTTTTGAAAGAAAAGCAAATTTTTTTGGTCCATTAAAATTACATCAAATTGATCAGAAATACAGTGTAGACATGGTTAATGTTGTAAATGACTATTGTATTCATGATTGGAAACGGATGATTTTTAATGGAATATCTACATAGGCGTACAGAGGCCCATTATCAGCAACCATCACCATCACTCCTGTGTTATTTTGCCTTAATCTTTTCTTTTCTTTTTATTGGCCAGTCTGAGATATGGCTTTTTCATTGCAACTCTGCCTAGAAGGCCAGCATCCCGGAGTCGCTTCTTCACTGTTGACGTTGAGACTGGTGTTTTGTGGGTACGATTTAATGAAGCTGCCAGTTGAGGACTTGTGAGGCGTCTGTTTCTCAAACTAGACACTTTAATGTACTTGTCCTCTTGCTAAGTTGTGCACCGGGATCTCCCACTCTTCTTCTATTCTGGTTAGAGCCAGTTTGCGCTGTTCTGTGAAGGGAGTAGTACACAGCGTTGTATGAGATGTTCAGTGTCTTGGCAATTTCTAGCATTGAATAGCCTTCATTTCTCAGAACAAGAATAGACTGACGAGTTTCAGAATAAAGTTATTTGTTTCTGGCCATTTTGAGCCTGTAATCGAACCCACAAATGCTGATGCTCCATATACTCAACTAGTCTAAAGAAGGCACGTTTTTTTCCTTCTTTAATCAGCAGAACAGTTTTCAGCTGTGCTAACATAATTGCAAAAGGGTTTTCTAATGATCAATTAGCCTTTTAAAATGATAAACTTGGGCCTCTGTACGCCTATGTAGACATAACATTAAAAAGCAGTTTCCAGCTACAATAGTCATTTACAACATTAACAATATCTACACTGTATTTCTGATCAATTTGATGTTATTTTAATATGATCTATCCTGATTGACTAGTCATGTTTACCTCTACCTACATGTACTTAACATGTGTATATATATAGGTAAAGGTGAAAGTGATTAGGCAATCAGGATAATAAACAGAGTAGCAGCAGTGTGATGAGGGTGAAAGACTAAAGTGTGTGTGTGTGTGTGTGTGTGTGTGTGTGTGTGTGGTGCCGATATGCATGTGTTTGTGTGTGTATGTGTGTGTTGGAGTGTCAGTGTACAGTCGTGGCCAAAAGTTTTGAGAATGACACAAGTATTGGTCTCCACAAAGTTTGCTGCTTCAGTGTTCTTAGATCTTTATGTCAGTAGTTACTATGGTACACTGAAGTATAATTACAAGTATTCCATAAGTGTCAAACGCTTTCATTGACAATGACATTCAGTTTACGCAAAGAGTCAATATTTGCAGTGTTGACCCTTCTTTTTCAAGACCTCTGCAATCCGCCCTGGCATGCTATCAATTAACTTCTGGGCCACATCCTGACTGATGGCAGGCCATTCTTGCATAATCAATGCTTGGAGTTTGTCAGAAGTTATGGGTTTTTGTTTGTCCACCCGCCTCTTGAGGATCGACCACAAGTTCTCAATGGGATTAAGGTCTGGGGAGTTTCCTGGCCATGGACCCAAAATGTCGATGTTTGTTCCCCGAGCCACTTAGTTATCACTTTTGCCTCCATCATGCTGGAAAAGGCATTGGTCGTCACCAAACTGTTCTTGGATGGTTGGGAGAAGTTGCTCTCGGAGGATGTGTTGGTACCATTCTTTATTCATGGCTGTGTTCTTAGGCTAAATTGTGAGTGAGCCCACTCCCTTGGCTGAAAAGCAACCCCACACATGAATGGTCTCAGGATGCTTTACTGTTGGCATGACAGATGACAGATGGTAGCGCTCACCTTGTCTTCTCTGGACAAGGTGTTTTCCGGATGGCTCAAACAATCGGAAAGGGGATTCATCAGAGAAAATGACTCTACCCCAGTCCTCAGCAGTACAATCCCTGTACCCTTTGCAGAATATCAGTCTGTCCCTTATGTTTTTACTGGAGAGAAGTGGCTTCTTTGCTGCCCTTCTTGACACCAGGCCATCCTCCAAAAGTCTTTGCCTCACTGTGCGTGCAGATGCACTCACACCTGCCTGCTGCCATTCCTGAGCAAGCTCTGCACTGGTGGTGCCCCGATCCCGCTGCTGAATCAACTTTAGGAGACGGTCCTGACACTTGCTGGAATTTCTTGGGCGCCCTGACGCCTTCTTCACAACAATTGTTCTTGATGATCTGATAAATGGTTGATTTAGGTGCAATCTTACCAGCAGCAATATCCTTGCCTGTGAAGCCCTTTTTGTGCAAAGCAATGATGACGGCACGTGTTTCCTTGCAGGTAACCATGGTTGACAGAGGAAGAACAATGATTTCAAGCACCACCCTCCTTTTAAAGCTTCCAGTCTGTTATTCTGACTCAATCAGCATGACAGAGTGATCTCCAGCCTTGTCCTCGTCAACACTCCCACCCGTGTTAACGAGACAATCACTGACATGATGGCAGCTGGTCCTTTTGTGGCAGGGCTGAAATGCAGTGGAAATGTTTTTTGGGGATTAAGTTCATTTTCATGGCAAAGAGGGACTTTGCAATTAATTGCAATTCATCTGATCACTCTTCATGACATTCTGGAGTATATGCAAATTGCCATCATCAACACTGAGGCAGCAAACTTTGTGGAGAATACTTGTGTCATTCTCAAAACGTTTGGCCACGACTGTAGTATGTTTGAATTTGTGGGTAGAGTCCAGTCAATGTGCAGGAGTATGAGGTAGTTTACTTGGTACCGGTACTCCTCGTATATAGCCTCGTTATTGTTATTTTATTGTGTAAGTATTTCCTTTTTTTAGTTTAGCAAATTCTTCTTATTTTTTATCTCTGCATTGTTGGGAAGCGCTCGTAAGTAAGCATTTCACGGTGAAGTCTACACCTGTTGTATTTGGCGCATGCTACAAATACAATTAGATTTAATTTGACCGCATGGTAGAAGAGGAGCATTATTTTCTGGTCAACTACGAAAACTCTTGAGTCTACGTAGGAAATTGAGGCGTTGTTGGACGCTGGAGCAGACACTCTTGCAGCTAAGCACATTGTCCATATGTACAAACAAGGTACTAGTACGAATTAACATGTGCTATGTTGGCATTGTGGAAAACCACAGGTGCGTGGTCGCCGATAGATTTGTGGTCAAACACAATCTCCTCCGTTTTCTTTACATTAAGGACGAGATGGTGTTCATCACACCACTTGACAAACTTCTGGATGTCTGACCTGTTCACAGTAGTATCAGCATCTTTGTATCATCTAAGAACTTGACAATATAGTTATCAGGATTACTGCTGGTCCATACATCTTAACTCACCAATGCAGTAAACTCTATATGAAATACATATTGCCCTGTAGAAAATAAAATGGTGCTTCCAAGTGGTATTGGAAGTATTCCGCAGGTTGGGACAAGCTTGGCTTGGGTGAGATAAAGGGGGGAGAAGGAGAGGGATGGGTTTGACAAACCTGCTGTAAACCGAATAAGAGTTCTGGACAGATTAGGAGAGGATGTTGACTCATTATATTTAAAATTCAATGGTGGTTATTGGTGAGAGTGGAGAGGGGCACTACCCAAGGGATTGGGACGGGGTGACTGGGAGGGCACCAGACACTTCTCTGAAGTATGTGTGGGGCCTCAACTCATCTCACTTCAGTCTCTCAGTGGACCCACTCTCCCCAAGTAGACCAGCCACTATACTTTAATTTAATTTACAAGGTAATACAAACTGACCACAAAACATAAGTGGCAGTCTTTCTTCAATGTATGTACAATGATATAATCCACAGACTTTTGGTACATTAGGAGAGGATTTTAAATGGGTTGATGGACATACAAAATTGCATTTGCGTGTGTGTGTGTCAGAGCCAAGATGATTTGGAGTAGTCCAACCTGAGACTAACACACCAGGCCAGGGCTTGATTACAACCTGTTACAATGGTGCCAACATTTTGTGGCTGATCTTTCAATGGGGGATTAGGTGAATGTGTCACCCCACGGTACGGCTTGTGATATTGTTGTCAAAGACCTGACTGGACCCAGCACCCCACGGTACGGCTTGTGATATTGTTGTCAAAGACCTGACTGGGCCCAGCACCCCACGGTACGACTTGTGATATTGTTGTCAAAGACCTGACTGGGCCCAGCACCCCACGGTATGGCTTGTTATTTTGTTGCCAAAGACCTGACTTGGTCCAGCACCCCCCGGTGCGGCTTATTGTATTGTTGTGCGCGTGTTTGTGTACTGAGGGAACTTTGATCAACTATTCAAAGTTGGTCTTAGTGGGAGTGACCATAGAATTCTATGGGCGTGACCTTACTGAGTAAAGTACTTGTCATCAGGCTATATCCTTTGCTAGCAAAAACATTCCCACCAGTCGTCAATAGTTAACACAGCGACAAAGTAATTATTATGGCTAAACCCTGCCCATTTCCACAATTTCGCTCCTTAAAATTGTATTTTAAACCTAACCCTAACTAATGGAGGCCAAGTTTGATGCGTTGATCTACCAGACCTTCAGCGCATTTCAGCTGAAGTGTCTGGGAATGAGATTAGGTGCAATGTGACTTGTTGACACGTGTGCCATCCTTCAGCACAACATGTCACCCTTTATAAAGCACATGTTTATCATATTTGATGTAGTGGGTTATGTCACATTTGACAAAAACAAAAGTTGTAGTTTATTTTCGACTTCCCTAAGGTATTGTTTCACCCAAAACGTTTTAAGTGTTAGCTGGTTATTTAGTAGGTACAGGGAGTGAAACATTTAATAAATAAGGACAGGACCAGCGTCAGGACATGAACACACAACAATTAAGCCTATTTGCTTCTCTATGTAGCTATGGTCAGAGTCTGACAGTGTCTTTCTTTTCTGTTTCTGTGTGGGTTTTGGGTGGATCCCTAATTAGAGGCAGCTGCACCGCATTGTCTCTAATTAGGGATCTTATATATGTTAAGTCTGTCCTTCACGGCTGGACCCGGAATGGGTACCGGTGGAGCGGACTGCTCTGGCACTGGAGCGGAGTTCAGCCTGGGTTCAGCTGTCTGCTCCGCTCCAGAGTCAGAGCAGTCCGCTCCACCGGTGCCCAGTCCAGGCCCGGTTGTTTTCCCAGCTCCATGGCCAGAGCCGGTTGCCCCACCGGTGCCCAGTCCAGGCCCGGTTGTTTTCCCCGCTCCATGGCCAGAGCCGGTTGCCCCACCGATGCCCAGTCCAGGCCCGGTTGTTTGCCCCGCTCCATGGCCGGAGCCGTTTGCCCCACCGGTGCCCAGTCCTGGCCCGGTTGTTTTCCCCGCTCCAAGGCCGGAGCCGTTTACCCCACCGGTGCCCAGTCCGGGCCCGGTTATAAAGAAGGGGCATGGGAGAAAACTGTCTACTTTGCCGGAGCCAGAGCCGCCCCCAATGGACTAGTCTTCCCTCCCTATTAACCCCCCCTTGTTTTGTGTGTTTGTTTGGGCGTCCGGGAGTCCGCGCCTTGGGGGGGGGGTACTGTCAGGCTCTGGCCATAGAGAAGCCTATTTGCTTCTCTATGTAGCTATGGTCAGAGTCTGACAGTGTCTTTCTTTTCTGTTTCTGTGTGGGTTTTGGGTGGATCCCTAATTAGAGGCAGCTGCACCGCATTGTCTCTAATCAGGGATCTTATATATGTTAAGTCTGTCCTTCACTCTGGTGTGGGTCGTTGACGTATTATGTCGCAGTCACGGTGAAGTAAGTGTGCCTTTTTTACGTCCGTTCATTTTCGTGTTTGGTTTGTAACGGGACTTTTGTCTATCGTTTTTGTGTTGTATAGTTCGTTCATTTGTAAGTTTTATTATACATAGTATTAATAAGCAAATGTCGAACTACTATCCCTGCGCTGCGTCTTGGTCTCTCCATGCACCCACTTGTGACACACAGGGAACAAACATGGGAGCAGACAGATATAGCGGGGGGTAATCAACAAGGTGAAGGAGTCCAGGTGAGTCCAATGAGCGCTGCTGCGTGGAATGATGGTGACGGGTGTGTGTTATGAAAGGGTATCCTGGCATTCAATACAAACTGAAATCCATGAGCATGCTAGTGTAAACGAATTGTATCCGAGTTAGCTGAATTTGAATGCACTGCTAACCCACTGGACAAAAACGGGTTCAATCAACATTGTTTCAACGTTTTAACCTAAATCCAATGACATGGTGACCTTTTTGTTGAATTCACATTAGTTGAAATCTCAACCAAATGTCAATCAAAACTAGATGTTGATAAGATTTCTTTGGTGAGTGGGAACTGATACAAACTGTTTCCACTAGCATTGCTACATTCTCCAAAAGTCAAATTCTGGACATTGCTATATGACCAGCTAACAAATTTCTAAATGGTTTTGTTGAAACAACACCCTAGAAAAGTCAAATGAGCTAAAACTGGCTAAAATCCAAAATTGTGTTTGAAATATTATGTTTATATTGTTTATTATTCATAAGAAATGTTTCAATACTGCTCATATTTCAGAGCACACGGTGAAGGTTCAAATGACACCAATACAGACTAAATGTGTCTTAAATGAGGCCGTAATAAAACCAAATGTCCCAACAAAAATAATATCTCAATAATCCTTCAGGAAACAAATTTCAAATATGCCAAACAATTTTCCTCCAAAGGACCTTAATATTCATTAAATTTCAGGAAAATCCAAAACCTAATGGTTCATTTTTGTTCCAGTTTCACACTGAATTACCCATAGTTGGGAATTCAATCAAACTTATTTGTCAGAAATCACATTGTCCTGTGCAACAGCTAACAACATTTTCATGAAATGCAATTAGACAAGGTAAAACAAAAACAAACGCATTCTGATTTTAATTAAAGTTGTACATTTTTGCAAACACAAACAATAAATGTGTATGCGGTGTAAACTGAATCAGAATCTGAATCTGGCCTAGTCATGCTTACATAGTCTTTATATAGTGTAGGCTCATGTTTGATATATAAGGTGTCTTATCAAGGCAATTTCTGTAGATATGTCTACTTTCCATAATGCATTCAATCAGTTGTGGTCATTCTCTACACAAAGTGGTGGCTAACAATATGATCTAGTAAACAATGAGGATGCTTCCATTAACTTCCATCGGGGAAAATGAATCTCAAGCACATGCATGAAAGTCCTCTCTATGTAAGCATAATCCACAAACGGTTTTGTATCTTTGTAAAATTTGAATTAAAATGTTTGTATAAAACATTTTTAGTATAATGAAAAACTAATGGGTGTGTATGGTTGGAATCACATTGTATTAAAAACCTCTGCATTAAACAGCTTAGTAAGTTCTAAACACTTTACTATTTGGTCTATAAGCATAAGTAAATCATGTAGTACTTACTTGAGGTGGTCTTGAGAAACTAAGGCACAGATTTAATCACGCAATAATATCCCATTTAGAATACATTTGTGCTAATCAGTATCTCATGAAGATTTACCTTAGGTCGTGGTTTTTATTCATCTCTACATGCATAGTTTTAATGTAGCTTATAGTTTTTATAGTGTAGTCTGTAGTTTTTAGCTTCAGTGTTCATAGTGTACATAAGTATATTCTGTTTATTGTCTGCCTATATGTTCTGTTTATTGTGGCAGCACCATTTCACCAAGTCAAATTCATGTACCTGCAAATTGTGGTGGCAGAATTTGGGGTGAGCTGTTGTAACTTCTCAAGGGATATGTTCTGTGTTGCACTATGATGTTATGCCTTTCATAGACTCCTGTTATGTCTGCACCCTAACCGAAGGCCATTGTGTTCCGGAACTGTTGCTTGTATAAAATAACTGTTGTGTAAACAATATGGTTGTATTATCACCTCCCAATATATAAGGGACGTGTAACCATTTACTCTCCCCTGCAGCTGCTTGATTAAATAATTTTCTATTATATAATTAAATAGTCTCTGCCTTAATCGTTGGATTGAGTTTTCCACAACAAAATGTATTTGGTAAATAAAGTTGATTCTGATTCTGTCAATTAGACAGTTACAGAGACTATTTGCCTAAACAGGGCCTGTTTTCATGTCAGGGTCTTCATTGATGTACTGAACCTCTGATCAATTAAAACAGCTTTAGAGCTTATACAGGTGTGTAATAACAACCAGGAAGTCTACAAGATGGTTATTGCCTACTCTAAGCATTTCACTTTGCAATCACAATATGAATCCGTGATTTACAACCTTCTGACCTACTAGTGGGCCTTCTGTCCGATTCTTATCAGATTGTTCTTTATTATATCGATGGATTGCTTCTGTTTGGGGTGGTCACAACAACCCTTAAAACCAGGGCTGCCAACACAAAAATAAGTAAACAAAATGTAAATCTTACATTTCCAATTCAAATGCTATCTGCTATTAAGCAAGGCGGTGTTAAACTAAATGAGGGAAGTTGGAAAAGGTGTCCTGAATATTTTTATTTTATTTTCGGGCAACGTATTTGTTTATGTGACCCAAGCTCTTACAATTCGCTTTACTCCTTGTTTGTGCTCGGTATTGAGGGTCTATAGACTGGACCTGGGAAGAGCAGACTCAATTTGAAAGTACATCAACAATGTCAAAAGCTGTTAAATCCCTGGGCTACTGTACTGAAGGTACTGTACTATGAAAAATCTGTATCTAAAAATCATTTATGCATGCAGTCAACTGCATAAATGTACAAGCAATTGGAATCCAAAGGTTTCTTTAAAATGTCTTTGGCAGGCCAGAATCCAGCTGGACATGCAAATGGGTATTTACACTAAAACTATTTACCACTTAAATTCTGTGTCCAGTTTCCTCATCTTGTCCATTAAAGAAAAAGATTGGGCACGGAAGTCGGTGAAAATTAATACATCAATGTTTTTTTGTCATTCAAAAAGGTCCATCGTTTCTCTCAATGTCCGGTGTGACAGGTCTTGACACGGTAAAGATGTCCTGGCATTTGATCTTAGGCTTGGGGGTAGAGGTCTGCGGCAGTGAGAGCCTCCTCTTCTCAGACAGCAATCTCAGGATCTCACTAACTTGGGCTTCAAGTGTTGATAAACGGCCACTCAGCATCTGGATATCTCCCTTCAGCTCCAGCTTGGCCTCCTGGAGAGTGGACTGGAGCAGCGCCTGTTCAGACATGGGTTGGAAGGGGTGACCCAGCGCACCCTCACTCCCAACCCCGGGGCTGTGTTCAAAAGGACTTTTCCCTATAGGGCTCCGCTCGTAGGGGCTTCGTGCGTCCCCTGCCCTGTCGATCCGAAGATCACTCTTGGTAATGCCACTGTCGCACGAGTCTGTCTTGTGGAGTGCGCTCTTCTCGTCACCCCCCTCTAATATGCTGCTGCCGCCAACCTCGCTTCTGCTCTCCCCACCTTCTGCCTCCTGGCTCCTGCTGTCATCAGTCAACTGTTCTGAGGATTGGGACACGTCACCCCATTCCTCCTCTTCTTTCTGCTGTGGCCCTTCAGGTTCACCGGGAGCCAGGGGCACCGCTGCTGTAGTAGCATTCTTAAACCGCATCCAGCCTCGACCACCACCTCCACCCCTGGGCCGTATCAGACTGGTGACCCTTAGGCAGTTCTGGTCCACCACACTGGGCTTCAGCTCCATGACCTCGTGACAACCAGTGTGAATAGGCTCCCCAGTGTGGACATAGGCCAGTGAACTCTGCAAGGAGGTGATCTGGGAGACAGTAACTACACTGGAGCCACCGCTGGTAGTCCCTCCATTTGTGCCAGGTGCCCCATTCTGCACCGGGTGCTGCAAGGGGTGAGTCTGACACTGTTGGTGTGGGAGATTGGTAAAGGGGTGGTGGTGCTCAACCTGAAGCCGGTTGCGCTCCTGGACAGGCTGAGCTTGGATTGGCATGTGAATCTCTTTCTGCTGCTTGAACTTCTGGAAGAGCTTGCGGACCGGGTGATCAACAGGAATGGAGAGCGTCACTTCATTTTTCTGCTGCCGGCGCTCTTCCTCCTCCTTCTTCACATCGGCGATCTTTCGGAAGATTATCTGCAGAGATATTGAGAGGTAAGAGAGATCTATGTGTAAGGACAGCCTGGTGAATCAGAACATGCAGTACTAGATTTTACACTAGATTTTACTATCTAAATGTCTTGTATAGTGTCTTGCATATACTACGCTTCTAGCAAGGCATGTTTTTCCAACCACCATGCAATTAAGAATATTATGCTATTATTTAATGGGATGAACACAAAGAAATTATAATTGTGTTAAATATGTCGGCAACTAAACGGAGCACCAAAAAAACTCATGCACAACTCAAAATAATCCAGAGGGAGGATACTGAACTCCACAGTGTTACTGATTGCACATTCACTAGATACAGTATTGCCATTGTTCGCAAATTATTGCAGATAAAATATAAACCTGAAGAGGCATAACCTTGTGCTAAATAGACCTATAGAAAAAAAAGTTTATAGATTTTTCGGTGCTAATGTCTAGCGGCATTACTTGTCTTTTCTATTCAACAGCAGACGGACACCAAATTGTATTGAGAGAAAAAATACAAAAATGCACATCTATGATAGCTACAGGCGTAGCAGATATGTATTTTCCAATCACTGTATAGTGCACTGTCAATATTGTTGCGCACAGTGTGAATCTGCTGGTAAACATCTCATAATAAGACCCTAACGCTGATGCACTTGAAGTAAAATGAAAATAAAATGATTGCAAATGATAGATAATTTTAAGTGTGTAAACTTTTCGTGAGCTATATAGGCTATGGTAATGATTTAATTTCAGGAATTACTTCTGACTATATGACATCTCTAAACAATGAAAGACTGACACCTAGTGGCATTTTTTATATGACATCAGCAATGTCCCCCCCCACCTACACACCCACACACACACACACACACACACACCAGCCGTGGAACAGTGCCCCTGCAGCAGATTAGGGGTTAAGGGCCTTGCTCGAGGGCACAAATGGCAGAAGGTGGCAGCTCACTCCAGCCAGTTTTTACTCATCCACTATGGGGTCTGAAACAGAAACCCTCTGGTTACAGGCCTACTGAAATATCCAACCATTCACAGTTGACTCCCAATCTGAGATAGGCTATTGGGTAATGCATATCTGATAGGCATACATAGAATGAAATCATCTCATCCCCTTTCTCTCCATCTCTATACTCTTTTGACTCTGGGTTTCTGTGCTGCCGTTAGCGATGCTGCCGTTAGCGATGCTTTGATTACATACAGTATTCATTCAATGGTGTTAATGAGTGCTTCAGTCCTCTTACTGATAACCCAGGCAGGCATAACCAGACCAGCTTGACAAACTAGAGTGGACACATAGTTGCTTCTTGGCTTTCTACTCTTTTATATTAACTAGGATAAGAGTACATACTCTAGGAACAATTTGGGATTACTGTATTTGATAACACCGCAATAAAACCTGAGGCATAGCCTAGTGGTTAGAGCATTGGGCCAGTAACCGAAAGGTTGCTGGATTGAATCCCGAGCTGATAAGGTAAAAATCTGTCGTTCTGCCCCTGAGCAAGGCAGTTAACAACCACTGTACAACTGAATGCCTTCAACTGAAATGTGTCTTCTGCATTTAACCCAACCCTGATTCAGAGGGGTTGGGTTAAATGCGAAAGACACATTTCAGTTGAATGCATTCAGTTGTACAACTGACTAGTATCCTCCCTTTCATTATGTGGATTTGATTTTTAATTTGAGTTATGTCTCGTTTCTTAATCTATCATATAAGTTAATACACAGAGGCTACTACTCCAAATAATGTTTTTCTCACTGTCAGTCTAGTGTTGCCTGAACTATCTTTGTGGGACCTTCAGGCACTCGATAGAGGTAAAAATAGAGCAGCACGTGCCCATTGTTATCTACTCTGGAGAAAGGGTTCTACATGGAAGCCAAAATGGTTCTACCTGGAACCAAAAAGGGTTCTTCAAAGGGTTGTCCTATGGGGACAGATAGATAAGTGAGTGAGCTGCTGTGATGCCCCGGCCCTGTCCAGAAACAAAACATTCTGGTCTTGGATTTCCTATTCTTTTTCTATATAGTCCCCCATTTAACTGCCCCTAATTGACAAATACTTTTTTCCTGCTACTTACGAGGATTATCTTGACCAAAGGGAGGTGTAGAATCTCTGATCACTGATCTATTCCCTGCCAAATAATATATTTTGTACAATCAAGCACACGCACACACACCAGCCATAGAACAGTGCCCCTGGAGCAGATTAGGGGTTAAGTGCCTTGCTCAAGGGCACAAACGGCAGAAGGTGGCACCTGAAACTCTGATGTTAATACACAGAGGCTACTACTCCGAATAATGTTTTTCTCACTGTCAGTGCACTGTTGCCCAAACTGATGTCATTATAACTGCTCTGGCAAACACACGTCATCTTTGTGGGACCTTCAGGCACTCAAAAGAGCACTTGGCTCTCGTTATCCCTTCATGGGCTTTTAGCAGCTTTACATGTTCTGCCATTGCATGTTACTTCTCATCACCCAGGGAGACACCTGGGAAACAATAAATCCAGCCCCACTCTACCACTTCAAATTGGTTCAACTGCCACGTTTTTACTTAGTCGTTTTAGAGAGAAAGATCAAGGACAGTGGCATCCAGCGGTACCTTGGGATATCTCGTTTTATGCATTAAATCGGCGCAATCAGGAACGATATTTTTCTTGGATATAAACAAACAATTTTTTTTATTGTTTTTGCGTCTAAACCAACAAAAATACTTGATATTTATATTTTCACGTGGGTGGGGTTAAATGTGGAATGCCGTCATTGGCCAAATGCACAGCCACCATTTCATGTCCCTAACTACATTCTATTAAGCTATTGTCTATTAAATAATCTATTAATAGCTACGCATACCGTGCCACAGTGCCAAGGTGAGTGAGTGAGTGAGTGAGTGAGTGAGTGAGTGAGTGAGTGAGTGAGTGAGTGAGTGAGTGAGTGAGTGAGTGAGTGAGTGAGTGAGTGAGTGAGTGAGTGAGTGAGTGAGTGAGTGAGTGAGTGAGTGAGTGAGTGAGCTGCCGGGATGCCCAGTCCAGGAAAAAAAACATTCTGATCTTGGACTTGCTATTCTTTTCTACATAATGCTTCATTCGTAACCAAGTGGGAGTTGGGAATTTACCAGTTGTGAAGTCGTAAATTCCAGTTGGATGCATTCACATGCTTTGTTTTATTTTTATTTAACTAGGTAAGTCAGTTAAGAACAAATTCATATTTACAATGACTGCCTACCAAGAGGCAAAAAGCCTCCTGCGGGGACGGGGGCTAGGAAAACTATTTGAGAAATACTGATTGGCGAATGGCCAACAAGCTGCGTAAACCATAAATTAAAAGTACAGCTATCATTCTTGTAAACAAATGATAATGTAAAACAATAACATATTCATTGATTGCTTTTTATAAATAATGTTTTATTGTTGCATTTAACTGCCGAAAATTCTGTTATCAAGGTAATTTCCTTAGTAGGCGACATCAGAGGTCACCATATGGGAGAAGTGGGAACTCAGGATTCACTGTTCCCTCACACTTTTTTCACCACTGAGCAAATTCAGGTCTGCTGAGCACAAACTTCAACGTTGTGAAGATTCTGTGCAACTTTCAGCGCGGGTGTACTGTGAGCACTGAGGCTGTACCCACTTTAAGTTACAGTTTCAGACAGTGGTCAAGTAGGCTACTGTGGCTATTTGATCATAATGTAGGCCTACCAGAGTGGCCTAGGGTCAAAAACTATTGAGAAAATGCATCCCATAACATTTTACATGGAAATAGCTGTTCTATCATTCAGCCTACAGTAGTAGACAATGTGTGGTGTTCAACGTAGGTCTACATTCCATTAGACTTTTGAAAAAAAACAGGTTACGAATGCAACACATTCCATGGTTGGATTCATTGACTCTCCCATTTAACTGCCCCTAATTGACAAATTGTTTGCCATTGGAGAGGATCATCTTGAGCAAAGTGAGGTGTAGAATCACTGACCTACAAATAGTATTCCCTGCCAAATAATAGATTTTGTGCAATCAAGATTCGCAGAGCTATGCCTCCCCTGGCTCAGCCGATACCCCTGCCAAACATACGCACACCAGGAGTCTGAAAGCAACGGGTCAGCCGCAGAAAAGGTGGCACCTGAAACTCTGATGCTAGCAACCCTCCAGTTGCCAGCTCACTCCCGCCAGAGTTTTCCTCGTCAGCTATTTGGTCCAAAAAAGCAAAGCTCTGGTTACTGGCCTACTGAAATATCCAATAATTCACAGATGACTCCCAACGTGACATCTGTGATAGGCTATTGACTAATGCATATCTGATGGGCGTACATATAATGAAATAGTCTCCATCCCCTTTTTCACCATCTCTGGACCTTTTTGACTCTTGACTTTTCTGTAATGCCCTTAATGATGCTTTGATTATATACAGTATTACTTAGATCAGTGCATTCGGAAAGTATTCAGATCCCTTGACCTTTTCCACATTCTGTTACGTTACAACCTTATTCTAAAATTGTTTAAAGTACTTTTTTTCCTCATCAAGCTACACACAATACCCCATAATGACAAAGCGAAAAACAGGTTTTTAGAAATGTTTGCAAAAAGTATTACAAATAAAAAACAGAAATACCTTATTTACATTAGTATTCAGACCCTTTGTTATGAGACCCGAAATTGAGCTCAGGTGCATCCTGTTTCCATTGATCATCCTTGAGATGTTTCTACAACTTGTGGTAAATTCAACTGATTGGACCTGATTTGGAAAGGCACACACCTGTCTATAAAAACGTCCCACAGTTGACAGTGCATGACAGAGCAAAAACCAAGCCATGATGTTGAAGGAATTGTCCGTAGAGCTCTGAGACAGGATCGTGACAAAGCACAGATCTGGGGAAGGGTACCAAAATATTTCTGCATCATTGAAAGTCCCCAAGAACACATTGGCCTCCATCATTCTTAAATGGAAGAAGTTTGGAACCACTAAGACTCTTCCTAGAGCTGGCCACACGGCCAAACTGAGCAATCGGGGGAGAAGGGCCTTGGACAGGGAGGTGACCAAGAACCCAATGGTTACTCTTAACAGAGCATCAGAGTTCCTCTGTGTAGATGGGAGAACTTTCCAGAAGGACAACCATCACCTGGCACCATCCCTACAGTGAAGCATGGTGGTGGCAGCATCATGCTGTGGGGATGTTTTTCAGTGCCAGGGACTAGGAGACTAGTCAGGATCAAGGCAAAGATGAACGGAGCAAAGTACAGAGAGATCCTTGATGAAAACCTGCTCCAGAGCATTCAGGACCACAGACTGGGGTGAAGGTTCACTTTGGGAAAAGTCTCTGAATGTCCTTGAGTCACCCAGCCAGAACCCGGACTTGAAGCTGATCAAACATCTCTGGAGAGACCTGAAAATAGCTGTGCAGCGACACTCCCCATCCAACCTAACAGAGCTTGAGAGTATCTGCAGAGAAGAATGGGAGAAACTCCCCAAATACAGGTGTGCCAAGCTTGTAGCATCATACCCAAGAAGACTCAAGGCTGAAATCGCTACCAAAGGTGCTTCAATAAAGTACTGAGTAAAGGGTCTTAAAACGTATGTAAATACATTTGTAAACATTTCGGAAAAACTGTTTTTGCTTATTATTATGGGGTATTGTGTTAATCAATTTTAGAATAAGGCAGTAACATAACAAAATATGGAAAAAGTCAAGGGTCCGAAAAACGTTCCGAATGCACCGATCAGATCAGCTCTAAAAAAGATCTGATGTGAAAAGGTCTGATGTGATTGGTCAAAAATATCAGAATTGGGCTGCTTGAGTGAATGCAGGCATAGTTGCTTCTTGGCCTGCTACTCTTTATATTAATGAGGGTAAGAACACCCTCTCTAGGACTCATTTGGGATTATTATATTTTATAATAACACAATAGAATCTGAGGCATCTCATTATGTGGGTGTTATTTTTTATTGGAGTTATGTCTCTTTTCTGTGTCTATCATTTAGGTTAATACATATCCACGTGAAAAAATACAATAGTTTACAATAGAATACTACAGTACTTACTATAGAATTTGTAGTATCCCTCAAGCATGTGTAGTACTTACTACAGATTGTTGTAGTATACAGTAGAATACGATAGTAAATACTACAGTATTATCCGCAAAAAAACACTAGCAAATAATAAAGTAATGTCCACAAAAACACTAGTCCACAAAAACACTACACTTTAACTATAGTAAATACTTGTGCCACTCATAAGTGAGAAACCTACATGCCAAGTACAGACCATGTTGTGTTCCATACAGGTTATACAAAGAGCAGAAGCTCTGAACTATCCTTTCCTACCTACCTACTTACCTACCTAGAGGTTATGGAAAATGTGCCTTTTTAGTATTTCTCCAGTAGGTTTGAAGAAGAAAGCCACCACTTCTATGTCAAAGATAATAATAAAACACAAACACTACAGTAAATACTATGTCCGCAAAGAACAGAAAATGTTGGCAGATATTTTGGTCAAAGGCCCTCAGTTGCACTTGTTCAACCATTGTTATAGTGCGTGTTGTACTTAAAGGTGCCACACATATTTTGGCAGAAAATGTCCGTAATATATCTGGGGCTAATAGTGGATTTATAGCGTTTCACATTATTACTTACCCGCCAGTGTTGTGATTGGATGTGATATTTGCCTATTGATTTCTCCCGACCTAGCGGCATCTGTTGTCAAAATAGGAAAGCTGTTCGGACTTTGTGGCTGAAAAAAATTATTATTAGATAGCTAGCTACAGTAACTTAACGTTAGTGTGCAGGCTAACTAAAATTAACTTCTAACGTAACGTTAGCTAGCTAGCTAACTTTACATACTGTATAGCTAGCTAGGTGAATTAAATATCACCAGCTTCATATTAGTTAGCTAGCTCTTGATTGATGTATTATTGTAAATTAAAAACACTAACATCAAATGCATGTGCGGCTAGGTAGCTAGCTAGCTAACAGCCTTGGAAGAGGGTGAAAGGATTAATGTTAGCAGTTCCAGCTGTCAGAGAAGGGAGAGAGTAGGCTACTCTGGATAGGGCAGGTACCTTTGTGAGTGGACACATAATATTCAGTGCAACAAAATATTCAGTGCTGTCTAATTTGAGTATAATGAAGTTTATTTGTGATGTTTTCTGTCCTCAGATGCAGAGAGCTGTGAAACCATGTCTGCAGATGAAGAGATCCTAATGAATGTCCCAAGAGAATAAGGGTGCATCCTTGTATACCATGGGTTATACGTGTACCCATGTTAGCAAATGTTGTAAACAAAAATACAATTTAAAACCCACACATAATGTATAAACCAAATCAAATTATATTTATTTGTCACATGCGCCGAATACAACGGGTGTAGACGTTACAGTGATATATATTTTTTGTATTTACTTAACTTTTATTTAACTAAGCAAGTCAGCTTAGAACAAATTCTTATTAATGCTTACTTACAAGCCCTTAAACAACTACGCAGTTCTAAGAAAGAAATAAGTGTTAAGACTGTGTTTACTAAATAAACTGAAGTAAACAATAAATAAATAAAAAAGAAAATGGAAAAATAACAAATAATTAAAGATCAACAATAAAATAACAGTAACGAGGCTATAGAGGATACCGGTACAGAGTCAATGCGCGGGGGAACAGGTTAGTCGAGGTAATTGAGGTAATATGTACATGTATTGAAAATAAACAAGAGAGTATCGGCAGCGTAAAATTGGGGTGGGGGCAGCTGTTCAGGAGTCTTATGGCTTGGGGGTAGAAGCTGTTAAGAAACCTTTTGGACCTAGACTTGGCGCTCCGATACCGTGCGGTAGCACTAAACAATTGCTGACATACAATTGTTTAGTGCAAATTCAAACCTTGTAATATAGGTAGTGAAATGTCTGGAAGCAGGAGATGATGGGATCCTTAGTTTAAAACATACACACAACTACTACTACCACCAAGTTCAATGCCAGATACTTTTCTCACAGAAGGTCTGAGGAGGTGCCACTGTGCCTCTGTGATAGTTTGCCTAAGACTACCATGGCAATTACATTGTCTATGATCAATGTGTTTCATTTGTAAAAGAAAGAAAATAGTTAGGCTATTAAGAAATACATTTTATTCAATGGGGCAAAGCAAAGCAGAGATGACACAAATACTTTTCATTTCACCCATTATAACAATAAAGACTGTTATTAAAGTACAGTATGTTTATAATATCATAAACAATAGTATTTTAAAATGTTGTTCCAAATTACATTTTATATATTAACACGTCTACATAAATATATTACTGTGAAACTGTATTTCTGTTTAATCAGAGGTTATTGCTACACCCTTCATTTAGTTTAAGGGGGTAGCAACAGGGGCGCAACAGAATCATTCAGATTTACCAAGGCACATCATACGACAACAATTTTGTATCTCCTTCCACATCTGGAAAAGGAAAAAGCAGAAGTAGAAACTGATGCTGCTGCAGCATTGCTCATCTTCACCGTGGGAATCCAGTCGACATGGGTGTCTTGATAGAGGTCAGCTGGTGAACCTACAGTACATAAACAAATACAAAGCACACCTGATGTTAGAATATCACATCTTCAGGTCACCTATACCATCAGGGCTCTTGATTCTTTGGTTGTGATTAATTCATTCAGGTGTTTTAGCGTCATATAAAGATTACATCTATTGTTGGGCTGGAACAACCAATAGTCAACACAGCAGGTTGTCCTAGGGCAATTCCACGGTAAAGGTATTACGCTGAGACACATTTACAGGAAGAACTGTGCAGATACAAAGTTTGGTAACAGAATAACGATAAAATCTCTCTCAGTTTTATTCTGTTACCAAACTTTGTATCTGCACAGATCTTCCTGTAAATGTGTTTTGTAACATTTTCTGTGGAAATTGGTAAAAGTGCATAGTGTTGAAATCAATGGTTTTTGTTTAGTATAACATCTGAGTCTCAGCGTAATTCTATTACCGTGGATTTGCCCCGTATTCCACTGAGGCCTTTGTCCTATGATGTAATGTCCATACATTTTCTCAACAAATGATCATTGGGTCAGTGCCACTGGAAAGTCTTTGGGACAATAATTCCCTCCTCCAGTCATATTGTACAATTTGTGTCTCCCCTTTTTGTAGGCCTAGATTAGATGGTTGCATTCAAGACAAGGTTGTTTTTATTGATCTGTTTGTCAGTGTCAGCAGAGCAGGCCTAGGCTACCCTGTGATGTCTCCAGTCGTATAAAGTGTAGCACAATTGCATGAAATGTGTTTATCAAAAGGCCACATTTTTCCTGTGCAAAGAAAATAAATGTCTACGATATAGCCTTTAGGCCTATGCCACTACGCACTCAGCCATGCAGTGATTAGACTGAGTTGTATTAATAGCATAAATTATGCCTATCCAATCTACTCATCACATTAGGAATAGTAAGCTTACATTAGTCTGCAAATATGATGATAGATGCATGTAATACTTTACTATAAATGTGAGTTTTTATGGTGAAGAAAATTGCTTCCCCAAAGCTTGAAACTCATTCTATCTAGTTAGCTAATGTTGGCTGCTTAGTATTGTTGTTAACACCCGGTTAGCATAACAGTTAACAGCTAAACTAAACTTGCAATCAGACATACCAGTAATTAAACGATTGGAGCAGACCCTGTACTGTCAGCTCTCTGGTTTCAGGTCTTGAAGAGCAAAAAGGTTTCTTCGCTTTTCTGACAGTTCTTGTTCTTATCTCCTTGGTGTTTCATGATTGCGGGTAATCTGTAAAAAATATTTATGGCACAGAAATGTACCATGGTGATGAATCAAGTAGTTTTAGACACTGTCACATGCAGCTTGGGTTAGCCATTCAACTGTTGTTGTCAGAAGGATTAACCCTTTAGACCCCAATAGAATTCTAGAATGCTGCTGTAGATTTTCAAGATAAAGCTCATTTTCTCACACATTTCAAACAGTGGCGAACCGTGACTATTGGAGCTAGGCCCTCAGTTGTGGAAAAATATCTGACGTCATACATATAGATAGAGAACTCGGATGCCTGTGTATACAGAGCATGACTTGAGACCTTTCTTTTGCAGACCTATGTAGGAGAAGCAATTCTTTGATGACAGAGTCAAACGGTCCTAAGCCACGCCTCGGGTGTGGCTCACAGAAGCAGCACACGTACACAACGGTTGCAAATATCGATAGCAGGAACCATGTTAGAAGAAAATGTGGTTGCGTCGTTTCAAATAAACATTTGCCAAAACAAACAGTCACTCAAATAGTGGCGGAATAAATTCAACCACACAACTACTCACATTGTTTCAAGACCACGGACAGTATATGCTGTCAGAGAGAAAAAAGTTGTGCTGTATTCAATGTTTTATCTCCAGCATGCAACAATAAAAAAAAATGCACCACAACACGAAATGTCATGTACCCAGTACTTCCAATTGCAACGTTATTACCTTTGTTTTTACCACACAACCAGTGATCTGAAGTTGAAATAATATTTTACACATTGTATTCAAAAAGCAAGCTGTAGATGAAAACAAAAAGTCCACTCACCATTATGATTATCATTTAAAAAACGAAGTCCATTCTCCTGTCCTTCTTTATGAAATGGGTAATGGCAGGTTCATATAGCTTGTCTTTTGTTTTTAAATCCAAATTAAGTAATTTTTCGATTGAGAACAAAGCCAGGGCTGACAGTCGGGCGTGTCCAGTGGTGTTCCTGGAATATGTCTTGATCCTTTTTAGTGCAGAAAATGTTTGACCGCGTGTATCAGGTCATTTTGGATTTTGATGGAAGTGCCTGTGAACACGGTAGCCGTAGCTAAATGGCAGTTTAATGTGCTGTCATACTCAGCCAAGAAATCCAGTATTTCCAATTAGTTTCCCTTATTAGCTGATTCTTTACCCTCATGTCCTCTGAATGCTAATTCTTGCTTGTCTAAAAAAACAACCGTATGAATGTATGAAGGCCCTTTAGAATCCCCCTGTTGTGCCTGACATTATCAATGTGAGCAAGTGTCTCGTTGCGCCGCTGCTCGTTAAGAAGAAGGTCTACTCTTGTTTCCCCAAATGTTTTTAAACTCACTGTAGCTCGCAGGTGTGAAGTTCAGTTTTGGTGTTGAAGTGCTGACTTTGTCAAACAGGCTAAATCTTTGAAACCAGTTGTCCAGATTGAGCTATTATCGGTGCTGAAGAGTAGGCAATTCCAAAAGTAAAGCTTTTTTGTCAGCTCACAGCCGGTTATCCACGGATAGAGCTCATAATTATTAACTTGAAAATGCCTTTCAAAACTCTTTCCTCGTTGCACCAAATCAGGCAGTGCAGGAGTTGGTCTCCCGGTCTGTACAAGATTTGACTTTTCATTAAAAGTTAGTCTTGAAAAGGGCGATGCTAACAATTTAGCCACCACATCGTCCTCGATTACTCTCTCTGCAGTTGCCATCGCCATCGTTACATACACTCACTGCAAAAAGCTAGCCAGCTAGCTAGGCTCAAGCGTGGAAAACAAGATAAGGCTCGCTATTGGCTCTGAATTGTCCCACCTATTACAAGATAATTTTGATTGGTTGATTCTACTGTCATTCCAAAATGCTGCTCTAATTGAAGTCAATGTCAATTAAGTTGGCTGGTGCCTTCTATTCAAAGCCTGAGGGCCTAGCCAATGAGCGTTGAGCCAAGATAAATTATTTCTACAAAGAGACTACCAAAGAAAAATTCAGATTGGATATTTTTTTTACAACACAAAATGAAGAAATTCAATAGGAAGATCATTACAATTTAGACAAAAAAAAGATAAAATCAATGAAAACAAAATGTCAAATTATATACAGATTTGTATCTATCCTTAGGGCGTAGAGGGCCCTGACGGTTCCCCACTGATTTCAAACAAACAGACATAGCTAAAAAACAATGAACAAATGACAATTACAAGTTAACTTAGTTTTAAAGAGCACAATCTTGTCTTTAATATGACACCACATTCATGTCAAAAGGAATTACACTAATTTTGTCTTCCATATATAAAAAAAGTACTTAAATTGTAGTACATTTGACTAAATTACTCACTCAAAATGTACCAAGTACTATATATTATACGTCTAAATATTATTTACATATAAATAATCCAAAATGTGACCAGATATATTCAGAAAGTATTTCAAAACCCATACAAAGTAGGCTATTTGATTGACATCGATTCTTACTTCTGTGACAATGTAAAATACCAACAACTATTCAGAGACTATTTCAAAATCTAGGTAACCTCTCTCAATAAGATTTAGTACAGACCAGGCCTGACACAAAATGTAGAAATGGTAGCCTAGTTTTACAACAATTCAGTGAATTCAACAAGTATTAGATAGAGACAGATGAAGGGAGGAGAAGATACAAAACACAACAACTGTTCAGAGACAATAAAAGATTTGTAGGACAAATTCATATTTCACACTGTCAGTTTTAGTGTTTGCATTTAGTCTACAACATGTCATGGAACTTCAGGAAGCACGGCCCAATCCTGCAAAGTAGCACAGAACACGTAGAACACCTAAAGAAGGTTTCTACACATCTCCCACTCTTTGCCCTGCGTTCACTCCGGATGCACACCACACACCCTCTCTTATGCCCTTCAAACGTCACCTGGCTTCAACTGTACCTGGGGGATAATAGATTGACATAGGCTAGTGCTTTTGCTGTTCGTCAGGCCTACTCATCTTGACAGCTGACGAAAAGTAAATGTGGACAGTTCTTCCAATATCTTCAATATGCACCTCGGAATTGGATAAGGACACGTGCATTTATGTCCCCGATGTGTCTGTCTTCACTTGTAGCCTGTGAGAAAGACCCGGTCACATGATGGAGAGCCATGTCAGTGAGAGGTGCTTCGGAGCATGCAGCACTCAGGGAGAAGGGCACAACGCAGCACTCCGGGCCAAGGGCACAATGGCCACTGGCCGCAGTAGGCATGGATTCGTTTAGGGTGCATTACAGCCACACAAAGGGGATGCCGCCGTGAAATTCTAGGTATTATCAAGTGCTTTTTCAAATTGTGAATGAGAGACTGAGTGTGTACAGCCTGCGCAAAAAAACAAAGCAGAGCTCATGCCTTTCAAGCAACCTTTTTCAAATCATCATTAGAGTCGCATCATGCAGCCTTACAATGTATTAGAAATCAAAACATATAGCCCAACGTTTGTAGAACAACTAAAGTTATATTAATACATCAAAATTAAGAAGATAGGAGTATCTACTTCTTTGTTAATCGCTCCAAACAGAATAGCCGCATGTGCGCACTCCCTCAAATCGACTGGAGAAAATATCTATTTAATTCAGCTTTGTTCAATTGTATTCTTCATACAAAAATTTGGAATAAAATAATGCCACGGAATTCGAAGCAAATCTTGTTTGCTAAATTAATTACTGTAGCGCACAGCCATTTGGCATAGCTAGATCAGGACATAACATAAGGACAATGTAGAGTATGCTATTTTGTTCTTCTGAAATAGACTACCCACAACGTAATTACATGTTTTGGGAACATTCACAAAACCAGTTTTGGTTTGCTGGGCAAGAGCCCAAGAATGCGCCCATTTCGAAGAATCTATTTCAGGAGAAGTCGCTCTAACTGACATTTCAGAACCATGGTAGTGGATAGCGCCACTCTGCAGCGGGCCGCTCTCAGCCCCCAACAGCTATCATAATAAGGAAGACTGTGAGCTGCTAGAACAGATAAATGTTTGGCACGGTCAGGGGCAGACCTGCAGGACGAATTAATGTGATTTGGATATTTCCCCAAGTTTTAGACAATAGGGAATACAACCTTGATTTGATTTAACTGCAAGTACTGTTTCAAGACTCCTGAATTATACACCACATAGACTAAAGTGAAACCAGACGCCATATAAGGTAGTCTGTCTCTGTTTTGTCTCAGCAGTGCCGCTTCATGTTTCAGGTTCTTTAGTCAATGTTCAGTTTTATCTTAGCATAGTCTTGTAAAACGTGTTATTTTGCTCATATTACTGTAAATTCTGAACTTCTTCAAAGTAAAATGTTCACATGCAATGATTCGTGATGTCAAAAGGCATGTTTCAGCTGAGTGAGTTGTGTTTATCGCGGTCCACAGGACTTTTCGCTGAACCAACCACTTCATAAATTAATTATGTTAGAACTGTGCGTGTGAAAGAATCTCACTTTCTTGCCTTCCTACCTGTTTGAAACATTTGTGATGGATGAAAAATAAATTCCCTTGCTGTGACAGGGTATGAGAGGCCTTGTACTTCACCCTCCATCCCTGTTCCTTAGAGATTGGGGGAGTTGAATCAAGATGATTAACAAATTAGGGGAGAACTGTACAATACCACTGGATGCGAGACACAGTCTTCAACCAAACTGGACCTGATCCGCTGCAGAACCAAGTGCTACCAAAGAATCTCTCTCTCTCCCTCTCTCTCTGTCTCTCACAAACCACAGCAAGTGTCAACTCCCTCCTCCCAGGACCTCAGACCAAACATTGTCTCTCTTCCTATGTGGCTTTCTGTCATTCATGGATTCATTTTGAATTGTATATGGACCTCAATCTGAAAACACAAACTCAATGCATTCATGCTCGGGTAGAATGTCTTACGAACCGTAGTAAAGGAGACATGAGACATGACGAAAGACGTTGACAGGAATAGAGAGTACGCATTCTGGACACCTCAGACTGAGTTCACCTACAGTAAATGTGTTCACTTCAGCCTAATCAAGTCACTCAAACTTCATAATGTGGTTACATTATTTTTAAATGGTTTTGATGTTCTCATGACAGTGTTCAGTAAGGGAGATGATTTAAACAATGAAGCGCATGCATGCCCCCCCCCACACACACACTAACACAAACTCCTGAAATCGAGAACATTATTTTTCTAAATATGAAATTATCAACTGAACCTGCCCCAAAATATCTAAACGTGCAGAAGCGGAATTGCAATATAGAACGTTCTTCTAGATGAGATAGGAATTGGAATTGGATGTGCTGCTGTCTTGTCTGTTGTGTTCATGAATGTGCATATTCCTTACCCGTTTGCGCAAATTGCAAGTGAGAATTAGGTTGCGGGAGAATGTGTTGGCAAAAGCACTGTAGAACTGCAACACTTTCAGCAGAGCATCTCTCCGAATGACATGCAAGTCACAGTAGGTGAGAGCCCGCACATTGGCACAAGCATGTGCCAGATTGGCTTCCTTCCAGAAGACATCCCCAAACACATCTCCCTTACCTGGGGAAAAAGAAAAGTAGCATTACTCACCCAAAAACTATTTGTTGGTTTCCATCCAATTGGTGACAGATTTTCATGCAAGTATTAAAAAATTGTCATGAAGAAAATATGCAAAATTTCCCACCAGTGGTGTGTTTCCACCAAACATACTTTTTGCAGATAAAAATCAGTGCTTGATGAAGTAGTGTACACACAAATACAAATCTAAAGTTCAATGTGTCTCCATCGCATTTTCAACTCTACCGATAGTTTTGTCACACAACTATTGCGTTAAATAGCAAATGTGTGTACTCCGATCTTGGCACATGCACTTTAGCCAACAGCTCACAGATACAGTGCGGGTAGGCTGTCCGGGTAGGCTAGTTTACATTATGAGATTATTCTGATAGTCAAGCATCGATCATTATGTCACCAGAATAAGACCCTCAATATTTATTGTAAAGGACCATCAAACTCATCACCGTGCACTTCATCGTAACTTATTTCAAGTGTAACCTAAAAAACTCGTAGTGTGAGGACCACACACAATATCATCGCGTGACTCCAAGTTTATTTCGATATGATGGTTATTATATAAATATTTGTGTATAAAGGCATTTCCACCAAGTGTTGCTTTGCCACCCTCTCCACCTTTTCAAACTTAAAGGCCTGGTGCAGTCAAACAGGTGATTTTGCTGTGTTTATATACTGTATATGTCCAAACTATGAGGTTGTAATAATACGGTGAAATTGTGAAAATTATGATAATGCCCTTTTAGTGTAAGAGCTATTTGGAAAGACTGTCTGAAATTTCAGGAGTTTTGGCCTGCCTGGTGACAGTTAATAGACCAATAAGAAAGCGAGTTCCAAACCTCTCTGCCAATAACATTTCATTTTCAGTTTTCCCCTCCCTGCTCAGACCACACCTAGAGCAAAATTCTTGCTTGAGAAATGGCTCTTTGCTGTTTCTACTTAATTACCCAGAAATGATTTTATATTGAGATCAAAAGAGATGCATTGGGCCTTTAAGCACAGTGAGAGAGCACAGTGATTGTTGTGTGTGTAGTTTATCCACAATTCAAAATCTAGAACCTGGTAGAGGTAACACTTCAGGGAGTTTTAACGGTAACTCATACAAGGTACATTTACAGTGCATTCGGAAAGTATTTGGACCCCTTGACTTTTTCCACAGTTTGCTAGGTTACAGCCTTATTCTAAAATGTATTAAATTGGGTTTTTGCCCCTCATCAATCTACACACAATACCCCATTATGACAAAGCAAAAACAGGTTTTCAGGCATTTTTGCAAATGTATAAAAAAAAGCAGAAATATCACATTTACACAAGCATTCAGACTCTTTACTATGACGCTACAAGCTTGGCACACCTGTATTTGGGGAGTTTCTCCTATTCTTCTATGCAGATCTTCTCAAGCTTTGTCAGGTTGGATGGGGAGTGTCACTGGCCAGCTATTTTCAGGTCTCTTCAGAGATGTTCGATCAGGGTCAAGTCCAGGCTCAATGACATTCAGAGAATTGTCCCGAAGCCACTTCTGCGTTGTCTTGGCTGTGTTCTTAGGGTCGTTGTCCTGTTGGAAGGTGAACCTTCGCCCCAGTCTGAGGTCCTGAGCACTCTGGAGCAGGTTTTCATCAAGGATCTCTCTGTACTTTGCTCAGTTCCTCCTTCCCTCAATCCTGACTAATCTCCCAGTCCCTGCCGCTGAAAAACATCCCAACAGCATGATGCTGCCACCACCGTTCTTCACCGTAGGGACGGTGCCAGGTTTCATCCAGACGTGACGCTTGGCATTCGGGTCAAAGAGTTTAAAGAGTCCTTTAGGTGCCTTTTTGGCAAACTTCAAGTGGGCATTCATGTGCCTTTTACTGAGTAGTGGCTTCCGTCTGGCCACTCTTCCATAAAGGTCTGATTGGTGGAGTGGTGCAGAGATGGTTGTCCTTCTGGAAGGTTCTCCCATCTCCACAAAGGAACTCTGGAGTTCTGTCAGAGTGACCATTGGGTTTTTGGTCACCTCCCTGACCAAGGCCCTTCTCCCTCGATTGTTCAGTTGGCCAGGCGGCCAGCTCTAAGTAAAGTCTTAGTGGTTAAAAACTTCTTCCATTTAAGAATGATGGAAGCCACTGTGTTCTTGGGGACCTTCAATGCTGCAGACATTTTTTGGTACCCTTCCCCAGATCTGTGCCTTGACACAATCCTGTCTCGGAGCTCTATGGACAATTCCTTCGACCTCATGGCTTGGTTTATGCTCAACTGTGGGACCTGGGACCTTATATAGACAGGTGTGTGCCTTTCCAAATCATGTCCAATCAATTGAATTTACCACAGGTGGACTCCAATCAAGTTGTATAAACATCTGAAGGATGATAATTGTAAACACGATGCACCTGAGCTCAATTTTGAGTCTCATTGCAAAGGGTCTGAATACTTATGTAAATAAGGTATTTCATTATTTATTTTTTGAATAAATTAGCAACAGTTTTAGAATAAGGCTGTAACGTAACAAAATGTGGAAAAAGTCAAGGGGTCTGAATACTTTCCAAATGCACTGAATTTGTAAGATTCCCTGCTGTTCAATGGTTATTGTATTGATTCTTGAAGATTATAATTCATAGGCAGTGTTTAAAAAGCTGTCCGCCGGCATTGAACATAACATTTTTAAAAAGCCGCCGGTTACGATGATTGGTCCATCAGAGCCTTCCGAGACGAGGGACAGGTCTGTGGTGACAAGCAAATACATCTACTGTCACGACTCCTGCCGAAGTTGCCTCTACCCCTTGTTCGGGCATGCTTCGGCGATCGTCGTCACCGGCTTTCTAGCCACTGCCGCTCTCTCACTCATTATTCCATTTGTCATGTCTTGTCATTACGCACACCTGGTTCTCATTTCCCCTCATTACTTCATGTATATATGTTCCCTCTGTTCCCTCATGTCCTTGTCGGATATTGTTTATTTGTGAACGTGTTATCACCGTTGTGTTGTATTGAACAGTTGTACTTATTTCCTGTTCGGACTTTGTATGCGTGAGTTGGATATTAAAGTCATCCTTGAGTTCACGCTACCTCCTGCGCCTGGCTCTCTATAATATATTCACGCCATCACAGAATATCCGACCGATCAAATGGAGTCAGCAGGAGCTAATAATATGACCGGGGTAGTGGAGAGAGTGAGGGAGCACTCCACCATGCTCACCAGCCTAGGAGAGGCGATGGATCGGGTTCTCCAGGCTGTCCAGCGTTTGGAACACAACCGACCAGACAGTGGAGCCTCACCGTTAGCGCATACGGTGCCATCTAACAGAGGTATCCACACTCCACCACAACCTACCGGACGAATACACATTTCCCTTCCCCGGGAATACGACGGAACCGCCGCCCAGTGCCAGGGGTTCCTGCTTCAGTTAGAGCTGGCATTCAGCACTATATCCCCTCCTCCGTCGGACCGTGAGAAGGTATCTGCCCTCGTCTCCTGTCTAACTGGGAAAGCCCTGGAGTGGGCCAACGCAACTTGGAGAGAGGGAACAGCGTTGGACAACTTCGGGGAGTTCGCCCGCCACTTCCGAGACGTTTTCGACCATCCACCAGAAGGAAGAGAGGCGGGTGAACGCCTTTTCCACCTACGACAGGGGACGAGGAGTGCACAGGATTTCGCGCTGGAGTTCCGGACGTTAGCGGCCGGGTCAGGGTGGAATGAGCGGGCCCTCATTGACCATTTCCGTTGCAGTTTGCACGAGGACGTCCGTCGAGAGCTAGCCTGCCGGGACGCCACGCTTAGTTTTGACCAGCTCGTGGATATGGCAATAAGACTGGACAATCTGCTGGCATCTCGCGGACGTCCAGTGGGGGGTCCGCTCTTACCACCCTTATCCACACCAGATCCAGTCCCAATGGAAATGGGTGGAACGGCCGTTCGGAATCGTCGCGGGAGTCGGGTCCAGTGTTCATCCTGTGGTCGCCATGGACATTCGGCGACGCGTTGTTTCCAGAGTACTGGGTATAGAGGCGGCAGGCAGGACACTCTGGCATCACCCCAGGTAACAGCGCACCACACTTACCCAGAGTCCTCTGTTACACACCTCTACATTCCAGTGTCATTTCCTGAATTTTGTGCTATTCCCCAGTGTAAGGCGCTAGTCGATTCAGGCGCAGCTGGAAATTTTATGGATAGTACTCTAGCTAGTAGATTAGGGATCCCGCTTACGCCCATGTCCATCCCCATTCCCATTCAAGCGTTAGATAGTTGACCGTTAGGGTCTGGGTATGTTAAGGAGACCACAGGAGACATAGTAATGATCACCCAGGAGAATCATAAGGAAAAAATAAAATTCTTCATTATTGATTCTCCTGCATTCCCGGTGGTACTAGGACTGCCCTGGTTAAGTACTCACAATCCCACCTTTTTGTGGAAACAGAGGGCTCTAACGGGGTGGTCATCAGAGTGTCCGGGGAGGTGTGTAGGTGTTTCCGTTGGTGCAACCACGGTGGAGAGTCCAGAGAATGTCCCCACCGTGCGCATTCCCCCCGAATACCTAGATTTGGCTCAAGCCTTCTCTAAGAAAAAGGCTAATAAATTACCACCTCATCGCCCAGGGGATTGTGCGATAAACCTCAAGGTAGACGCTGTACTTCCCAGGAGTCATGTGTATCCCCTGTCGCAGGTAGAGACGGAGGCTATGGAAACATATGTCTCTGAGTCCCTACGACAGGGGTTCATACGGTCCTCTACTTCACCCGCCTCCTCGAGCTTCTTTTTTGTGAAGAAGAAGGATGGTGGTTTGCGCCCATGCATTGATTACCGCGCCCTCAACCAGATCACAGAAAGGTATAGTTACCCTCTACCTCTCATCTCATCGGTGATTGAATCAATGCATGGGGCGCGCTTCTTCACTAAACTAGATCTCAGGAGTGCGTACAATTTGGTTCGTATCCGGGAGGGAGATGAGTGGAAAACGACATTTAGTACCACTTCAGGTCACTATGAATATCTAGTCATGCCATACGGGTTGATGAATGCACCATCAGTCTTCCAATCTTTTGTTGACAATGTTTTCAGGGACATGTTCGGTTGCGGGGTGGTAGTATACATCGATGACATTCTGGTGTATTCCGCTACACGCGCCGAGCATGTTTCCCTAGTCCGTAAAGTACTTGGAAGACTGCTGGAGCATGACCTGTATGTCAAGGCAGAAAAATGTCTGTTTTTCCAACAGTCCGTTTCCTTCCTTGGATACCACATTACCACCTCCGGGGTGGAGATGGAGAGTGACCGCATTTCAGCCGTGCGTAATTGGCCGACTCCCACCACGGTTAAAGAGGTACAGCGGTTTTTAGGGTTTGCCAATTTCTACCGGAGGTTTATCCGAGGCTTTGGCAAGGTGGCGACTCCCATTACTTCACTGTTAAAGGGGGGTCCGTCCCGTCTGCGCTGGTGCGCTGCGGCGGACAGGGCATTCAGGCAGCTGAAGGCTCTTTTCACCGCGGCCCCGGTGCTGGCCCATCCGGATCCCTCTTTGCAGTTCATAGTAGAGGTGGACGCGTCCGAATCAGGGGTAGGAGCAGTCTTATCCCAACGATCGGGCACGCTACCTAAGCTCCGTCCCTGTGCCTTCTTCTCAAAGAAGCTCAGCCCGGCGGAGCAAAACTATGATGTAGGTGATCGGGAGTTGTTGGCTGTAGTCAAGGCTTTGACTGTGTGGAGACATTGGCTTGAGGGGGCTAAACACCCTTTCCTCATCTGGACTGACCACCGTAACCTGGAGTACATCCGGGCAGCAAGGAGGCTGAATCCTCGTCAGGCCAGGTGGGCCATGTTTTTCACACGTTTTCACTTCACCATCTCCTATATTCCAGGGACTAAGAACATTAAGGCAGACGCACTGTCTCGGCTGTACGACAAAGAGGAGAGGCCCATGGATGACACCCCCATACTACCGGCCTCCTGCATTATAGCGCCGGTGGTATGGGCGCTGGACGCGGACATTGAACAGGCATTGCACACAGAGCCAGCTCCACCGTCCTGTCCCGCTGGACGTCTGTACGTGCCGTCTGCTGTCCGTGACCGGCTCATCTATTGGGCCCACACGTCACCCTCCTCTGGTCATCCCGGTATCGGTCGGACAGTGCGCTGCCTTTCTGAGAAATATTGGTGGCCCACCTTGGCTAAGGATGTCAGGGTGTATGTCTCCTCCTGCTCGGTGTGCGCCCAGTGTAAGGCACCTAGACACCTTCCCAGAGGTAAATTACTTCCTTTACCTATTCCACAACGGCCATGGTCACATTTGTCAATAGACTTCATGACAGACCTTCCACCTTCTCAGGAGAACACCACAATCCTGGTCGTTGTGGATCGATTCTCCAAGTCCTGCCGCCTCTTGCCTCTGCCCGGTCTCCCCACGGCCCTGCAGACTGCGGAGGCCCTATTCACTCATGTCTTCCGGCACTACGGGGTACCAGAGGATATAGTGTCTGATCGGGGCCCCCAATTCACATCTAGGGTGTGGAAAGCATTTATGGAACACCTGGGGGTCTCCGTCAGCCTTACCTCTGGGTTTCACCCCGAATCTAACGGGCAGGTGGAGAGGGTAAATCAGGATATAGGTAGGTTCTTAAGGTCCTACTGCCAGGACCGGCCGGGGGAGTGGTCGACGTACCTGCCATGGGCTGAAATGGCACAGAATTCCCTCCGTCACTCCTCTACCAACCTAACCCCATTTCAGTGTGTGTTAGGTTACCAGCCGGTTCTGGCACCGTGGCATCGGAGCCAGACCGAAGCCCCTGCGTTGGATGAGTGGTTCCGTCATGCGGAGGCGACATGGGAAGCTGCCCATGTTCATCTCCAGCGGGCAGTATGTCGACACAAAATAGGCGCGGACCGTCACCGCAGTGAGGCCCCAGTATACACACCGGGTGATCGGGTCTGGCTCTCGACCCGGAACCTACCTCTCCGCCTGCCATGCCGGAAGCTGAGCCCGCGGTTTGCAGGGCCATTCAAAGTCCTGAGGAGAGTAAACGAGGTTACTTACAGGTTAAAACTCCCTCCCGATTACCGTATTAACCCATCGTTTCATGTGTCTCTCCTCAGGCCGGTGGTGGCTGGTCCGCTCCAGGAGTCTGAGGTGCGGGAGGTCCCCCCACCCCCGTTGGACATCGAAGGGGTCCCGGCGTACTCCGTTCGTTCCATCTTGGATTCGAGACGTCGGGCGGGGGGCCTTCAGTACCTCGTGGAGTGGGAGGGGTATGGCCCGGAGGAGAGGTGCTGGGTGCCGAGGGGGGATGTTCTCGACCATTCCCTATTACGGGACTTCCACCGTCGCCGCCCAGAGCGCCCGGCGCCTCGCCGTCCGGGCCGTTCCCAAAGCCGGTGTCGGAACGCAGCTGGAGCTGCGCGTCAAGGGGGGGGTACTGTCAAGACTCCTGCCGAAGTTGCCTCTACCCCTTGTTCGGGCATGCTTCGGCGATCGTCGTCACCGGCTTTCTAGCCACTGCCGCTCTCTCACTCATTATTCCATTTGTCATGTCTTGTCATTACGCACACCTGGTTCTCATTTCCCCTCATTACTTCATGTATATATGCTCCCTCTGTTCCCTCATGTCCTTGTCGGATATTGTTTATTTGTGAACGTGTTATCACCGTTGTGTTGTATTGAACAGTTGTACTTATTTCCTGTTCGGACTTTGTATGCGTGAGTTGGATATTAAAGTCATCCTTGAGTTCACGCTACCTCCTGCGCCTGGCTCTCTATAATATATTCACGCCATCACATCTACAGACAGTCAGCAACAACACAGTTCACAGTAGGCTCGAGTGGACCAATCACCGTAATCAGCGGCTTTTTAACCCATTGTGTTCAATGCCGGCCAACATTGGGGACAGTTCACCAAATGTAAAACGTTAGCATTTGGAACAGTGGCCAGATTAGCGTTAAACTCCACCTACCAAAATTCCCCCTGCTAGATTTTGAACTGTGGAAAAACTACACACACAACAAATGTTTCTTTCTTTTTATGATCCTGTTTTGTATTTTGTCTTTGTATTTCCTATTTGTTGATTGCCTATCGTATTCGTAACTTTGTATTCTGCAGAGATCATTTGAAAAATAGACCTTGTTCTTAACATGACTCCCTGTCAAAATAAAGATAAAACATGTTTTGGTTTTTATATATATATAAATAAAACATAGATATCTCTCATAACTTCCATAGACTGCTTACAGGGTGAACTACCCCCTTAAACACTGCCTAACTTTGCCTTGCCTATAATAACAATAATTTAAACAAAAATATATTGCTTCAAAATGTCAATTTAATTGACTGTCATTCCATGAACAGCACTCTCAGGGTATTTTAAGACAAACATACGTGCTCCTCTCAGTTTAATCATTAATGGATTCAGAATTTATCAGGGGTGCCACAGACCCCAGGGGTGCTTACCTAGAATGGCGATGACCTCGTCGTCCTGAATAACTTCCAGTGACCCGGATATTACAAAGCAAAGGGTATCCACACTTTCGCCAGCATGGAATATGAGGTCTCCTGGGGCGCAGTGTGTGGTTTGGAACTCAACAGCTAGAGAGCGCAAGCAGCCATCACTGGCCAGTCGAAATGCTGGATGCTCATTGAACACCTGTCTATTAAGGTGGACACAGATGTCTGCTCGCATATCTTTGGGACAGATGGACAGGACCTGAAAGGGTACAAGAGCACAATTTGGTCACACTAACACTGGGACAGTGTTAAAAACAAGTTACAGAGCATTCAACAAGAGCAAGTTAAAAATTATAAATAAGCTTTAGGTCAGGGTGTCATATTTATTTTGCCCCAGGGGCCACATTCGTGGCTTGCCACCAAACTGTAAAAACAAATACTCCTGTATCTATAATTTGGGGTATTTTTATGTTTCCTGACTGTTTAGCTTTTTTAAGGCTTGTTAGTGGACGAGACACAGTGAATAGATACAGTGCCTTCGGAAAGTATTCAGACCCTTGACTTTTTCCACATTTTGTTACGTTACAGCCTTATTAAAAAATGTATTAAATAAATGATAAATGTTTTTCCCCAGCAATCTACACACAATACCCAATAATGACAAAGCAGAAATGTTTGCAAAACATTAAAAACAGAAATACCTTATTTACATAACTATTCAGCCCCTTTGCTATGAGACTCAACATTTTGTATCCTGTTTCCTTTGATTATCCTTTAGATGTTTGTACAACTTGATTGGAGTACACCTGTGGTAAATTCGATTGATCGGAAATGATTTGGGAAGGCACTAACCTGTCTATATAAGGTCCCACAGTTGACAGTGCATGTCAAAGCAAAAACCAAGCCATGAGGTCGAAGGAATTGTCCATAGAGCTCCGAGACAGGATTGTGTCGAGGCACAGATCTGGGGAAGGGTAGCAAAAAATGTCTGCAGAATTAAAAGGTCCCCAAGAACACAGTGGCCTCCATCATTCTTAAATGGAAGATGTTTGGAACCACCAAGAGTCTTCCTAGAGCTGAGCAATCTGGAGAGAAGGGCCATGGTCAGGGAGGTGACCAAGAACCTGATGGCCAGACGGAAGCCACTCCTCAGTAAAAGGCACATGACAGCCCGCTTGGAGTTTGCCAAAAGGCACCTAAAGACTCTCAGATCATGAGAAACAAGATTCTCTGGTCTGACGAAACCAAGATTGGACTCTTTGGACTGAATGCCAAGCGTCACGTCTGGAGGAAACCTGGCCCCATCCCTATGGTGAAGCATGGTGGTGGCAGCATCATGCTGTGGGGAAGTTTTTCAGCGTCAGGGACTGGGAAATTAGTCAGGATCAAGGCAAAGATGAACGGAGCAAAGTACAGAGAGATCCATGATGAAAACCTGCTCCAGAGTGCTCAGGACGTCAGACTGGGGGCGAAGATTCACCTTCCAACAGGACAACGACCCTAAGCACACAGCCAAGACAGCTCAGGAGTGGCTTTGGGACAAGTGGCGCAGTGGTCTAAGACACTGCATCTCAGTGCTAGAGGCATCACTACAGACACCCTGGTACGAATCCAGGCTGTATCACAACCGGCCGTGATTGGGAGTCCCATAGGGCGGCGCACAATTGACCTAGCGTCGTCTGAGTTTGGTTGGTGTAGGCAGTCATTGTAAATAAGAATTTGTTTTTAACAGACTTGACTAGTTAAATAAAGGTTAAATAAAAAATAAATAAGTACCTGAATGTCGTTGAGTGGCCCAGCCAGAGCCCGGACTTGAACCTGATTGAACATCTCTGACAGAGCTTGAGAGGATCTGCAGAGAAGAATAGGAAACTCCCCAAATACAGGTGTGCCAAGCTTGTAGCGTCATACCCAAGAAGACTCAATGCTGTAATCGCTGCCAAAGGTGCTTCAACAAAGTACTGAGTAAAGGGTCTGAATACTTATGTAAATATGATATTTCCGTAATTTTTAATAAACTAGCAAACATTTCTAAAAACCTGTTTTTGCTTTGTCATGTTGGGTTATTATGTGTAGATTGATGAGGGAAAAAAAACGATTGAATATATTTTAGAATAAGGCTGTAACAAAATGTGAAAAAGGTCAGGGGGTCTGAATACTTTCCGAAGGCACTGAATACTGTGTGATTCCCTGATATTACACACTGAATCCTGTACATTGTACTATGCTGGTGAGAATCACATTGGCGTGTTCCATATCACCACACCAGCCTTGAAAAGAAAAAGAGTTCTCAATTCAAGCAAATCAAAATCAAATTGAATTTCATTTGTCACATGTGCCGAATACAAACGTGTTAAGAAAAAAAATATTTACTAAATAAACTAAAGTAAAAAAATAAAAGAGCAACAATAAATACTATGGAGGCTATATAGATAGATAGATAGATAGATAGATAGATAGATAGATAGATACATAGATAGGTACTTTATTTATCCCCCGGGGGGGAAATTTCATTATACAGGCGGTACCGATACCGAGTCAATATGTGGGGGGTACAGGTTAGTTTAGGTAATTTAGTTAATATGTACATGTAGGTAGGGGTAAAGTGGACTATGCACAGATAACAAACAGCAAGGTTATAGCACAGTGACCGGAACTGACTTTAAAGGTCATTTTCAGATTAAGCCGACATTTGCAGCATTTATCGGAATGCGATCACTGCGAACCCGGGAACATTGCCTTTAAAAGCTGCATTATTGACAGCTTTATGGACTGAATTCCAGCCTATGTATTTAAAATATATTCAATGGAATCCCAGTGTCCTCATGTTGTAAAACCTATATATTTACAGTTGAACACTTATGGGAGATTCTGGAGCGTTGCCTGAGACAGCGTTTTCCACCATCATCGACAAAACACAAAATTATGGAATTTCTCTGGAAGAATGTTCTCACATTTTTATTTCACCTTTATTTAACCAGGTAGGTCAGTTGAGAACAAGTTCTCATTTGCAACTGCGACCTCCAATAGAGTTCCAGACACTTGCAGAATCTATCTGAAGCTGTTCTGGCAGCTCGTGGTGGCCAAACGCCCTATTAAGATACTTTATTTTGGTGTTTCCTTTATTTTGGTAGTTACCTTTAGGTAAAACAGCCTTTAGATTTGATGCGCCACATACATGGAATGTATTTCAGGACACTAAGATTAGACTGTATAGTACCTTTCAGTCATTTCAGGGCATTGGTGGGAGACCAGTTCACAGAGTACGGTACGTGTTTTTTTTAATTTACTTCTGATATCTTGATTGGCTGGGGAAACTGACAGGGAAACTGTTTGGTTGATTGCATTTCGTATTAATACTGCATTTCGTATAAAACCGATTTGTTTTTTCTTCAGGGTTCATTTGTAAAAGAGACTTGCGTATCAATATAACTCCCAAGTGGCCGCAGTGGTCTAAGACGCTACATCTCAGTGCTAGAGGCGTCACTACAGACAACCTGGTTCGAATCCAGACTGTATCACAACCGGCCATGATTGGGAGTTTCATAGGGTGGCACACAATTGGCCCAGCGTCATCCGAGTTTGGCCGGTGTAGGCCATCATTTGTTCTTAACTGACATGCCTAGTTAAATAAAGGTTAAATAAAAACATATAAATAAATAACTCTGTTGAAATAAAGGTTAAATAAAGTCTGGTGAGTTAGCAGATAAGTCAGGTTGCTGACAACCAAGCGATTGTGAGTTCAAATTGAGGTCCCAAGTGTGCTCACAGTGGATAATTATTACTGTCTAGTTGAACATGCACAATGTATGTCATATTAATAGTGTAATGCAAACCACAGCTTTCTTAAAGGCTCCAGTAACCTAATGTTGTAGGAACTTTCTGTTAACTTGATGTTCATATAACCATTAGCCACTGATGTTCATATGATGTACTTGATGTGCCGTATGTCCATTAATTAACATTTCAAATTGTAGGCACGTCAAAAACAAACATTCTTGGCACTTTCCCTCCAAATGTTCTTATATTCATTGTCTGTGTGCCATGGAAGAAACTTTTTTCCCGTGAGAATTTAAAAACATGAATTTGATGTTCCCATAGTAACGTTAGCTGTTGACCAAGTTGTAACCTGATTGGAATGTTCCCTAAAGGTTTGGGAGTTTGTCCAAACCACTACTTAACCCCAATTAACTTAAGCGCAATAAACCATCCATTTCATTCATTCCTGACCATTGGCTATGCTCCCAGTCGCTCGCCAGTGCGTAAACTTAATGGAGGTGTACAATATCTGTGACCACTATCCTACACAGAATGAGACCATAAGTTGGACAACACTTTATGTTAAATCAATACTGTCTGTTCTGTTTAATGTACACTCCTTCAGCGTGGCAATAAAGACGATGAATCAGAAAATCTGTTACATTCCGACTGGTATAATTATGTTTAGTAATGACATGACCCAAGAGTTGAGCTTTCCCTGCATTCAGACACGATAAAAAGCATTCCTGTCATACTTATCAAAGCAGAACCAGCATGAACTACCATATACAGTAGAGTGTGTATTCCTACTCCTGTTCGTATTGCCCAGCGTAGCTAAATCTATTTTAGCTGTTTTGCATTTCGTAGTTGTATATTTTTGTAATTACAGGGCTCATCTGTAAAAGAGACCATGGTCTCAGCATGACTCCCTGTCAAAACAAAGGAATTTTTTCCCCCAAAAAAATAATAATTGATTGACTTGATTTAATATGGTCTTAGGTATCTAATAATATTTTAGAATCAAGCATGATGTTTTCATGAAAAGCCTGGTTCCACATAATTTCCCCACTACTAAATGTGCACTTTGAGCAGGAACGAGATGGGCAGTGTTCAGCCATAGTCTTTGCATATTACTGTCACAGTGGAGACCGCCCTCGATGCCATAGCCATTTGCAGAGGAAAACCATGCATCAGCATAACATTTCCCAAGACTGCGCCAACAATTATTTAGTTCTCAGTCGCATTCCTTGTAATGGAAATGCAAAAAAGGACAAACAAATGAGGCTGTGAGTCCCATTAAGATGGCACCAATGTGCCAGTTTCAACGTTAGCATCACAGTGGAAAACTCAGATTCTCTACTGTCACAAACTAAATATCTCTACACTAGACCCTGAAACAGAGACAGGAGATCTAGGACTGCGAGAGCAATATAGTTTCTGACCACTTACCCTATCTGTGTCAATGCCCTTGGACATGGCCCAAGTAGAGACGATGTAATCCATGACCCTCTCACTCAGCCCCTTTGGCACCTGGTAAAGTTTGAGAAAGTCACGCACATTGTTGAGCATCTCGTGGTAACGGTTAGTGTTGGTGTACATCTGCTGGAAGATGGTGGTTACGTTCCCAAAGATGGTGGCATACAGTAGGGCTGGAACACAAATAGGCAGAGGGAGGGGTTATTAGCGATATGCATTGCAAGAATGATGTGGTGTGTGCTTGAGTGTTCCAATGCTGGAGTGCAGCTTACATAGGTGGTAGTGAAGCCATTTGCAGCATATATAAACATGTCAGCGCATTAAGTAATCATGGGTTATGGCACTTACCTCAGTCATTGCTGTAAGAGGATAACTAGCTTATAAATAAATTAATTTACTTTGGTTTCAGGATCATAATTTGAAAACAAATTCTGATATTTTTTCCACTAATTGGTCTTTTGACCAATCACATTAGATATTTTCGCATCAGATCTTTTTCAGAGTTGATCAAATTGGTCAAAAGACCAATTAGTGAAAAAATATCAAAATTGGGCTGCCTGTCTAAACGTAATCCAAACAAACCACAACGACTAACATCGAACTGCACTTTACTTTTATAAGCAATTTCCCTGACATTTGTGGAGATCCGATTCTAGGTAAATGGATGACGGCTCAAGCATAAAGTCTTTTTAAAAGTCAGGTGCAGTGTGGTTTGCGCATTGCAGTTCGTTTGAATCCCAGCCTAATTTATTCCTCCCACAGCCAATTAACTAGCTTTGCTTCATGTCTGCCTGTAAAAATTATGATGTGGCTTAAGTTATGTTCGGAGTGAAAACCAGAGTCAGGGCCAATTCACAATTGAGAATTGCTCTCTACTTCCAACTAAATTCTTGAATTTAAAATTAATTTGAATTGAAAGTGTGAACAGGATATGAAATTGAATTCAAATCAGAATTAGAGGAAATATAATTTAATTAAATAAAATTTAGTAAAAATTCAAATCCCTAATTTATTCCACACATCACTATTATGTATTTAATGAAATATAAGCTTACCAATACTATGTATAACATATTCAATTAAATTCAACTTTATTTATGCCTTGATTTATATTGGAAACGTGCCTGTGTGACAGAAGCCAAGTGTACTACTCTCAATATTAGTGTGAAAGCCACTTTTTATAAATTAGGACCCTAATTCATTCAAGAGGCGTACAGGGTATAATTATGTACGACAAGAGGGAATAAGAACTTGCTCAATTACTAGGGCCGGGACGATACCAGTATCGCGATACTTATTAGTACCAGTAGCAAGGAAACAAAACACAAAACAGATTTAATTAGGAAAACAGCCCTAATGTTGGGAACAAACATCATTATGTTGTCATCCAGAGTTACATTTATTTTCCAAGCTATATTGCACAACATTTTACATACAGCAGGTATTTAAAGGACCAGAGAGTGAGGTCTGTGTCGTGCTTTCCTTTTTACCATGGAAAATGTTTTGTGATACTGGTATCGTCACAGCCCTATCAATTACATGGATGTAAATCTTTGATCTTCATAAGTTACATCTTTGGATTCCCATGAGGACTGCAAATGTTTACTATAAGTCTCTGTGTTAAGAATATGGTGCAGTTCAGCGCCTCACAGGTACAGTAATTAACACTAATAAGGTATGGCACATGATAATGATGCAGAAGGCAGCAATGGGAGAGAATGTTTTTTTTTTTTTTACTGTTTTTCAACAGAACATTGTACAAGTGGCAGCAACATGCTGAATTGTGAGTACAACTTATATTTGAATATAAAAATTGACAATACTAACAAAAAAAAAGGATTACTAAATTAAAGGAGCAAAATACTAAATGAATGGTATGGATTACTAAACTGAGGGAAGGAATTACTAAATAAGTTGACTGAGAGAAGCTGCATCTGTGCACAGCTGCAAGGCACACAGAACATTGTTGCAGGTAAACATTGTTGAAATCCCTTGCAGTGGTCTGGGGTTCGATACAATGTATCAGTTTCATTTGCGGGCAAGTGTGACCTGCAACAACGTATCACTCCGATCCAACGCGGCCCACGCATCTAATAATTTGATATTAAACTGATTATGGCAATAGTCATGTAAACACTTCACTCTTCTTATTTTAATTGGCGTAAGGTCAAAATCGAAGTATGCATACGCTGATTAAAACACCTGGTTTCTGAGCAATATTTCTAACTATTAGGACATGTTTACATCTTATTCGGTGTTCCAGCAGTATATTTGATCTGCACATGTGCCAGCACCAGTAGTGTAAGTCACCCTGTTATGTGCAAGTGAAGTGAGTTTGGAAAAACTGAAGGTATGCATCTTATAAATAGTTTTCACATACTGTACAAACGTTATATATCCAAACTAATAATCAAATAGGCTTCGCAAAAATAACATGGTCGCTGTGGTAGAACATTTATTTTGATGATGTTCTGCATTTTTTTTAAAGTCCCATCAGATTTCAGATCTGTCCATGTAAACAGAATTATTAGGGAAATTGTTCTTCCTGCAAAGCATGTCAACTTTTTAAACAAACTATTATATTAATCTGACTATCCACAGCAATCGTATTATTGTGTGCATGGAATCGTACTCAGTGACGCACACAGGACAGGGAGAAAAAACACTACACAGGGGGAGCAGAGATGACTAACTTGCTAATCACAAGGATGCAGACAAAAACAAGGAAACAGGCAGTCCGACTTGAAGATCTTAAAGATGTTATTTTACGGTAGTTCATGATGAACTATTATCTTGGCCAGAAAGTTAGCATTTGGAGACAGTGGTCAGGTAAACAAAACCAAAGCATGGATTGCTGTCTTACCTTGTCTTACTGTAACTGAAAATCAAAATGTCATTTTGCAATTTGGGTAAACTATCCCTTTAACTTGCATCAGAAGTTTAATGTTGGCTAATTCACTTCGATATAAACACTCTCTGACACAGAAATGTGTTCGCAACTACCCGCATCTGACCCAGTATAGTGAGGGACCCAGTGTTCCCTCACTACAAGACCCAGGTGAATATATAGCTAGCCTATAACATTCTGAGGAACCATATGTTTGTTAGAGCTTGGTGAGAGCACGGTTGTCCAATGGTTATTTTGCAAACATGCATACAACCTTCCCACAACATTCTGGGAATGGTGCAGGATAATTGCTTGGCTTTGGAACATTCTCAGCACATTTAAGGAACATGATAAAACGTTTCCTAAATGGTCACATTTCAATTTCACATTTCCTACTGGTTATATATAAAGTAATGTTTTCAGAACGTTCAGAGAACGTTAAGAAACAATGTTGTTCTGTGGGAATTTCAGAAAACTTTAGTAACGTTCAGAGAACGTTCTAAGAATGAATTCCTGTTTCCTTTGAAATGGGGTCTGTTTGAATAGACTAAAATTAACAGCTTTGTCTGAGTAAAAAAAAACATGGCATACTAGCGCCATCCTGGCGCAGTGGACTGGTTCCATGGATAGAGAACAGTAGAGCATAGGTTCAAATCTCACTGATGCCGTGTCACAATAAAAAATACATGTGTTTAGATGATTAATGCCTAAGCAAATGAATTTCCATGTGTCCCTATCTGTGCTTGGAGTTCAAAACAGTTAACCTAAGCTAGCAGTATTATTGAAACATTCCGAGGAAGTTATTAAAAAACCTCACATTTTGAGAATGTTCTCAAAGTTATTTAATTACCTTCAAATAACCTATAATTTCTGTTCTCAGAACATTAATATAACCTCCCAGGAAATCATTCAGGGAATCATAGTAACCTCTCTGCAACCTAAAAATGAACGTTCCCAGAACAAGCAAAATGTTCACTTCTGTTCTCAGAACATAAAAAATGTTTTTTAGTTTTACCGGTCAGGAAACGTATTGCTTCATTCCCAGAACTAATGTGAAACCAAAAATGTACGTTCCCACAACTTCCAAGGAACCAAATGTGACAGCTGAGTATTGTTGTCTATTTGCACATCCATCTCAATAAGAAGCAGAAGACACAATAACAAACGGCCTCCAATTACACGAGCTAAAATGAGTAAATAGTGCATTTGCAAGCCTTGAGCATAAATAAAACTCTTGGGAACTGCATTTTAAATAGACAACAATTAGCTTTGCCATTACACTGTGTAACTCCCCTGTGAAGTACAAACATGTAGCCCTTAGATATAGACATGTCCTAATATAGAATGCACATTTGCTAAGCAGGAATACTGCATGCTGGAAGTTGCAATGACCCAAATGAGTCAGTTAGTATTGCTTATCATGAATTCTATCCACTCTGGGGAAAGAGGATAACCTCTACTCTGTTCCTTGGATGGTTTATCTAGCTAACTTGAGGAGTCTATGTTCATTTATCACATCTAGGCCTGCAGGCAGCCAGGCCCAATCCATTTCTGCCCCTCATTTTCTCCTTTCTGTCTTTCCTACTCTTTCCACCCTCACATCTTGCCGGGCCGTCATTGTAAATAAGAATTTGTTCTTAACTGACAAGCCTGGTTAAATGCAATGCTGGTGACAACTGCTCTGTGGATTGCTATACATTTGTAGTAGTTCTGACATGGGAGATGATACGATATTAATGTGCTTGCTGAAGGCAAGACCACTCTAGATTTCTTACATATTTGTATTATTTTTACTCTGCCCGCAATACCGCTTAAACGATTCAAGCTATAAACACAAAACCAACTTTTAAATGTGCAGATGGCCCCAGCTTAGATTGTTTACGAACATCTTTTTGATAGCATTTCTAAATGTTAAAAACGAAATGCGATTACATATTCGTTAATTTATATCATTTTTACTAATAACCCTCGTAAATAAATGTCTAGGGGGGTCTTTGCTTATGATCTCAGTGATCACTGCCCTATAGTGTGTAATAGAGTCACTAAACAAATAAAGTCTGATCCTCGTCTAATAAAGAATTTTTTGTTCGATTACAAATAACTTTTGAGTCTTGCGCTCTTGCCGTCGCGTCACCGGTGGATCGGATTGATTGGTTTAGTTACGGACTCACAGGGTTGGGACTCTACTGAAAATAAAGTGTCTCTCTTCTCTTATTCTGATCTTTGAGACAATATAATTATTTTGAGTTAAGCAAATATTATATCAGTGTGATTATGTTGTTCCAATTACATTTCTAAGGGACACAAACAAATAACAGGCTTCAGTTCTCTGTAGTTATTTCCAGTTTTCTGTATTTTGAACCTGTTTTGAAATTCTTAGTTGCCTCCGATTTAGGTACAGTAAAAGAGCCTTGAGTTTTTATGAGCCGCATACTTGGAACAAATTTCAAAATACCCTACGTTTGGACGCTCTAGTGCCTTTCTGGCATGTTGGGGTATTGGTAAAGAAACTGTTCTCCGACGAATGTACGTGTTTAATAAAAAAAATACATTTTATTTTTGTATTGTTGCATTTCTCATGCTTCTGCCTTTGTATCACTAGTCCCTTATGTACCTTATATTTTCAGATGTTTTGTGAAGCAGGGCGCCTTTTAAAGTATAATTGTAATGCAGTAAATCAGGGTGAACATTAAACACAGATTGAGAAGACATGCTACAATTGCCTTCTAATGGCTGGACTGGCATATGACTTGCTGATCTGAACCGGCAGAATTACATTCTCGTATTTTCAATTCTATTCCCTCTCCTTTTCAAGTAACTGTGTCCCATTCCAAGTCAATAACACACTATCATCACAGTGCAGTAACTGGGTCCCTGAGACAGTGGGAACTAAAGTCTCAGATTATTGTGCAATTGCTCTGTAATGGCAGATGATTTGTATGGATTGCCTTGGAACTCCTGATACATTGGTGGAGAGTCTTTCTGCAACGCCAGTAAAAGTACTCATATCCACCTTGGGCAGAGCTCAAGTGGTCCATCAGTAGATGACAAGTTATTGCTTTGACAATAGAGGCTGTGTGGACTAGGTGATAGCCTGCAGCATCCTGTCTTACTTACAAAGAATGAGCATTCTCCTAGATTTAATCAAATGTATTACTCTTTCTGTGAGACTATAAACTCCAATACACTAATGTTGTAATGTAGATGAACCTTGGGAATTTGGGGCAAAGAATAGATTTGGTCAAATGCACTACTCTTTATGTGAGACCAGAGACCTCTGTTGTCTAGAAACTCCAAGAAACCATTGTTGTAAAGGATGGTGAGGAAGTTAGGTAACACTAGGCAAAATAATCCATTACACCATAGCCTACTTATCAACAGTATGTTTGTTATATAACATTTTCTGAAACTGACCATATTAAATCATCATTGTAATTGCACACACATGTTCTTAGTCCAAGTAAAGTGACATAGGATGGTCATAATGCTTTATGACAATGTCATAAAGTGTTTGTTTTTTTGACAAGTTATTTAAAATATGATGGAAAAACAAACATGACTGTAAAGAATTCATTACAACAACAACAAAGTACTTAAGAAAACATATTTCAAATGAAAGGAAACTCCTTGGCAGGGGAAAAAAGACATTTGAATAAATGTGGGTTTTGACACTCTTATATAGGTGTCATAACCAGCCATAAAATAATGCAATATATGTCATAACAGGGGTAAATATATGCATCATGACAGTGTTATAACCATATTATGACAGGTTATGACAAGTTATGTCAGCTGTTATGACATATTATGACATGGTTATGACCGTGTCATAACGTGTTATGACGCTGGGTGTCAAGTAAAGTGTTACCGGAAGTTGATCAAAACCAATGGCCAAACAACCTGGAGATACATTACCCAACATTAAAGGTTCAGTATGTAGAAATGTCTCCGCCATTACCTGGTTGCTAAAATAAACATATTTCAGTTTATGTTACAAAACAAGCAATGTACAGAGTAGAGCAGGGGTTCTAAGATTTTTGGGCTTGGTGGGCTAAAATATATTCTGAGTAGCGTGCTACAGGCCATATAAATAGACATTATGTATTTAGTAATATAAAAGGTAAACAATAACGTTTTAGGTTCTTTAAACAATAGCTTTTTAGTATGCAATCATAAAATCACACTTCAAACATTCATTTAACTTGACACATAACAACACATTTTGATTACCAGTATTAAAGATACAATGTAACCGTTGCAGCGCAGAAACTGCAACCACGTTTCTATGTTCATAAGGTTAATAACTTAATATTTTTAAAATTACATGAATATGGGAAAAGTGTAAAAATGTGTATTAGCAGCAATAAGTCACTGTAATGCATCAGAAAGGTATTGGAAAGTTCAGGAAAACATAATGGAAGCTCATCAGGCAGAAGCGCCTCTAGCCTTTTGCGGGCCCTAAGTGAGATTTGGTTGGTTACCGAAAGTAAAAAGATGCAAAAACAAAACTTAAGGAGGGGAAGCATAGAAATAGCACATATAGAACATATATACTGCTTATCAGACCTGCTTTCAATGAGAATGACAGATCTATAATTCACATGTTGGACCACAAAGCAACAGCTTTTACAAGTTAACATCCGCGTTCCAGACTGTCTGCAAAGCTGCACAGTTAACTAATGATTGAATGAAGTCATCTACAGTATCGGCAGTGTATTTGATACACTGCCGATTTTGCAGGTTTTCCTACTTACAAAGCATGTAGAGGTCTGTAATTTTTATCATAGGTACACTTCAACTGTGAGAGACGGAATCTAAAACAAAAATCCAGAAAATCATATTGTATGATTTTTAAATAATTAATTGGCATTTTATTGCATGACATAAGTATTTGATCACCTACCAACCAGTAAGAATTCCGGCTCTCACAGACCTGTTAGTTTTTCATTAAGAAGCCCTACTGTTCTCCACTCATTACCTGTATTAACTGCACCTGTTTGAACTTGTTACCTGCATAAAAGACACCTGTCCACACACTCAATCAAACAGACTCCAACCTCTCCACAATGGCCAAGACCAGAGAGCTGTGTAAGGACATCAGGGATAAAATTGTAGACCTGCACAAGGCTGGGATGGCTACAGGACAATAGGCAAGGAGCTTGGTGAGAAGGCAACAACTGTTGGCGCAATTATTAGAAAATGGAAGAAGTTCAAGATGACGGTCAATCTCCCTCGGTCTGGGGCACCATGCAAGATTTCACCTCGTGGGGCATCAATGATCATGAGGAAGGTGAGGGATCAGCCCAGAACTACACGGCAGGACCTGGTCAATGACCTGAAGAGAGCTGGGACCACAGTCTCAAAGAAAACCATTAGTAACACACTATGCCGTAATGGATTAAAATCCTGCAGCGCACGCAAGGTCCCGCTGCTCAAGCCAGCGCATGTCCAGGCCCGTCTGAAGTTTGCCAATGACCATCTGGATGATCCAGAGGAGGAATGGGAGAAGGTCATGTGGTCTGATGAGACAAAAATTGAGCTTTTTGGTCTAAACTCCACTCGCCGTGTTTGGAGGAAGAAGAAGGATGAGTACAACCCCAAGAACACCATCCCAACCGTGAAGCATGGAGGTGGAAACATCATTCTTTGGGGATGCTTTTCTGCAAAGGGGACAGGACGACTGCACCGTATTGAGGGGAGGATGGATGGGGCCATGTATCGCGAGATCTTGGCCAACATCCTCCTTCCCTCAGTAAGAGCATTGAAGATGGGTCATGGCTGGGTCTTCCAGCATGACAACGACCCAAAACACACAGCCAGGGCAACTAAGGAGCGGCTCCGTAAGAAGCATCTCAAGGTCCTGGAGTGGCCTAGCCAGTCTCCAGACCTGAACCCAATAGAAAATCTTTGGACGGAGCTGAAAGTCCGTATTGCCCAGCGACAGCCCCGAAACCTGAAGGATCTGGAGAAGGTCTGTATGGAGGAGTGGGCCAAAATCCCTGCTGCAATGTGTGCAAACCTGGTCAAGAACTACAAGAAATGTATGATCTCTGTAATTGCAAACAAAGGTTTCTGTACCAAATATTAAGTTCTGCTTTTCTGATGTATCAAATACTTATGTCATGCAATAAAATGCAAATTAATTACTTAAAAATCATACAATGTGATTTTCTGGATTTTTGTTTTAGATTCCGTCACTCACAATTGAAGAGTACCTATGATAAAAATTACAGACTTCTACATGCTTTGTAAGTGGGAAAACCTGCAAAATCGGCAGTGTATCAAAAACTTGTTCTCCCCACTGTAGATCAGCGGTTCCCAACTTTTTATTAGTTGTGGGCTGTTCAATGTATAGCCAATGAAATGGGTGGGTTGAAACTCACTCCTCTCCACCCAGAACATGGTTATACATTCCAGCCCCTGGCCTCAGACGGGACCTGTTGTCTAACCCTTCATTATCCAACTTCCCCTTTCAGTCATTTACTAGACAGCAGTCCCTACACCGCTGCCTAATTACGTCCCATCAGGCATGAAGCACGAATCCAATCATGCCACTGAGAGCTGGAATGTGGCAAGTCACAAGGGACCCAGGGGGTCCACTGGGTCAGTGTGGTGATGATTGCCTGATAGAGTTCTGCATACAGGTCCAGAGAATTCAGCGTAAGTGTGACCCACCTTGACAGGCAGGGCAAGAGGGCTGAGGTATACAAAGAAAATAAAGTGGGAAATTGCTCAGAAGTGCAGACAAAAGGTCAGAAGTGCAGACAGTGAAGGTCGGAAGTGCAGACAGTGAAGGTCGGATGTGCAGACAGTGACGTTCGGAAGGGCAGACAGTGAAGGTCGGAAGTGCAGACAGTGAAGGTCAGAAGTGCAGACAGTGGAGGTCAGAAGTGCAGACAGTGAAGGTCAGAAGTGCACACAGTGAAAGTCTGAAGTGCAGACAGTGAAGGTCGGAAGTGCAGACAGTGAAGGTCAGAAGTGCAGACAGTGGAGGTCAGAAGTGCAGACAGTGAAGGTCAGAAGTGCACACAGTGAAAGTCTGAAGTGCAGACAGTGAAGGTCGGAAGTGCAGACAGTGAAGGTCGGAAGTGCAGACAGTGAAGGTCAGAAGTGCACACAGTGAAAGTCTGAAGTGCAGACAGTGAAAGTCTGAAGTGCAGACAGTGAAGGTCGTAAGTGCAGACAGTGAAGATCGGAAGTGCAGACAGTGAAGGTCAGACGTGCAGACATTGAAGGTCGGAAGTGCAGACAGTGAAGGTCGGAAGTGCAGACAGTGAAGGTCAGAAGTGCACACAGTGAAAGTCTGAAGTGCAGACAGTGAAGGTCGTAAGTGCAGACAGTGAAAATCGGAAGTGCAGACAGTGAAGGTCAGACGTGCAGACATTGAAGGTCGGAAGTGCAGACAGTGAAGGTCGGAAGTGCAGACAGTGAAGGTCAGACGTGCAGACATTGAAGATCGGAAGTGCAGACAGTGAAGGTCGGAAGTGCAGACAGTGAAGGTCGGAAGTGCAGACAGTGAAGGTCAGACGTGCAGACATTGAAGGTCGGAAGTGCAGACATTGAAGGTCGGAAGTGCAGACAGTGAAAGTCAGAAGTGCAGACAGTGAAGATCAGAAGTGCAGACTGTGAAGGTCAGAAGTGCAGACAGTGAAGGTCAGAAGTGCAGACAGTGAAGGTCAGAAGTGCAGACAGTGAAAGTCAGAAGTGCACACAGTGAAAGTCTGAAGTGCAGACAGTGAAGGTCGTAAGTGCAGACAGTGAAGATCGGAAGTGCAGACAGTGAAGGTCAGACATGCAGACAGTGAAGGTCGGAAGTGCAGACAGTGAAGGTCGGAAGTGCAGACAGTGAAGGTCAGACGTGCAGACATTGAAGGTCGGAAGTGCAGACAGTGAAAGTCAGAAGTGCAGACAGTGAAAATCAGAAGTGCAGACAGTGAAGGTCAGAAGTGCAGACAGTGAAGGTTAGAAGTGCAGACAGTGAAGGTCAGAAGTGCAGACAGTGAAGGTTAGAAGCGCAGACAGTGAAGGTCTAGAACTCCCACAAGTGTCACAGACCTCATCTGAAGCTAACCCGGTACCCAGACAAAAAATGAATAGAATTGAATAGGGCCACGTCAAAGCTAACACACGGGTCAAAACATACCTTCTTTTGATTCATTTTTGTTATTCAATTTATTTTTATGGGCTAAGAGCAGTAAGGACAAATTCAATGTTAGAATAACTTAAATAAATGTTTTTCATACCTACAGGGGTCCTAAAATTATAAATCATATAGCTAAATTATCCTTGGTATGACCATCTAATTAGAAACCCAGCTCAGGGTCCTTACACTCTAAGGGATTCATTTTACTTAATAGATCTCGGCTCATTGGGCAGAAACTATAAGATTAGTAACCCATCTCTCTTTCTCTCTCCTCTATTTCTCTTACCACAGCTCACTGAAGAGTCCGCACAAAGGAGCAGCAGCACTCTTGTAAGAAACAAAGAGATCTGCTTTTGGATCTGACAATTCATCTTGATGGTTGTACAGTCGTCCCCCAAAAAACTGGTAAGGACCTCGGCGTCACTCTGGACCCTGATCTATCTTTTAACGAACATATCAAGAATATTTAAATGACAGCTTTTTTCCATCTTCGTAACATTGCAAAAACCAGGCTTTTTTTTTTTTTTTTTACATAATCCATGCTTTTGTCACTTCCAGATTAGATTACTGCAATGCTCTACTCTCCGGCTACCCGGATAAAGCACTAAATAAACTTCAATTAGTGCTGAACACGGCTGCTAGAATCTTGACGTGAACCAAAACATTTTATCATATTACTCCCGTGCTAGCCTCTCTACACTGGCTTCCTGTTAAGGATAGGGCTGATTTCAAGGATTTACTGCTAACCTACAAAGCATTACATGGGCTTGCTCCTACTTATCTCTCAGATTTGGTCCTGCCGTACATACCTACACGTACACTCCGGTCACAAGACACAGGCTTCCTTATTGTCCCTAGAATTTCTAAGCAAACAGCTGGAGGCAGGACTTTCTCCTATAGAGCTCAATTTTTATGGAATGGTCTGCCTATCCATGTGAGAGACGCAGACTCCGTCTCAACCTTTAAGTCTTTACTGAAGACTCATCTCTGCAGTAGGTCCTATGATTGAGTGTTGTCTGGCCCAGGGGTGCAAGGGTGAACGGCAAGGCTCTGGAGCGACGAACCACCCTCGCTGTCTCTGCCTGGCCGGTTCCCGTCTCTCCATTGGTATTCTCTGCCTCTGACCCTATTACGGGGGCTGAGTCACTGGCTTACTGGTGCTTTCCATGCCATCCCTAGGAGGGGTGCGTCATTTCCTGTCCGGTTTGTCGCCCCCTCTGGCTTCTGCAGTGGAGGGGATCTTTCGTGGGCTATACTCAGCCTTGTCTCAGGGTAGTAAGTTGGTGGTTGTTGATATCCCTCTGTTGGTGTGGGGGCTGTGCTTTGGCAGAGTGGGTGGGGTTATATCCTGCCTGGTTGGCCCTGTCCGGGGGTATTGTCAGGGGTATTGTCGGAAGGAGCCACAGTGTCTCCTGACCCCCCCCCCCCCCGCCTCAGCCTCCATTATCTATGCTGCAATAGTCTATGTGCCGGGGGGCTAGGGTCAGTTTGTTAAATCTGATATTATTATCCGGTGTCTTGTGTGAATTTAAGTATGCTCCCTCTAATTCTCTCTCTCCCACTCTACCTCCCCTCCCGGAGGACCTGAGCCTTAGCACAATGCTTCAGGACCACCTGACCTGATGACTCCTAGCTGTCCCCAGTCCACCTGGTCGTGCTGCTGCACCGGTTTCAACTCTTCTGCCTGCGGTTATGGAACCCTGACCTGTTAATTGGACGTGCCACCTTGTCCCAGACCTGCTGTTTTCATCGCACCGTACCTGCACTCTCCATCGTATCTAAATGCCTGGCTATGAAAAGCCAAGTGACATTCACTCCTGATGTATTTACGTGTTGCAACCTCTACAACTACTATGATTATTATTTGACCCTGCTGGTCATCTATGAACATTTGAACATCTTGGAGAAAGAACTGGCCTTAATGGCCATGAATTGTTATAATCTCCACCCGGTACAGCCAGAAGAGGACTGGCCACACCTAGGTTTCTTCCTAGAGTTTTTCCTAGCCACCGTGCTTCTACATCTGCATTGCTTGCTGTTTGGGGTTTTAGGATACAGCACTTAATGCAGTGCCTTCACCACAGAGTCCAATCGACTACTTGGAGCTGAGCCTCATTCAAATCCAGCCTGACAGGAGGCACAGAGACATTGGAGTAGGCATCTCACAAAGAAAATATTACAAAGCAGAGTAGGTTACGGAGAGTTTCAATTAACATGCACTGCACTGATCTGGAGCAACATTTTAAATAAAGTTATTATATTCTATCAATTTATGGTATTGTAGACAAACATTTGCCTCTTTGCCAAACATATAAAGCAGAGTATTTTATTTGGGGAAAAAATTGTTGAAAATAGTTTTAGTAACAATGTTAGGTAATGCGGGAGTTTTTGCTTAAAATCTTTATAATTGAACAGAATGCATTGTTTCTACTTACTTGGCGCCAATGAGCGCCACTATTTTGGGCAGCAGGTAGCCTAGCGGTTAGAGCCAGTAACCGAAAGGTTGCTGGTTCGAATACCCGAGCCAACAAGGTGAAAAACCTGTCGATGTGTCCTTGAGCAAGCCACTTAACGCTAATTTGCTCCAGGGGCGCCGTACTACTATGGCTGACCCTGTATTGATTCTGGGTCACACTGGGACCAGGTATCCCCTCTCTCCCAAAAGATCAAGATGGTGATGAGTAAAAGAACTGTGCAGATATTTGCAGTCTAGTGAGCCCTGGATTATGCATTGTGTAATCAAAACAAAATGGCTCAATGAGCAAAGTAGATGCAGCACACTGATCTAATGTAATTTACAAAACACACAAAACAGGGCCAAAAGGAAAAGAGAAAAATAAAACAAATTAATGTTGGCAGACAGGGGATACCTGGTCCCAATGTGACCCAGAATAAATACCCTCTGTGGGTGAGACACCGCTGTGCTACCCTGAGGAGCTCTAGGGCCCAGAATATGACTCGCTAAATCAGCATACGGTACTCTATTACCACTGTTCAAATTAAAATGAAATACTCGCCAGTGCTGGACACCAGCCAATTGCCACTGGCCTATTCTGTTGAAAGTGTGTATGTGTGTGTGTGTGTGTGTGTTTGTTAATGTGGTGTGTTGTTTGTGTTGGAAGAGGCGAGTTGGGAAGATTGTTACGTAAGGTATGTGTTTATTATTAATTAGATAGGACAGGTCTCCTGAGCTCCATCCTTGGCCCAGTGACGTTGGTATTCGCCCACACTTATGTACACACAGACACACACACACACACACACACAGATCTCTGCTGTCCCTGTCTCCTTTGAGAGAGATGGACTAAAGCTGAATCTAAATACAAACAACTCGGAACGAAAGCCCCATAGCTTTTCCTCACACGGCCGATATGCAATTTATACCAGTGCGAATAATACATATAGTGTGATAGCAGGTCGGGCAACGAACGCTTCAGGACTCAATCAAGATAAAAATCGGATGAAAATGCATCTGACGCACGCGGTTAGACTGCTCCGAAATCTTAAATCGGTATCGCAGAACTTCAGCGCTATAGCACCGATATAACATCAACTCGCTTGAATGTCTGATTGATCAATACTACTCATATGACTCTGAAAACTGTGAACCATTAGCCATTCGATCAGTCATTTAGTATTACCTGCACAACCACACATTGCAGGAGAGCAATGGAAGAGTCAAGTTCTTGGTCGTGATTCGATTCATAGCACGCTGGACAGCCGATACTGCGGCACAAAATGTATAAAAACATTTTATAAATCGTGTGTTGAAAAAAACCCTGCTGTGTCGTCCAGAAAAACAAGTGTGAGAGAACTTGTGCTTGTTACACATTTTAGCGTATTCCAGTATTTTGTCTTTACAAATCTAGCCCTACCAACCTGACCCAGCCAAACCCTAAACACTAAATACAACACCACTGGCCTAACGCAACAACTCTGATCCTTCATTAATCAAAAGCCAGGCCATATTGTATCAGTCCCTCATGGCTTAATTTGCGCTGGGGTTTCAAGCATTCCCCAATGCCTCTAGCTTTGATGATGCAACCCAAGAGCCTCTTGAACTAATAATTATTTTTAACTGCTCTGATTCAAATCAAAATAAGTTCTCAAATATCCCCTCAGATAACTCCACTGCATGAATGACTGTGTTAAACCTACTCCCTATCTCTTAATTTCATGAGTAAGCACAAATAGCTCTATGGACTTACGTTACTCTCCACAGCTCTTTTGAGCTCCTACTGCCCTGAGGTTGTGGCTTCAAAGTTCCCTGTGCAGGGTATCACGTCTTCATATAATCTCATCACGATCCTGACATGAAACATATTATAAGCCTTATAATAACCACTTTCACATATACGGTTTTTACAGTTTTTGTATAAGGGGGTAAAAACCCAGCATAAGTCCTAGTCATGTAACCTGTATAAAACAGGTTGTGGGTCTGTCTGTAAACAGCTGGTAAATAACTGGCTGTTTGAACAGGGGACATACAGTTTTACAGTAAATGTAACAAAACAATTATCTGTGAAAGAAACTACAGAAGAAGATAGGGTTAATATACGCTTATAACAGCAAGTAAAGCACTATAGTGGTTAGTTATTGATTAGCATTAGCACGTGTGGAGCTCATGTGGTAGCGTTTTGCAGAGATAAAGATACACAAAATAATAGTATAATACAGAATGTGGATTTATGTGAAAAAGCTAAGTTGAAAGCAGAATCGTTCTTGTTTCTTGACTGCATGCATTGGCCTAGCTAACAGAAGCATGCAGACCCAGACTCTCATGCAGACCCAGAACTGTGCCTGCTTGAGTGACAGGGGGCGGGGCATGGTGTGTGTGGGAAGCACACAAAAAAATCGCAGCCTCTTTCGAAATGGATATTGCACATAAAAAAAATTGTGCAGCCCTAGAATATGTTCCGTACTGTATCTGGGAGTTGCACATAATCAGTGGTAGTCGTTCTTGGCTTGAAATGTAGAATGTTAGTCGGCAAAGAGCCTTTTAACTTTGAGCTATTAGTTAATGTAAAAGAGAATAACCTACCTAATTTCACAAAAGTCATAGATAGATAAGACAACTTACAGCCCACCATCATCATCGCCACAGAGAAGATCTTCTCGCCGTCTGTTGTGGGAGCGATATTGCCGAAGCCGATTGTGGTGAGACTGGTCATAGTGAAGTAAAGGGAGGAGATGTAGAGAGTGTCCTTGCTCGGGCCGCCCTCCCACTGGCCGGAGCCGCTGGCGTTGTAGCGGTAGGGTGAGCCGATGCTCGTAGCCAACTGGTAGAGCCAGCTGTCTGTCTTGATTGTGTTGGTGGCTTCGTCGATGACCTCGTAGTCCCCGATACTGTACCAGATGCAGGCCAGCCAGTGGGCCACCAGGCCGAAGACGCACACCAGTAGAACCAAGACCGCCGCCCCGTACTCCAGGTAATGGTCAAGCTTCCGGGCCACGCGGCCCAAGCGGAGGAGTCGGACCACCTTCAGTGAGCTGAAGAGGCTGCTGAGGCCCTAGGGACAGATAGAGAGAGGAGAATGATAGAGGAGATGGAGATAAACATAGAGAGCAATTGCAATCTGGTCCACTCATTCATCAATTTAGACATAGGTCTGCGAGCTTAGGGCGCAAGCTTTGAACCAACGTTTGAGAACCACTGCACTAGACAACACTGGACAACGAGAAATAATACAACGTATAGTGCTTTTCGTATGCATGCTAATAGCCACTCTTTGTGCTAAATTATGTGGCACAATTTCATGAGGACAGGGAAGTTGTCAGTGAAATCTGCATGCAACAAAAAAAAATACTCAACTCTAATGAGAGCCTTGAATCAACTGCTACTGAGGTTTACTACGCCCACAATATCTAAAAGGGGCCAGCATTACACAGTGGAAATGTGAACTAAATGAGCAAACAGGGACAGTAAAAACACTCTTGATTTTTATGTTAACAAACATTCCCACTGGATCCATAACCATAGAATTCTCACCCTCTCAAAAGGCAAGGCAACCAGGAAGTCTCAAGACTTGTGAGGCAAGTTATGATAGTATGTTACAGTACAATCTCACATGGAAAAATTACAGTTAGATGGATGGACAGCCCACAGCTTCAGAGAATCCTGCCTCACTCTGCCTGGCTATGGCTCTTTTATGTGATGACTTTCATGTATTTGGATGGAAATATTTGAGTTTATATGGGGACTGTATAAATGAATTCCTCCTGTACTTCTGCCCTCTCTTCATCACAGGTAGCATAAAAAACGAACAGTACATTACAGTTCCCATTCTCCTAACTTCAATGTTCATCTATCCTCTCTATGTCTTATTTGTAGTTAATGTAGCCCCTAAGCTCAATTGGTTACATAAATGATATTTAGTGCCATGTCAAATGTATTCCATTACCCATGAAGAATTAGCCATGAATAATGAATGCCATTCAGTAGTAACTCAGTCACTACACCCTCCACCAATGTGTACCACCACATACAGTACCAGTCAAAAGTTTGGACACACCTACTCATTCAAGGATTTTTCTTTATTTTTACCATTTTCTACATTGTAGAATAATAGTGAAGACATCCAAACTATGAAATGACAAATATGGACTCAAGTAGTAACCAAAAAAGTGTTATACAAATCTAAATATATTTTATTATTATATTATATATATGGCAGAGGCTCTCTTCTCCCTTGCAACATGCAGTATTGAGGAGAGAGAATCACAGTAAGACAAAGGGATTCTCACGCCCAATTCTACTACCTCCAACTATTGGGGAATTAAACAATATTTCTAATTTTGAGAATGTGGAGACTGTCAGTGGAATTGCCAGTTACGATCCTTGCCAGTTACATAAAGGACAGCAGAGCCACATTACCCTAACTCTGTCATTACAGGTCCGCCAATTATGAGGCTTGCATCTGAAATATTGTATAAATGTTTGACTAAGTATGACAAAACTCTTGAAAGGATAACAATGTGATTTAATCTTCGAAAATGAAAATGGTTTGTAATATGGTAACTTGGGCACAGCCAGTGGCCACGCCCAAGTGAACAGACAATTGTTGGAAATGATGAACCAACCCCCTTTTCTACCCAAGTACAAAAGCCCCCGTAACGATCGTTACATTCAGTTCCAAATAACCGGAGGACTTGTCTCCCTGCGTTTAAAAGGGCTAATTTAATTTCAACTCTACAGGCCAGAAAACAAGGGAGCTTGCTCCCTACATGAGATGGTATGAACTCTGAACTATTTCACTAAAGAAGAAGTGAATCCTAGATTATAGCCTAACAGACTGCAGACTGGAAAGGTGCACAAATCTAGTAACACTGACCGACACAGAAGCATCATTAGAGTGAGATGAACCTCTCACACGATGACCAGGAAGAATCTACACAATGACGACATCGACTGGGCAAACCTTACACCATGACTAAACCCAAACTAAGCCTGAGTCTTACACCATGAAGTCAACGCGCTATCGAAGCCAGCTTCACATAAATACGAATTAGTGGCATACGTATTTGTGAGAAGAGCCAATGTCCGATAGAGACCATTCCTTGGTCTTCCTTCCCTTCCCCCTTTCCTCTCTGAATCTATCGTGTTATAACCAATCTGTTTGTTTAGTCCACTAGGGATGGTATTTACTGTATAATGTTATTATGTATTGTATATTCTGTAATTGTTTAATTAGCTAGTAAATAAATAATTGAGCCAATTTGTGTATGGATGATTCAACCTAAAGGCTGGATTCGTGCAGACTAGGAATTTCCGAATGAGACTGATACGAGGTAAAATTAATTAATGAGCGACTGTTATCAAAAGATACAAAATATCAGAAGAGTTATTTTCTGGAATTGGTAACCCTGTAAAAGACAGATTCCAGTGCTGCCACGACTTCCTAGTTAATTCATGTTTAGATGGTTAGTTTAATCACATAATCATTAAGCCTAGAGAATCGATTTGATAATATAGAAGTTTTGACTTTTAATGAAAGTCAGAGACACGACACCATTTAGGGTGCGTTCGTAAATTCAGTCTGAGTATGCAGGAGCGCAGAATAACTAATGAATTTACAAACACACAACCCCCGTTGAATATGGCCGGTGTCAGTAAACGTCAGTAAAATTGTTACCAGCAGCACAGTTACAGTCACCAACACTCTGGATAACATGAAAACTGATTAAGTGTGTCTTGAATTCAAAATAAATCACAGACAGTGTCACCAGCAAAGCACCCCCATACCATCAAACCTCCTCCTCCATGCTTCATGGTGGGAACCACACATGCGGAGATCATCCGTTCACCTACTCTGCGTCTCACAAAGACACAGCTGTTGGAACCAAAAATTGCAAATTTGGACTCATCAGACCAAAGGACAGATTTCCACCGGTCTAATGTCTATTGCTCGTGTTTCTTGGTCCAAGCAAGTCTCTTCTTATTATTGGTGTCCTTTGGTAGTGGTTTCTTTGCAGCAAAGACCCAGATGCAGACAACGTCAGAGTAAGAACAGTTTATTAATCGAACAGGGACAGGCAAAAGACAGGTCAGGGGCAGGCAGAGGTCAGTAATCCAGATAGACAGGGCAAAGGTTCAAGGTCAGGGCAAGCAGAGTTCGATAATCCAGAGTGGTGGGGCAAAGGTACAAGACGGCAGGCAGGCTCAGGATCGGGGCAGGCAGGAATGGTCAAAACCGGGAAAACTAGAAAACAGGAACTATGGAGAGACAGGAGCAGAAGGAAAAACGCTGGTAGGCTTGATGAAACAAAACAAACTGGCAACAGACAAACAGAGAACCCAGGTATAAATACACAGGGGATAATGGGGAAGATGGGCAACATCTGGAGGGGGGTAGAGACAAGCACACAGAAAGGTGAAACAGATCAGGGTGTGACACATCTGTTAATTGAAATGCATTCCAGGTGACTACCTCATGAAGCTGGTTGATAGAATGCCAAGAGTGTGCAAAGCTGTCATCAAGGCAAAGGGTGGCTACTTTGAAGAATCTAAAATATAACATATATTTTGATTTGTTTAACACTTTTTTGGTTACTACATTATTCCATATGTGTTATTTCATTGTTTTGATGTCTTCACTATTATTCTACAATGTAGAAAATAGTAAAAAATAAAGAAAACCCCTTGAATGAGTAGGTGTGTCCACACTTTTGACTGGTACTGTTCATAATTTTTACCATTGCTGTAGATGGATAGGTTATTTATGAGATAGTCATTATCATTGCTTGGGGTCAATCGCTTTAGGGCAAAGAGATGTAGTAGCCCACTATATGCTGTCTTTCTCCTATTTGTCTCAGCTGTGAATGAAAAGGATTTTAAGCAATGCCATTATCACTCTTGATATTTAAAGGGAGCCGTCCGCTTCAACCTAAGAGACTAAACCCAAACTAAGCCTGAAAAGAGGACTCTCTTCCTGGAATGTGCAGTGAATTCATACTAGATGAAAATCCCAAAAGTATGACATTCCAGCACTTAAAGCATAACTTTTCACTAGAAAACGCTATTTTCTCGCATTCTCAAAAAACCTACTGAATAGGACATACTGTACATGGAAGTGAGAGAATCTGGTCACAGCCTAAGTGAAAGATACATAGACAGGCATGTCAAGGCCACAGAGGGGAAGGGAAAATCTGCTTACTGGGAGCACTGAGTCTTCTGCCCTTGTGGCGTTCCTCTGCGAACTGGATGACTCTCGCATGTGCCCCACTGCCGAAGAGTCTGAGATGGGATCCTTCACAGAAACATGCAGACAAAATATTTATTATCACTCCTACACACAAAAACAGGCGAGAGAGAGAGAGCGAGAGAGAGAGAGCGAGAGAGAGAGAGAGAGAGAGAGAGAGAGAGAGAGAGAGAGAGAGAGAGAGAGGGGATAGCACCTAAATTAACAGAAAATCAAGAGTTAATATAACACCTTACAACTCATCGTAGGACACTACTACCTTCTAGTTCCCTGGAACAACGGGAATAGTTCAGAGAAGTTCATCAATTGAGGAAACAACCAATAGCGAGCCTTGCCTAGGTAGGCTTGTTTGATCATGGGAGAATCAAGGTTTGATTGTCTCAGGGTTCGATCATGGGAGGATACATTTCTATACAGAATATCTTTCTATACATGATCTATCTACATGAATATATATATTTTTTTTTTTATCTATTGATTTATCTTTATATTTACTGTTTATATTCAGTTGATCTGTGGTGACGTCTGCTGGTAGGGAATTATGAATTCCTGTCATTATACACCAATATTGCCATTTCTTCAATAAGGGAATGATTAAGCTTATTGCATCATTATGAAGCCATTTGTATTGATTAATAATATGTTGAGGCAAGGGGATATGCCTCTCTTTAGTGGAGTCAAGCATCTCGTGAGTCAAACATGACCCTGTGAATAATTAATCAATACTGTTAATCAAGAGGTTAGTAGTTCCTACCTACACACAGTATAACTTTAATTTGACTCATAATGAATAAAAGCAACAGAGCACTCCCTCTCAGACATCTATAATTCCCTCTTGAGTGGGTCGTCTCTTATACAACACTCACCAGCTTCAATAACATATCAACTATGAGTTTAACGTGTCTATAATGCAGTCAACAGAGCAGGGAAGCAGTGATTTCACACCTTGTGTTTTGAAATAAATAGAGTGCCAATTTTTCAATGTCTGAAAGTGGATTATGACAATAGTGACACCTTTCATGCTTTTTACATCAATAGGTGACATTTTCTGTCCACAGAACAGCCTTCGCAGTGCACAAAGTTGACCTAATTAGCTATAACATTTCATATTGATTGGTTGGAACTTAAATCAAAATGGGTTTGAAATGGTTGTGATTGTATGGCATACAACACATTATAACACTGTATACTGTATTATAAATCTGCAAACAAAATCCCCGCCCCCTCATAGTCATCATGAAAACAAATACTTATAGATGCATGCTGCTGCAATACAGTATTTTTGCACGTTGCGATGATAGCTGCTTATACTAAAATCAAAAGTAACTAATTCACAATCTTGGCAGAGATCCACAACTATTTATGGTGCTTACATCTTTATTAATGTCTATAACCCATGATATTAAAGGGGCAATCTGCTTTTAGAGCTAGAATCCTTAGTTCAAAGCCTTTTTACAGGCTTTTGTTCTTCCATTTTGAGTTTGGATGTTAGCACGCTCATTGTGGGTGTCTTGTAGGTCCCAGTTGTTGTTGCTAGGCAACCTTCAATGGACAACCCATGATTGTCTTTAAGAACCCCTCCTAAAACCCCAACTACTGTACTTCATTGTGGTTGTCGTCAGTGACTCTTTGTTAGTTCCCCCTTCTGTTTGAGCAATAATTTATGGTTTTCTTGCTGGGGAACGTAACAACGTCTACCCCACCTCTGTTTTGGTTAAAAGCCGCCGGATCGGCCTGGAGGAATGTAACCACTCTCAAATTCATATACAGAGCTATGGATGCAAGGACTGACCATCCATTATATCAAAATTCTAGGTGTAATCATGTTTTGAGGCTATACAGTGTTTGTTTACATTGCTTACAAACAGAGTAAAACAAGCTTATTGTCACGACTCCTGCCGAAGTTGCCTCAACCCCTTGTTCGGGCATGCTTCGGCGATCGTCGTCACCGGCTTTCTAGCCACTGCCGCTCTCTCACTCATTATTCCATTTGTCATGTCTTGTCATTACGCACACCTGGTTCTCATTTCCCCTCATTACTTCATGTATATATGTTCCCTCTGTTCCCTCATGTCCTTGTCGGATATTGTTCAGTGTGATTGTGTTATCACCTTTGTTTCTTAATCTAGAACAGTTGTACCTATTCCTGTTCAGATTGTTTATGCGTATTCGGATATTAAAGTTATCCTTGAGTTCACGCTACCTCCTGCGCCTGGCTCTCTATTATATATTCACGCCATCACACTTATATTTGGGGTTCTGATGGGGTATGAACTAATCTCATGAGGCATATATAAATTATATTCTTCAAGAATCAATGGGTCTAAATCATTCATTTACAATGCCTATACTGTATAGGCATTGTTTCTTGAAGTAAATAACTTACTGCGCCTCATGAACTTAGTTAAACTGTCGTACCCCATCAGAACCCAAAATATAAGCACCCAAAAATACACCATCGTTTGTACAAACTGGAATTGTAAACAAACACAGTATAGCCTCATCTGATGGATGGTCATTATTTGCAGCCATAGCTCTGTGTGAATTTGAGTGGTAACATTTCTTCAGCCCCATCCCTTAGCTCTTTACCAAAACAGAGGCAGGGTGGTCACTTTGTTATTGTTTGAACTGCAAATTGCCCCTTTAACACTTTAAATATTAAAGTTGACCTCATATAACTGTGTGTGTGGACTGTGTGAGATTGCCCTATGGGACGAACACAAATCTGTTTGTGTGTGTGTGTGTGTGTGTGTGTGTGTGTGTGTGTGTGTGTGGGATGGAGAACTCTTAGCACTCAGGACCTGAGGCCTACACTGCTTTGAATTTGCAAACGAACACAAACTAACCCCATTCACATGCACACTGTTACATGCACACAGAATAGAGAGGAGACCAATAAAAATATGAACAGCAGCAAAAATGCTTTAAAAACAATTAATGCACTGATTTTTACATTATTCACCAAAATGTGTGGAGTGGCAGTTGAAACAACTGTTGCCATCTCAACAAAATGTTTATATGCTAGTCTCAGCCAAAGGATGACACATTTAAGGTCAACCACTATTGTATCTGTGAGGGTGACAATAATTGAGGAGTGAGTGCCGATAGCGACATTCTCACAGCTGGTGTGTGCTCCTAGACTGCTGTGGTCTTTTGTACGAGATCCCACTCAGTGGAAACACACAACTTGGAGGGCTCTGGGTGGACAAAGCTTTGCGACAGAATAACTAGAGACAATATTGATTTCCCATGAGTCTCCTCTCTCCATTCTAGAGTCCTGTTTCTGTAATAGAAAAGACCCTTTCCCTCTGTATTTCCACACACCTCTTCCTTCCAATCATTCTTTACTCACCCCTGCTCCCAGCTTCCTAATGATCTCCATCCACATTTGTCTCCATCTCCGTCCCTCTGACTCTCGCTCCCTTCCTGTCTCTCTCTTTGTTTCTCTTCTATGAGCCTATATTGCACTCACACTGATATAACGGTCTAGCAGCTTCTGCAATGTCCTAAGGGGTGCATATGAATGGTTTCCATAGCCCCAAGGCCTAAGTAGCACATTTCAGTGCCCATCAAATTTTAAGCAAGCCCATCCATATTTTTATCCACACAAATTCTCTTGAATAACTTTACAGATAAAACGACTAAAAAGGTATTTCAAAACTTTTTCATATATACTGAACAAAAATATAAACGCAACATGCAACAATTTCAACAATTTTACTGAGTTACAGTTCATATAAGGAAGATTGCATTATTCTTAGGCTAATATCCTCTTCTATCCATCTTCTCCCATCCATACAGGAACTAAAAAGGACAATTCTGGCAGGGTCAAGAGCTTGCCCGTCCATGTTGATTCCTACATGCCAAAGCAAGACTCGGTCTATTGGACTTTAGGTGCATCAGAATTGATTGAACAATATCAACGATATTGAAATCTCGGCTCAGTGTAATTTTGATGCTTTATTGCATCCCATGCTGAGGGTTAACCTACTAGTAAGCCTCGGAAGGGAAATGATGCACGTTGCCTGGGAAACAATCAAGCTAAGAATGAAAGTAAATATATCACTGTGCTTCTCCAACAAACACGCTTAGAAAAAAGGGTTCTTCGGCTGTCCCCATAGGAGGACCCTTTGAAGAACCATTTTTAGTTCATCTAGAACCTCTGTGGAAAAGGTTATAGATGAAACCTAAAATTGTTCTACCTGGAACCAAAAGGGTTCTACCTGAAACTAAAAATGGTTCTTCAAAGGGTTCTCCTATGGGGACAGCCGAAGAACCCTTTTCGGTTCTAGATAACACCTTTCCTTCTAAGAGTATACTTAGACTTAATAATTCAGATAAATCTTTCTAAGGAAAAAAAGGTTTAAAAAGTATACTGATTGAGTATGCTCTTGGTCAAAAACTATGGAGAACACAAAAATTCAAGCATGTTCTAGGCCTACCTCATTCACGTTTTCAAAGGCATTGATGATGTCGTAGGGCAGGCAGGACAGCAGGTCAATGACGAACCAGGTCTTCAGGTAGTTCATTCGAATCAGCTTTGGGTCCGAAATGACCTCTCCACCAGGACCAACGAAGGTGGTGTGGAAGTTGAGCACAATGTCCACAAGGAAGATGACATCCACCACGCTGTCCAGGACGAGCCAGGCCAAATTGTTCTGCTTGGTCTTGAAAGAGACATTGTAGGGCACCATGATGGCTGTGTAGAAGGTGAGGATGAGGATGACCCAGTCCCAGGTGGTCTTAAAGGTGCAGTAATGGAGGATGATGTGGGGCGGCGTCTTGGGCGCCTCCTGCTTGTACTGGGGGAGAATGTCCGAGCCCAGCTGGAGAGCCTGAGGTCCACATAGAAAAGAGGAAGGCTGTTAAGGTAACCCTTTATATTACGGTACTGTTTCAGATGCTATTTACCTGGAATCTACTTGCAGTACCTATAATAAGTATTTCACCCTCGTTGGACCTTTTCACATTTTGTTGTGTTACAAAGTGGAATTGAAATTTCATTAATTTGGATTTTTTTGTAATTGATCCGAACACATAAATACTCCATAATGTGAAAGTGAAAAGTACATTATATAAATGTTTACACGTAATTTAAATATAAATAACTAAAATGTATTGGTTGTAAAAGTATTTACCCACTTTTTTATGGCAAGCCTAAATTAGTTAATGAGAAGAAATTGGCTTAACAAATCACATAATAATTTGCATGGACTCATTCTGTGTGAAATAATAGGGGTCAACGTTATTTTGTAATGACTACCTCATACATACAACCTCTGTAAGGTTCCTCAGTCGAGTTGTGAATTTCAAGCACGGATTAAAACTACAGAGACCAGGGAACTTTTCCAATGCCTCATAATGAAGGACAGCGATTGGTCAACGCTAAAATAGCTAAAATAACAAATCAGACACTGAATATAAAAATGGGGTAGTTATATTATTTATACTAATACAATCGCTCAGTGAAAGAGATTTTGTTTAACAGGTCATGTTTTTTTCTCAAAGGTACACCCGTTTTCAATACCTTTCAATACCTCACCTGGCGAGGAAAACGGGCACACAGCCTTTTTCTAAAATGTTTTTTGAGATTGGAGAACACATTAGGAGTGATCTTACACCATTCCACCATACAGAATCTTTCCAGATCCTTGATATCCTTTGTCTGTACTTATGGACTGCCCTTCAATTCAAACCACAGGTGTTCAATGGTGTTCAAGTCCGGAGACTGACATGGCCATTGCAAAATGTTGATTTTGTGGTCAATTAACCATTTATTTGTGGATTTTGATGTGTGTCTTGCTGGAATATCCACTTGCAGCCAAGTTTCAGCAGAGGCAACAAGGTTTTGGGCTAAAATGTCCTGGTACTGGGTAAAGTTCATGATGAAGTTGACCTTAATTGCAAAGCTACCTGTAATTTACCAAAGTTACCAAAATCTTCAGCAAACAATTGTTTACAGACAGATTATTTCACTTAAACTTAACTATATCACAATTCCAGTGGGTCATAAGTTTACATACACTAAGTTGACCGTGCCTTTAAAAAGCTTGGAAAATTCCAGAAAATTATGTCATGGCTTTAGAAGCTTCTGATAGGCTAATTGACATAATTTGATTGGAGGTATGTATTTCAAGGCCTACCTTCAAACTCAGTGCCTCTTTTGCTCGACATCATGGGAAAATCAAAAGAAATCAGCCAAATTGTAGACCTCCATAAGTCTGGTTCATCCTTGGGAGCAATTTCCAAACGCTTGAAGGTACCACGTTCATCTGTACAAACAATAGTATGCAAGTATAAACACCATGGGTCCACACAGCCGTCATACCGCTCAGGAAGGAGACGCGTTATGTCTCCTAGAGATGAACGTACTTTGGTGCGAAAAGTGCAAATCAATCCCAGAACAACAGCAAAGGACCTTGTGAAGATGCTGGAGGAAACAGGTACAAAAGTATCTATATCCACAGTAAAACAAGTCCTATATCGACATAACGTGGAAGGCCGCTCAGCAAGGAAGAAGCCACTGCTCTAAAACCGCCATAAAAAAGCCAGACTACAGTTTGCAACTGCACATGGGGACAAAGATCGTACTTTTTGGAGAAATGTCCTCTGGTCTGATGAAACAAAAATAGAACTGTTTGGCCATAATGACCATCGTTATGTTTGGAGGAAAAAGGGGGAGGCTTGCAAGCCGAAGAACACCATCCCAACCGTGAAGCATGGGGGTGGCAGCATCATGTTGTGGGGGTGCTTTGCTGCAGGAGGGACTGGTGCACTTCACAAAATAGAGGAATAGAGGCATCATGAGGAATGAAAATTAGGTGGATATATTGAAGCAACATCTCAAGACATCAGTAAGGAAGTTAAAGCTTGGTCGCAAATGGGTCTTTCAAATGGACAATGACCCCAAGCATACTTCCAAAGTTGTGGCAAAATGGCTTAAGGACAACAAAGTCAAGGTATTGGAGTGGCCATCACAAAGCCCTGACCTGTGCAGAACTGAAAAAGCATGTGCGAGCAAGGAGGCCTACAAACCTGACTCAGTTACACCAGTTCTGTCAGGAGGAATGGGCCAAAATTCAGTTTTTGTGGGAAGCTTGTGGAAGGCTACCCGAAACGTTTGACCCAAGTTAAACAATTTAAAGGCAATGCTACTGCAGTGACTCTGGTCTCAGAATATAGGGTCTCCCAGCTTAACTTGGGATAACGGTTGACACGAAAGTAGCTCATTTTTTAGCCAAGTACATTAATTGAGTTTATGTAAACTTCTGACCCACTAGGAATGTGATGAAAGAAAAAAAAGCTAAAATAAGTCATTCTCTCTACTATTATTCTGCCATTTCACATTCTTAAAATAAAGTGTTGATGCTAACTGACCTAAGACAGGGAATTTGTACTAGGATTAAATTGTGAAAAACTGAGTTTAAATGTATTTGGCTAAGGTGTATGTAAACTTCCGACTTCAGCTGTATATATATATATATATATATATATATTTGTTCACAGTATTCATTTATTATATCAGTGTCCATATTTTCCATGAGTTTGTAGTAGATAGACAATATGGTTAAATAGAAAATAGCCTAATTAATGAAAAAATTATCTAATCAACAATTGCATTATTTTCAATGAACTCTGCAACTCTTCCAACTACTTACTTTTTTTCCCAGATGCCACCAGTTTGAACAAATACATATTGACATAGTAAAATAAATACAAGTTTTTAAAAAAAAATATTAAATTAAAAGCATATTTCATTCTAAAACCTTCATATTAAACACTAAGTTGACGGTTTATATTTAGGATACTGTTTTGTCATTCTATTTCTAAATCTTATTAAACCATTTAATATTTTTACATGTGATAAGGCCACACAGAGGGTCAGAGATTATTACAGACACCTGTGATAATCTGAAGGACCCAAAATGGCCACTAGATGTCTTGTGATAGATTACATAAAATTCTTGATACCAACATTCTGGTAGTTTACTGGTAAACTTGGTTAAACAAAAGCAAGTTGGCCTATATGTAGAGACCTGAACAGACCATGTATTGAACAGGGCAGTCCATAAGTGCAGACAAAGAATATCAAGGATATGGAAAGATTCTGTATTGTAGAATGGTCTGAGACTGCTCCCAATGTGTGCTCCAATCTCAAAATGGTCTAAGGTCACTCCCAATGTGTTCTCCAGTTTCATAAGCTCTATACTTCAGTATTTTGGATTTGAGCTCAAATGATCAATATGAAACTATAGTACAGAATGTCACCTTTTATTTGAGGGTATTTTCATACATATCTGTTTTAACACTTAGACGTAAAATCACTTTATGAATAAAAAATAAAATATATACTTCATAGTCTAAATGTTAGTTTTGGTCCCATATTGCTTGCACCCAATGACTACATCAAGCTTGCAACTCTATAAACTCATTTGGGTGCATTTTCAGTTTGTTTTGGGTATATTTGTAGTTTGTTTCAGGTGTATTTTGGGATATTGGTAACTAAATGGTGATTGGTGTCATTCACCATTCAGTTACTATTGGGCAAGACATGACCCAACCACACCCAAAACAAATTGCAAATGCACCTAATGTATTTGTAGAGTCACAACCTTGATATAGTTATTGTGTGAAATGTTTGACAATTTGTCCAAATATTTATGATTTCTTCTGAAGGGGGGGACTAGGTACATCAAGTGATTTTATGTCTAAAGGGTCAAACAGATACTTATGAAAATACCCTAAAATGAAAGGTAACATTCTGAACTGTCGAGACATACTAATAATTTGATTTAAAATAAAAAATGCTGTAGTACAGAGCCAAAAATTGTAAATGTAGCTCCACTGTCCAAATGCGTTATGGTCAGGACTGTATTTTTCTTTTACAGCTAGATGCTCACCTCAGCCAGTCTGGAGTGCTTGTGGCTGACCTCGTTGACTTGGTTCATGGGCGTCAGCTGCTGCATGTTGCTACGGCTGTTGCTGGTCAGTGCCCGCGTCAGCCGGGCAAACTTGTTCCATCCTGCCAGAGATGAGCAGAAGACCACTGAACAAAATCACAATCATTCTCTGACCACCATTGTCTTAAACGTTCACTACCTCTTATGGAGTCTGCTTCTATCATATATTTGCTTATATCAGAGAGGCCGTTGGTTAACATAAACTGTAGGTCTCCTCTTATTGACAAAAACTTCCTGGAAGACCACAGGACACATTTGTGGGTACAATCTGCAGTGACTCTGGTCTCAGAATATAGGGTCTCCCAGCTTAACTTGGGATAACGGCTGACACGAAAGTAGCTCATTTCTTAGCCAAGTACATTTCTATGGCAACTAATCCTTAAGAACTAACCTGGTCCGGGGCAGGCTAACTCAGGGCTAACTCTTAATCTGAATTAAGTGTATGAGCCGCAAGTTGAGGACCAATTAAATCAGATTCCCTCCCTCGCAATGATTGTATCATCATCGAATTAATTTGAGGAAGACGGCTGAATAATTTTGTGTTAAAAATGTGCTTGCGTATTAATAAGCACATGCACCAAAGCACACCAAAGATGGCATTAACAATACGTAATAAAAGAAAGCGGGCACCTCTAATTGCCTATTTCACACCACAGCCAGCTGAAAACGTGGCACTCACTCGCCAATGGATTGGTGTTTCAGCACTGTCTAAATGGCGAGTTTAGCGTTCAAATTGCTGGGCTTATCCACGTGCGACATGTGAGCACAGTCACAAGCCTGGCTGGAGTTAACGGCAGGTGGAGGATCAATATCCACCTTGGTAACATGGATGAAGCCTGAGCTGGAATGTGAAGCTAACTGAAGTTGGCTAGCTTTATAAAATCCTGAGTAGCTCTAGCTGGCATCGTAGTGTACCACTCTGCTCTCCATCTATAACCTTACATGTCCCTGTCAACAAGCTACAAACATAACCAACGCTCTTTTATTCTGGAGCTTTTAGGAAGATTGTAATGCCCCGAGGGACCTAATACGAGTACACCATCTCCTTTTTGAATGGCAACATTATGGTGTGAGACATGAGAACCCAGCTGAGCGTCTCGTTTGATGCAAGCCCTATCATACATTATTTAACAGCCAAAAGTTTTCTTTTTAACCACTCTCCCACAGTTCTGGGAGGCTGATGGCTTTGGCCGTAGGAGTTGTGGGAAAGAGAGACGCACAGAATGCATAGTTACAAATCCAGATTTCTCTCAAATGATTGTTGACTACTTCTGCGCACGGCAATGGTAGGTCTGGCAGATATGCTTGGATAAATAGAAAATATCATGTTAAAGTTCCATTGAAGTCATTTTGGTGAATGTAAACCGATAACAACAAGAACATATGACATCACTAAGCCAAGTCAGTCCCTTGTGGACTTTTTTTCTCTGCCCATCACCCACAATGCAAAGAAAAGCAAGCTGAGAAATACTGAAGCACAGACACATTAAATCATCCAAGGGTTAAGGGGGTGAACTCAACCATGTTCAATGATTGGTGGGGCGGATTAAAATAGTTTGCTGGCCTGTCTCAGCCCTTTCAGTTCAGCACGCAAATAAAGTGTGAGCCATATGGGAGGGCAAAAAAAGTAACTTATTCAGGTCAACCTTTCTAATGCTCACTGTTTGTTTTGTATACTATGCGCATCACACAGCAGTGTGCTTGCAAGGAATTAAAGGCCCACTACACTACTTGGTTAGCTATAAAGCTGAGGGATGGCAGTGTTTCCTTTTATGCATTTATAATGTATGCCCCAGGAAGTCCCCATCCGCTGACTGTTTAGAAACAATGCAGTAAATGTTGGGTTATTATGGGGCCAGTTGAACTAAGCTCATGATACATTCTTCAAGAGACAATCGTTATATCATTAATTTAAATGGTAAACACTGCTGTCGAATATCATAGTGAAAACAAATGCAAGTCCAGTTACTTAATCTCAAAGTCCTCCTGACAGTTGGCGTACGCTATTTCTCAACATAATTAACAGAATGAGGTCCAGTTGGCTGTTAAATGAATGAGCATTCCTTTTGTGATGGACATAAGCAGTTGCATCTGTCACTCCATCAAACATGAAGTGAGTTGTCCTTGCCATCTGCTTGCCATTACATACTTAGTCACACTGCTGCACATGATCCCAAGGGATGTGTCGATGTGGACCCAGGGGGAGACACACACATCCATCTACTCAGACAAACAACATCTGGGCCAATGAGTACAATGTGTAACCATGTCACATCTAGCTACAGTTTGCCCTGTAAACCAAATTAGGTTATGTGCATGTTTCCAGAACATTTCATTAGATTGTCAGCAAAGGTGTAAGAACATTCCCAATAAGTATCAGTATAAACAGAACATCTGTCCAGTTAAACGCATCGACACACAATGTTTCTTTTAGGGTGCACAGAACATTCCCTTGAAAAAAGCAATTTTTTGTTCTTCAAAAGTTCCCAAAACATTCAGACAGACTATCGCATATCCTTTGACCGTGATGAAGCCAAATATGTTGGGCCAAGTAAAGGTTTGCCCCAACAAGAGGCTGTCTACCTGGCCCAGAAGAAAGATTAAACTGTGTTTAAGATGAGGAACTGAAGATGTCTACAATGTTGGAGATGGTCTAAACCTCAAACCACAAGGCAAATTAGAAACTTATCTTTGTCTTTTTAATCACCAGTTGGTTTCTCTCTCAAAAAGAAACACCTTATATATTTTGATCACAGCTCTCTGTTAATAGACAAACTCCACAGTTTAATGTTGCTGCTAGCAAGAGAGACCAACAAGAGAGAGGAAGGTGGATGAAGGAAGAGATCTGACACTGCATATACATCACATATACCAGAGGAGAGCCCTGTCACTCAGTCTTCCATTCTCAAGAAAGAACCATAGCCAGATATAAGCTGACAGCTTATCTGTCTTGCAACACTCCTCTGCTGCTGAAGTTTGTGGCCCCAAGTGCATAACATGTGATCTCCAAGAAGCCCTCTGCGATTAACCTTGTAGTGATTAGTTAAAAACATCTGTGGGTTGTAAGATGCCAGGACATCCCTTCTCTTTTCAAAATAAGGGCAACGTTCAAAGCCTTATAGCATACAGTAATAACGACACCTCTCACCCACTCCAAGACCAATGCAAACTCTCACCCACTGATTCAGAGGGGTTGGGATAAATGCAGAAGACACATTTCAGCTAAATGCATTCAGTTGTACAACTAACCAGTATCCCCCCTCTCACCCACTCCAAGACTAATGCAAACTCCTTCAGACCCAGATTCAAAGCCCCACTTTACAGAACCGCCAGAACACAAAAAAATAAAACATCCAAGCAACCATCAGCCTACTGAACAAGGGCCAACAGCATGTTCTATTAGTTGACAGGTAACAAACTCTTGAAGGATGTGCGAGTCATATACACATCCTCAAACAGGTCCTGGGCCAATAATAGATTCTTTGAATACATAAAGAAAGCCCATACACATCATGCCCCAGCTGCTTGGATTTCATCTACAACACACTCGATGACTTTACGGCTACAAAAGCGATCATAAGGTCACGTGGGAACAGAATATACTTTGTTCAGGCTTTTTACTTAATTGATATTAGGTCTCTCACCCTTGGTTGATTCGTCCTCAATAGGCTGCTTGAAGACAGTTATGTCTTTGAAGGTACACAGGAACAGAACCACCTTGTCGTTCTCATTCCTGATGGGAGCCACCTGCATGTAGAGCCATATGGGTGTCCCTGCAGAGTCAAATAGGAAAAAGGAACTAAGGAAGGAGTGTAAAAGGCTACATAATAGAACATATGTGGTATCATTAGGTCATATCTGGTACTTATTTATATTTAAACACAAATGGCAACTACAGTTGTAGGCTCTTAATTTGAGCAACTTCGCTACAGCAGGAAAATAATCCTGCAGCAACAGGAAATGTGAATTATTATGTTGATTATAATTAATGGACATTGTGGTTGTGGTTCATACATTTATCATAAGGGAAAATCAAGTCTAACATTTTTTACACCTACAATACAATACAAGTTTAAAATGTCCTGCATTGCAAAAAAGTTATCCTGCAATAGGGTCATCAAATTAAGATCCTACATCTGTACCTGGTACTAAATGGACCCGATTGGGGCTTATTTTAATACATCCAAATGAATACCAAAGAAACAAACAAGTGTTTGTTAATATATTTTGCAATTACAATGCAATTATACCAAGTAAATATCTGATTATTTCTGTGCCATAGAATATAGTGCTACCAATTGTTTATTCCTTTTTGAAAGTCGGAAGTTTACACCTTATACAATTATCCAAATACAATTAAGGTTTTTCACAAGCTGTTTAAAGGCACGGTCAACTTAGTGTATGTAAACTTATGACCCACTGGAATTGTGATATAGTGAATTATAAGTGAAATAATCTGTCTGTAAACAATTGTTGGAAGAATTACTTGCGTCATGCACAAAGTAGATGTCCTAACCGACTTGCCAAAACGATTAGTTTGTTAACATGAAATCTGTTGAGTGGTTGAAAAATGTGTTTTAATTACTTCAACCTAAGTAAATGTAAACTTCTGACTTCAACTGTATACCATTGATACCAGGGATGTTGCAGATGAAATTGTTGCATAAATGCACCTTTAAGTGTTTAATCATGTAATGTCAGTGAGAATAGAATACTGTATAATAACTTAATTTTCCCAAGAGGGAACTTCAGTAATAAAAAGTTTCTAAAAACAGTAGCCACTTTAACCCCATCCTCACAGGGGAAAACCTCTAAGCTAAATTGACAATAATAGCTAGTGACATCTTTATACTCACTGTTCTTCTTATAGAGCAGTACTTCAAAGCAATGGGATTCATAGTTATCAAAGGTCTGCCTGACTTCATCTATTGTGTTCTTGTCTGTCAGGTCCCCATACATGAAACTGTGGGAGCCAAAGAAGGAGAGGGTAAAAAAAAAAGGTAGGGTTAGTTTGATAGAGGAAAAAAAGATTGAAAGACAGATGGGGGGAAACAAAGCGAAAGGGTTAGTAGTGCGAACCTGTGTGGCGTGAACATCCACACAGCAGTCACCATTTTATCACTCATTGAACTGTAATTTTGCTCATGGGATTGTGATGACATTGACTGTCAAATCCTATAGATACAGTGTTTGTGTTGAACAAAAGAGAGGCCTGAGTAAACAAGAAGGAGCTGATAACATGATAACCTTCCAAACCCAACCCTAGGTGAACCATGGATGTACATGCAACATTGACGCAATGTCAGAGTGATAACCCTTTTAAAATAATTACTTAAAAGCAGTGTTTTGAGTATTTGAACAGCATTTCCTAAATGTTGGCACTTTTATCACTCCATACCATGATTAAATATTCCATATTATGATTTCAACATTAAATAAAAATTCTAAACTTCTTGTGGTAAGCCTAAATCTGAATATTTACGCCATATTTATTGACATTGCCCTTAATCAAACCCTAACCTTCTCTGCGGATGACACTTTGCTGCTCCCTGCCTGCGGTGGGTGTGTCCAGTTGTACTCGTCATCACAGAATGTTTGTTTTAGGGTGCACAGAACATTCTTCAAAAGTTCCCAAAACATTCAGTAAGACTATCACTTATTCTTTGACTGTGGTGAAGCCAAATATGTTTTCCTTTTGCTTGGGCCAAGACGGTAAAGGTTTGCCCCAACAAGAGGATGTCTACCTGGCCCAGAAGAAAGATTAAAGTGTGTTTAAGTTGAGGAACTGAAGATGTCTACAATGTTGGAGATGGTCTTAACCTCAAACCACAAGGCAACACCTCGATTAGGCTGATATAAATCCTTATTATTTTGTTAAATGAATTTGAATGTTAGTGTATTTTTTTTCTATATAGCCTACCCTTTCTCATTCTGAAATTACAGTGCCTTTAGAAAGTATTCACACCTCTTGACTTTTTCCACATTTTGTTGTTACAAATTGGGATTAAAATTGATTTTATTTGACTATTTTTACACAAAATACTCTGTAATGTCAAAATGGAAGACAAATGCTAACATTTTTTAAAGGCTAATGAAAAATGAAACACAAATATATCTTGATTGGATAAGTATTCAACCCCCTGAGTCAATACATGTTAGAATCCCCTTTGGCAGCGAGTACAGCTGTGAGTCTTTCTGGGTAAGTTTCTAAGAGTTTTGCACACCTTATACAATATTTTCCCATTATTATTTTTTTAACTCTTCAAGCTCTGTCCAGTTGGTTGATGATCATTGCTAGACAGACATTTTCAAGTCTTGCCATAGTCTCAGCAGGCCACTCACGAACATTCAATGTCATATTGGTAAGCAACTCCAGTCTATATTTGGCCTTGAGTTTTAGGTTATTTTCCTGCTGAAAGGTGTCTATGGAAAGCAGACTAAACCAGGTTTTTCTCTAGGATTTTGCCTGTGTTCAGCTCTATTCCGTTTATTTTTATCCCCCCAAAACACTATCTAGTCCTTGCCGATGACAAGCATACCCATAACATGATGCAGCCACCACCATGCTTGAAAATATGGAGAGTGGTACTCAGTGATGTGTTGTGTTGGATTTACCCCAAACATAATGCTTTGTATTCAGGACAGTTATAAAATCTCCATTGGCCTCATGGTGAAATCCCTGAGCGGTTTCCTTCCTCTCTGGCAACTGAGTTAGGAAGAACGGCTGTAGTGACTAATTGTATTGATACGCCATCCAAAGTGTAATGAATAACTTCACCATGCTCAAAGCGATAATCAGTGGCCGTTTTTTTTTTTTCATCTACCAATAGGTGCCTTTCTTTGTGAGGCATTGGAAAACCTTTGTGGTTGAATCAGATAACTGTATGGGTAATCATAAAAAAATCATGTTAACCACTATTATTGCACAGTCTATGCAACTAATTATGTGACACATTTTTACTGAGCATACAGTATTTAGGACTCTGTGTTGAATACTTATTGACTCAAGACATTTCAGCTTTTAATTTTGTATTCATTTCTAAAAATGTCCAAAAGCCTAATTCCACTTTGACATTGTGGGGTATTGTGTGTAGATCAGAGGCACATAATCTCAATTTAATCCATTTTAAATTCAGGCTGTAACATAACAAAATGTGGAAAAAGTCAAGGGGTGTGAATACTTCCTGAAGGCACTGTATAACACGGTTGGGATATAAGGATGGGTGTGGTTACCGCAGGTTAACGCTGATCTGATCTAGGCCTAAGTATACAAATTAAAGCCGTCAATCTCCTATCATTCTGGTCTCACTCTGATCATTATCAGGTGAAAAATTTAGTATTTTTACGGAAGATATCCCCATAGCAACAGCTTTTGGATCTTTGTCTGCCTATTTCTTAGGAAGGCCGGTGTGCAGCAAGTGTGGGTTATTTTCAGAAGCCCCAGTACCGTCAGTGTCGGCCCAGCTTCAGTAAAGAAACGTAAGCACACTTGCTATGTGTCAAAGTATCTATTCTGTTCTGTGAGCATGCATAGACATCAAGACAAAAATGAAGGGGTTAGGGTGTTGTACATTTCTTAGGCACAATTTAGCGCTCCATCTCCTGCATGACAGCAAATCCCACTCCTTTGGGCATTACACACCAATTAAAAAACTTTAAATCGAGAATGTATCACGTCAAAGATATCTCACCGTTTCCTCTCCAACAGCTTATAATCCATTACAGTTACTATTTATACAGTATGAATAACGCCTTCCCTCCCACCTCAGCACAAGCAAGCTGATGTTAAGACTGTTCAGTTGCCAATCCTTGCTTATATACAAGGACAAGCCAGCTGTTTTTGAGCCTTCTTAATCAGAGTGATTAGTTCAAATGAAATCCTATATACTGGGCCCCTAGGACTGTAGCAGAGAAACCTTAGATTATACTATACAAATATACTGAACATTCCAAGTACAGACCGAGATGTAATTATTAAGTGTCAAAACAGCAGCAGCTTATAACTGCACAATTTGCACACACGTTATCAAGTATTATCCACATAGGAAGTTGATCAGCGTTGTCAGTTATACATACACTGAGTGTACAAAATATTAGAAACACCTGTTCTTTCCATGACAGACTGAGCAGGCGAATCCAGGTGAAAGCTATGATTCCTTTTTGATGTCACTTACTAAATCCACTTTAATCAGTGTAGATGAAGGGGAGGAGACAGGTTAAAGAAAGATTTTTAAGCCTTGAGACAATTGAGACATGGATTCTGTATGTGTGACATTCAGAGGGTGAATGGGCAAGATACAAGTGCCTTTGAACGGGGTATGGTAGTAAGTGCCAGGCGCACCGGTTTGAGTGTGTCAAGAACTGCAACGCTGCTGAGTTTTTCACGCTCATCAGTTTCCCGTGTGTATAAAGAACGGTCCACCACCCAAAGGACATCCAGCCGTCTTGACACAACTGTGGGGAGCATTGGAGTCAACATGGGCCAGCATCCCTGTGGAACGCTTTCGACACCTTGTCCATGGCCCAAGGAATTTAGGCTGTTCTGATGCCAAAATGGGGGAGTGCAACTCAATATTAGGAAGGTGTTCCTAATGTTTTCTACACTCAGTGTATTTGTTTAAAATTAAATGAAAGGAAAAGCATGTGTGGAAGGGGTCAGGAATATAACACTACATAGATGCTTCACAAATCATCTATAACCATACATCATGCTGTATAAATATTTATAAATGTGACATAACTATACATTTATTTGTTGACATGTATTCATCTTTAATGGAGCATGAAATAAGATTATAGATGACTTGTGATTTATGCAGTGTTTATGAAGCCTATATGAATGCTTTATGAAGCCAATCAATCTATCAAAGTATAAAACCTGACAGCAGAGGGGTTATAATTTTATTAAACTGTTGTTGTTTTTTATGTGATCACAGAGCAATTGGATATTCTACATATACCTTGTGTGTGTACCAAAACTGGACTGTGTAATAACCTTCTTTAGTCCTTCTCCCACAGTCAACTCACTTTACATGCATGTGCAAACAAATAATTTTGACCGTCAGTGGATGTGTTAAGTTTCTGTGAGCAGTAGAAAATAAATGGGTGAAAGGACAGGGCCCAGTTCTTACCTGCATGTACTGCTCCTCTGCATGACTTCTGCCCTGTGGTAACCCGACAGCTTACAAAACCCGTCATTACTGTATACTACCGGCCATTCCACTATCTGGGCATTCCCCAACAGGAAACTTGTTTCTGAAAGACAGCCATGGAAAAAAGCAGAAAATCTAAATAATTATAGAAAGTGAATTCAGTCCCAAATCCCAACATTTGTACAATTGCAGATAAACTGCAATGTGGGTTTACTTGTTTCTAAGAGGTGATAACCACTTTAAAACTGACATACCTCTCCAAATGCTGTGGTCATTGTTATTGGATATTGACATGAAACCACACCTGCCCTTAAAATAAAGTGTAAACATTTTGACATTTGGCCTGCACTGTATAAAAATACAATTGTTCCTTCACCACTTTTATCGATAAATATGGAAATGGTAAACGGGCGTTTGAGGTATTTAGGGGTTGTTTTGAGTAGTTTGGAGTAATTAGTAGGACCCCGTAAATAAGCTTGTTTTGTTTACACCCTGAACATTGTCTAATTAATCACAAGGCTAAACATAATTTGTTTTATATGGTGCAGGAGAAATTGGATAATGCCTGTGCAGATTTTCCCCATATACAGGTTTGATCATTTGATCTCATCTCGTTGTCCTGCAAGGCAAGTTTTGAAATAGTTCATGTTCATTTGGTCTACAGTGAGCAATAGTTTCCCATTATTGGTTCTGGTCCTTTAAATGGTATACAACTGTGCTAGAGAAGAGAGGTTTCACCATCCTACTTAAATCACAGAAAAAATACAGATAGGCCTATTAGTACTTAGTGTCTACAATGCATTTGATTGCAAAGAGACACTGTCTGTCAAACATTAGCACTTTTCATTTTATGAATCTCTTGTAACACAAGTAAATGGTTTAAATTCCCCGCCACCAATGTTTTTTTATGATAAATATTTCTAATAAAATAATCAATAATATATTTTTTCATGTTCACACTTTTCTAGTCAAATTGTATATTTATAAGTTATTTTAATACATTTCATCCATAGCAACTTCTCATAAACCTTTTTCTATTATTCATTGAAAGTGTTGTGTTTCTGTGATACTCGGAGGCTGAGAAATTGGTGATCTGACCTGAGAGGAAAAGGCGAAGTGAGAGGGTTTACTCCGGCCAAAATCTGTCCACGAAAATAAGCCCACAAAGTGAATACGTTTTGTATGGAGGTCAATGAGAGAGTATCGAATTTGGTATAATTTTTAATTGAAACAAACAAAATATACAAAACATTAGGAACAACTGCTCTTTCCATTACATAGATTGACCAGGTGAATCCAGGTGAAAGCTATGATCCCTTATTGATGTAACTTTTTAAATTCCTAATGTTTGATATACTCAGTGTATAGCTCAACATGTAATCAATGTGTGAGTTTAGCTATTCTCTGCATGATGACAGATGCCCACAATGCCAGTAATGCCATGATACTGCAGGCCTATGGCTGCATTGGTGATGCATGCCATATGAGTAGGAGCCAAATGGATCACATAGCAAATAAAACAGATTGGAGATCTTACAACTAGACAAAAATGTCATGTTTATTTGAGAAACACAGACACATTAGAGAGAGAACCTCTTCCCCTCTTTATTGCAGGACTGTGATGTGATTAATCAACATTGACATTTTTAATAATAGTTTAACAATCAAAACAAGTTTAAATACGAAATCATGAATCAATTATAAACTAGCTAGGTAGCTATATATTTTGAATCAAGCTACAATAGGCTGATTTTCCTGTTTGTCCAATCAAAAGCTACTGTAGCGTATCATCCACGGGAAAACAAAAAGTGTACCTCAGGCTACACTCTCTCGCACTTCAAAACCCATCATACATAGTCACACTGCCACCACTGCCTACACTTTCTACTGCATCGATGGATTACAGAGAGAGAGAGGGGGAGAATGTCAGCGATGCTGGTCAATAAATTGAAAAGGATCGCGAGTTCAGGTTCACTTGCAAGACCAACAAAGAAAGCCCTACTATTTGCTTTTTACCCATGAGGAGATGGTCAAGAGAAGTGACCAGATGAATTAACTCACCACTTAGTGAAGTTCAGTTGGCTGTGAGTGAGTAATTTGTAATGTATGCGTGTTTCTGTGTCTGTCTATCTGTCAGCATCTGTGTTTGTGATGAGGCACAACTAGACTGACTAGCTAGCTAGCTGTTGTATTAAAGACAAGTATGTGTGTGAGTGAGTGAGTGAGTGAGTGAGTGAGTGAGTGAGTGAGTGAGTGAGTGAGTGAGTGAGTGAGTGAGTGAGTGAGTGAGTGAGTGAGTGAGTGAGTATTTCTGTCTGTAATAAAGCCCTTTTGTGAGGAAAAACTCATTCTGGTTGGCTGGACCTGGCTCCCCAGTGGGTGGGCCTGGCTGCCAAGTGCACCCCTGCCCAGATCAAATCAAGCTTTATTTATACAGCACATTTCAGACATGGAATGCAACAAAATGTGCTTCACAGGAAGGAAAAAACTAATAAAAAACAATAACAATAAAAACTGAATGACTAAAAAGCGCCCTAAGGAAAAGCAAAGCTAAAAAGGCATGTTTTAAGATCTTTAAAAAATGTCCACAATTTCGGCTGGGTGCAAAGTAACTAAAAGCTGCCTCTCCATGCCTTTTGGTCCTAGGCTTTGGGATAGTTAAAAGGCCAGTGCTATAGGACCTGAGGGACATACTAGGTACATCATGTTAAATAATTTCTGACATGAATTGGGGTGCACAATTGTGGATTGATTTAAAAACCAATGAAAGAATTTTACAATGAAATCTAAAACTCACAGGTAGCCAGTGCAGAGACCTTAAAACTGGTGTAATGTGTGCTCTCCATCTGGTCTTGGTCAGTACTCATCCTGCAGCTATCTGTATGTTTTGCAGTTGACCAATGGCTTTCTTGGGTAGATCATACAGGAGAGCATTACAGTAGTCAAGCCTGCTTGTAATAAAAGCATGGATGAGTCTCTCTGTACCAGCCTGAGAGAGAAATGGCCGCACCTTGGCAATGTTCCTAAGGTGGTTAAAAGCTATTTTGATCACATTCCTAATGTGTGATCTTTATTGCACGTAAATTAAAATGTGCGGCCAGATTCTCTCTCTGTGCTTTTTCTCCAACAGGAAGTCGTGAGCCATCCAATTATTTCAATCACTAATACAGTCTAATAATTTATCAGTGGAGCTAAAATCCTCGGTTTCACAGAAATATAAAGTTGTGTATGCGTAGCAGTGAAAATCACTGCTATGTTTTCTGATAACGCTGCCAAGGGGTAACATATATAAACTGGACAGTACCAGACCCAAAATTGACCTTGTGGAACGCCACATGTATTTTCTCTGAGTTATGTTCACCAAGGGTGACAAAAAAAACTCTTGACCAGTTAAATAAGCCCTGAACCAATTTAGAACTGGACCGGAGAGGCCAACCCACCTCTCCAGTCTGTCCAGAAGGACATCATGGTCAACAGTGCAGCACTTAAATACAAGAGTACAAGGACAGAGAGCTATTTTGGCATCTGTGTTGGCTCTAATGTTATTTAACTTAGTGCTGGGCCCAAAAACCTAATTAGAATTTTCATAGATACAGTTAGCACTCCTTCAGATATGCAATTAAAAACTGTTTTGAAGAAGGTGGTGGGGATAGGATTGAGAAGGCCGGTAGAAGGCTTAAGTTATAGATATCACTTTTATGAGCATGTCTGTGTCAACCATGGAAAATAAATCCATAGTGCCTTTGCGTGGTAGGCTAGGGCACATATCATCATTCTCATCAGGTCTTGCTTGACTGATACCCAGCCTAACGTTTGTTATATTATCTCTGAAATATATCCATAGTGAAATCCAAAGATTAGGGCCTAATTTATTTATTTAAATGTCCAACTCAGTAAGATCTTTGAAATTGTTGCATGTTGCGTTTATATTCTTGTTCAGTATATGAAGTTATCACATGCCTTTATATCGAACATGACCCATTTACAATACTAGTAAAAACGTGTGTGTGTGTGTGTTTTGTGTGTGTGTGGTGTGTGTGTGTGTTAAATAATTTTATATTGTTATTTGTCTTATTTTTCAGATGAAAAACATCTAGTGCTCATTGGCAAGATCACTGGTTCCATCAACCTCTGCAAGGAAATTGACAAAAAGGAGAAAACAAAAAGAAATGAAACATCAGAGGACATCATAGTTCCTTGATAGCCAGCAAATCTGCAGAGAAACGTTCAAGTTCCTACAAGCACTAGTTTTCTTTTGAGTAAAACAACTTGATGTTTTCTGTTATTATTCGGGCTGCAACCGGTATTAAAAAGTTCATGAGGTATTTAATAAAGAATGAGTAGCAGTCTGTATCATGAATAGAAATAAAAGAGCTGAGAATACATTGTGCCTTTCAGCACATATTAAAGGCATGTTTTAAATCATTTATTTTATGGTTTCGGAATTTCTACAAAAAGCTGACTGCATAAAGTGATAAAGTTCTAGAAGGAACACGGTGTGGCTCCAGGGAAGAAGAGGTATGGTGATGTCCTACAAGGACATTCAGCGACCCGTCCACTATGTCAACAACTTCCCGATGTTCACACGATGTCCATGTGTGCACATGTGTGAAAACAAGTGAATGTAGCCAATACATTTTGTTGCTTGTATGTGTACAAACATATGTGCAAGTGTGTGCACGTATACACATGCACGTGTACACGTGCACATATACTGTACATGTGCACGTATACGTGTGCACGACAACGATGCAGACAGACACTGTCTGTATAGTTAGGGCAAGATGTAATTTATCTCTGTCTGTCTGTCTGTCTGTCTGTCTGTCTGTCTGTCTGTCTGTCTGTCTGTCTGTCTGTCTGTCTGTCTGTCTGTCTGTCTGTCTGTCTCTGTGTGTGTGTGTGTGTGTGTGTGTGTGTGTGTGTGTGTGTGTGTGTGTGTGTGTGTGTGTGTGTGTGTGTGTGTGTGTGTGTGTGTGTGTGTGTGTGGACTGAAATTCATTGGCAGGTATTGTGTTAGGTTTGGCTTTTAGGGTTAGTAGCCGGGAGCTTTATGTTGATTGGATCGTAGCCGGGAGCTTTATGTTGATTGGATAGTAGCTGGGAACTTTATGTTGGAACCAAAAAATGCACATACTTTCAGATCTGATTGGCAAACTACTCATAGGTTTACTGCGAGCTAATAATAGCTCGAAATCTACCTGCTGAGAATCTCATCTTTAAGATGGAATTGAGACTGAGTGGATAGCCCAAAGGGTTCCAAAAGTTAGAGCTTAATACAACAATTCCTATACACAGAATTGTTTTCTTCTATTTGGTAAAAATATTTACAAATGAGGAGGTAACTAGTTGCTTGACAAAGTCCTACAATTTTAGGATAAAAAAAAGTAAAAAAATTACAACGTTCTTGACCCCTTGGGGTCATAATTGACCCCAGTTTGCGCTTCTAGGGTTATTAAAGTTTTAGAGACCATTACTATTTTCAACACAACTTAGCAACTTTTTAGTAACTCTTGTGTCTCTCCCCAGTTGAGAACGGAGTCAGCAACAAACTATGTTTCTTCAGGAAAGACCAAAAATAGACAGCTAAACAGGACACAATGGCATAGCACTCTGATGGAATCGGGGCATTTATTTCAAACGTTACATACCTACTATAACGCAAATCCACTTTTTTGTGTATTGAGTTGAACTACTTTGCACACCTCTGCTAGTCACAGACACATCTCAGTTCACTGCATGAGTGACAGAGAGAGAGAGAGAGAGAGAGAGAGAGCGAGAGAGAGAGAGAGAGAGAGAGATAGAGAGTGAGCGAGAGAGAGAGCGAGAGAGAGCGAGAGAGAGAGAGAGAGAGAGAGTGTGTGAGTGTGAAGGAGCGAGTGAGCGAGCAATCGAGCGAACAAACAAGTGAGAGAGAGAGTAACAAAGACAGAACGAGAGAGGAGGTGGGATGGAGAGAGGAGTACTTGACACAGCTACTAAATGGGGCAGCAACATCCATCTCCAGCTGAATAAACCTCATTCTCCCACTCTCTCTCGTCTCCTTGCCTTGCACCCACTGTGTAAATCTTTAAGAGTCCAGGGCTCATTATAGGAGCCGATAGACTGTGGCTAAAGCTTTAGTGGCCTCAAGGGTCAGGGGTCCGAGGAATGGACCAGCCCCAAGGGCTGAGGTGACCCAGATCTTGGCCCGAGATGGGAGCCTTCAGACGAAGCTAATTATGTGCCCACTGTCACTGGTGATAAACTCCCCTCCTCTCACAAAAGAAGAGCAAAATCATTGATACAGCCAGAGAAGTAACTTAGACCCCACTACAGCCAGGCTAATTGCTGTCATTGTTTGGCAGTTTAGCACAGCACTCTGATGTTGTTCCATAATGTGTACAGTAGGCTAGCTTGTGTGTTATAGTTAACATGTCAGTCTTCAAGTCTCAAGTTCTCATGCAAAAGTCAGAGGAATTCAATCATTGTACATTACGCATCAAAGAGCACAAAGGCTAAGAATTCCGTGTCAGCATCTACTGCGGTTGACATTTAAACAAAAAAAAGGACCGGTGTGGCTTTGCATCAAAGCCCAATAAAAATGCCTGTGTGATGTCAATCTTGAAATGTACAGTGCCTTCAGAAAGTATTTATACACCTTGACTTATTCATTTTGTTGTGTTATAACCTGATTTTTTTATCACCCAACTACACACAATACCCGATAATGACAAAGTGAAAACATGTTTTTCGAAATGTTAGCAAATGTATTGAAAATGAAATACAGAAATATATAATTTACATAAGTATTCACACCCCTGAGTCAAGAATCACCTTTGACAGCGATTACAGCTGTGAGTATTTCTGGGTAAGTCTCTAAGCTCCCAAGTGGCACAGTGGTCTAAGACACTGCATCTCAGTGCTAGAGGTGTCCCTACAGACAACATGGTTCGTATCCAGACTATATCACAACTGGCTGTGATTGGGAGTCCCATAGGGCGGTGCACAATTGGCCCAGCGACGTCTGAGTTTGGCCGGTGTAGGCCGTCATTGTAAATAAGAATTTGTTCTTAACTCACTTGCCTAGTTAAATAAAGGTTCAATGTAAAAATTAAATAAAAAAGCTGGATTGTACAATATTTGCCCATTATTCTTTTCAAAATGTTTCAAGCTCTGTCAAATTGGTTGTTGGTCATTGCTAAACAACCATTTTCAAGTCTTGCCATAGAATTTCAAGCAGATTTAAGTCAAAACTGTTTCTCGGTCACTCAGGAACATTCACTGTCTTCTTGGTAAGCAACTCCAGTGTAGATTTGGCTTTGTGCTTTAGGTTATTGTCCTGCTGAAAAGGGAATTAATCTCCCTGTGTCTGGTGGAAAGCAGAATGAACCAGATTTTCTCTAGGAATTTGGCTGTGCTTAGTTCCATTACATACTGTATATTGTTTATCCCGAAAAACTCCCACAGTCCTAAACGATTACAAGCATGCCCATAACATGATGCAGCCATCACTATGCTTGAAAATATGGAGAGTGGTACTCAGTAATGTGTTGTATTGGATTTGCCCCAAACATAACATTTTGTATTCAGGACAAAAAATGTATTGCTTTGCCACAATTTTTTTGTATTACTTTAATGCTTTGTTGCAAACAGGATACATGTTTTGGAATATTTGTATTTTGTACAAGCTTCCTTCTTTACACTGTGGTGTAACTACAATGTTGTTGAGCCATTAAACTTTGTTAAACATGTTGAAATCTCTGAGCGGTTTCCTTAGGAAGGACACATGTATCTTTGTAGTGACTGGGTGTATTGATACACCATCCAAATAATTAATAACATTAATAACTTTACCATGCTCAAATGGATATTCAATGGGTTTTTTTTACCCATCTACCTATAGGTGTCCTTTGCAGGGCATTGTAAAACCTCCCTGGTCTTTGTGGTTGAATCTGTGTTTGAAATTCACTGCTCGGCTGAGGGACCTTATACTGTAGATAGTTTTATGTGTAGGGCACAGAGATGAAGTAGTCATTCCAATGCATCCAACTTATTATGTGACTTGTTAAGCATATTATTACTCCTGAACTTATTTAGGCTTGCCATAAAAAAGGGGTTTAATACTTTTTGACTCAAGACATTACAGCTTTTCATTTTTAATTTAATTTATGAGGTATTGTGGGTAGGCCAGTGACAAAAAAAGCTTAATTTAATACATTTTAAATTCAGGCTGTAACCCAACAAAATGTGGAAAAAGTCAGGGTATGTAAATACTTTCTGAAGGCACTGTACATGGACACGATAAGAAGCAGCTTAGGAAGTGTGTCGGCCAAAATGCAGTTGACACCTCCTAAACAAATTAAGCACATATCACCTCTTAAAGGTATATTACACTAAAAAGCCATACTCTGTCAGACGTTTTGAGAAGTCAAAAGTAGTAAATGTCATCAGTTGTGTAAATCCATATATACTGTATGCCTCAACTCAAATTGAATGGTAGAAAATGGGTGAAAGTGTAGCAGAGACGGTTTGTAACCATGGCTATGTACCAATACTGCCATATTATTTGGATGCTTACCATTAAAGGGATGTTTCACCTTTTTTTGCTTAGGTCAAGTACATGCATTAAAGTTTTAGCTTATTTTTTACTTCCCTTGGGTTGTTTCCTCAGAATATTTATTTGTATTTGTTATTTTTTAATGTTAATTGTTTGCTGTTTATTTAGCAACGTCCAGAATAATCTAGATCAATCCTTTCCCTATGCTTTCGAATGCACCACTAACTAATACAATCTGTTTCCACAAGTATTGCTACATTCTCCAAAATTGCTAGCCAGATTATTCTGTGAGGTTGCTAAATAACCAGCTAAAGAATATAAAAACTGTTTGAAGGAAATGACAACACTATTTTCATTTAAATCTATGTATGTTTTTTGTATTAAAGGCTGAACTAAAAAAGAAAAATGAAAGAGATTTGCATCTTGGGGGTGTGGTTCGATGTGGGTGTGTTATGTTTGCTATATATCGTAGCCTGGAAGTTATTGTTGTTTGTCCCTCTAGAGTCACAGTAGCAACATTTTGCCCTCAAAAGAGCCCAAATGAATCTAAACTACACACTGTTTATCAGTGCCCAAAATCCCTAGCTAGCTAAGTTCCATTTCTGTGCTTCTCAATTAAGCTAGCTAGTAGCTAGCAGGCACATTGAGTAGGCAGGCCTTGTGAATGGGTTTAGAATTTTGGAATACTGACAAGCGGCAGTTGGGATGCAAATGCGTATCACCTCGAATATTGCCGAAAACAGTAGCAGACTCGAGTGATCCCTGTCAAACACCTCAACAAGTGGCCTCTCAAAAAAGGGCTTAGGGGCCAAGTGTTCTTTCAACATAACATTAGCGATGTGTTGTCTTATGTAAAAGTCTGAGGCGCTGAGTAAAGTGGGCTTGTCTTTCTCACTGTCTCTAGGTTCTGCTGTACGATGGAATAGAGGGCAATCAGCGTAGCTGTCTCTCCGTACATGACAATTCTACCTAGGCGTTTCCATTCCGTGTTAGTGGGCATGATTGAAATCAAAACCCAACCCTGAAATATCCAATGGATCTAGGAGGGTAACACCTTCCCTAAATCTTGCAAATCGCAGTTTTGGAAGATACTGTCTTTATGACCAAAATTATGATATTTACACTTTGTGTTCAATTTTTACACTGGAATAAATGTTTCTGTCAAATATTTGAGTTCAGCTACCCTTTACATTTTATTGTAGTAAATATTATGTACTGTATACCAGAACTACTTGTCCTATTTCATATTCTGTTCTGTGTGTAAAAAAATGCAAACAACCTCATTTTAACCTGAAATTACCTGAGGTGCTAAAAAATGCATATTGACGTCATGCAAGGCTTAACCACGGCAATGTTTTCAGGGTCCTTCTGTCGTTATTACGTGACAAAGACACTCATTCAGCATATATGTGGGCTCATGATATGGTGGTGCTGGCGACAGCTTATCATGAGGGTGATGAATAGGAGGCATATTGCTTTGGATGAAAGATGGAGCACCGTGTTTTCCCGGTGCGTGTGGGAGGCAGGGCTGCAGCTGCTGGGCTGTTATCCAGTTCTCAGAATAAGGGCCCTATTTAATCGAAACTGTTAACTGGGTTGATGGGATAAGTTAAAGATACAATTCTTTCCACACCAAGACAACGTTTTCAAATGAACATTCTGTCTTGTGTTTGTCTCATACTGTCAACACTGTTTTGTTGAATACACTTATCTAAATATGTATTTTTTGTAGTGCGAGACATTTGGCTTTTAACTTAGTGAGAATGTTGAATTCCCACCGAGTGAGAAAGCTTGTGCTTTTGACCTGTACAGTATATCACCATTGATAGCACAAACCGTACCACAGTGGTTTGTTTAGAAAAAAATATACTGTTCCACTTTCCAATAAGGGTTCTATAATCAACATGAGTTAATGGTGTTTTAATAAATACATAGAATACATTTAGCTATTAATAATAAAACGAAACAAACTATAAGGATAATTGTGGCAATGCACTCTGGATGATTGTAGGCGTAAATTGTACATTACTGTCACCGCACACCATTATAGGACTGGCAACTGGAAACTTTCTCAAACAACTATGAGTGATAGAATTGAGAGATATCAAGGTTTGAAGTGAAACAACCAAACAATTGTGATTTACAATATTATTATACAGGATATTACACTGTAATGGAAAACTGTGATTTCTACAATACATTGGTACATTTATCAGCATCAAAGTACTGTAAAGCATACTGTAAATGATGGTGCATTGTGGAAAAATGTTGTTGGGGGGGGGGGGGGGTGAATGGGTAGAATTGCTGTATTTGGAATGGTGTACAGTATTTTTGGAGTGCCCAAAAAGTTTTGACCATGGTATTGTTGTTTCTGGCTCATTAACATATTTTAGTAAGAGGCTACATTTGTTGCACCCGTTAGTGAGAGTGCTGTATCAATTTAACTGATGTGGTGGTGGTAGTTCCCCAACAATTGGATGTGTATAGGGGACAGATTGGAGTGGCAGCAAGTCTCAGACGGTTGAGTAATTGCCATATTTGAACTTGATGCTAGATGTACTCAGGCTTTTCTGAAATTAGCAAGCTTCAGTTAGATTCACATTCCAGCTCAGGCTTCATCCATGTTACGAGGGTAGATATTGATCGTGCACCCGATGCTTCTCAAGCCTGCTCGAGACGGACTTGTAACTGTGGCATTAGTTAATTATGGCAGTCGCCATACCCTAGCTCAAGACTAAAAAATGCTAAGTAGACTAAAATCATTCCAATTCCGATTAAAATGCAACGGCTGTTAGCAAACTGACTGGCTGGCTTTAGGACCATGCAGAGCATTGCTCGGTGAGCAGCTGCCAGCCTGTGCTCCTTTTGTCTCACTTTTAAAAAGCAGAGAGCAGAGACAGTGCCAGTTTGCTTTGCTGGTCAGCCTTTTAGGCAGTGCGCCGATTGCTTTGAATTTGATGTCGGCACTTGAACTCTGCCTTGTAAACCTTGTTTTAATCTGATAGCCAGGTATCCAGGCTGTATCACATCCGGCCGTGATTGGGTGTCCCATAGGGCAGCGCACAATTGGCCCAGCGTTGTTCAGGTTTGGCCGGGGTAGGCCGTCATTATAAATAAGAATTTGTTATTAACTGACTTGCCTAGCTAAATAAAAGTTAAATAAAAAATAAAAAATAGATTGAATTGGGAATTGGGAGGTGGAGGAGCCCTAATTTTTGTTTACCATTCAAAACAAAAACCTATTTTATTACTATTAAAATATAGGTTGTGATAGCTTTATGCCTAATTTATATTTTCATTCATTCACCCAGTAGGCTAGGGCAATTTTGGTTTCATGTATTGGTGTGAAAATAAACACAACAGAACAACTTGCTATTTAGAGCATTTCCCCAAAAATACATGTCCTGTTTTAGGCTTCAAAGACAATAACAATTGTAGGCTATAACAAATGTGTATTGTCATGCATTGGCAAAATGATGGGCCTAATTGAGATAATGCAAATCATTAATGATTACTTAGTTGTGCAAACCTTTTTTTTTACTTCTTGCTGTAGGCCAACTTCATCATCATCATCATCATCATCCTCTGCCTGCATCCCATCTTCCTCAATTAAAATGAGGAAGATGAGGAATCTTGCTGGATAAGTTATTTAGCTATAGTGTGGATGAAGGACTGTTTTTTATAATAATTAGCAGCACCCAAATAGTGCAACTTCTGTGTAGAGAACACAATAATATCAGACAGAGACAAGCTGGTCTGGGGAAAAATGTGCACAAGCAACACATCTTACAACTATCTTATATCTGGCAACTATCTTACAATCAATATTCTCTGAGCAGCTTCATATATTGATACAAGGTTTCAATATTCTCAGAGCCACCATGTTGATACAATGCATCAATATTCACAGAATGTTTCCCTTCCCTGGCGAATAATGCAGACATGCAAATACAAAAATGTGCAATATTTCAATGCATGTGTAGGATTCATCTGGCATAGTTTGCATTCGCGGTCAACTGTTTTATGATCTGGTTACGTTCACATTGGTGTCTGTATTTTAAGTCGGCCTTGTTGTGACTTGATAGCTATTTCATGTTGCACTGTACGCGTCTTTCCTAATGTATAGGAGTCTATTTATGATGAGGTTGAGAAGTGGTTGACATTGTACACACCGTTTCACAGACCTTTAAACCTAATATTGCCATGATAATTAATGGCAAGGTTAATTTTTTATTGTTTTAGCTGTTCTTCAAACACAATTTTAGAGTGTTTAAACTTCGCCATACTCCAGGCTTAGCTGAACTGACGCCACTGGCTGGAACACCGGATTAAGTTTAAAGTGCATCCTGCCATCACTAAATGTAATGTGTGAAATGTATACTGATCAAAAGTATGAATGCAACATGCAACAGTTTCAATTACTTTACTGAGTTACAGTTCATTTATGGAAATCAGTCAATTTAATTAAATGAATTAGGCCCTAATCAAATGGATTTCACATGACTGGGCAGAGGCGCAGCCATGGGTGGGCCTGGGAGGGCATAGGCCCACCCACTTGTCAGCCAAGAAGACCCAGTGGGGAGCCACGCCCAGCCAATCAGAATTAGTTTTTCCCCACAAAAGGGATTTATTAAAGATAGAAATACTCCTCAGTCTCAACAGCTGGTCTCAGACAATCCCGCAGGTGAAGAAGTTGGATGTGGAGGTCCTGGGCTGGCGTGGTTATACATGGTCTGCGGTTGTGAGGCTGGTTGGATGTACTGCCAATATGTATAAAATGATGTTGGAGGCGGCTTATGGTAGAGAAATTAACATTAAATTCTCTGGCAACAGCTCTGTTGGGCATTCCTGCAGTCAACATGCCAATTGCACGCTCCCTCAAAACTTGAGACATCTGTGGCATTGTGTTGTGTGACAAAACTGCACATTTTAGAGTGGCCTTTTATTGTCACCAGCACAAGGTGCACCTGTGTAATGATCATGCTGTTTAATCATCTTCTGATATGCCACACCTGTCAGGTTGATGGATTATCTTGGCAAATGGGAAATGCTCACTAACAGGGATGTAAACAAATTTGTGCGCAAAATTTGAGAGAAATAAGCTTTCTGTGCGTATGGAAAATGTCAGTGAACTTTTATTTCAGCTCATGAAACATGGGACCAACACTTTACATGTTGCCTTTATATTTTTCTTCAGTATATTTTAATATTACTATTTTGAAAACACAAATATTTAAATCAGTCGTCTTCCTCAAATACATGATCCGGAGAATGAAGGGATGATGAAGCACTCTTTGCAAGAAGGAGGGAATCTAATGTGATTGGTCCTCAACTCACGGCTGAAACAGTTCATTCAGGATACGTGTAGTTAACCCTGATTAAGCCTGCCCCGGAGCAGGTTAGTTCTGAAGGAGTCGATGCCATACTTCGCTAACTCCTCAATCCAGATTCATAGTATAGGGCTCAGTTTGGAAGCCTTTGTTAAAAAGGGTAATGTGTAGTTGCTACATCTATTTTTGGACGTTAATAATATGTTCCCATTGATTCTTGAAGAATGTAACTTATAAATGCCTCATGAGCTTAGTTCAACTGCAATACCCAATCAGAACCAAAATTATACGTTTGTTTTGCTATCATGGATGGTCAGTCCTTGCATCCATAGCTCTATCTATGAATTTGAAAGTGGTTACATTTCTCCAGCCCCATACCTCTGCTTTTTACCGAAACAGGGGCGGGGAGAGCTTTGATATTGTTTTAACTGCTGATTGCCGCTTTAAGGCCTGTAGAAGTGATATCAAAGACAAAATATGCATTGATATTCTGTATTATACAACGGGTGGGTCTAATCCTGAAATCTGGTTGGCATTCCAGCCAGTGTCTATTCAACAAGTTACCACCGACTAAATCTATGATGTTAAAATGCCTATTTACTCTGACTGCACAATCCACTGTCTCATCAGCCCTGCCAGGCAATTTATAAACTCGATCTCCACTATACAAAGCATCTAGAAATTATCTTTTAGACTAACATTGTTTTCAACAGTGTAAGCGTACACAAACAGAGGATCACAACAAGTGCAGCAGTTGTGCATAAGAGAGCAAGGCAGTGTGTGCAGGCTTTGTTTAAGCATGGAATCAAATTAAACACATTTCTCTATGGTCCAGAATTAGAAGGCAGTAGCTAATAAAAAGAGCAAAAACTGAAAAACTATGTAATTACTGAAAGAAATTTGAATATATGTGCCAGTATGCTTCCAGGGCACATTTTAATGGCCTAATATGGATATGTAGTGGGTATACACTAGCCCTGAATATATCTGAGCTGATTTACTGATACATATTAAAAGGCAACTGTAATATTCATGAGGCAGGAGGCGAAGTGCCACCACGGCAGACAGCTTGGTTATCGTGCCTGCATGGTTTAGATAAACAACAAATGGAAGAGTCAGCTGTTTGTGAAACAAAACAACCTTAAAAGGAAGAGACATCCTCCCCAGAACATAAAAAGTGTTGTACCTGATGTTCTACTTCCAGTTTCCTGATTCCTCCTATTCCTCTCTGTCTTTCCCTCATATCTCATTTTTCCACCTTTATTCTAGTCTCTATCTCCATCTCTCTGTCTCTTTGTGTCCTACTGAATTCACTGATTTAGGGCTCTATTCAATCCATATCGCAGAAGTTCAGCGCTAAAGCCCAATATTCCCGTGTTGGCGGAAAATGCATTCACGGTAAACGCTGCATATGTCGGCTCAATCAGAAATTACCTTCAGATTTCTATTGCGCAATATGTTACGCTTCGGCGACAGACTGAATAGAGTCCCTAGCCTTCGCCTTCTCCCACTATTTCCCAGCACACCCCTTCTATTTATTGTAATCCACCAGTCCATGCTGCATGCTGAGTATGGCTCCTAGCTATAGCGAGTAGTCTTATGTAAGCCCTATGAAAAAGGAGCTGCTCTCTTCTGGATGGGGAGAGATGGCCAGTTGTACAACCAAGGCCTACACTTGAACCCACACCGGACACTTACACTAGATACAAAACCACATCAGTCAATGCCCCCAGGTCTAAGGGGTTGGGATTTTAAGGGGGTGAACAGCACTCATTCAGCACTGACGTTATTTAATATATGCAATGAAAAAGAGAACCCTTGCTGCCCCTCTATTTTCATAAATTGAAGATTTCTACATCCACAAGTCGGCAGCTTTGACTAGACTACATCATCGAGAAAATAAACCACCTCTGCCCTCCGTTCTTTTGGCGAGCGTACAATCAATAGAAAACAAACTGGCTGAGCTCCATTCAAGACTATCCTATTAACGGGACCTGAATAACTGTAATGTCCTATGTTTCTCGGAGTCGTGGCTGAACAAAGACATGAATAATATACATATAGCTTTTTTTCTATGCATCGTCAAGACGAAAGGCAGCTTCGGGTAAGGTTAAGGGGGTGGTGTGTGTTTCTTTGTTAACAATAGATGTTGTGCGATCTCAAATGTTAAGTAAGTCTCAAGGTTTTGTTGCCTGAGTTAGAATGCCTCATGATAAGCTGCAGACCATACTATTTACCAAGAGAGTTTTCATCTATGTTTTTCATAGTTTTCTATTTATCACCACAAACTGATGCTGCCACTAAGACTGCACTCAATGGTCTGTATAGAGCCATAAGCGTACAAACAAATGCACATCCAGAGGCGGCGCTCCTAGTGGCCGGTAATTGTAATGCAGGGTAACTGATATATGTCTTTCCTCATTTTTACCAGCATGTCACCTGTGCAACTAGAGCCAAAAATAACTCTAGATAACATTTACCCCACGCACAGAGACTCATACAAAGCTCTCCCTCGCCCTCCTTTTGGCAAATCTGACCATAACTCTGTTCTCCTGATTCCTCCTTACAAGCAAAAACTCAAACAGAAACTTCCAGTGACAGACAGACAGACAGACAGACAGACAGACAGACAGACAGACAGACAGACAGACAGACAGACAGACAGACAGACAGACAGACAGACAGACAGACAGACAGACAGACAGACAGACAGACAGACAGACAGACAGACAGACAGACAGACAGACAGACAGACAGACAGACAGACAGACAGACAGACAGACAGACAGACAGACAGACAGACAGACAGACAGACAGACAGATAGATAGATAGATAGATAGATAGATAGATAGATAGATAGATAGATAGATAGGTACTTTATTGATGCCCCGGGGGGGACATTTCATTGTCAAGCAGCTACAACAAAACACAGGGCAGGTGCAAAATGCCACAATGAAAGTACACAAAAGACAGATACATGGTACATGATACATAGAGCGGCAGTATGAAAAAGTATAGAAATACAAGATATCTGGAGTGCAAAAAAATAAAAGCTATAAAAAAGACATAGCATAGTATGGGTGGTTGGCTGAATATGTACACTATACATTGGTGGATGTTGGATGGTTAACTATACTATACAGGTCGATGGCAGAGAAATACTTCAGTAGCTAAAAATGCTATGATATGAGCGAGGGTAATAATAGTTTACTTAATAGACAGACTGGGTAAATGAACAGGTAAGTGAAAATTTTGCATGGTTAAATTAGCTGTACAGGTAAATGACAGACTCGCTCAATACGGAAGTGGTCCAACGAAGCGCATGCTAAGCTACAGGACTGTTTCGCTAACACAGGCTGGAATATGTTCCAGGATAAGTGTATTGATGTTGTTGTCCCCACCGTGACCGTACGTACATATCCCAACCAGAAGCCATGGATTACAGAGCTTCCACTTTCAAGGAACGGCACACTAATCCGGACACTTATAATAAATACCGCTACTTCCTCCGAAAAGCCATCAAACAGTCAAAACGTCAATACAGTACTAAGATCGAATCCTACTATGCCAGCTCTGACACTTGTCGGATGGGGCAGGGCTTGCAGCTATCATGGATTACAAAAGGGAAACCGAGCTGCAAGCTGCCCAGTGACACAAGCCTACCAGATGAGCTAAATTCCATTTATGCTCACTTCAATGGAAGCAACTCTGAACCATGCATGAGAGCACCAACTGTTCTAGACGACTGTGTGATCTCGCACTCCATAGCCGATGTGAGTACGACCTTTAAAGAGGTTAACATTAAGACGATATACCAGGACGCGTACTCAGAGCATGCGCTGACCAGCTGACAAATGTATTCACAAGTGTATTTCAACCGACCCAGTCTGTAATACCTACATGTTTCAAGCAGACCACCATAGTCCCTGTGCCCAAGGACGCCAAGGTAACCTGTTAAAATCACCCCATAGCACTCACATCTGTAGCTATGAAATGCTTCGAAAGGCTGGTGATGGCTCATATCAACACCATCATCCCAGACACCCTGTACCCACTCCAATTCGCATACCGCTCCAACAGGTCCACAATGACGCAATCTCTATTGCACTCCACACTCTCCTCTCCCACCTGGACAAGAGGAACACCTACGTGAGAATGCTGTTCATTGACTATAGCTCAGTATTTAACACCATTGTGCTGAGCTCAGGACCCTGTGACCGAACACCTCCCTCAGCAACTAGATAGATAGATAGATAGATAGATAGATAGATAGATAGATAGATAGATAGATAGATAGATAGATAGATAGATAGATAGATAGATAGATAGATAGATAGATAGATAGATAGATAGATAGATAGATAGATAGATAGATAGATAGATAGATAGATAGATAGATAGATAGATAGATAGATAGATAGATAGATAGATAGATAGATAGATAGGAAAAAGTCACTACAATGACAGGGGGAAGCAGCATCAACATGATGACCTCCCTCCATAGTTTACTTACCAAACTGCATCATAAAATGAATGGCCCATCGGCAAAGAGTGTTTGTTTACTGAGGAGAGTTCATGATTGGTGGTGATTGGTGGTGAATCGTGGTTTGTGCCACAACTATAGTGTAAGGGTCAGAGGCGTACTCTGCTACAACAGGCAAACAGAGGGGCATTTAGTGAGGGGGATGTGTCACTTGTCCTAGTGGGAAAGTGTCCACCGATGCAATGAAAGCTGATGAGGATAAGCACTGAAGGACATGCCAATTCACAATCACATTCTGGAGTCTTAAATCATGAACACCAACATAGAATGGAGAGCCCATCAATTGGGTTCATGAAACTAGCTTGTCATTTTTTTGTACCAAATGTACTGGGGAGAGGGCTGAAAGGGCACCAAGATGCTCCATTTTACCACCATTAATATGTACAGTACAAACAAAGTGGCATCTCTCTGGTTGAAAGCAACTTCAATGAGTCCATCAAACAAAGCACAATGCTCCATCTGTATCTTTTTCAGACCTGTGAAAACACTGCATGCTCACTCTAACTCTAAGCTTTAAAGGGGGTTGTTGTGATTCAGTCCTGTCTTACACAAACCCCTTATTCAGATTACAATTATTGTAAGTGGTTTCTTGCCCATTTTATGTGAGACAGTAATGGGTGAATTTTTATAATGGTTTTTGGAGATTTGCTTAGTGGTAAGGTTTTTTTGTACATTCCACAATGATGTGTACATGATCAATGATGTGTCATATTAAATAATATACCAACTTTAAACAATTATTAAATTGAAAAGCTACATAAGGGGCAACAGTAATTGTAGCCAAGACAGTAGTTGAGAGCAAGAGAGAGCAAGGGAGAGAGACAGATGAACACACACACTAATGTGTTAAGATGGCCATACATTACACGATTTTAAATTTTAAACTGCCATTTTGCAACGATTTGGGATCCACGGCAAATTTCTGAAATCGCAGTTAAATCGTGTAGTCGTAGGTTGTGTAATATGAGCGGGTGAGAGACGTGATTGTGGGCCTTACGCTCTCCCGATCCACATCTTAGGTCCCAATTATTTTTCTGACATGCCATCCATTTTTGGTAATATGTTGTGTAGTGAGGGGTATGCTACGATGCGACTTTTGCCATTGCTCGGCTACAGCCACAGAGAAGAAGTGGGTAATGATGACAATTCTTAAAGCCACGGGTGCCATGCCCAGCAGGACAGGGAGCGGTCTAGAGCCAGGTCGCAATGTGAGCAAACTCATGTAACGTGAGCACACCGGTCGCAGACTTCATGATGACAACATTATGCAGACATTTCGCATAATGTGAGTGCTGCCAAGATGTCAATATTTTTGTTGTTGAATAATGTATGCCTCGCTTTACTATCGAATATGGGTATGTGAAGCTATTCCCAGGTGGATACAGATAGGCTAACTGTCATTTAAATGTGTAAATAGTAAGACTGACATTAAATAGCCCGTACAGCTGTATATATACACAATCCGTTTTGTGTGTGTTAAACAATTATTTTTTGAGTAGGCTACACTCTCAGAGAAAAAGGTTCAATCATTTTTTCCCTGTAGGTGAACCCTCTTTGGGCTGTAGATAACCTTTAATATTGGTTCTTTGTATAGCCTAACCATCCGCGGACGGTTCCACCACGAACAAGAAGGTTTTCCATTAAACTGGTTGCATTCAAAATATGGTAAATATACAAGTTACTGTATTTCTAGAGCTGAATTAAAGGTGTCATTACTGCGAGGGACAATATGCTGCTGTATTCTGATTACTTGGAACTCCTCTTGGTTGCCAGCGACCTGAATTTCCTGCTACGCCATCAGGTCTGTGGGTATGATAGAGATTGTTAAAAGATTAGAGATGAGGATTCTGTCATTTGTCCCACAGTGGGAACCCTTTTGAGTGCAACGTAGAACCCTTTGATTTGTCCCCTGTAGGGGCACCATTTTTAGTTCCATTTAGAACACTCTCATGAGGAACACTCGTGGGTTCTTTGTTTTGTCCCTGTTGGCGAACCCTTTTGGGTGCTACGTAGTATCCTCTCATGAAGAACCCTCTGGTTCCAGGTAGAACCAATGAGAAAGGTTGCTATTTTTTTTTAAACGTTGGTGTCATTAAATAATCAGACAATTATTTGGAGGCATAGCAGGAACAAGAGGTTGTGAGTTCAAACCCCAGTTGAGTCCATACTGTTTACAATATTACTTATCCTGTGAAGATACATTAACTTATTGAGTGGCAGTTAAAATACAGTAAATATCATAATTTTAGAGTATACTGTCATCAGAATACAGCAGCCAAACTATGCATGGTACTATCTCTGCTGATCACGTCTGCCAATCACGTTATCCATACCTAAGGTAGTAGAAAGCTGGTGACAGCTCAAGAGAGATCTGCGTCTGACAAACTGCTATCAGGTAATCTTAATCCATTCCCTACTTAGATTTATGTGTATTTGGGTATATGTTGTGAAACTGTTAGATATTATTTGTTAGATATTACTGCATTGTCGGAGCTAGAAGCACAAGCATTTCACTACACCCGCAACAACATCTGCTCAACACATGTATGTGACCAATAAAATTGGATTTGATTAGGTAAAGTATTTTATTTTTGTAATTTAACTATTTAGTTGTACAAACATGATACCTTCAATGCAAGCTGTAAAATGACTCCCACCTTAGAACGCAGCAACCTTAGTAATGTAGCTAGCTTGCTAGTTAGCCAGCTAGTTACAACAAGTATATTTGTTGCTAGCTAGCAGGCGCAAAGAGCTTTATCACTCGCTAGCTAGCATGACATTCCGGGACAAGGAGCGTTTTAGGTATCAGTTTATTCCAAGTAATTTAAGACTACAAAAATCTATAGGACAGGTAGTGTAAAACTAATACAGTTATCAAGGCAGGCCAGGACCCACTAATTTAATTCATACTGACAAATAAGAAATGCCACATTATCCCTGGAAATAGTTGGAGTAGGATGATTGCAGAGAACCCCGCCTCAAACTGTCAGGATGTTCATTTTCTAGCTCACAAACTACTTTCCTTTACTGTGATGATTTATTGTATTCATTATTGTCTCTCACTTTTGTCTCACATGATCTATTCAGCACACCTGTGTCCAGCTCCCAGAGATCAACCAAGTGCTTTTGCCTGTTGCCTTTTTTGTTGTGGATTTTGTCTTATACAGTCTAGTGCATTTTAGAGTTGAAAAACACCCACTACAGATACACATGCTTGTTTGAGCATCTTAATTCATTATTGCCTCTCACTTTTGTCTCCTATGATCTATTCAACAAGTCCTGCAGTTTGAACTAGCCCTGCTGTCACTAATTAGACATTGAGACCACATATGCATTTGCCTGTTGTCTTTTCTTTGTGGGTTTTGTCTAGTGCATTTTAGAGTTGAAGAACACCAACTACAGATACATATGCTTGTTTGAGCATTTAATAGACTAAATACAATGTAGACTTAGTTTGACAGGTGACAAACAGATTATTTTACTATTGCAGTGGTGAGAATTCTATTGTCCCCGTCAGGAGCCCAGGCTTTTTTGCCATAGATGGTAGAGTTCGTCTCTGGACCATACAAGCTTTAGATTGCATTCTGCTAAGGCACTTAGCAATTGTCTCCTATGGGGCCTGGGCACACAAATACTCCTAGAGAGAAGAGGGAATACTGAAGCATGCGTTGATGAGAGTTCTACAGTCTCCATCAGAGGCCCAGGCTTTTGGCAGATGGTAAAGCTCAAATTTCTGGACTGCAACATTGTAAGATTGTGCCTTCCATGGCACCTGATATACATTGATTGGCAGGTTACACTATATTTAGATACTTCAAATACTGCCTGAGACACCTTTACTATTTATCAACATATTCAATAAATGGTGAAATACTATTTGTGATGGTGGTCTTTGTTCGAATGTATATGCATGAAACATACATTATGGAAAACATGTCTCACACTCAGTCATAGCTAGTAGAAAAATTAAGGGATTGGCAAGATTTTGGCACCGTCAACTTTTAGAAAGTTAGTTAGTTTCTTAATGCGTTTGAGCCAATCAGTTGTGTTGTGACAAGGTAGAAGTGGTATACAGAAGATAGCCCTATTTGGTAAAAGACCAAGTCCATATTATGGCAAGAACAGCTGAAATAAGCAAAGAGAAACAACAGTTCATCATTACTTTAAGACATGAAGGTCAGTCAATCCGGAAGATTTCAAGAACTTTTAACGTTTCTTCAAGTGCAGTAGCAAAAACCATCAAGCGCCATGACGAACTGGCTCTCATGAGGACCGCCACAGGAAAAGAAGACTTACCTCTCCAGAGTTACCTCTACTGCAGAGGATAAGTTCATTAGAGTTACCAGCCTCAGAAATCGGCAATTAACTGCAGCTCAGATTGCACCTCACAGAGTTCAAGTAACAGACACATCTCAACATCAACTGTTCAGAGGAGACTGAGTGAATCAGGCCTTCATGGTTAAATTGCTGCAAAGAAACCACTACTAAAGGACACCAATAAGAAGAAAATACTTGCTAGGGACAAGAAACATGGGCAATGGACATTAGACCGGTGGAAATCTGTCCTTTGGTCTGATGAGTCCAAATTTGAGATTTTTGGTTCCAACAGCTGTGTCTTTGTGAGATGCAGAGTAGGTGAATGGATGATCTATGCATGTGTAGTTCCCACAGTAAAGCTTGGAGGAGGAGGTGTGATGGTGTGGGGGTGCTTTGCTGGTGACACTGTCTGTGATTTTGTAAATTCAAGGCACACTTAACCAGCATGGCTACCACAGCATTCTGCAGCAATACACCATCCCATCTGGTTTGCACTTAGTGGGCCTATAATTTGTTTTTCAACAGGACAAGAACCCAAAACATACCTCCAGGCTGTGTAAGGGCTATTTGACCAAGAAGGAGAGTGATGGAGTGCTGCATCAGATGACCTGGCCTCCACAATCACCCGACCTCAACCCAATTGAGATGGTTTGGGATGAGTTGGACCGCAGAGTGAAGGAAAAGCAGCCAACAAGTGCTCAGCATATGTGGGAACTCATTCAAGACTGTTGGAAAAAATTCCAGGTGAAGCTGGTTGAGAGAATGCCAAGAGTGTGCAAAGCTGCCATTAAGGCAAAGGGTGGCTACTTGAAAAACATTATCTAAAATATTAGATTTGGTTAATACTTTTTTGGTTACTACATGATTCCATATCTGTTATTTCATAGTTGTGATGTCTTCACTATTATTCTACAATGTAGAAAATAGTAAAAATAAAGAAAAACTCTTGAATGAGTAGGTGTGTCCAAACTTTTGACTGGTTCTGTAGATCAATCAACTTCACTGTTTTCAGCATCGGCCCATCACCTATTAGTCTGCACTGGGAGTCTGGGCTGCATCATAGCTCCGCACTCTTGCTGCACAGAAGTTAGCACAGTTGAATAAGGTGACACCGCATGTAGAAATGTTGAAACTTAATTACTCTTCGCAAAACAATGTTCCCACAGGCTAGGACACTTTACAATGCATGAAGTTACTGGTAGCTTTCAGCTTTGTAGGCTAACTTTCTTTGCTAGCTTACAGCTAAAGCTAACATCAATTCACTACCCTAGTACTTTGTTTGTGATTATGTGCAAACCAGAAAAAAGGCCATTTCAAAGCTGATTGCCACCAAAACTCATTCACTTAATCGGTCTCTCTCTCACGCCTTTCCCAAAGGTGATCTATTGCCTCAGCGAACTGACTGTGTGTGTGAATAGGGCTCCGATGGGCCGCTTAAAGAGACAACGTGCACACATAAGCTATGCAAATGTTGTTGATCAGTACAATAAAATAAGTCCCAAATGGAAGGGAAACAGATTGTTTTTCAACTGTACCCCTATGAAATCAGCAAAAACAAGCTCAATAACTAAATCATATGTATTCACCTGACTGTAAATAGGCCTAGGCTACATCTTAATTTACCCAGCTTATCAATAGAGATTTACCATTCAAATAAATGTTTTACATTGTTGTTATGTAGTTAGATTGGTAAAAACAAAGTCAAATTGACTGTATGATTGTATAATTTATTCATAAATGCATACTGTACATGGCTGCTGCAGAACATTTTTGACGAAAAACATTTAAAATGTAATGATATTGAACTCAAAATATGCCCAACTATTGAACAGAGCAGTAGCTTAGTGCCATTCTGTGACTCTGGCTAATATGCCCTATTTTTTGTATACTTTTTGTATTGACTATTGTGATTGTATCAATTGAATGGAATGGTGCTGTACTGAATGACCAGCCCTTTAAACTCCTTGCTTTAAGCCACACCTCGCCACACCCACCAAAAGGGAGCAAACGTACCTCAAAGTCTGTTAAATAACATACAAGAACGCTTTGGGGAAAACGCTTTACTGAACAGTTTGTACTGAACGCACCTCTGGTATCAGTAGTCAAAATTCTGGTATTGTGACAACACTACTTTGAAATAATGCCATGTTCAAAAAAGCTGGGAACTGAAAAATTCAAGGTAAAATCATGACGTCAGTGATCTTCAAGTCAGAGCTCTAGAAAGAGGCCCAAGTTCCCAAGTTGGAATTCCGAGTCGATGACCTTTCAAATAGATTTTTCACAGTCGGAGCTCATTCCCAGGTGTTTTTGGACGCACTATTACACAAATGTATGTGAAAAACCCTTTCAAATGAGTGGATTCGGCTATTCAGCCACACCCGTTGCTGACAGGTGTATAAAATCAAGCACACAGCCATGCAATCTCCATAGACAAACATTGGCAGTAGAATGGCCTTAGTGAAGAGCTCAGTGACTTTCAACGTAGCACCGTCATAGGATGCCACCTTTCCAACAAGTCAGTTTGTCAAATTTCTGGCCTGCTAGAGCTGCCAAGGTGAAAGGTAAGTGCTGTTATTGTGAAGTGGAAATAGCTCAGCCGCGAAGTGGTAGGCAACACAAGCTCACAGAACGGGATCACCAAGTGCTGAAGCGTGTGACATGTAAAAATTGTCTGTCCTCGGTTGCAACACTCACTAGCGATTTCCAAACTGCCTCTGGAAGCAACGTTGACACAATAACTGTTCGTCGGGAGCTTCATGACATGGGTTCCCATGGCAGAGCAGCCACACACAAGCCTAAGATCACCATGTGCAATGCTAAGCGTCGGCTGGAGTAGTGTAAAGCTTGCCACCATTGGACTCTGGAGCAGTGGAAACGCGTTCTCTAGAGTGATGAATCACGCTTCACCATCTGGCAGTCCAACAAACAAATCTGGGTTTGGCGGACGTCAGGAGAACACTACCTAACCCAATGCATAGTACCAACTGTAAAGTTTGGTGGAGGAGGAATAGTGGTCTGGGGCTGTTTTTCATGGCTCGGGCTAGGCCTCTTAGCTCCAGTGAAGGGAAAACTTAACGGTACACCATACAATGACAATCTAGACGAGTCTGTGCTTCCAACAATGCCCCTGTGAACAAAGCGAGGTCCATACAGAAATTGTTTGTTGAGATCGGTGTGGAAGAACTTGACTGGCCTGCACAGAGCCCTGACCTCAACCCCATGAAACACCTTTTGGGATGAATTGCCCGACCTCACTAATGCTCTTGTGGCTGAATGGAAGCAAGTCCCTGCAGCAATGATTTTGGAATGAGATGTTCAACGAACAGGTGTCCTCATACTTTTGGTCATGTAGTATAGCGCCTATTTTATTGACTCATTCACTTCTCAGCTGGTAGCCTGGGGCTGAAACATTAGGATAGGCCGGTAGGTAATAATTCCACACCACAAACCAGCCGGCTATATCATTACTAAAACGCATTGAAATAACTCACCATACTGTCGCATGCAATGTACTTATTTTTTTCAAATTCAAGTTGCATATAGTCAGTCTAGTAAACAAATCTTTAGCCTAGGCTACTGTGAAGTTATATTGCTGCATATCCCAAAAGCTACTGCTGTTGTTACATTCAGAATAATTAATGTAGCCTACTAAAGTATGCCTCATTAACTCATATTAGCCTTTAATCACTACCATTAATTATCAAAGCAACAAACTTTAGGGCTTCGTGAATGTAAATATTTGCCACATTTACATTCATGGAAATTGATGCACATAACGTGGAAGTAAGGTTTTTTAGGACACAACCCAATTTAGGCGATAATCATATCCGCGAGCACACATTTTAAATGTCAGGCTACCCCAAAACATTGAGAAAACCTTACGCACTGCACAGCCTTGTTTTAAAAAATGAATAAGCTAATTCAAAAATACAATTTTGCCTACGCATAAATTTGGCACATATAGACTATAGGCTACATCAATAAATTGTATGCATCGCATACAGCGCAGTAAGTCATTAAGTGGCACATGATCATCTTCTGTATAGACCTATCTATAAACTGCCAACAGAGGGTGTCTTAGGAGTTTTTCAAAGACAACAGTGGCTCTGCTATTTACAGACCTTGCTTATCTAGAAAAAAATACAGTATCAGGCTCGCAACTATAGGCTATTGCATCTTCTTATTCGCCATATAAATAATAATGATAATTATGCCTAATTGCCCTGAAACTTAGGAAATTAATGCCCAGCATAATTTCATTCTGAAAATTGCGTTGCCATTCTAATTGTAGGCTAGTCTACAGTTGTTTCTACATGCATTTAACCATGTACTGCTACTGACAGAGGGAACTCTTACCACTTGAGCGCCGGACAATGTTCTCCAAAAAAGTGTTCTGAGGTGCCACCAAACCTCTTTTTCCCCCGTGCATTCTGTGGTCAGGAGGTGTCGTTCGGGGCTGCAAGCTTTATGAAAGCTGGTCGCGAAAGTGAAATAGTCTAGATAAGTATGAGTCTGTGGGATGAAGAAGCTCATGGTAACAATACACCGAGACTGGCGTGATTTAGATTCTGTATCACAGAGCTATAGGAGCGCCGCAAGCTACGAGCTTGTCCTTGTGCGCCTGCGCTCTCGAAGTATTACCACAAACCAGAAGGCATTAAATCTCAGATGGTCAATGCAATGATCTCAAGCAATGGCATGAGTTTGAGATCCAACCTGTAAGAGAAAACTGCCGAAATGTTTAACCTATCTGGAAGTAAGTTATAGCTCAATGGGTTCTTGAACTTATTCTCCCTCTTTTTGCAATTCAAGCAACACTGTCCATTTTCTTGCATGAGATTACATTTACCATCAAATTGTTCTATTTAGCAAAAAATATGCTAAATATAACTATATAGGGTTCTTCGGTTTTTCCAGATAGGGGAACCATTTTTGGTGCTAGGTAGAACCCTCTGAAAATTGTTATTTCTAGAACACTCAATCAATAGTTCTTCCTAGAACCCTCTATAACACACCAGGACTGCAAGTCACATTATGCAGCCTTGCAAAGTGATGTGTAATTCCTATTGGAATCCAGCCAGAGTGAGGATATCCAACTCTTAATCACCTGCAACCTGTCTTCAGAATGACTGCCAGGGTATGGGGAAGATTGAGTAACGAGACTACCTAAATCTAGTGTCAAACTCATTCCACAAAGGGCAGAGTGTCTGTGGGTTATCACTCCACCCTTGTATTTGATTGATGAATTTAGGTTACTAATTATTAAGAAACTACCCTCACCTGGTTGTCTAGGTCTTAATTGAAAGGAAAAATAAAAAACCAACAGACGCTAGGCCCTCCATGGAATGAGTTTGATACGCCTGACCTAAATCATCTAAACTGGAACAACCATCTCAGTAACGTGTGCAATAAGTCCAACTGCTAACAGATAGGATAAGTATTAGAATTATACATGTATGTTATTTATCTTCGTGTAGCATAGTCTAACAATCAATGTACATGCAAAAACACAGATATTGAAACAATTCTAAAAATCAACCAGCAGTAGAGCATGCTGGGAAATACGATCATGATGGGATTTGTTTTGAGAGTTTTACTGTCCCTCCAGGATTTTGCGGGGATTTTCTGTGATATTTGCGGGCAAAAGTGCTTGATTTTGCTGCAGCAATTCTAACATTTTGCATGGCAATATGCAATGGTTTTATCCCAATTTGTCACAAATGCACTGATGAGGGAAAAAGTTTGTTGACGTGTGGCTTGATTGAACCATATCAAGTGGTAAATGTGTGGTGATTGGTTGGAATTGCAAGCCCTTTTTTTGTACTGCGGTGATGGGTCAATCGCGGAATCCTGGAGGGTCTTACTCTACACACAGTAAAAATGACACAATCACAATCAACTCTGGTTATTAAGCTCTACGGGATCGGTGTCCCTATACCGGGACGGTTACTGCTCAATATGCGATATGTGACTAGAATGGTGTTGTAAACAACAATAGACATGTCCTATATGGGCAGAAAGCTTAAATTGTGAATCTAACTGCAGTGACCAATTTACAGTAGCTATTACAGCTAAAAAAATACCATGCTAATGTTTGAGGATAGTGCACAACAACAAAACACTTTTATCATGGCAACTGGTTTGGTACATTCACCTCTGAAGGTAAATAATGTACTTACATTCAGTAATCTTGCTCTGAATTGTCATCCTGAGGGTCCCAGAGATAAAATGTAGTGTAGTTTTGTTTGAAAAAATAAATGTTTGTATTCAAAATGTAGGAACTGGGTTCTACAGTTTGAACTCTGGCTCAACACCCATCCCGCCCGGCCATCTAGATGTGTGAAGGTTAATGTCTTTTCTGTAGGGAAGCTACTGATCCATCATGTATGACATTCCTGGGAGTGTGCAACTTTAATTATTTATTGCCATAGAATTTTTGTATGTTCTCTTTAGTTACGTACTTGAAAACCAATTTGGCACATTTGGGAAAACTCCTGGTAGACTATTGTGTAGTGATGTAATTCTTCACTGGATTAGTCTGAAACTCTGCACACTGCTGCCATCTGGTGGACAACATCAAAATTACATCTAGCATTTGAAAGATGATGCAACAGCAAACATCAACACAAGGTAAAATTGGCCAATTTGCTTTTATTCTCCTACTCTCTGCTCAATAAAATCACAGAAAATGCTCATTTGAAAGACAGCAAATCATGGCAAAGACATGTCAGTAATGTATATGTAATATGATTAAGAGAATCCCACATTTTGTTACGTTATAGCCTTATTCTAAATGGATGAAATAGTTTTTTTCCCCTTGTCAATCTACAAACAATACCCCATAATGACAAAGCACAAAACAGGTTTTTAGCAAAGTTATTAAAAATAAAAAGCTGAAATATCACATTTACATACAGTAAGTATTCGGGCCCTTTGCTCCGTTCTTTGTTGAAGCACCTTTGGCAGCGATTACAGCCTCAAGTCTTCTTGGGTATGACACTACAAGCTTGGCACACCTGTATTTGGGGAGTTTCTCCCATTCTTCTCTGCAGATCCTCTCAAGCTCTGTCAGGTTGGATGGGGAGCGTCGCTGCACAGCTATTTTCAGGTCTCTCCAGAGATGTTCGAAGTTCAAGTCTGGGCTCTGGCTGGGCCACTCAAGCACATTCAGAGACGTGTCCCGAAGCCACTCCTGCGTTGTCTTGGCTGTGTGTTTAGGCTCATGGCTTGGTTTTTGCTCTGACATGCACTGTCAACTGTGGGACCTTATATAGACAAGTGTGTGCCTTTCCAAATCATGTCCAATCAATTGAATTTACCACAGGTGGACTCCAATCAAGTTGTAGAAACATCTCAAGGATGATCAATGGAAACAGGATGTACCTGAGCTCAATTTCAAGTCTCATTGTCACACACTGATCTATTTCAACTGTCTTTGTGATTTTCTCCACCCCCCTCCAGGTGTCGCCCATCTTCCTCATTATCCCCAGTGTATTTATCCCTGTGTTCTATGTTTGGCTGTTGCCAGTTTGTTTTGTTCATCAAGCCTACCAGTGTTTCCCCCCTTTACTCCTGTCTCTCTAAAGTGCCTGTTTTCTTGGTTTCCAGGTTTCGACCTTTACTCTGCCTGCTCTGACCCTGAGCCTGCCTGCCGTCTTGTACCTTTGCCCCACTACTCTGGATTACCGAACTTTGCTTGCCCCTGACCTGTCTTTTTCCTGCCCCTGTTGGTATAATAAACATTTGTTATTCCAACGTTGTCTGCGCCTAGGTCTCACCTGTATGCTGATAGTACGAACTGACAATGACTGACCCAGCAGACTCAGACCAGCTGCGCAACGCCATCTCCTCCCAAGGAGACTCCATTGGCAGGCACAAGGAATTGCTTCGGGGCTTTATGGTGGGGGTCCAGACGTTGGCTGAGCGCCATGACCGGACATTGGACATGTAGCTGGAGCAATGCCGCTGGTTGTCAGGGAGGCAGCCTGCCACGGCGGCTAGCAGTACGGCCCCACCGGTCACACCACCTTCCTGGGAACCCCGCTTTCCTCCGCCGGAAAGCTTTAATGGAGAGCCGAGCACCTGTCGGACATTTTTGGCTCAGTGTGCACTCATTTTCGAACTTCAGCCCTCCTCCTTCCCTTCGTAGAGCTCCAAAATAGCCTACCTCATCACACTGATGTCCGGGAGGGCTCTCACCTGGGCGACTGCGGTATGGGAACAACAGCCAGCCATATGCAGGAGTCTGGAGGGGTTCGTAGGAGAGGTGAGGAAAGTTTTAGATGCCCCGTTCTCCCCCAGAGACGCTTCCCGTAGGCTAATCCAGCTTTGGCAGGACTCCCGCAGTGTGGCCGATTTATGTGGTGGATTTCCGCACGTTAGCAGCAGAGAGTGCCAGGAACCAGGAAGCACTCTTCAACATGTTTTTGCACGGCGTCTCAGAGGAGGTCAAGGACGAGCTTGCCGCTCGCCATAGATCTAGATTCCCTCATGGCCTTGACTATCCGCATCGATGGGCGATTACGGGAACAACGGGGGAAGAGGAAGTTTCGGTTCTCGCACACGGCCAGAGATTCCACCTGGAATCTGAGTCATCCTGGAAGTCCCCGTTGCCGAGAGAACCCAAGGGTTCCCGACCCTCCCCGAGAATCACCAAAGACGGCCGAGTCACCGCTACCCTAGCTGATGCAGCTAGGCACAGCGGGGCTGTCACCAGCGGAACGGCAGTACTGGACTGACACTGGGAGGTGTCTGTACTGCGGGACTTTTGGTCATTTTGTGCCTGCTTGTCCGGTAAAAGACCAGGCCCACTGGTAGAAGCGAGTACTCTGGTGGGCCATATGGAGACTTTATCGGATTCCCAACCTCGCACCCCCTTTCATGCTATTTTGTGGTGGGGAGACCAGTCCAACTCGTTTCGGGTCGTCATTGACTCCGGGTCTGAGTTTTTTTTGGGACGTCACCCTGGCTGCCAAGCTGAACATCCCCACTCAGCCCCTCTCCATATCCGTGGAGGTTAGAGCACTGGACGGAAGCTCTGTTGGGCAGGACACCCATAACACCACTCCCATCAACCTACGGGTGTCGGGGAATCACAGCAAGATGATGCAATTTCTGCTGATCAAATCTCCTCAGATTCCCGTGGTGTTGGGATTCTCCTGGCACTAACATCACAATCCCCTCATCAACTGGGCCACGTGGGCCATTTTGGGCTGGAGCCCGTTCTGCCTCGCCCACTGTTTGAAGTCGGCGCAACCTGCCCCGGGACGTCTTCCTGGGCGCTCGGAGGCTTCCCCGGACCTCTCCGTCATTCCCGCGAGGTACCAGGACCTCTGGGAGGTGTTCAGTAAGGCTCTGGCCACTTCCCTTCCGCCGCATTGCCCCTATGACTGTGGGATTGACCTTCTCTCTAGCACCACGCCACCCCGGGGACGGCTGTACTCGTTGTCGGGACCAGAGATTGAGGACTCCCTAGCGGCAGGATTTATCCGTCCCTCTTCCTCTCCCGCTACCTATTGGGGCCTCAATTACATTACGGTGAAGAACCGATACCTGCTACCACTCATTTCCTCTGCCTTCGAGCCACTCCAGGGGGCCACAGTCTTCTCCAAGTTGGACCTATGGAACGCCTACCACCTGGTGTGGATACGAGAGGGGAACGAGTGGAAGACCGTCTTCAACACAACCAGCGGCCACTACGAGTATCTGGTCATGCCTTTAGGCCTCACCATCGCCCCAGCGGTGTTCCAGGCCCTGGTGAATGATGTCCTCTGCGATATGTTGAACCGGTTCATCTTTGTGTACATTGATGACATTCTCGTCTTCTCCCGCTCTCCTCAAGAGCATGTGATTCACGTCAGACAGGTTCTCCAGCGCCTTCTGGAGAAAAGTGTGAATTTCATCGCTCCACCATTCCTTTTCTGGGCTACATCATCTCCGCTGGTAGTGTCCGGATGGATCCCGGGAAGGTGAGAGCGGTGGTGGATTGGCCTCAGCCTGCGTCAAGGGTCCAGCTGCAACGCTTCCTGGGGTTTGCCCATTTTTATTGCCGCTTTATCCGTGGGTACAGCACCCTGGCCTCCCCCCTGTCCGCACTCACCTCTACCAAGGTTCCGTTCACGGGGTCCGCAGCCGCTGACCGGGCATTTTGGGACCTCAAACACCGCTTCACCACGGCCCCTATATTGATTCATCCTGACCCTTCCTGTCAGTTCGTGGTGGAGGCTGATGCTTCGGATATTGGAGGGGGGCTGTCCTGTCCCAACGTTCTGCCCAGGACCTTAAGCTGCATCCCTGTGCCTTCTTCTCCCAACGCCTCAACGCCACGGAGAGGAACTACGACGTGGGGAATCGGGAGCTAATCGCGGTGAAGATAGCGTTGGAGGAATGGAGGCACTGGCTGGAAGGGGCGGAACATCCGTTCACTGTTTGGACGGATCACAAAACCTGGAGTATCTCCTCACCGCCAAGCGCCTCAACTCCAGGCAAGCGAGATGGGCCCTGCTGTTTATCCGGTTCAATTTCTCCCTCTCCTACCGGCCAGGGTCCAAGAACATTAAGCCGGATGCCACCCGGGACCCCGAGACCATCCTTCCCACCTTAATCTACTCTATCTCTACTCCTCCAGAAGTGTCAGGTGGAAAGAAGTGTTAACAGTTTATACTGTGTAACTACTCATAATACACTGTAATAAGTATTGTAATTTCTCATTATTAAACCCTAGCCACAACCATAACCCTATTTTCATGTCCATATCCCGGTTCAACCGTAACCTTAGCCTCAACCACTCCTCTAACCCTAGCTTAATTTTCATATCCCAGTTCCACCCTTATCCTAGCGTCAACCACAACACTAACCCTAGCTTCATGTCCACATCCAGTTCAACGGTAACCTTAGCCTCAACTGGAAGTCTAACCCTAGCTTCATGTCCACATTCCGGTTCAAGCCTTACTCTAGCATCAAACCTAACCCTAACCCAGAGTAACCTTAAGTACAGTGTGATAATGAGTAATTACACGCTGTAATGTTAGTGTAACCAAACATGGACTATAGGCTTGGCTCTGTCTCAAATTTCAATTACACGTTCACCAAGTGTGTGTGAGGAGAGAGAGTGTGAGTGCGTCAATGCATGCACTTATTATGTATTTCAAGCTTTATGCCAGTAGTGAAATGTCTTGGACTAGAGAGCACTTTCAATGGAGATTCTAAATTCAGAATCCTTTTTACATTTTAGCAAACATTCTTATCCAGAGCAACTGGGGTAAAGTGCCTTGCTCAAGGGCATATCAACAGATGTTTCACCTAGTCAGCTCAGGGATTTGAACCAGAAACCTTTCAGTTACTGATCCAAAGCTCTTAACCACTAGGCTACCTGCCACTTTTCAGTCCAGAGCTAAGCTTAATGTGTGTCCGGTAAACCAGTCTCAACGTCATTGTCCTGTTGTAGGAGGAAATTGGCTCCAATTAAGCGCCGTCCACAACGTATGGCATGGTGTTGCAAAATAGGAGCGATAGCCTTCCTTCTTCAAGATCCCTTTTATCCTGTACAAATCTTGCACCCCCAGACCATCACATTGCCTCGCCTCCACCATGCTTGACAGATGGCATCAAGCACTCCTCCAGCATATTTTCATTTGGTCTGCATCTCACGAATGTTCTTCTTTTGTGATCTGAACACCTTAAACTTAGATTTGTCTGTCCATAACACTTTTTTCCAATCTTCCTCTGTCCAGTGTCTGTGTTCTTTTGCCCATATTAATCTTTTCTTTTTATTGGCCAGTCTTAGATATGTTTTTTTCTTTGCAACTCTGCCTAGAATGATGTTGAGACTGGGGTTTTGCGGGTACTATTTAATGAAGCTGCCAGTTGAGAACTTGTGAGGAGTCTGTTTCTCAAACTAGACACTATAATGTACTTGTCCTCTTGTGCAGCCGGGACCTCCCACTCCTCTTTCTATTCTGGTTAGAGCCAGTTTGCACTGTTCTGTGAAGGGAGTAGTACACAGCGTTGTATGAGATCTTCAGTTTCTTGGCAATTTCACGCATGGAATAGCCTTCATTTCTCAGAACAAAAATAGACTGACGAGTTTCAGAAGAAAGTTTTTTTTCTTTTTTCTTTAACTAGGCAAGTCAGTTAAGAACAAATTCTTATTTACAATGACAGCCTACCAAAAGGCAAAAGACCTCCTGCGGGGACGGGGGCTGGGATAAAAAAAAAAAATATATATATATATATATATATACAGCGAGTGAAATAAGTATTGAACACGTCACCATTTTTCTCAGTAAATATATTTCCAAAGGTGCTATTGACATGAAATTTTCACCAGATGTTGGTAACAAAGAAACCAAAACAAATAAGTTCAGAAATTAAGTTATGTGTAATAATGTGAAATGACACAGGGAAAAAGTATTGAACACATGAAGAAAGGGAGGTGCAAAAAGGCATGGAAAGCCAAGACAACAGCTGAAAAGTCAGTAATTAAAAAGCAATCCAGCCCCCTGTCAGTGCAAATTAATATCAGCTGGTTCAGTCCCAACTGATGGCCTACAAAAAGGTCTCATTGCCAAGGTGTCACACAAGACACATCTCATGATGGGTAAAAGCAAAGAGCTGTCTCAAGACCTTCGTAACCTAATTGTTGCAAAACATAATGATGGCATTGGTTATAGGCGCATTTCTAAGCTTCTGAATGTTCCAGTGAGCACTGTTGGGGCCATAATACGGAAGTGGAAAGACAATCATTTCACCATAAATTTGCCTCGACCAGGTGCTCCTCGCAAGATTTCTGACAGAGGAGTGAAAAGAATAATCAGAAGAGTTGTCCAAGAGCCAAGGACCACTTGTGGAGAGCTTCAAAAAGACATGCAATTAGCAGGTACTGTTGTCTCAAAGAAAACAGTAAGTAATGCACTCCACCACCATGGCCTGTATGCACGCTCACCACACAAGACTCCATTGCTGAAACAAAAGCATGTTGAAGCTTGTTTAAAGTTTGCTGCACAACATTTGGAAAACACCATACCAACAGTGAAGTTTGGAGGTGGGAACATCATGGTGTGGGGCTGCTTTTCAGCAAATGGTACTGGCAAACTTCACATAATTGAAGGAAGGATGAATGGGCAAATTTACCGAGACATTCTTGACAAAACTCTGCTGCCATCTACCAGGATGATGAAGATGAAACGAGGGTGGACATTTCAGCAAGACAATGATCCTGTCAGGCTCTGGCTATAGAGAAGCCTATTTGCTTCTCTATGTAGCTATGGTCAGAGTCTGACAGTGTCGTTCTTTTCTGTTTCTGTGTGGGGTTTGGGTTGGATCCCTAATTAGAGGCAGCTGCACCGCATTGTCTCTAATTAGGGATCCTATATATGTTGAGTCTGTCCTTCACGCTGGTGTGGGTCGTTATCGTTATGTCGATCATTTCGCGATTTACGGTGAAAGTAAGTGTGCCACTTTTGTTACGTCCGTTCCTTCGTGTTTGTGTTGATGTACGTGACGTTTAGTCTATTCGTGTTTTTTGTTCGGTAGTTCGTCATTTGTGTGTTTATTTATACATAGTACTTTATAACATATTATTACATAGTATAAATAAATAAAGATGTCGAACTACTATCCCTGCGCTGCGTCTTGGTCTCTCCACACACACTCTCGTGACAGATCCCAAACACACAGCCAAGGAAACTCTCACTTGGTTTCAAAGAAAGACAATAAAGCTGCTAGAATGGCCCGGCCAATCACCTGACTTAAATCCCATTGTAAATCTATGGTAAGAACTGAAGATCAAGATTCATAGAAGAGGCCCACGGAACCTTCAAGATTTGAAGACTGTTTTTCTGGAAGAATGGGCCAAAATCACACCAGAGCAATGCATGCGACTAGTTTCTCCATACAGGAGGCGTCTTGAAGCTGTCATTACCAACAAAGGCTTTTGTACAAAGTATTAAATAAATATCAATAAGTGTGTTCAATACTTTTTCCCTGTGTCATTTCACATTATTACACATAACTTAATTTCTGAACTTATTTGTTTTGGTTTCTGTATGGATTACTTGGGTTGTTACCAACATCTGGTGAAAATTTCATGTCAATAGCACCTTTGGAAATATATTTACTGAGAAAAATGGTGACGTGTTCAATACTTATTTTACCCGCTGTATGTATATATATATATATATATATATATATATATATATATATATATATATATATATTTAGAACAAAACATACATCACGACAAGAGCGACATCACAACACTACCCAAAGAGAGACCCAAGACAACAACATAGCAAGGCAGCAACATATGACAAACACAGCATGGTAGCAACACAACATAACAACAACAACATGGCAGCAACACAACATGGCAGCACCACAAAACATGGTACAGACAACAACACAAAGGGCAAGAAGGTAGAGATAACAATACATCACACAACAGACACAACTGTCAGTAAGAGTGTCCATGATTGAGTCTTTGAATGAAGAGATTGAGATAAAACTGTCCATACTGAGTGTTTGTTGTAGCTCGTTCCAGTAGATATCTCATATAGGGCGGGGTGAGGCCTAAGAGGGTTTTATAAATAAGCATCAAACAGTGGGTTTTGCGACGGGTATACAGAGATGACCAGTTTACAGAGGAGAATCGAGTGCAGTGATGTGTCCTATAAGGAGCATTGGTGGCAAATCTGGATGGCCGAATGGTAAAGAACATCTAGTCGCTCGAGAACACCCTTACCTGCCGATCTATAAATTATGTCTCCGTAATCTATCATAGGTAGGATGGTCATCTGAATCAGGGTTAGTTTGGCAGCTGGGGTAAAAGAGGAGCGATTACGATAGAGGAAACCAAGTCTAGATTTAACTTTAGCCTGCAGCTTTGATATTTGCTGAGAGAAAGACAGTGTACCGTCTAGCCATACTCCCAAGTACTTGTAAGAGGTAACGACCTCAAGCTCTAAACCCTCATAGGTAGTAATCACACTATGGGGAGAGGGGTATTCTTATTACCAAACCACATTACCTTTGTTTTGGAGTTATTCAAAACAAGGTTTAGGGTAGAGAAAGATTGTTGGACACTAAGAAATCTTTGTTGTAGAGCATTTAACACAAATTCCGGGGAGAGGCCAGCTGAGTATAAGACTGTATCATCTGCATATAAATGGATGAGAGAGCTTCCTGCTGCCTGAGCTATGTTGTTGATGTAAATTGAGAAGAGCCTTGGGCCTAGGATTGAGCCTTGGGGTACTCCTTTGGTGACAGGCAGTGGCTGAGACAGCTGTTTATCTGTCTTTATACACTGCACTCTTTGAGATAGGTAGTTAGAAAACCAGGCCAAAGACCCCTCAGAGACACCAATACTCCTTAGCCGGCCCACAAGAATGGAATGGTCTACCGTATCAAAAGCTTTGGCCAAGTCAATAAAAATAGCAGCACAACTTTGCTTAAAATCAAGGGCAATGGTGACATCATTGAGGATCTTTAAGGTTGCAGTGGCACAATCCATAACCTGAGCGGAAACCAGATTACATACCAGAAAGAATACTATAGACATCAAGAAAGCCAGTCAGTTGATTATTGACAAGTTTTTCCAACACTTTTGATAAACAGGGCAAAATAGAAATAGGCCTATAACAGTTAGGATCAGCATGATCTCCCCCTTTAAGTAAAGTACGAACCGTAGCTACCTTATAAGCAATGGGAACCTCCCCAGAAAGGAGAGAGAGGTTAAAAAGGTAGGAGATAGGCTTGGCGATGATAGGGGCAGAAACCTTAAAGAAGAAAGGGTCTAAACCATCTGACACAGATTGTTTTTTGGGGTCAAGTTTCAGGAGCTCCTTTAGTACCTCGGACTCAGTAACTGCCTCCAGGGAAAAAAATTGTAGCGGGGCAGAGGAAAAAGAGGGAGGTACATCGGGGACTGGCAAGGAGGCATGGCTGAGTCAAATAGGAATCCTGAATTAATGAAGTAGTGATTAAAGAGCTCAGTCATGTGCTTCTTGTCAGTAACAACCACGTCATCAACTCTAAGGGACATGGGCAGCTGTGAGGAGGAGGGTTTATTCTCCAGGTCTTTAACCATTTTCCAGAATTTCTTGGTGTTAGACCCACAGAGAGAGAACTGCTCCTTAAAGTAACTAACTTTGGCCTTCCGGATAGCCAGAGTGCACTTATTTCTCATTTGCCTGAACGAGAGCCAGTCAGCCTGAGTATGCGTGTGCCATGCCTTTCGCCAAATGCAAATCTTGAGGTTTGTTTCTGGCCATTTTGAGCCTGTAATCGAACCCACAAATGCAGATGTTCCAGATACTTAACTAGTCTAAAGAAGGTCAGTTGTATTGCTTCTTTAATCAAAACAACAGTTTTCAGCTGTGCTAACATAATTGCCAAAGGGTTTTCTAATGATCAATTAGACTTTTAAAATGATAAACTTGGATTAGCTAACACAACGTGCCATTGGAACAAAGGGGTGATGTTTGCTGATAATGGGCCTCTGTACGCCTATGTAGATATTCCATAAAAAATCTGTTGTTTCCAGCTACAATAGTCATTTACAACATTAACAATGTTTACACTGTATTTCTGATCAATTTGATGTTTTTTAATGGACAAAAAATGTGCTTTTCTTTCAAAAACAAGGACATTACTAAGTGACCCCAAACTTTTGAACGGTAGTGTATGATATGTTGGGAATTCCAATTTGTTGTGGCTACTTGTTAACGTTTGCTAGGTGGCTAATGTTATCTAAGCTAGAGGTTAGGGTTAGGTTAAAGGGTTAGGGGAAGAGTTAGCTAACATGCTAAGTAGTTGCAAAGTAGCTAAAAAGTAGTAAGTAGTTGAAAAGTTGCTAATTAGCTAAAGTTGTCCGTGAAGAGATTCGAACACGCAACATTTGGGTTGCTAGACATTCACATTATACGCCTACCCATCCACCCTGACCAACCACTCTACTTTCATTTTTGCCTTAAGTAACCATCTGTCTTATGTAACCATACCAAACGTAACATATAGTATCATACTACATGGAGTGTTTTGGATTCATGTGCATAATATTACGAAATGCTCTGAGACCAGGTTGGGCCCTGTGATAGACTAGCTTCCTGTCCAGAGGGTGTACTTGTACATCAAGCTGCCTCTTGCTACAGAAACAGGAGATAGGCTCCTGCCTTATGAGCCATTCTGGAAAGGCTATACTTACTGTTTTGATTGATTGTATTACTATTTATTGATTGCATTTCATAATTAATATGTGCATTTTTACATTATTCTACAGGACTCATTTGAAAAAAAGACATGGATCTCAATATGATTCCCTGTTGAAATAAAGGTTAAATAAATAAATAGCATTTTTGTTGTGTTTAAAATCCTCTTTAAGAAACTTTATGAAGAGATTATACTTTTTTATGGAATGGTTTTCCTAGAGCACTAGTACAGATCATAATAATCAGTGCTGGCATGTGAATGTGAAGCATTCGTTTCATTGTTAACATTTTTGTTGGTGGCCCACTTACAGGTGGCTTTAATTTACTGATGTGAATGTAAAATAACAAATTCATTGTTTAAATGACAATTCAGACAATATCTTCCAATGCACCTGTCTCAATCACAGGTCTAAAATATACGTATTCTGCCTCCCTCTACCGGGGGAAGAAATGTATAGGCAGGAATGGACATTTAAAAAAATCTAATTCTTATGTATACTGTATATACAAAAATGTTTTAGCCAACAATGTATTTAATTACAAAATAGGATTTTGGGTGTGTGCGTAAAAAATGCTGTCATGCAGGAGAGACTATAAGGACACAGCTGACGCTAAAAACCGACTAGCCAAAATCTAAATCTGACCCTTACCTTAACCCTAAACTTAATTAATTCTGAAATGAAATATCGGTTTAAGCGTCAGGCGTGTCCTTATAGCCTTTCACCTGTCATGCACTAGAGCAGCAGGGTGTTACTAACCAGCCCAAACCGGCATGACCGGCTGCCCTGTAACCACACACCTAACTTGTGAAGCCTACCTGGCCCAGTGAGAACCAGCGACGTCACGCGTCCGGGACAGGTCGCGCGTCACCGGACTAGGGTTGTATCATGGAATGAGGAAGAGAAGATCACGCCATCAGGACAGTATACATTTAGATTTTAACTCTCATCCACTAACAACTGTCAGTAATGTGAAATTTAGACATAATAAATCGGCCATATCACAGAATTTGAAAGAAACAGTTGAAAGCCAGGTCCAGTTTCAGAATGTTCGGTCAGTGCGCGAGTCTGGTGCAAAGACACCGGTCAGAGCTGAGTCTAGCATTGCTGTTGTCAGGTTACGCGCTCTACCTGCTTCTTGGCGCATGGGTCTTCTCCGCCGTTGAGCTTCCATATGAGAAACGGCTGCGCGAACACCTGGAGACAGTCCGGCAGGAGTTTCTCCGGGACAACGCATGCGTGTCTGACGAACGGCTCGAGGAGCTTCTGTCCCGCGCTCTGGATGCCAATAACTACGGCGTGTCGGTTCTCGGTAACGCTAGCGAAAACAACTGGGACTTCACCTCATCTCTGTTCTTTACCAGCACAGTTCTGACCACCACAGGTAGGTTTAGTTGGGTTGGTCAGTGTGATTTTAACCTTTGCTAACATTTAGTTATTTAAAGTTTGTGTTTCATCTTCTCGAGGTGGGTAACACAACGCAGGATCACAACCAGATAACTGTGACAACATTAAGATGAATTGAATAGGGCTGCAGTTTATGGGTTGTGTCAGTTCAATGTACCCCTTCCATGCATAGCTGAGGGTGCTGCAGCACCTCCTGAAAAATCTGAATAATATATACACTGGGGGCCAAAAGTTTGGAATATTACTCATTCAAGGGTGTTTCTTTATTTGCACTATTTTTTTACATTGTAGAATAAAAGTGAAGACATCAAAACTATGACATAACACATATGGAATCATGTAGTAACCAAAAAAGTGTTTAACAAATCAAAATATATTAGAGATTTGAGATTCTTCAAATAGCCACCCTTTGCCTTGATGACAGCTTTGCACACTCTTAGCATTCTCTCAACCAGCTTCACCTGGATGCTTTTCCATCAGTCTTGAAGGAGTTCCCACATATGCTGAGCACTTGTTGGCTGCTTTTCCTTCACTGCGGTCCGACTTGAGGTTATAACCGAAAATCTCAAATTTGGACTCCAGACCAAAGGACAAATTTCCACCGGTCTAATGTCCATTGCTCATGTTTCTTGGCCCAAGCAAGTCTCTTCTTCTTATTGGTGTCCTTTAGTAGTGGTTTCTTTGCAGCAATTCAACCATGAAGGCCTGATTCACACAGCCTCCTCTGAACAGTTGATGTTGAGATGTGTCTGTTACTTGAACTCTGTGAAGCATTTATTTGGGCTGCAATCTGAGGCTGGTAACTCTAATGAACTTATCTTCTGCAGCAGAGGTATTTCTGGATCTTCCATTCCTGTGGTGGTCCTCATGAAGCTGGTTGAGAGAATGCCATGAGTGTGCAATGCTGTCATCAAGGCAAAGGGTGGCTACTTTGAAGAATCTCAAATATAAAATATATTTTGATTTGTTTAACAATTTTTTGGTTACTACATGATTCCATATGTGTTATATCATAGTTTTGATGTCTTCACCTTTATTCTACAATGTAAAAAATAGTGCAGATAAAGAAAAACCCTTGAATGAGTAATATTCCAAACTTTTGGCCCCCAGTGTATATATATATATTTTTATATATATAATATATATACTGCATATATACTCAGCAAAAAAAGAAACTTCCTCTCACTGTTAACTGCGTTTATTTTTCAGCAAACGTAACATGTGTAAATATTTGTATGAACATAACAAGATTCAACAACTGAGACATAAACTGAACAAGTTCCACAGACATGTGACTAACAGAAATGGAATAATGTGTCCCTGAACAAAGGGGGTCAAAATCAAAAGTAACAGTCAGTATCTGATGTGGCCACCAGCTGCATTAAGTACTGCAGTGCATCTCCTCCTCATGGACTGCACCAGATTTGCCAGTTCTTGCTGTGAGCACTGATGGAGGGATTGTGCGTTCCTGGTATAACTCGGGCAGTTGTTGTTGCCATCCTGTACCTGTCCCGCAGGTGTGATGTTCGGATGTACCGATCCTGTGCAGTTGTTGTTACATGTGGTCTGCCACTGCGAGGACGATCAGCTGTCTGTCCTGTCTCCCTGTAGCTCTGTCTTAGGCATCTCACAGTTCAGACATTGCAATTTATTGCCCTGGCCACATCTGCAGTCCTCATGCCTCCTTGCAGCATGCCTAAGGCACGTTCACGCAGATGAGCAGGGACCATGGGCATCTTTCTTTTGGTGTTTTTCAGAGTCAGTAGAAAGGCCTCTTTAGTGTCCTAAGTTTTCATAACTGTGACCTTAATTGCCTACCGTCTATAAGCTGTTAGTGTCTTAATGACCGTTCCAGATGTGCATGCTCATAAATTTTTTATGGTTAATTGAACAAGCATGGGAAACAGTGTTTAACCCCTTTACAATGAAGATCTGTGAAGTTATTTGGATTTTTACGAATCATCTTTGAAAGACAGGGTCCTGAAAAAGGGGCGTTTCTTTTTTTGCTGAATTTATATTATATATTTTTTTAAACATTTTTTTCACAAAAGTAATGCTCTGAGCATTTACTAGTCCTGTATTAGTGGACTGATATGTCTGTAGCACGGGCAAAAACATTTTCACCCCCGCACACTACTGCGGGCGCAATGCGTCCATGCCCGTTTCAAGACTTCATTATGAATAAAAAAATACGCTCTAAATGTAATCAGCGGCATCATGCACTTTATTTCTTTGATTCAATATCTTTAATTTTGCAACCCCAAAAAATAATCTATATTTTCAGTGTAAGTGGATAAATCTGAAGGGGCCTGTGCCTGAGCAGGGCTTTTAGCCTCCACGCTAGTTATTGCATTGGCTTTTACAAAGGTGCGTGTGCATGTTGTTGCAGGTTATGGCCACACTGTACCACTGTCAGATGGAGGAAAGGCATTCTGTGTGTTCTACTCTCTCCTCGGAATCCCCGCCACTCTCCTCTTCCTTTCCGCCCTGGTACAAAGAATTATGGTCCTGGTGACACGCTGGCCTGTGGCGTACCTTCACCTGCGATGGGGCGTGTCCAAACCAACGTTGGCCGCTGTCCATGCGGCATGTCTATCCTTTGTTGCAGCACTGCTCCTCTTCCTCCTACCAGCGGTAGTGTTCTGCAGACTGGAGCCTCAATGGAGCTACCTGGAGTCCCTCTACTTCTGCTTCATCTCGCTTACTACAATTGGCCTAGGAGACTATGTACCTGGAGAGACTCACAGCACCGCTACCAACTCTCACCACACGCTATATAAGCTGGCTATCACACGTAAGTTACTATGACACAACCATAACCTAACCATAGGAAAGCCGTGAACCCAAGTCCTGCCCTACTGCCATGCAACAATATATTCCATGGAAAATAAATAGAATCTGTTCAATGTAGTTTGATGTCACCTTAAGTGTATACAGTGTATAAAACAGTGCACACTGTTTCATGATTGATTCTCATTTTCAGAGGTTCTATACTTCAGGTCCCAGCAATGGATGTTTACTAGATATAAGTTGGCAATTTAGCACTTAAATGCAGAATCATTGGTGTAAGGTGGTGAAGGTCACGTGATTCTGTCTTTGGCAAATGTTTGCAAGGGGATGGAGTACCTGCATTACCACTGTTATAACCAGTGAACCAGCCCTACTATCCATTATGTGACACTAACCATAACCCCACAGTACGGTGCACTACAGTCTATAGCCATGTCCTATAAGTTATTATTAGAAAAGGAAATGCTCCACTCAGTACCCAATTGTCATACTTGAGTAAAAGTAAAGATACCTTCATAGAAAATGACTCAAGTAAAAGTGAAAGTCACCCAGTGAAATACTACTTGAGTAAAAGTCTAAAGGTAGTTGGTTTTAAATATACTTAAGTAACAAAATCGAATTGCTTAAATAAATCATTTCACATTCCTTATATTAAGCAAACCAGACTGCACAATTTTTTTTTTTTTTTTTTTTTTATTTACGGATAGCCAGAGGCACACGCCAACACTCACACATCATTTACAAACAAAGCATTTGTGTTTAGTGAGTCTGCCAGATCAGAGGCAGTAGGGATGACCAGTGATGTTCTCTTGATAAGTGTGTGAATTGAACCATTTTCCTGTTCTGCTAAGCATTCGAAATGTAAAGAGTACTTTTCAGTGTACATCATTTTCTTTAGGAATGTAGTGGAGTAAAAGTTGTCAAAAATATAAATAGTAAAGTACAGATAGCCCAAAAAACTACTTAAGTAGTACTTTAAAGGATTTTTACTGAAGATCTTTTCACCACTGGCTCCAATCTAGTAGCTCCGATGCAAAATGTATATAACAACATTTTGACAGCATGCACTCTTCATCAGGGTATACTGAGTTATTATAACCATAACCTAACCATAATAATTAGGGAGGTCAAACGATAAAACATTTTGCTCAAGTTATTTGCTTAAATTAAGCAGTAATTTAAGATTTTAATTTAAGCTTTTTCATATAATATTTTTTTAAATAATTGATTTGGTCTAAGGTAATGGTTTGCAAAATTAGGTTAATTGAAAAAAGCACACTTTCTTTAACCTCAATGTCAACTTGTTTTTACATTGCATTGTTCTTTTTAGCTGTACAGATTGTGTATTTGGGATGTTGTCAGAGTATTTTGAACGATTTCAGACAATGTGATTAATCACAATAAATAATTATTGTGCACTAAAATTACAAAAAGTTAACTTATTAACTCTGACAGACCTAATAATAACACAACCATAACCCCGACCACATGCTATATACTTGTAACTTACTATACAGTGCATTCAGAAAGTATTCAGACCCCTTGACTTTTTCCACATTTTGTTACGTTACAGCCTTATTCAAACATTTATTAAATAGTTTTTTTGTTCTCATCAATCTACACACAATACCCTATAATGACAAAGCAAAAAACTGTTTATAGATTTTTTTTACAAATATAACAATTAAAACCTGAAGCAGGTTTTCATCAAGGATCTCTCTGTACTTTGCTTTGTTAATCTTTCCCTCAATCCTGACTAGTCTCCCAGTCCCTGCCGCTGAAAAACATCCCCACAGCATGATGCTGCCATCATGCTTCACCGTAGGGACGGTGCCTCCTCTGGACGCGACGCTTGGCATTCAGGCCAAAGAGTTCAATCTTGGTTTCATCAGACCAGAGAATCTTGTTTCTCATGGTCTGAGAGTCCTTTAGGTGACTTTGTCAAACTCTATGTGGGCTGTCATGTTCCTTTTTACTGTAAAGTGGCTTCTGTCTGGCCACTCTGCCATAAAGTCCTGCCATAGAGTGCAGCAGAGATGGTTGTCCTTCTGGAAGGTTCTCCCATCTCCACATAGGAACTCTGGAGCTCTGTCAGAGTGACCATTGGGTTCTCGGTCACCTCCCTGACCAAGGCCTTTCTCCCCCGGTTGCTCAGTTTGGCCGGGTTGCCAGCTCAAGGAAGAGTCTTGGTGGTTCCGACCACTCCCATTTAAGAATGATGGAGGCCATTATGTTCTTGGGGACCTTCAATGCTGCACAATCCTGAGCGCTATGGACAATATCTTCGACATGGTTTGGTTTTTGCTCAGACATGCACTGTCAACTGTCTAAAAACCTGTTCTCACTTCGTCATTATGGGGTATTGTGTGTAGATTGATGAAGAAAAATTTGTATTTAATACATTTTAGAATAAGGCTGTAACGTAACAAAATGTGGGAAAAGGGGAAGGGGTCTGAATACTTCCTGAATGCACTGTAACCATAACAGAACCACCTATGAATTACTATATAATGTGTGATTAATATTATTCTCCCCCCTTTCTCGCCACTCTCCCTCTGTGTCAGTGTACCTGTTGCTGGGTTTGGTGTGTTTGTTGGTGGTGGTGGAGACGTGTTGTGAGCTGCCACAGCTGAAGAGCTTCAGGAGGAGATTCTACAGAGAAAAGAAAGCTCCAGAGTCAGAGACCCGAGACCAGGAGGAGTTTAGCAGCACAGAATATGATCAAATGACTGACCACCTAACTGATCAGCTGACCTTCTCCTCAGTGTCCGCCCAGGCCGCCTCCCTCCGCCAGGACAACAACCCCTGGCAATAGAGTAATATATATATACATCACTGTCTACTGATGAGAATGGAAATTTGTCTTCTGTGTGTGTGTGTATGGGGGGGCCCAGGGGGGGGGGGGGCCCATACACACAGTTTTGGAATACACACAGTTTTGGAAATCTTGCTCTAGACTATCTGATATAACCTGGAACAGCAGTGAACCACAGATTTGAGAAGTGCACTCAATAGCTCCTATGTATTTGAACTAAGGATGTACATATTAATCTTGGCAGGGCAGATTTGATAAAGAAACTTGCATAGTTCCAAGGTGTGGGTAAACTATTGGGTTGCAATAAAACTATATGGCCTATTTATGTTGTATTATTATATTGATAGAATAATAGCATTTGAAACAATTATAAAATCTTTCTAAGGTACCACCCTCTCACAATCTTCTGTAGCTTTCCATAAGCTTAGGCGATATACCAGTTATACCGTATACCGGGGTATTTCGAAATACCGACAGTATGATTTTCGGGGGCTGCGGGGATGTGTGCTACGCCACTGCTTATAACTATACGTTAAGTATAGTTATAAGCTTCGCCATCACGCTTGACAACTCCACAGTCTCGCCCTCCCAGAGTGCAACAAACCTTGGCTTGACCGTGGACAACACCCTGTCGTTCTCTGCAAACATCAAAGCAGTGACACGCTCCTTTAGGTTCATGCTCTTCAACATCCGGAGAGTACGACCCAACCTCACACATTAAGCGGCACAGGTCCTAGTCCAAGCACTTGTCCTCTCCCGTCTGGGCTACTGCAACTCGCTGTTGGCTGGGCTCCCCACTTGTGCCATCAAACCTCTGCAATCTAGAAGGCTGCAGCCTGCCTGGAAAACCCTACACCTCACAAAACCAGGAAATAATGGCTGTTAAAGGGGGAATCCTGAGGTTTGTGGGAAACCAGGAAACCGCCCTCTGCCCATTTATAAATTAGGTTTGATTATTAATAATAATATTAGATGTATTTTATAAAGTGCTTTTCATGGCATTTCATGGGAGATAGTGTTCCACAGCTAAATGATGATGCAGTTCAGTAAAGGTATAGCTTGAGTGGTGGTGGCGTTGATGGTACAGCCAGGGAGGGAGAAACATCAGTCAGACAGGCAGGCATGGAGCTTTGCATCAGGCACCTCTGTCTCTGAAGTTCACAGTTACTCCTCTGTAGGTAGTAACTGAATGTGTAGCACCCACCTGCGGTGCCTCCCGGGTGAGGGTTGGGGTGTGAGCCGGTGCCCCGTTCAAAGCGTCTGGCGAAGTCGGCTCAAAACCAAGTGGCGTCTGTAAAGCATGTGGAGAAGGAGGAGATCAGGGCTGCATTCCAAACACTTAAAATACACTTCTTATGACGTATCATGACGTCTGATGAGTATAAACTTGCAGGGCAAGCCCTTGCCCGGAAATTAGTTCATCCTGCGATGATTGTGTTTTCAGCCACAGGTAGCTTGTGGGTGCTTTATATGCACCACTTACATTAACAATATAATTAAACAATAAGGCCCGAGGGGGTGTGGTATATGGCCAATATACCAAGGCTAAGGGCTGTTCTTAGGTACGCCGCATATATTGGCCATATACCACAAACCCCAAGGTGCCTTATTGCTATTATAAACTGGTTACTAAAGTAATTAGAGCAGTAAAAACAAATGTTTCGTCATACCCATGGTATACGGTCTCATATACCACGGCTGTCAGCATTCAGGGCTGGAACCACCCAGTTTATAATAATAATTAGATAGTTAATATAAGTAGACATGCAACCATAATTTACTGTAGTGCATATTAAGCACCCATATTAAGCTACCGGTGGCTGAAAACAATCATCGCGGGATGAATGAGTGAAGAATTTCGAACAAGGGCAGGTCCATTTAAAAATCATTCCTTCCTCCCTCGCCCCTTGCCTTGGTGATTGTTGTCTAATCGTGTGGCCGTACAAGTGTATACTCGTCAGACGTCATGATACGTCATCTGAAGTGTCCACTTAATTTGAGGGCTGAGGGGAGAGGGTCTGTTAAGTGTTTGGAATGCATCCCAAGGCTGGTTGTCACACGGATTGGTTGTCACAGTCCTTATAGAGAGCAATGGTAATGGTAGAAAATAAGGTATTTGGTTGATCTTATAAGTTAAATCTAATGTCAATAAAATATTGGTCGCAGGACTAGTGGATGGACAACAAGTTGACATTTCTATTTTTATCTTTTTTTTTTTAAAGGCAGAGGCACTTGACCAAACTGCTCCATCACTCCCCCCAGGCCACCTATCCCGCGCTCTAAACAACCTTTAAACGTTCTGCGCATGTTACTTTACTCACATAAAAACTTGCAGAAAAACCTTACACAGCTGCTGCTCCCTCCACGTTTGTGACTTTAGGCTACTCACCTTTTTTAAACCCAATTACGTACATAAACCCTGGATTGCTAATGCTATGTATTGGCCATTGAAAGGCTTTGAAACCACCGGTCGGCCATATTGGTACTTTCTAGTTGGAGCATGCCTCAATAGGAATGAATGGAATTCTACAGTGTTTCAATTAAATGGTTCAAGGACAAAATGAAATTGTTGTAGTGGGGACTGTAACATTAGTACTCTCTAAAAAAAAATGCTTTAAGGAAAATGTTTATATATCTTTCCATTTGTATTTTTAGCTCATATAATAACATTTAAAAGTATGCATCAAGGTGTCTGTAAGATAATAAACATGTCAAAAACGAATGTAGACATTAACAAATGCGTTTATATAGCTTCCAAAATATTTTTTACAATTGAGGAGTGCAATGGCTGCGCGGTGGCTTTAATACAGCGCCCCCTATCAGTCATCCGGGGTAACGAGGTGTTGTAGTACGCCTACAGTGTCTGCCTCACATGTCTGAATAACTGAAATACAACCCCTGATGCGTCTTGAATGAACATTCCAAGTAATACATTTATAATAGTTGCAAAGAAAAAGCCATATCTCAGACTGGCCAATAAAAAGAAAAGATGAAGATGGGCAAAAGAACACTGGGCAGAGGAAGATATGGCTTTTTCTTTGCAACTCTGCCTAGAAGGCCAGCATCCCGGAGTCGCCTCTTCACTGTTGACGTTGAGACTGGTGTTTTGCGGGTACTATTTAATGAAGTTCACGCAAGTCAAAAAATGTTTTTCCCCAGAATTCAACACACTTTGAAAGACGGTGACAAACGATAGTCAAGGATCCGCTCGAACGCGTCCATGACCTTCAGAAAGGGAGACTGTATGCCAATAGGAATTGCCATGGCTGTGTAAACAAAACCTGTCACAGGCCCCAAACTGGCCATGCATATGCATTGGCGTGTGCATGTTGATTTTAACTATCCACACCCGTACCCAATAATTTCCTATTGAGTTTGGATTTATGTAGTTAGAGTTTGCAATGTAAAACTGTCTCAAATAGAACCAAGGTCTTTGGAAAGTGTTGACAACAGCGTCACCTGCTGGATATATCACGTGACGCCACTGCTACAGGCCCATAAATCTAGCTATTTGTTCTTTGTTCTTATTGGTATGAAATGATTGTAGTTTAAATCTTATTGTTTTCATTCATCGTTTGTCACATTTGCTTGAAATAATATTAGAAGCCATTGTTAAAAAAAAAAAGTTTAAAATACGTTTTACTTTTATTTTGAAGCTTGTCATTTGCATACCGGAAATGTTATTTTTTGCGCTGTCGGCAAAACAGTACTGAAAGGAACGGAGACGAAAGCAGAGTTCCATGAATATAAATAGCAGGATTGGATCTAAGAAAGTAGGTAAACAACTCTACGCATGCCCTGCATGCTTTGCACTCTATTAGCATAGTAAGAACTACATTTAACTTATAGGCTACCTTGAAAAACTGTTTTGAATGGTGTTTTATACTGTTTATTTGTAGGTGTTTTTCCCCCCCTCAATTCAATACACTTCTATACTGAACAATAATATAAACATACAACAATTTCAAAGATTTTACTGAGTTACAGTTCAAGGAAATACGTCAATTGAAATGAATTCATTAGTCTTGGAATACAGATATGCATCTGTTGGTCAAAGATACCTTAAAAAAAAGGTAGGGGAATGGATCAGAAAACCTGTCAGTCTCTGGCGTGACTACCATTTGCCTCATGCAGGGCCACACATCTTTTATTTATTTATTTGTATTTAACCTTTATTTAACCAGGCAAGTCGTTGCAGAACAAATTCTTATATACAATGACGGCCTACCCCGGCCAAACCCTCCCCTAACCCGGACGACGCTGTGTCAATTGTGCACCACCCTATGGGACTCCCGATCACGGCCGGTTGTGATACAGCCTGGGATCGAATCCGGGTCTGTAGTGATGCCTCTAGCACTGGGATGCAGTGCCTTAGACCGCTGCACCACTCAGGATCCCATGGAGTTAGTTGATCAGGCTATTGATTGTGGCCTGTGTAATGTTGCCCCACTCCTTCAATGGCTGTGCGAAGTTGGTGGATATTGTGGGTGAACTACACGTCGATCCAGAGCATCCCAAACATGCTCAATGGGTGACATGTCTGGTGAGAATGCAGGCCATGGAAGAACAGGGACATTTTCAGCTTTCAGTACTGGTGTACAGATCCTTGCGACATGGGGCCATGCATTATCATGCTGAAACATGAGGTGATGGTATCTCAGTGCATTAAAATTGCCATCGATAAAATGCAATTGTGTTCATTGTCAGTAGCTTATGCCTGCCCATACCATAGCCCCACCGCCACCATGGGGCACTCTTTTTACAACGTTGATATTAGAAAGCCGTTCGCCAACACAACGCCACACACATGGTCTGCGGTTGGACGTACTGCCAAAGTCTCTAAAATGACGGAGGTGGCTTATGTTAGAATACGTATGAATATTACATTTTCTGGCAACAGCTCTGGTGGACTTTCTTGCAGTCAGCATGCAACGTTCTTCCTGTAAAAGTGTTTTTATAAAATGTTCTGTGGAAATTGTTGGAAGTAGTGTAGTGAAATTCTCAGCGTAATTACCATGGAATTGCCCTGTAATACGGGCGAGGGTAAAATCAGTCCCTTGGGTGGGGGGGAGACTGATGTTCAGAAGGGGGCAGGCACATGCACAGATTGGGGTCTACCTGTGCCTGAGTACTTGTCTCCTTTGCCCTCCCACTACCACTTGGTGGTGGTATATACACTAAGTATACCAAACATTGGTAACACCTTCCTAATATTGAGTTACACCCCACCTTTTGTTGACTCCATTGCTTCCCACAGTTGTGTGAAGTTGGCTGGATGTCCTTTGGGTGGTGGACCATTCTGGATACACACTGTAAACTGTTGAGCGTGAAAAACTCAGCAGCATTGCAATTTTTTTACACAAACCGGTATGCCTGGCACCTACTGTACTAACATACCCCCTTCAAAGGTACTTTAATCTTTTGTCTTGCCCACTCAAGGCTTAAAAATCATTCTTTAACCTGTCTCCTCCCCTTCATCTACACTGATTAAAGTGGATTTAACAAGTGACATCAATAAGGGATCATAGCTTTCACCTGGATTCGCCTGGTCAGTCTATGTCATGGAAAGAGTTCTTAATGTTTTGTATACTCGGTGTACATATCTTTTGTATAGGTTTTTGTTGTCGTTGTTCTGAACTAACTGCCCCCAAGTCGTTGTGACGTCGTCAAGTTCGCCACTCCCCACCCCGGTCTCTGCATTCAAAGACTGACCTGGAATTTGAATTGAATTACATTTACAGGGAGAGGGAATTAAATTAGAATTTAATTTGTGGAATTAACCCCAACCCTGCTGTATTTAAACTTTTATTTAAAGCTTTTTCTTCAAACTGTCCCGTTTTCATTTCAGATGGTCCAGCATCATACTCAAGACAATTGCTTAAAAGTTTTATGTAATTCTAATTTCTGGATTAGGCTTTAAATACAGGATAAAGTATTACTGTTTCACATGACTGGCAAAACACAGGGCCTTAACTTGAGGTAGATAAAACACAATGCATGATATTGTTGCATTCCCATTACCTAGTGATCATTAAGTGTGCCAAATCAATTATTACACAACCAAAAATTGCATGCAAACCTTCTGGTTGAATGTTTTTGTTGAAATCAGATGGAGCTTCCACCTCACGAAGGATTGGTACTGTCTGTGGTTGACATGCACACAGGTGGAGAGCCTTTGCGCATTGTCTTAAGTGGTTACCCAGAGGTAAATGGTGAGACTGTGCTATCCAAACGACGCTACGTGAGAGAGCATCTGGACTACCTACGGAGAGTGTTGATGTTCGAACCAAGAGGACACTATGACATGTACGGAGCCCTGGTCGTGGAGAGTGAGATACCTGAAGCCGACTTGGGGGTTCTTTTCATGCACAACGAAGGTTACAGTACCATGTGTGGCCACGCAATCATCGCTCTTGGGAGGTTTGCTGTAGACTACAAACTTGTTCAAGAGCCAAGGTCGCCAGAGACACAGGTGAATATACACTGTCCATGTGGCCTGGTTAAGGCATTTGTGGAGTACTCCAATGGTAAAACCGGAGGTGTGAGATTCCACAGTGTTCCAGCGTTTGCATTTGCAACAGGTAGGTTACGTTCTTTGCTGACAAGCATTTCAGTACATCGTAATATTGCATATAGAGTTGCAATGAAGAAATATGGATCTGAGTTTTGTAATAATTGACTCTAGTAGATTACAAGGTTTTACCATCTCAAATTACTTTACACTCCTGGCTGCTGGAGCTTGGTTGCCTTTGGCTAGAGGCTATATCTATTTTTGTCAGATGTGATTGTAGCTGTGCCTGGGCATGATGAAGTTACTGTTGATATAAGCTACGGAGGAGCATTCTACGCGTTTGTAAGTGCAGAGAGATTTGGCCTAGACATCAACAAGTCCAAGACCAGGGATCTGGTGGATGCAGCTACTGCAGTGACCAACTCTGTCAAATCTCAGGTAAGTTTTTGTTCTAGCCAAACTGTTAATTTGCAGTTTAACGGCCCTCAATGTTCACCTCAATCTCCTGAATCCTGCAACCTAGGAGATTAGTAACCCTGTGTGTGATTCCCCTAGGTGAAACTGCACCACCCAACCAGTGAGGACCTAGCATTCCTCTATGGCACCATCCTCACGGACGGAAAAGATGCCTATTCCCAAGAGCCCACTGCTAACATGTGTGTGTTTGCAGATGCCCAGGTACAACAAACTTTAACTCCTTCCACGGTACAGTAGCCTTCAGCAGACGTCATATCAGCACATGATTTGAAGTAAGGTTTAAAAGAAAAGTAAAGGCAAGCATGATTGGAGACAGAAGTAGACAGTGATTTGTAAATAATAATCCTTTGATATCCAAATTAGAAGAGTTAATTTTAACTATAGCAACACTTCTTTCATTAATGTGGTCTGATTTTGTTTCCCCTTTGGTTCTCTGACATGCCACATGGGCTAGGTGGACAGAAGCCCTACAGGTTCAGGGGTCACTGCCCGTGTGGCTCTCCAATACCATAAAGGCCTCATCCAACTCAACCAGACTAGGACATTCCAGAGCGGGGCCACAGGATCTCTGTTCACTGGCAAAGCTGTTCAGGTGCTAGGGCCATCTCCAATATCTTTCATGCCTCTAAGACTTTTTGGGCTTTGTTTCATCAATACAGTATCTCAAATGTATGATTTGTTTTGTTATATTGATATCAATTTCAGGATAGCATAAGGGCTGTATGCACTATGCAGGGGCTCCCAAGTGGTGCAGTGGTCTAAGACACTGCATCTCAGTGCTAGAGGCGTCACTACAGACAACCTGGTTCAAATCCAGACTATCACAACCTGCCGTGATTCGGAGGCCCATAGGGCGGCGCACAATTGGCCCAGTATCGTCAGAGTTTGGCCGGTGTAAGCCGTCATTGTAAATAAGAATTTGTTCTTAACTGACTTGCCTAGTTAAAAGAAGGTTAAATAAAAAAATAAAAATAAATAAGACATGCTGCAGTTGCAAAGGAGCAAATAAGAGCATACTGTCCATGGGGGAAGAAATACTGATAACTGCGTCTTTGCAAAACACAGCATTTCGATCACTGATCTTCGAAGGCCACTGACTTGTTGCTGCTCTCTGTAGTGTTTACATTGCAATCATTGCACCAATTATTCAGCAAATATAATTTGACACACACACCACAAGCTTACCCCAAACTAGTACAATAATCATACAGCAAATTCCATTTTTACGCTGATTATCTTTAGGCATAAACAAAGTTCTATAATTGTCTACCTGGAATGCACCCAATTACTGTTTTCTCCATTTTGGACAGGAAACCACATGTGGAGACTTCAAGGCTGTGGTGGTTGAGGTGGCTGGCAGAGCACACTACACTGGCGTGGCCAGCTTTGTGCAGGAAGCTGACGACAAGCTAAAGCTTGGTTTCCTGCTGAAATAGGAGCAGCTACCAGTGTCCACAACAACTTTTCAGGGCATCTCCATCCAAGCAAAGCAGAGGACCATATCAGAGTTCAAATAAATTGTAAAAAATATGTTTTATTGATGGGCAATACTTTCTGACCAATGAGATTCCACGTTACACTGCATCTTGTGCAAAAGCTTTGTAATTTTCTTCTCATGTTAAATTAATCTGCAGCATTGAGAATTTGTTTCGTCCAGATGGTCTTTCGTTCTATACTGAGATCTACTATTGAAACTTAACAGATACTACAGTTGAAGTCGGAAGTTTACATACACTTAGGTTTTTTCAACCACTCCACAGATTCCATGTTAACAAACTATAGTTTTGGCAAGTCGGTTAGAACATCTACTTTGTATTTCACTTATAATTCACTATATCACAATTCCAGTGGGTCAGAAGTTTACATACACTAAGTTGACTGTGCCTTTAAATAGCTTGGAAAATTCCAGAAAATGATGTCATGGCTTTAGAAGCTTCTGATAGGCTAATTGACATAATTTGAGTCAATTGGAGGTGTACCTGTGGATGTATTTCATAGGCCTTCAAACTCTGCCTCTTTGCTCGACATCATGGGAAAATCTAAAGAAATCAGCCAATTGTAGACCTCCACAAGTCTGGTTCATCCTTAGGAGCAATTTCCAAACGACTGAATGTACCACGTTCATGTGTACAAAACAATAGTACCAAGTATAAACACTATGGGACCACACAGCCGTCATTCCGCTCAGGAAGGAGACTCATTCTGTCTCCTAGAGATGAACGTACTTTGGTGTGAAAAGTGCAAATCAATCCCAGAACAACAGCAAAGGACCTTGTGAAGATGCTGGAGGAAACGGGTACAAAATGATCTATATCCACAGTAAAATGAGTCCTATATCAACATAAGACATCAGTCAGGAAGTTAAAGCTTGGTTGCAAATGGGTCTTCCAAATGGACATTGACTCAAAGCATACTTCCAAAGGTGTGGGAAAATGGCTTAAGGACAACAAAGTCAAGGTATTGGAGTGGCCATCACAAAGCCCTGACCTCAATACTATAGAAAATGTGTGTGCAGAACTGAAAAAGCGTGTGCGAGCAAGGCCTACAAACCAGTTACACCAGTTCTGTTATTGTGGGAAGCTTGTGAAAGGCTACCTGAAACGTTTGACCCAAACAATTTAAAGGCAATGCTACCAAATACTAATTGAGTGTATGTAAACTTCTGACCCACTGGGAATGTGATGAAAGAAATAAAAGCTGAAATAAATCACTCTACTATTATTCTGATATTTCACATTCTTAAAATAAAGTGGTGATCTTAACTGAGCTAAGACAAGGAATTTTTACAAGGATTAAATGTCAGGAATTGTGAAAAACTGAGTTTAAATGTATTTGGCTAAGGTGTATGTAAACTTCTGACTTCAACTGTATATGTTGACTTCTTGAAAGAATGTTATTTCCTGGGGACTTTGTGTGGCTGTCCATGTGGGGTTTTGAGTGAGAAAGACACAGTGGAGAACCAATTGGTGAAAAAGTACAGCCCCCTTCATTATCAATGCATCGTGCCTACAACATCAGCAAGACCATGTGTTTGATACCATTCCACTCCAGCCATTACCACGAGCCCGTCCTCCCCCAGCTAAGGCGCCACCAACCTGTGGTATGCACACATCAGTTACTTTAAAGCGTCTGCTAATTGGCATATATTATTTAAGTGATATTGCCAGAGAAGCCGGTGTTTGTTGGATTTATCGGTACGGGTGTTGTTAGGCCAGAGACGAAGTCGAGGGCTGACGGACTGCGCCAATATATCCAACAAACACCGGCTTCGACGGCATTATCACTTTAATACAACGGGTTACCAACATATTGAAATGATTGGCATTTTCATTAAAACCTTTATTTTTATAAATGTGTTCATACTATTTCATCCTTCCACAAGATATAGTCCCGACACAAATCTAGGGTTGCTAGAAACGCGACCCAGTCGTTTGTTCTTTTCGTTCTGCATCTATAGATGCGACCTAGTCATTCGTTCTAAATGTTACATTGCCATACTAACTGGCAACGTTCTTATCTCCGCATTGCGTCGCGCTTTAGAACAGCCCTTAGACGTTGTATATTGGCCACATACCACACCTCCTCAGGCCTTATTGCTTAATTATAAACCACACCCCCATGACAGAATCTCATCTCCGGAGTCACATTTCCCATGAGGAGGAAAACCATGGCAAAATCAGTCAGTTCAGCCCCCCTTTAAGGTGATGTTCAATCGTGCCAGAAGTGCTACAAAGCCAAGGGGTAACATATTAGGTAATAACACATATTGGCCTCAAGATGGTGCTGTACAAAGATTTTCTGCTAAAGTAGTCAAATGACTATGAAGGAGGCAATTTCTTTTTTTTTTGTTTAAAGCGTGTGTTAATTAATGCATTCATAGACACATTTAGCAGTGATTGGGACTTTTTACAACGTTATTTTCACCTTGATTTGAAATAAAATACCACAAACTGTATTTTTCCCCATTTATTAACTTCAGCTCTATCATAAAATGGAAGGCCATATTTAAATTATAGAAGCCCAATGGAGGTATCTGAAATTGTGAAAGAGAATTTGCCACAGTTACATCTGTGAAAGGAAAATAAAGGGCTGAGTAGTATTGCATTGACTGGATATGGTTTTAAATTAATTACATACATACAACATGAAACATCAGAGGGGGTCTGACATGAGGGTCCACAGTTTTGTGAAATGGCAGAAAAGGCTGTTTCCCACAAACATCTGCATGGTTAAGGTCAACTTCCATGAGCAGGTGTCAAATATAACAACAAAGTTTGTTCCTGTCCTGTAATTATTCACTCAGATCCTTGGTTACGTTGGGTGTTAATAATCTATAAAATCACCCCATACAAAATTGCCCATTCCAGCAGAAAAAAAAAGTAAAACAAAGTTTGTCCACTCTGTAAAATGTCATCTTAATGTCAACTATAGTTGATCAAAATACATCTTCCACTGGTTTTGAGTTTCTCTTCCTAGTCCAAATGTGATTCCAACACCCAGCCTTGAAAAAGAGTTGTGTTTCCGGTACATTTCAGTCTGCCCAATGATTCTGCCATTAAACAAGTATGAATACCGTCTGTTCAAGCATGAATTAGGGGTTTGTTTAGTGAATCTATGTCATTGGAAGCGGATCAATTCCATCCAGACATATGTTTCCACAGGTTACATGGGCTATAAAGGTATATATATCAGATGAGGTCTGAGCAAATAGTGACTTTCCACAGCAGTCGAGGGGCCTCATTTATAAACCGTGCGTATATACAAAATATACACCAAAATGTGTGCGCGCCAGTTTTCACATATAAAATGTTTACTGAACTGAGAATGTGCTCTCCTCCCCGCAAACTTTAGAACATGCGTAGGTACATCTGCAAGTGGTTTTGTGCAATTGCGCTATGAGGAAAAGCATATTCATAATAAACTTGAAAACATGAACAAGAATGCAGCCATTTGCCATTTGTGAGAAGAGCGAAAATCCCTGTTTTATTTTTAGAATCTAAAATATGAAGACTTAGTAATATTTTTCCTATTTATTTTATTATCATAACCATTGTAGAATATATTCCTAATCTTTTCTGTCCGTGTTGGGTTCATATTCTCGAAAGAGACATACAACACATGCGCATCTGCCATTTCATTGGACCTAGTAAATAGATAGGCTATATGTATTTCAAGTTGTTTTGCAATATTATAGGCAGCTCGGTTTATAATACCGGCATACAGTCTAATTTAACAGAGTATCTTTTACATTGAAATGGGCCTACTGTAATTGCATAATTTTTTTGTAGCAATCCATAATATATGTGGTCCTATGTAGCTCAGTTGGTAGAGCAAGGCGCTTGCTACGACATAATTGTCGGTTAGATTCCCGGAACCACTCATACTCAAAATGTACGCACGCATACACGCGTCTGCTAAATGGCATATATTATTAGTAGTATATTTAAGTTGGGGGGAAAAGTCGATGTAAAACATTGTTGAATTCAAAACGTTCTCCTGACAGGTCCGCGACACTTTGCCATTGTTTTCTCTTTCAGAAACTGACAGTCCTTTTCCCAGATACAACATAAATGATTTCTAAACATTATTCCAACAATGTAAATAGACCGGTAGTTTATGTAAAATATTAGACAGTATGGACAGCCTGCCGTTGTTTTTTTTTGGTGCAATAGGAGCTCGACATCATTGCCTATTTAATCTGCGTCTATACCAAAGTAGGAAATAGAAACCCAATAATCTATTGATAAACCAAATATCGAACAACAATGTGTATTTTGCATGCCGTGGCCTAGTGCTAATAGTTCCAAATGATACAGCAAATAACGGACGTTATTGTCACAATTTTACGGCATGTCTGATTTATAACGGGAAACTTGTATGTAAGGCTTGCACCAAATTTATAAATCTCAATGTTTTGTATGTGTGCAGATTGTTAAGAAATGGGGCAAGCAGGAATTTTGTGTGAAATTTACGCAACGGTTATAAATGACGCCCCAGGTGACGTACACACGAAAGTGTCGTCATTCTGTCCTCCCATTTTGACATCTTCTGAAATACAAATAACAGGCGTTGTCAGAGGCCTCTTCCTGGTTCTAGTAAACTTCTTCCACCTCAAACACTGTTTATTTGGTTATTCATTTCCAGACAAACTTCTATATCCATTTTATCCTTCTGTTCCATCTTGGGGGAAGAACAGTAGACCACCTCGCATCATTCACTATCCTGGGTCATATTCATCAATTGCTCCTATCATCACAGAGTAGCAAAGTTTTCAATTGAAGTGGTGCCTCCTACAGACCTCAGAGGTTAACAGCCTGAAATGTCTCAAAATGTTTCAGAACTTTATACTGTGATGAGTGGAACCTTGGTTTTACATTTCTCTGAGGCTGATGGATCAAGAACGTGCACTCCCAACGTCTGCCACCGGATGACAGTATAGGCCAAAAGGAGGGGTGAAGCAGCCTGTGGATGGCTGGGTTGTCTGAGTTGCTAGAACTGTGAGATGGGCAGTGGGTGGATCATAGGATGAAGGGCTGGGCAGGGGGCCGGACCTCTCAGAAGTTGAGCTTGGTAACTGGCCGCTCCCTGCCAGTATCTGGCTGGCTGTTGATGCGCTTGCGGTTGCGTTTCATCTTGGACAGGTCCTTGTCGAAGACCTCGCCGGAGCGCAGTGCCGACACCAGGTCGTCAAACTCTCCGCCATCGTCCTCGCCGCTGGCCTTCGCTTTCCGTGCCTTCCGCTCCTTCTCTCTCTGCTCCTTCAGCTAAAAGAGAGAGAGAGAGAGAGAGAGAGAGAGAGAGAGAGAGAGAAAGACGTAGGGTAGATGGAAATACGGAGAGATCATTACAGGAAAGACGGAAAGAAAAAGTGTTATTGGTAAAAAGGTATAACAACAAAAGCTGATGTGATTTTTTTCAAAAAGCACCTAATTACCTCCTGTCAACCTTGTGTTCTGCATATTGACTACATGCCACATATCAGTCAAACTGGCATTAATCATTCCAATATGATCTTGAGCCATGGGACGTGTTTGGATGTAGCTAGTTTAGCCATTGTCGAGTGTGTTCACAAGCAAATGGGCTTGTGTGCCAGGCTTGTATCAGCCAAGAGCAAGGCTTGTACCAGCAGTGGCACAATATCCAGCCCAATATCCTGATGAAAAAGACTGATGTCCAATTATTCTGTGCATGACGCACATTTCTTAATCTAATTGAGCATTTTATCTGATTTCTGTACTTGAATGAAAGGACACATCAGGAGTTTTGCCAGATGTACAGGTTGAAGGGCTCAAAGCAGGCAAGCGGATTTTGGATGGGACCAATCTTTCCCATTCATCTGAAATGTATCCCTACAGATCTCTCCTAAGGCATGTTATGCAATCTAATCAGCCAATGGCATGGAATATGAAATTGGTTAGACTCAAGACCACTTTTGAGGTATAAAAATGTAAAATCGGATGTAATCAAAATGTAATTATTGGTTGTGATAATGTGATGTTCACCCTTACAACTGTAACTTAAATCCATAATGAAATGAGGTTGCGATCTTTATCACTAAATTCGACATCAATACTGCACACAGATGTTGAAATAAGGGAGAATTGTCAGGGTAAATCTGAATGAAATTCAGGATTAGCAGGTATGTACACACCTGAGCTTCATTTTTCGCCCTGCGCTCCTCCTCATCCTTGCGTCGGCGCATATTCTCATTTTCCTGACGCGCCTCGGCGAACGACCCCAGAAACTGGTCGAAGATGCCAAAGAACTCGTCTGGCTGCATCTTCCCGGCATCTTCACCAAAATGCTTCACCGCCCTCAGGAACTGTGGGATTGAGAAGAGATTCACTAAAACATTCATTGATCCTAGAACTGTTTTTTTGCTCTGACCCGAGAAAAATGTCTTCTGACTTTAAGTCCTGCCATTTCTGGTAGTGTGTAGATAGTTATTTCTCATCCACACAGGCATTTGTTCTTGGCCACAAACATTGGCTTACATTACCACTGAGAGCATTGTAGAAGAAAGGTGAGTATATTGACCATAGTAGTATATACACACTGTATCTACATCAGAGCATGGTTTCCCAAGACGTGTTTAAATCAGTGTGACCTGCGTTACCAGAGGATGTTACTCCAGAATCAACAACATTACCATTACGGCAAACCGTTTATCATCTTTATGGTGCCGCAGCCAAAATAAAGGCCAGCGCTAAGGCTTTGCAACCAACCAACGCACGCACAGACACACGCGGAACAACTACTAGACAGACATACTGTAATCTATTCAGAACAACAACAACTGTAACCACACAGAACAACCACCAATCAAACAACTGCATTGAGAACAGCTTGCAAAAACCAAAAAGGACAAAACAAGTCCTAACCATGTAACCATGAGTACATTTTTGTGGGTTAGGAAATTGAGGATTCTCCAGACATACAGTACCAGTCAAAAGTTTGGACACACCTACTCATTCAAGGGGTTTTCTTTATTTCTACTATTTTCTACATTGTAGAATAATAGTGAAGACATCAAAACTATGAAATAACACGTATGGAACCATGTAGTAACCAAAAAAAACAGATTCTTCAAAGTAGCCACCCTTTGCCTTGACAGCTTTGCACACTCTTGGCACTCTCAACCAGCTTCATGAGGAATGCTTTTCCAACAGTCTTAAAGGAGTTCCCACATATGCTGAGCACTTGTTGGCTGCTTTTCCTTCACTCTGCGGTTCAACTCATCCCAAACCATCTCAATTGGGTTGAGGTCGGGCCAGGTCATCTGATGCAGCACTCCATCACTCTCCTTCTTGGTCAAATAGCCCTTACACAGCCTGGAGGTGTGTTTTGGGTCATTGTCCTGTTGAAAAACCAATGATAGTCCCACTAAGCGAAAACCAGATGGGATGGTGTATCGCTGCAGAATGCTGTGGTATCCATGTTGGTTAAGTGTGCCTTGAATAAAAATTCAATAAAATCACTGACAGGGTCACCAGCAAAGCACCCCCACACCATCACACCACCTCCTCCATGCTTCATGGTGGGAACCACACATGCAGAGATCATCAGTTCACCTACTCTGTCGTCTCACAAAGACACAGAGGTTGGAACCAAAAATCTCAAATTTGGACTTATCAGACCAAAGGACAAGCAAGTATTTTCTTCTTATTGGTGTCCTTTAATAGTGGTTTCTTTGCAGCAATTCGACCTTGAAGGCCTGATTCACTCAGTCTCCTCTGAACAGTTGATGTTGAGATGCGTCTGTTATTTGAACTCTGTGAAGCATTTACTTGCGATGCAATCTGAGCTGCAGTTAATTGCCGATTTCTGAGGCTAGTAACTCTAATGAACTTATCCTCTGCAGCAGAGGTAACGCTGTGTCTTCCTTTCCTCATGAGAGCCAGTTTCATCATTGCGCTTGATGGTTTTTGCGACTGCAATTTTCCGGATTGACTGACCTTCATGTCTTAAAGTTATGATGGACTGTTTCTCTTGGCTTATTTGCTGTTTTTGCCATAATATGGACTTGGTATTTTACCAAATAGGGCTATCTTCTGTATACCACCCTTACCTTGTCACAACACAACTGATTGTCTCAAACGCATGAAGAAGGAAAGAAATTCCACAAATTAACTTTTAACAAGGCACACCTGTTAATTGAAATGCATTCCAGGTGACTACCTCATGAAGCTGGTTGAGAGAATGACAAGAGTGTGCAAAGCTGTCAAAAATATATTTTGATTTGTTTAACCCTTTTTTGGTTACCGCATGATTCCATATGTGTTATGTCATAGAAAAACCCTGGAATGAGTAGGTTTGTCCAAACTTTTTAATGGTACTGTATAATGACAGTAAATAAGTCTGTAGTAGTGTCAGCTCCTTTTCTTTGACCCACCTCCTTGATTCTATGTGTTTGGTGCCATATTAATAACATGTCATTAAAAGAAGGAAGGAAGCCTTCTAATACTGGGGTTTGAAAACAACGACAGTGGCGGTTAGTGTCCTGTTCTGCTGTAAAACAGTGATGTCCTGCTCCCTTGTTAGCTAAGCAGCAGTAGCAAGACTTTGAAGCCCTCATTAACTTACATTTCATGTGCTACTGATTACAGTTGGTTAACCTGGGCCTAGGGCAGAAATGAGAACTGTGTGCGTGTGTGTTTGTTGTTGTGTAAGGGGTGAAGTGGGGGGCACCTTGCTCTTCCAACTATGCCTTTGATGCCAGTTCATCGCTGCCATATGGGGCATGCAACGCCCGGTGGGTGGTGTGATGGGGTTGGGGGAGAGGGGCATTTTGGGTCTGTTTGGGTTCTGTGTATATGGCTCACTACAACTAGAGATATTCTGTGGCTTGAGGATCCGCACAGCGCCACCTCAACATATTTAACATCTGAAAGCAAACATAAACCCTCTATAGCATACTTTTTAAAAAGTGCACAATTCTGCATGTTATATACAAATGCAACAGTTTAATTGGAGCCGGAGCCAGCATTTCCAGCCGTGTTTCCTCTCCCAGTCTTCTGAGGCCCCCTAGGGAACAATAATGAAGCCAGGGGCGTCAACACAGGAAGCTCCCAGCATGCTGTGTGCTGATGTTACTCTCACACATCGCAGGGGGTGACCCGTGGGTCACGGAGCCTATTTCAACAGCTACTGTACCTTATGAGAAAACTGAGGCAGCCCTAATCTGCTGCTTACACACCGCATGCATACAAACTCCCCTAACACAATCAGAGACTAAAGACTGGCACACTCATTCAGATATACCCATAGGCATGGAAGCACAGCTTCTTAGACTCACACTCACTCACCTCGCTCACTCACACACTCACACACTCACACACTCACTCACTCACTCACTCACTCACTCACTCACTCACTCACTCACTCAACTCACTCAACTCACTCCACTCACTCCACTCACTCCACTCACTCCACTCACTCCACTCACTCCACTCACTCCACTCACTCCACTCACTCACTCACTCACTCACTCACCAGCTCTTTGGCCTCGGTGAGAGAATCCTCCACATCTGAGAAGCTGAAGCTGGCTACAGTGATAAACTGGCTCACCACTGAGACAAACTTATCGCCCACCTCCTGGGGCCGCTTCTTCTGAAACTCCAACTCCTGACAGAGCAAAAGAAAAGGGCATAGAGAGAGAGAGCAAAAGTGAGTGACAGAGCAGAGGGGAAAATATGTGCAGCTAACTTTTGTAACATGTTACCCATTGTTTGCTATTTTACCTTTTTATAATTAGAAGTGATATCCCTAGAATTCCAGCCTACTCTTCCAATCACGCTGTTCAATTTGCTCGTCAGCAAAACAATTTCTTGCCTTAATGTCAGACAATGATGTGGACTATCATACCTGGGAGAATATTCAGTGGTTGCCTTGGTGGCAGGGTAGTCCACATCAGGGTTGCTACTGACTACAGCTATTATTACTTATTTCAATTCCAGTCAATTCAGAAAAATACACCGACATTCCAATTCATTCTCGTCAATGCTTTTCCTTGAGGAAAATGTGGAATTGTGGACTTTCTGAATTGACTGGAATGGAAATAGAATTGACCACAACCTGATCCATACACCATTGGGAGTGACGTACTAGGAATTGAGAAAACAACCATAGAGACCAAGAGAAAGAGGACAAGAGAAAGAAGGGAAAGGGTCATGAATGAGGAAAACGTGTGGCTTGGTAGAAAGAGATGACAGCCAGGGAATTAGGATAAAGACCGGGCCAATTACTATACTCACACTCTCAACGTTTTTCAAGCCACTGCGTAAGTTATTGATTTCCTTTTCCAGCTCAGTCATGCTACAGTGAGAGGGAGAGAGCGAGAGATCGAGAGAGGGGAAAGCGAGAGGGAGGTTAAATCCTCAAGAGAGCTCTTCAATTGCAAAGTTAAATGTCTCAACTTTCAAACTTGTTCTCACAAAAAGTTCTCACACATCGTCACACTACCAACTAAACAGTGTTATTCACATCCATGGTGTGTTAGAATTGTTTCAATCTCGAAATACAGTTCAGTCAAAAAGCATTTGCCCCCTTTCTGATATTTTTGATACTGAACATTATCAGATCTTCAACCAAAACCTAATATTAGATAAAGGGAACTTGAGTTTACAAATAAAACAAATGTATACTTATTTTATTTATTTAATTAATAAAGTTATGCAACACCCAATTGCCCTGTGTGAAAAAGTAATTCCCCCTTACACTCAAATAACTGGTTGTGCCACCTTTAGCTGCAATGGCTGCAACCAAATGCTTCCTGTAGTTGTTGAACAGTCCCTCACATCGCTGTGGAGGAATTTTGGCACACATGCATGCAGAATTGCTTTAACTCAGTGACATTTGTGGGTTTTCAAACCGGAACTGCTCGTTTCAAGTCCTGCCACAACATCTCAATTGGGATTACGTCTGGACTTTGACTTAAAATGTGTTGCTTTTTAACCATTTTCATGTAGACTTGATTGTGTGTTTTGAATCATTGTCTTGCTGCATTACCCAGCTGCGCTTCAGCCCACAGATGGATGGCCTGACATTCTCCTGTAGAATTCCCTGATACACAGCAGAATTCATGGTTCCTTCTATTAAGGCAAATCATCCAGGTTCCGAGGCAGAAAAGCATCCTCAAACCATCACACTACCACCACGCTTGACCGTTGGTATGAGGCTCTTTCTGTGGAATCTAGTGTTTGGTTTTTGCCAGACAATGGCAACCATCTCGTCCAAAAGGTTCACTCAAGTTTGCCAAAAAAGCACCTTGAAGCACCTGGATGATCATCAAGACTCAAAAGCATAACTTTTTGGACGACATTGGTCCCATTATGCCTGGCGAAAACCAAACACTGCATTCCACAGTAGGAAACCTTATAATAACGGTCAAGCGTGGTGGTGGTAGTGGGATGGACGACTTGTGTGTGGTGTGGTCTGGTCTGGGTCTTGCAGAACACTGCTCATGAGTTTTGAGTGAATGAGGAAAAAACACTTTTTGTAGGTTTCTACACAGTCACGTGGAATGACATCAGTGTGTGTGTGTTCAAAATAGCCATTACTTCAGATATCTACAATTGAAGCATTGTGGAGTGCAACTGATCCTGGGCTAAAATAGGTGGCACATGCTTAGATTACGCTAGGCTGATTCATAGGCCCAGTAGTAAAAAAAGTCCATTCACTGACACACGCTGATGATACATTCAAACCTATCCCCTACAATCTCCCCTCGCCTCCTTACTACAATGAAAGCTGTGCTGGGGGTAAGCTTATACACACAGCTACAGTGCCTTCAGAAAGTATGAAGGCATGACTTTAAGTCGCTTTGGACTAAAACGTGTCTGCTAAATGGTATACACACAGAGTACAAAACATTAAGAACACCTTCCTAATATTTAGTTGCAACCCTCCCCTTTAGCCCTAAGAACAGCCTCAATTCGTCAGGGCATGGACTCTACAAGGTGTCGAAAGCATTCCATTCCCATGTTGACTCCAATGTTTCCCACAGTTGTGTCAAGTTGGCTGGATGCCCTTTGGGTGGTGGACCATTCTTGATACACACAAGAAAAACTGTTCAGCGTAAAAAACCCAGCAGCATTGCAGTTCTTGACACACTCAAACCGGTGCACCTGGAACCTACTACAATACCCCGTTCAAAGGCACTTAAATCTTTTGTCTTGCCCATTCACCCTCAATTAGCTCTTCCAAAATATTGATTTAATCTGTCTCCTCCCCTTCATCTACAGTTATTGAAGTGAATTCAACAAGTGACGTCAATGGGACCATTTCCTAAAGACATTTAACGAGAGTAGAGAGCAAGGGCCCATAACTGTAAACACTGGTGAGATGTACATGTGGAGGGTGTCTTTGTGGCTCGACCTACTTGACTTTTGCTGCTTCCGGCACACTCTGCAGGTCCTCCTGGAACATCATGACTTTGGGGTACTTCTTCTCCAGGATGGTGATCAGGTAGTGGAGGAGGGTGATGTTCCTGCATGTGCATAGACAATAGATACTTACATTACTAGTACCACAGCATGGGCCACATATAAACAAACCTATATCATGACACCACTCCATACAACACATGCAAACAGTTTGCTCCATAGACCGTATCACTAGAGCATGAATCACACTCGTAATTTTAAATTACTCTTACTTGTCTATGCTGGACTTTGTGTCTGCAATCTTGTTGAGCGAGGACACTTTGAAGCCATAGGCATTGCCCCTCTGGCCTTTGTTCATGTAGTTGCCAAAGGCCAGCACCACCTCCAGCAGCTGCTTCAGATTGCGGCTGTGCAGCACCTCTTTGGAGGCCTTGATCAGAGCTAAGGAAGGAAGAAACACATGTGAGCCAATCAAAAAAGACACCTAAACTGTAGGGTAGGGTACTTCAAGTGTGTATGTGTGGATACAGTGGACCTCATTGTGCTTTATTTTTTTTTTTATGTAAGGGTTTGCCAAGAAGCCCCACACAATCACACACACCTTCTACTTTGGGTTTGATCCCGGCAATAGTCTCTGCAAACTTCTTTTTGAAGTACAGCGACTGTAGCTTCTGTTGGTAGTGGTTTATTCTTTGAGAGAAAAAGAGGGAGAGAGATGGATTATATATGTATGTGTATGTAAAATTCCGACTTCAACTGTGTGTGTATAGATGGATAGATAGATCTATATATATATACACACAGTTGAAGTCGGAAGTTTACATACACTTAGGTTGAAGTCATTAAAACTCATTTTTCAACCACTCCACAGATTTCATGTTAACAAACTATAGTTTTGGCAAGTCGGTTAGGACATCTACTTTGTGCATGACAAGTAATTCTTCCAACAGTTGTTTACAGACCGATTATTTCACTTATAATCCCCTATATCACAATTCCAGTGGGTCAGAGGTTTACATACACTAAGTTGACTGTAAACAGCTTGGAAAATTCCAGAAAATTATGTCATGGCTTTAGAAGCATCTGGTTAATAGGCTAATTGACATCATTTGAGTCAATTGGAGGTATACCTGTGTATGTATTTCAAGGCCTACCTTCAAACTCAGTGCCTCTTTGCTCGACATCGTGGGAAAATCAAAAGAAATCAGCCAAGACCTCAGAAAAATAATTCTGGTTCATCCTTGGGAGCAATTTCCAAACGCCTGAAGGTACCACGTTCATCAGTACAAGCAATAGTACGCACGTATAAACACCATGGGACCACGCAGCCGTCATACCGCTCAGGAAGGAGACGCGTTGTATCTCCTAGAGATGAACGTACTTTGGTGCGAAAAGTGCAAATCAATCCCAGAACAACAGCAAAGGACCTTGTGAAGATGTTGGAGGAAACAGGTACAACAGTATCTATATCTACAGTAAAACAAGTCCTATATCGACATAACGTGAAAGGCCGCTCAGCAAGGAAGAAGCCACTGCTCCAAAATCACCATAAAAAAGCCAGACTACGGTTTGAAACTGCACATGGGGACAAAGATCATACTTTCGGAGAAATGTCCTCTGGTCTGATGAAACAAAAATAGAACTGTTTGGCCATAATGACCACTGTTATGTTTGGAGGAAAAAGGGGGATGCTTGCACACGAAGAACACCATCCCATCAGTGAAGCACGGCGATGGCAGCATCATGTTGTGGGGGTGCTTTGCTGCAGGAGGGACTGGTGCACTTCACAAAATAGATGGCATCATGAGGAAGGAAAATTATGTGGATATATTGAAGCAACATCTCAAGACATCAGTAAGGAAGTTAAAGCTTGGTCGCAAATGGGTCTTCCAAATGGACAATGACCCCAAGCATACTTCCAAAGTTGTGGCAAAATGGCTTAAGGACAACAAGGTCAAGGTATTGGAGTGGCTATGACAAAGCCCTGACCTCAATCCTATAGAAAATGTGTGGGCAGAACTGAAAAAGCATGTGCGAGCAAGGAGGCCTACAAACCTGACTGTTACACCAGTTCTGTCAGGAGGAATGGGCCAAAATTCACCCAACTTATTGTGGGAAGCTTGTGGAAGGCTACCCGAAACATTTACCCAAGTGAAACTATTTAAAAAGGCAATGCTACCAAATACTAATTCATTGTATGTAAACTTCTCATCCCATTGGGAATGTGATGAAATAAATAAAATCTGAAATAAATAATTCTCTCTACTATTATTCTGACATTTTGTACTAGGATTAAATGTCAGGAATTGTGAAAAACTGAGTTGTATTTGGCTACGGTGTATGTAAACTTCCGACTTCAACTGGGGGGTGTTGTCGCCTTGGCTACCGGGCTCTCAGAAACCAAAACATTAGTTGGATTCTGGTTGGAGGACTAAGCCAGTTCCTGGAAAGAAGCACCCCACGCCTCCAACCACAAAATGAGGAAATACGCTATTACACAATTTATTTTAAGGACGTCTAATATCGAGGGAGTCTAGTTTCCAGGGACTCCTTGTTTGTTTTATGATTCCCCCGACTGGGACACGATTCCCCCGACTGTTGTGCGGCTATGACACGTTTCCTGTTTGGGTTTAGAACATATTGATGAAGAAAGAGTATCGTTCTTGTGGTTATATCCAACACAGTTAACAGTAGGGCTGGGAATTGCCAGGGACCTCACAATACGATATTATCACCGTGCCGATATGATATGTATTTTATTGCAATATGTATTTAATTGTGATTTGATGTTCCAAACATATTGCTCACTACATGTCTGCTGCAGAGAGATAAGAGAGTTGAACAGTCAGGGAAATGCACTATACAGTATATACAAAAGTATGTGGACACCCTTTAAAATTAGTGTATTCGGGTATTTCAGCCACACCCATTGCTGACAGGTGTATAAAATCGAGCACACAGTCATGCATTCTCCATAGACAAACATTGGCAGTAGAATGGCCTTCCTAAAGAGTTCAGTGACTTTCAGCGTCATAGGAGGCCACCTTTACAACAATCAGTTTCTCAAATTCCTGCCCTGCTAGAGCTGCCCCGGTCAACTATAAGTGCTGTTATTGTGAAGTGGAACGTCTAGGAACAACAACAACGGCTCAGCCGTGAAGTGGTAGGCGCCACAAGCTCACAGAAAAGGACCGCAGAGTGCTGAAGCTCGTAAAAAATAATCTGTCCTCGGTTGCAACACTCACTACAGAGTTCCAAACTGCCTCGAAGCAACGTCAGCACAAGAACTGTTCGTCGGGAGCTTCATGAAATGGGATTCCATGGCCGAGCAGCCGCACACAAGTCTAAGATCACCATGCGCAATGCCAAGCATCGGCTGGAGTGGTGTAAAGCTTGCTGCCATTGGACTAGAGAGCAGTGGAAACGCGTTCTCTGGAATGATGAATCACGCTTCACCATCACAAATCTTGGTTTGACGGATGCCCGAATGCATAGTGCCATCTGTAAAGTTTGGTGGAGGAGGAATAATGGTCTGGGGCTGTTTTTTCATGGTTCGGGATAGGCCCCTTAGTTCCAGTGAAGGGAAATCTTAATGCTACAGCATACAATGACATTCTAGACAATTCTGTGCTTCCAACTTTGTGGCAAAAGTTTGGGGAAGGCGCTTTCCTGTTTCAGCATGACAATGCCTACGTGCACAAAGCGAGGTCCTTACAGAAATGGTTTGTCTAGATCGGTGTGGAAGAACTTGACTGGACTGCACAGAGCAATGACCTCAAGCCCATCAAACACCTTTGGGATGAATTGGAACGCCGACTGCAAGCCAGGCCTAATCGCCAAACATCAGTGCCCGACCTCACTAATGCTCTTGTGGCTGAATGGAAGCAAGTCCCTGCAGCAATGTTGCAACATCTAGTGGAAAGCCTTCCCAGAAGAGTGGACAAGCGCTTGCTAACGCTACCTACAGTAGCAAAAGAAATGTGATACCTGGAGTCAAATATCATTCTAATACCATCCCAAAATAATATTGTGATATGTAACTGTACCCCCTCCCATCATCACTAGTTCTACTACTGCTCTGTCACTGTAACAGTATGCCAAATATCTTAAGAACGACAGCCAGGCAGCAAACTCAACTCAGGCTTTAGCGTGGGTGGTCTAAGCAGCGAAGTTCCCTGTGTTTGTGACCTGTAGACTTTTGTTAGCTCACCAAGATAATGTCTAGGCTTTAGCATAGCGAGCTTAACATGGACTTGTAGCACAGGAGGTTCAGGTTCAAACCCTGGACCACCACCGGTGCAAGTTGGAAGAATTGTGTAATTAAAAAAATAATAATAATAATACAAAAATAATAATATATAGATATAAAAAACATAAATATTGCTTACACACGTTTGATCGAATCAGGCCCTTGGTCTACTTCTCTCTCAGTTCATCCTACCTGCTCATCTCATAAAGGAAGCGGTCAGCCTTGGCCATGCGGTCCAGCTCATGCTTGTGCTCCTCCAGGAGGTCCACGTCACTCTTCTCTGGAATAAACTTCAGCATCTGAGGAGGAGCCATGAAAGTGACTGGGCATTCACTAGCAACAATATGTAACAAAGGTAAACATCTCACTGACATAAATCTAACAGATCACTTACAATAGTGCAATGGAATCTCAAACCGCTCTTTTTATGATGTCCATGAAATGGAGGTGATTGTTTATGTGGATGCAATCCAGAGACACATCCTGTCTATTTGAAATCTCACCAATTTGATTTTGCTCACAGAAAATGTCAGCCCACGTGACATTGGGAGCATACCGATTACATCCTTTTTAAGAAGCATACGTTTTGCTCCATGCACCTGGAAGCACATTTAGGTGTGCAAGTTTACGGTTTCAAGCCCATGTGATTTTGCCATAGACTCACCAGCTCCAGCATGTCCTTGGGGAGGTCTTCCTGTTCATCCATGGTTAAGATAGCCCTCTTCATCTCCTCATTGGACAGCTTCAGCCTGGATGACAATCACAGGAGATGTCAGCCACTTTCAACCCACAGGAAAACTCAACTCAACTACAGAAACTCTCATTAACACCAGAACCACCGTAATTGTGTCTGCAACCGGACTAGATTGGCGGAATGCATTGCTTGCACTGAGGGTGATAGGCACAATATCATTCGCGAACTGCAGCACCTCAAATTGTTCTCAAATTTCATTTAGTTGAGCAGATTGTGTGCATGTTTTGGTTCTGCAAAGCTGTGTCCATCATAACATTCAATAATCAATTAATAGCATTTATTCTTGCACCATGAGATCAATTACCATTTCTAAACATGTATTTTTCTTCGCTTTGCTGTTATTGCTGTCTGATCTATTTTACAGTTGTTGGTCGGAACATGTCTCTGGAGCCGCTGAGCCGGAGGAGTGCATATTAATCCTGCTCTAGTCATTGCAGCCAGCAGGTTCAAAGAACCACAAAATGAACAACTCACTAAAAAAACCCCACAAAGCATGACTCGAGTCAGTGAAAATAGTCGTTCAAAAAGAACAAAGCTTTTGCGAACTGCACATCACTATTAGTCTCAGGAGCAACAATAACTAGCAATGTGTTAAACTCCTCGTTAGTTCATCCACTGACCAACGAATTTAGGAGCATAGCTAATTAGCGAAATGTAGCTAGCTAGTTTACTGGCCAGGCTGTAGCCACTAACTAATCGTGAATGCATGACATAATTCTTTGATACACATTTGGGTTAACTTGGTCATATCAAACAACACATACCAGACAGTGTGCTCGTTTTTTTATTACAATGATTGGACAATGAAACAAAAATAGATTGGTAAGCTAAATGCTTTTATTTACTTCCCAATGAATTTGGTGATTAAGCTGAAGCTGGGTTTCCCGGTGGCAAGAGATAGTTAAACAGACTGAACTGTAGATGATGTGTAATTTAACGCACTCAAGAAGGCTCAACCAATCACCCGACGGCTTCTATGTCGAGACTCATAATTATTCATAACATTGCCCCCTGCCTTTCTACGGAAGGAAATTTTGTCTGCCAGAAGAAGTAGAAAGGCAGAGAGTGGGAAACAGCAATGCTGTGAAAACAGGACCAGAGCACATTCTATGTCTAAGAGAACCTGCCTTGGCAGACAGCGCAGTCATCTGAGCTCATAAATGCACAAACACATTAACTACACTGCTGAAAAACCCACCTGCCCCTGCCATTTTAGATCAAACACAAAAGTATGATATGGTTGTTGCTGAAACGATTAACCTATGTTGCTAAGCAGGCCATGTTCTTCCTGGGACTAACAGGGGTGTACATGCAAGTTCAATAAAGTATGACTCTGTAATGCAAACAATTCTGACTCAAACAAGGGACAAACAAATACAACTGTTGTTATCTTTATCTAGATCTGTTAAGATCAAAATTACATTGTATTTTCTAAATGATAATTCCACCTGTGAGATGAGTCTACTGCTTACTAGACTGCCAGCATCACTCCCCATTGATGGGGGAATCTTTGTCTCTGGTGTCTTTAAATGGCATAGACCACAGCTGTTCCACAGATCATGTTTGCTCCTCAAAATCTGGCCACAGTCATCTGAGGGCACACACTTAAAAGGGAGGGTATTATTCTATTCAATCCCTTTGGAGAGTGTCCACATGGGTGGTCTCTGTTCAAGGCTTTTTGAAGCCCATTAAAAACCATTAAATGAAATTAGTATAGGAGGGGCATTTGATGAAATTTTAGCTAGGATTCTGTGTCACAGCCCTTTGACACTGGGGTTGTGAATTGCGAGATGGGCCAGGCTGCGTAAGGGGAGCTAGTTCGGCGTGTGTGTGGGCACGCGCGTATACAGTTTTTACTTGGGAAACCTAATAAACACATTGTAAAATAAAAGCTAGCTATGGAGCAACTTCTTCATATCACACCACAACTTCTGACTGAGAAACCTCAACCTCCTAGCTTTTGGAAAAAAATAAGTTGTGATCCTACAATCAACTCTACTTCTTTTGTAAAACCACACTCTTTCAATAAATTGTTAGAAGTGGTCTAAGCTCCCTCATCGAGAGCAATTATTGACCGGAGTTCATGACCAGGAAACCCCAAAAACACAACCATCTCTCCTCCTGAGCAAAACCATTACTCTTGCATCACAACTGAATGGTCATCTTCCACAAAACTGTCAATCAAATCGCCTTGATGTGGGACAACCCGATTTGAATACCCAAAAAGGAAGCATTAGAAATAGTGGCTTGTTTCATGGTCGTTTTGAGTCTTAATTATCTCAAAGTAACTTCTACTGTTAATATATTTTAAAAACAATGACATAAATTAAGCATTATCACCTCGAATGTCTACTGTCTGCCGCACACTTTTTTTTTTATGTAGCTGCTGCTCGCCCTCCCCTCCCTTCACGCTTCTCTCTTTACTCAACCTCTTCTGAACCCTCAACCAATTTGATTGACATGATGTAGCCTACATCTCTGAACAGCTGAAATAAAATAAAAACCACAGCAATTTGAACGAACATTACATTTTTGTATCCATTTTGTAGGCTAATTTACGATGTAGGCTACAACTTCCTCTATCTGTTGTAGTTTAAGATTTTGCAGTAGCACTAATGTAAAGAAAGACAAAGAGAAAATGTTTTGATTATGAGATAAAGTCCCCCATGATTCACTGGGGCCTGCTTTCAAAGAGAAGAAAGACGCAAAGAAGAAAGCATACTGACATCAGGATCAAATCATAATTAGACAATAAAAAGTTATTCCCATCAACAGGATATGACATCGCAGTGCTAATATGTTACTCTCATCAGAACAGGAAATTACTTCAATAGCATGACCCAGTTTCTGACAACTGCCATTGACCAGGAATTTATTTGGCTGCCAGGAGTCACACACTCACCGCAACAGGAGGATATTACAGTTCTGGGCTCGGCGGCCATCGATGACCGAGAGCTCCTTGACCTTCTTGGAGCTCAAGGAGTCTGAATCATCATTCTCTTTCTGTGGAGAGTCGTTCAGAGAGCAGAGGTATTTCAGAATAGTAGGTATCTTAAGTAGGAGCAACAGTAGGAATACATTGCACACACACAGAAAAATTAAAGAAAGAAACACACAAATACGAGACACTAACTTATGAAAAGACAGACAAGAAAAACACACAAAACACTTGAAACTACATGGATGAATACACACAAGCACAAACGTGTGGGATCACAAAGCAACACACGCAGACATACATTACATTTAAAAAAGACATTAAGAGTGAATGGACATTCTCATAAAGAGAGGTTGGGATATTTTTTTCTACCTACTTTCAAATAAGAGCGGGTATTTCCTTCACAGACAAAAAAAAAACATTTCTAAGCCTAAACTACTGCAATGGAAACCATAAGCAATAATTATATACACTACAGTTCAAAAGTTTGGGGTCACTTAGAAATGTCCTTGTTTTTGTCCATTAAATACATTGTTAATGTTGTAAATGACTATTGTAGCTGGAAATGGCTGATTTTTAATGGAATATCTACATAGGCCCATTATCAGCAACCATCACTGTTGTGTTCCAATGGCACGTTGTGTTAGCTAATCCAAGTTTATCTTGCAATAATTGATCATTAGAAAACCCTTTTGCAATTATGTTAGCACAGCTGAAAACTGTTGTGCTGATTAAAGAAGCAATAAAACTGTCCTTCTTTAGACTAGTTGAGTATCTGGAGCATCAGCATATGTGGGTTCGATTACAGGCTCAAAATGGCCAGAAACAAATAACTTTCTGAAACTCGTCAATCTATTCTTGTTCTGAGAAATGAAGGCTATTCCATGCGAGAAATTGCCAAGAAACTGAAGATCACGTACAATGCTGTGTACTACTCCCTTCACAGAACAGCGCAAACTGTCTCTAACCAGAATAGAAAGAGGAGTGGGAGGCCCTGGTGCACAACTTAGCAAGAGGACAAGTACATTAGAGTGTCTAGTTTGAGAAACAGACGCCTCACAAGTCCTCAACTGGCAGCTTCATTAAATAGTACCCACAAAACACCAGTCTCAACGTCAACAGTGAAGAGGCGACTCCAGGATGCTGGCCTTCTAGGTTGCAAAGAAAAAGCCATATCTTCCTCTGTCCAGTGTCTGTGTTCTTTTGCCCATCTTAACCTTTTATTTTTATTGGCCAGTCTGAGATATGGCTTTTTCTTTGCAACTCCGCCTAGAAGGACAGCATCCCGAGTCACCTCTTCATTACTTGAATAATTTTCCAGATTGATTGACCTTCATGTCTTAAAGTAATGATGCACTGTTGTTTCTCTTTGCTTATTTAAGCTGTTCTTACCATAATATGGACTTGGTCTTTTACCAAATAGGGCTATCTTCTGTATACCACCCCTAACTTGTCACAACACAACTGACTGTCTCAAATGCAAATTCCACAAATTAACTTTTAACAAGGCACACCTGTTAATTGAAATGCATTCCAGGTGACTACCTCATGAAGCTGGTTGAGAGAATGCCAATCGTGTGCAAATGTGTCATCAAGGCAAAGGGTGGCTACTTTGAAGAATCTCAAATATAAAATATATTTTGGTTACTACATGATTCCATATGTGTTATTTCATAGTTTTGATGTCTTCACTATTATTCTACAATGTAGAAGATAGTAAAAATCAAGAAAAACCCTGGAATGAGCAGGTGTGTCCAAACTTTTGACTGGTACTGCATCTTCAAGAGGATGAAGATGTCAAGAGGATAAGATAAGAAAAGCTAATTGTCCTAAATGATAGAAGAAGAGGAGGATGACAAAAATGCCACACCAGTTTGGCTATGGAAATGAGTGAACTCACCTGTTTGCTGTTATTGACCATAAAGAAGTCCTAGAACGCAGGCAAGAAGCAAGGAAGATGCAGGCATTCGTTATAATGGTAGTGCAGTTGCGTGAATCCAGGCCAAAACAATCAAACAAATAGAAACAAGCTCATAGAGGACATCAGTGATGAGTGAAGAGGGAGTGTGACTGCCTAGGCAAGCAAAGGCTGATGGGCCATAACAGATGGGTATAGGTTGGGGGCTGGGGCATTGCCAAATGTACATGTGTGTTTGCGTGCATGCATGTGTGCGAGCTGATCATGAGGTGCTGGTGTTAGCGTCACAGGCAAAACAAATGTGGTAACATTGGAGTCAGTTGAGCGTGATACGCTTGTCATAATATTCATTTAGACCAGGGATGTCAAAATGTTAAGGCAAATGTGATAGCGGCCTCATCTACAACAGAGCCTTAACTATGAATTCACTGATGTTTTTAGTTTTTCTTTTACCAGATTCAAATACATTTTTTGAAACATTCAAGTATCTAGTGATGGGGACACACATGGGGGCCAGATTAAAGCACATGTTGGGCCTCATTGCTTGACACCCCTGATTTAAATAGTGCAGAATGAAAACATTGTGACTAAATCTCTTGTATTAGTATAATCGAGGTGAACTAAAGCAGATTTGCATTCCATACAGAGGGCCAGTGAGTAGTGACAGAAGAGCTACCCTCGTGTTTGTGGCTTATGTGCTAGCTAACTGATGCTTTTAGTAGCACTGGGTCCAATTTCGTCAGTGGTTAAGGGCACGGTCTGCAAATGTTTGTTAACACAAAAGTCCCTCTGTTTCCCCTGATGATACAGGGGATCTATAAAACTGTTCTCTTGTTCAGCAGGATGGATACATGTTGGGGGCTCTATAAAACATTTATCTTGTTCAGCAGGATGGATACATGTTGGGGGCTCTATAAAACTGTTCTCTTGTTCAGCAGGATGGATATATGTTGGGGGCTCTATAAAACTGTTCTCTTGTTCAGCAGGACCAGGAAGAACACTTGGCCGCAGTACAGTACCTGTTGCCTCTGGTAGGCAGAGAAGGTCTTCTCAATGTCCTCCAGGTCGAGAATTTTGAAAACCTTCCCGTCGTCCACTTCTGTCCATACAGTGCCCTCCAACTTATTCTGGGATAGAGAGTGGGAGAACTGTATTTAGATTTTTTGAGTTGGTGCTTTCAGCATCATTTGGGGTCAATTCCATTTCAATTCAGGTAATTCAAGAAGTAAACTGAAATTCTAAGCAATGAGTAAAATTTCAGTTCACCTCCTGAAATGACCCCAACCCTGGCTTTAAGTATCCTCAATATGTTCTGTAAGCAATCTCCAGCAGCCATAGTTCAATCACCAAGGCCTAACACAAGAGTCTGTTATTCAAAGATAGCAAAAGAAGAATAATCACTTATGAGAGCTAATCTATAATCAGTTTAAACGCTAACAAGAATATTACCAGAACACACAGGAACGTTTTCATCTGGTTCCCCATTCTAAGTGTAGTTGAATAACTGGAAAAAAAGTAACATTCTCCCTAACTAATCCGAAAAATATTGTCAGCAGGGTTTACAGAATAACATTTCCCTGTCGCTATCAATGATGACAAAGAAGAGGTCAAATTGACTCTGTATGGAACTACCAGGGTCATGTTCTTTAGGGCACGCAAAGAACACCGTTTTAAAATGTTCTGCAACACAGAACAGAAATGAGTGTTCCTTATTGGACAAGTCTAGGTAGTCTCTCCCTGTTTCTCACCTCAGCCAGCTTGGCCCAGTTGAAAGATTTGAGTGGGTTGGACGGCTGGGGGATGTTCTTCCTCTTGAGGGCGGACCCCAGGGGTGCCCCAGGGGGAGGAGGTATCCCTCCCATGGGTGACCGTCCAAAAGGAGGCGGGGGACCACCTGGGGGAGGGGGCGGTGGAGGGGGCATCATACCCCCTGGGGGTGGTGGGGGTGTAGGGGGCATCATACCTCCTGGGGGAGGGGGGGGGCGGGAGAGGCCCACCAGGGGGGCCAGGGATGAAGGGAGGACCGCCTGGGACACTGGCGATCTGTCTCTGGAAATGTTCGGGGAAAATACACAGATAAAGACAATGCACCATAACTTATCTTGATGAATCGTATTTCAATCCTTATCTTATCGCTCACTTTCAATCTTATATCTTAACATTGGTTGCATCAGAGACCCATCCAGTAATTTACTTTAGGTGCCTTGAAACCATGTATATTCTATAATGTACTGTAAATCTAATAACAGTTCATGAATCTTGAGGAAACAAATAATCTACATTAAGGCATATTTGGTGCCATTTCTTTGTCTAACTACGAAGGAGTTGAAGGGTGACGTACAGAGCTGAGGTCGTGCAGCCGGACAGAGAGGTCAGCCACTTGCTGCTTGACCGCCTTGTGCTCGGTGCTCTCCTTCTCTAGCTTCTCCTTCATCTTGTTGAGGGTCTGCATCATGTCCTCCTTCTCCTGGGTCTTGGCGTCACACTCACGCTCCTTCTTCTCAAACTTCTGCTGGAGCTCGTGGTGCTCTGCCCGATGGGGTCAGAGGTCATGTTGTTTGTGAGTGTGAACATGTTTGGTTCAATTAAGACATTTGGATGTTGCCCGTTCCTTTCTTTGATAATGTTCTAATAACCTTGTTGAAATGTTAAATCACAATCTTTGTTGTGATCAACCCATGGGACCACAAGGTGGCTCAGAATATGCTATGGTTGTCTGGGGTTATTTCTGATAGTGCAGGAAAAATCTAAAAAGGGGCAGCGTAACATATGGGGCAATAGTAGGCAGCAACTGGATCAATGTGCTACTGGTGAGGTTGAGGACTCTTCAAAGACTACTAGTCCAATAGTGAGCTACAAGAGATATGAATACACAATAAAAGGTTCAAATCTTGTGTTGGCTGACCGGCAGGTAGCTATATTCATATCCACAGCAGTCCAATTAATCTGATAAGCATAAAGCTTAAGGGAATTAAGATGAACACATTTAAATGTCATCCTCTGAAAAACCATCCCTGCCGATTTGTATAATTTGTACATATTGAAAGTAGTCTATCCCTTCCATGTGAAGTGTCAATTAATTCAAAACTAGGTTCCTCCAGGATGCCGTCGATTTCTTTGTGGTCTTTTATAAAATGTGCAATAGAGCAAAAAGGTGTTTCGCAAATAAGCAACTCAAAACATGAAACTGACCTTTTCGCATTTTCTCTGCCTGCTCTTTCCACTGCTTGACCTCATTTTCATTGACCAACCTGTAAGGAGAGAGACACAAACAAAGTTACCGGAGGGTCTTCAATGTGATCATTTTATAACTGATGCATTGACTTATGTGAAAGACAACATCCAAACAATCAATCCTATGGAAATGGAGCTGAGCTCATTGCTATCTGAGGAATTAAAATACAGTTTTCATACAGAAGCAGTGCAGACTAAAATATTTTAAATACATTTTCTAAGAAGCCTAGAAGGGACTGAGGTTCCCTACATTTCCCTACAGTATTGAAGTATTGTTTGGAGGGTCAGTTTGGACATTATTTCAATTAGACAGTTCAATTATGAATTCTTATGTCTTTACTAGGCCTATATCACCCCAGCTCATCCCAGTCAGTTGAGTTCAAGCAGGACGTCTCTCCCTCGTCCTCTTAAGGATGTTACATGGAGAGCACTCACATCCGGACCACGTTCTTAACATTGAAGTTCTCCAGGGGCGTGACGTCGGGGTCGTGGCCCTTGTCGTTCTGCAGGACCATCTGCTGGACGATGCGATCCAGCAGCAGCCAATACTGCACCGTGTTCCCACTCCTTTTATCTGGGGAGACAGTGAGATCACACGTGTCATCAAACACAGCCGATAGAGAGAGGAAGTCGAGTAGAAGAGGCTTCAATGTGTTTGATGCCATTCCATTCGCTCCATTCCAGCCATTATTATGAGCCGTCCTCCCCTCAGCAGCCTGCCAAAATCAGAGTACTAAATTCTTACTGACCGGGGCCAACGTTAGCAGCAGGTCAGGAACGCGGCAGGGAGCACTTACGAGGCATGAGGAGACAGTGGTGCAGGACGGAGATAAAGTGCGGGTATGCGTCAGTGTAGTTCATCTTCTTCCGGATGAGGTCAAATACCTGGGAAGCACTTTTAGTGTCTATGTGCACCTGGGAAAGAGAGAACATGTTGACATGTCACAGTCCTTATCAAGCACAAAACGGCGATGGAAGTCAGGAATGACATTTTTACTTACCGACTCAAAACGTCGCGACAAAGTCAGTTCGTCCTCATTGCGCAGCATTTCAAAGTAATCCAAATGCCTGGGGGAGATTAAGCAAAATTAATAGGGGCGTGCATGGTCAGAGATCAAGAGAAAAAGGCATTTGTGTCACAATTCAGGTTAACTTGAACTGGGGTCCAACTCACCGGTCTAACGTGGAGTTGTCATGGGAGCGAAGTTTGTCAATGACTGGCTGAATTCCTAGCATCAGGAACTCGTAACGGAGGTGGATGCGGAACTCCAAACTGGCCTGGGAACAACATAACAAGATGGAGGATCAAAAAGTAGGTGTCAAAAAAGTAAAGTCAGATTGAGGTGTAGCACAAATTCGATTGAAGAGAATCTGATTGAAGTATGGTGCAAGTGTGAGACAAGCGACGCAAAGGTTGAGGGCTACTTTTACCTCTCCGGCGCCTTGGCTGAGGACAGCATTGATAAAGGACATGATGGCTGTCTTCAGGTTGACCTCGTCCCGGTACCGACCCGTACTCCGGTCCAGATCGTTCAGCAGTGTCTGGGTGGTGAAGGAGAAGCATTGGAGCCAAACAAAGCCAAACCACTTCAGGGTTGCGTGCTCAGTCCCCTCCTGTACTCCCTGTTCACCCACGACTGCACGGCCAGGCACGACTCCAACACCATCATTACGTTTGCAGATGACACAACAGTGGTAGGCCTAATCACCGACAACGACGAGACAGCCTATAGGAAGGAGGTCAGAGACCTGGCAGTGTGGTGCCAGGATAACAACCTCTCCCTCAACTTAATCAAGAAAAAGGAGGTGATTGTGGACTACAGGAAAAGGAGGAGGACCGAGCAACCTGGCACCACACAGCACCCTTTCTCATCGACAGGGCTGCAGTGGAGCAGGTTGAGAGCTCCTTCCACATCACCAACAAACTAGAAAGGTCCAAACACACCAAGACAGTCGTGAAGAGGGCACGACAAAGCCTATACTCCCTCAGGAGACTGAAAAGATTTGGCATAGGTCCCAACCCCTCTTCTTCACACTTCTCTGTTTATCATCTATGCATAGTCATAGATCTTGTTTACATAATACTTATTTTCTACTTAAACTGCACTGTTGGTTAGGGCTTGTAAGTAAGCATTTCACTGTAAGATCTACACCTGTTGTATTCGGCGCACGTGACGAATACACTTTGATTTGATTTGACCTTCCTAGTTGCACCCCTTTTTGCCCTCAGAACAGCCACAATTCATCAGGGCATGGACTCTCCACAGCATCCACAGGGATGCTGGCCCATGTTGACTCCAATGCTTCCCAAAGTAGTGTCAAGTTGGGTTGGAAGTCCTTTGTCTGGTAAACCATTCTTGGAAAACTTTTAAAAAGCGTGAAAAACCCAGCAGTGTTGCAGTTCTTGAAACACACAAATCGGTGCGCCTGGCACCTACTACCATACCCCTTTCAAAGGCACTTAAATCTTTTGTCTTGCCTATACACCCTCTGAACGGCACACAATCCATGTCTCAATTGTCTCAAGGCTTAAACATCCTTCGTTAACCTGTCTCCTCCCCTTCATCTACACTGATTGAATTGGATTTAACAGGGGACATCAATAAGGATCATAGCTTTCACCTGAATCTTTTGTACACTATGTATATAACCCAGCCAAAAGTCAAAATATTAAATGGTACTGAATGTTTATCGAATACAATTAAGGGGATAGGTTGCTAACGGTGACTGAATTATTCATTCATAACCCTCCCCTTGCCCACCTGAAAGCGGGTCCTCTCACAGGCAAAGCGCTGGTAGTGCAGCATGGCCTCCAGGATCTTCCGATGCCCGCCAGGCACAAGGCACACGGCACCCATGATCTCCAGCACTGCCACCTTGGTCTTGACGTTCTCGGTGGCCAAACTCTGTGCGATGATGTTGATGCTTTCCGAGTGCGAGAGCACGTGGGCGCGCCCCTGGGAGTTGTTCATAAGGGCCTTGATGCAGCCGATGAGTGAGGTGTGGATCTGCGACTCGGTCGTCTCATAGTCCATGGTCTTCAGGAAGTTGAGAATGCAGGTCAGGCCATCTAGGTCAATGAACCTAGTCACAAATCTGAGGAAGGTCAAGGGGAAACGGGATATCAATAAAAATATGATGGTAAAAGTGCAAGTTGCCAGTTGGAGGAAAGAGGCTAGTCTATGGGATCTCATGTAGTAATTTTCATTACTTCCACTTGAAATAGGGTATGAAGACTATAATCCTACGCACTGGAAATACCCAAAATAGTAATTAGGTCTAACATGCTGAGAAAATGTTATCAAAAACAAAGGCCTGATGAAATACAATTCCAGTCAGTGACCAAGTGCCACAATAAACCCTGGGGGTGAAATTCTGACACCTGATCTTCAGTTCACAAGGAAAGGAGTCATTAAACAATGCAACACATACTAGTGTGAAAGAGTTGAAAAACGTGCTACACACAATGCAGCCAGAGGGACACCATATGTTCATTGATCTGCTCAATCTGGGTTGTGATCATTAGGTAACAAACGAAAGAAAACAGACAAACAGGGAGGGGTCTTCCTGAAACGCTCATCTTCATTTTCCATTGCAAAACATTTTACGTTGCAATGAACACTACCCAGGTTACTGCCCCACAGCAATAAGTATGATTAACGACATAATAGGTGATTTGAATGAAAGATTAGGTGTTCTGGGAAGGACTGCCTAAAGCATTACAATAATAAAGCTTACTTTCAACTTTTACATAACTGCTCCACATAGCATTGGTACTGTAACGAGCACAGCAGAGGGACCAGATAATTTATGACGTGTGTGACAATATCCAAGAGTGGTGTTCCAAATTAATTACTGGGCCGTTGTTGTTCATTCTGGTCTGCATATACACTTCTATAGGTCTGTAACTCTAATGGTAATACTTTATACTTTATTTGGAAGGCCCTGTTATTTCAGTTATTCTAATCCAAAGCGCTGGTGTGCTATGAGTACAATCTATGAGAGAAACAGAGAGAAGGGTGTGTACGTGTATGACAGTTTGTCTGTAAGCGTTTGTGTAATCAAATTAATTTCAGAAAACAATCCTGTTCCCTCCTGTGTTTATTCTATGTATGGTAGCTACAGGTCATTTTTTTAATAGGGTGTGTGTGTGTGTATATAAGTCTATTTTAATGAGTTTCTTTAGCGAGTGGATGCACTGTACAGTGAAGTGTATTGAAGTTGGAGAGTCAGGGCACCTCATGGGTTGCGTCCGCAAAGCAGTCTTCAGGCTCTCTATCGTTTTGTTCCTCTCCTCCTCATCTTCCTTCTCCAGGGCAAGGAGTGTCTTCCTCTGTAGGACAAATATAGCGTTACCAAAGCTGTTTGAACAACTCCAATGCCGTGAATTTATTTGACTGCTCCTTGAGCCAGGTGCTGTATTTTCAAGCCACACTGTAACCAATAGAAACAGAAACAATAGTGCAAGGCATCCCATGGTATCTGTAGTGCTCACTGAATGAGTTCCATGAGAGCAACATTATTTATTAACCAAATCATGTTTAAAAAGTAGTTTGCTTACACAAATCTCCCAAAATACAACAAAAGCATCAACATTGAAGTAATAGGTCCTTCGTTATATTAAGGTAGGAGAGTTGTACTAAACTGATGATGGCATTTGTACTGCAAGTCATTCAAAATCAAGGTGTATAATTAATGTATTCAATTACTGGAAATATTAGACTGTGGCTTTAAGGAAAGTAATATTTTGCTTGACCAAATAGCAAGTAACTTTTTTCACACGGGCAGCTAAAAACCTATGCTGCTTATCAAGCGTGCGGAACAGCTGGGGAACAAGTGCCCGAAAGGGACTCCCCATCATGTCTGATAACAAGCATCCCAGCATGTGCCAGCAATGTCTGTGTTCAGTGGCTTTTATTATAAATGATGTGTGGTGGAGAACGTGCCATTCAGATAAATTAGAAACATCTTGAATCTGTGCCAGGTTCCTGCTCGGCTCTTTGAACACAAAGGAGCAGTTCTAGATAGTTGAGTCGGCTGGATGTGTCTAGGCCTGAGGCATGTCGAATCAAAATCCACTTCTTGGTTTTGATATCGGCGCTAGATATTGCCTGTCTTTCTTTTGAGCTTTCCCAGAACCTCTTGCACCTGCCAAAAAGGCAATATAATTACCAAAAAACATATCAACATAGCACAGGCCAGGAGTTAAAATGCTGACAAGGTTAGATTACAATACAATCTCTTTCATCGAGAATCTAGGAGACATTTCAGTTATTGCACATGCTTTTTATTACCTGATCAGGCTGGAATCAAGGATAATCTCAAATCAGTGCAAAAGTTGATATAGACACAGTGATCCTCCATCCTGCTGCTGGAGAGCCGCAGTACTGTAAGTTTTATGGGGAACACACACCAGAACCATGGATGACCGAATGCAACCGAGTGGTCCCTATAACACACCGCAGCGACAGCAAATAGGACGGCCACCCGCTGCTTTTAGCCATTCATCGTCGCAGTGTGCGCAAAGCTATAGTCCCAGCTCAGCAGATCAGTTGAAACAGGTGTGATGGCACTAAGCTGAGACATAAACCTGCATACTGCGGAGCAGGTTTTAGGATCACTGATATCAAGCATGTAAATAATAAAGTTAAATGCTTATATTTGACAGTCAAGTCTCTTCCTTATCTGTTTAAGGAGTGTGAAAGGGAAATTCAGTACCACAGTAGATACTACACTCACTTTGGGAGTGTCAAATACAGAGATTGATACAAAATCATAGTGAAAAAACCTACAGTAAAGAATGACAAGGAGCCATTACTTACGGCAGCCATGGAGTTGAGCTGGTCAATGTAATACTCTGGCCAGCTGGTTGCACCTTTGTTCTCCTCTTGTTCCTAAAAAAAACAAATAATAATAAAAAAACATTTACAAAGAGGAGAAGAGCGTATGTGATTGGTCAGTTACAATCTTCCATTATGGCTTGCGTCCAAATTCTCCACCCTTTTCCAGAAGGGTGCACTTGTACAATCTCAAAAATGATTGTTGTAAGCATTGGCTGGACTGAGTTTCCACCATTGTTAAGTCCATGCAAGAAAGTCCATGCACTTCACGCAGGACACACCTGAGCACAGAGGTGTCGAGAATAAAACATGGTAATGGAAGCACATTGTTTTTAACCATCATGACTCAATCAATCATATGTCCTACTTAAGCTGAGAACATCCTCAACAATAACAGGGCAGAAGGATAAAAGCAATGTAAAGCATGAAGAGTGGGAATTGGATAGTTGGAATGAAACGCTGGTAACACAATGTGGGAATAATATATTCTGAATGAGAACCATGGGAATAACACATTTCACATGCCATTGCAGCCATCACGACAGGCATTTCCTATTGAAAACAGAAACCAATGTAGCATTTCAACAACCCATTTGTCACCTCGATTCAGGGCCCTGAGAGTAAATGACCGACTTTACACACAATTCATACTGACATAAACAGGCATGTGTGTACAGACACAAAAACACACAACATAAACAAGAAATATGAGTGCATCCATCCCATCCCATCTATCTCTCTATCTCTCTGTATTACACAAGAAACAGGGAGTAGATCTAATACATGAATAGTCCAAACTGAAATAGAGCAGAGACTCAAAGTAGGACAGTGCAGATAAGGGGGCCTAGTTTATCTTGAAATCGTCACTGAGAACTGTGGCCCAGAACACAGAGGAAGATGTCCATAGATTCTGCCTGGCTACATACGAAAGCACAAGCTTGATGAAAACCTTGGGAGATTAGTGAATAAATGCTCAAGTTGAGCATTGGGGACATTGCTCGAATTTGGCAGGCTACATCTGTTCTCAGCAACGATTTGAAGATAAACTAGGCCCCCTTATCTGCACTGTCCTACTTTGAGTCTCTGCTCTATTTCAGTTTTGGGACTAGTAGGCAGACCAATGGAGTACAACCTACAGTCACCTACAAAATTATTGGCACCCTTGATAATGATTAGGCAAAAAGACTATGCAATAAATAATACTAATACAGTCCCTATACAGGGGATGGATGTAGAAATGGTTGGGTCATACAAGTTCCTGGGAGTCCATATGGACAACAGGCTGGAATGGGCTGGTAACACCGGGGCTCTGTACAAAAAGTGCCAGAGCCGACTCTACTTTCTGAGGAGGCTCAGGTCCTTCAACGTTGCAGTAAAGTACTGAATACCTTCTACCAGTCTGTGGTGGCCAGTGCCATATTTGTTGCAGTGGTGTGCTGGGGCGCCAACATAAAAGCCGGTGATGCTTCTCGGGTAAATAAGCTGATCAGGAAGGCTAGCTCTGTTCTGGTGATTAGCCTTGACACTCTAAAGGTGGCGGCGGAGAGACGGATCCTGGCCAAACTGCTGGCCATCACGGACAATGTCACCCACCCTCTGCATGCCATGGTTATGACGCAGAGGAGCATCTTCAGTCACAGACTGATCCCACCACGGTGTGCCAGAGAGCGCTACAGGAAGTCCTTCCTGCTGGCGGCTATTAGACTATTTAATGCCTCACCGGGGTGCCGTGCCGTCGTCAACATAGACCTGGAACTGTTGGGGTGTTAGGACCTAGTTTAACAATTATGCATCCATCCATGAGTAACTCTGGTCTGTAATCACTCATTCACTCAGGACTTATTTATTCATTCATCGCACCTTCTCGCTGTGCCCAGTTGATATTCCTATTGATAATTGCCTCAACTGAACCTAAACTATACCTAAACTAACTAATTTCACACATAACAAATAAATGAAGTAAAGTATTATGGGGAGAAAGGGGGAGAATGGGTGAGAAGATGAGCGAGAGGAAGCGAATGATGCATAATGATTTGTGAATGAAGAACAAGGCGGTCCATTTTATTGTACCGATCTATTCTAATTGGAATCTCAAATTGGAATGTGCCCTATACCAGTCCATCGAATCCAAACTCTTATCAGTCTACTCTGCCCTACTTGGAGTACACATTGAGAGCGTGCGTGTTTTACAATGGTAAGAAGACCAAGACGAATGGATGCACATGCTGCGTCAGCGCTGCTACAAGATTTGAATGAAAACGACTCAGAAGGGGAAGAAATTAATCATGACATCTCTGATGATTATTCTTCTAATTCTGACCCTCAGCCTGAACCTACACCTCTGAGGCCTAAGCGCAAAATAATCCAGAACGGTGCGCACTGAGCAGGTGCCCGTGCCACCACCAAATGAAGTGGTGAGACAGGAGACAGGAAGGGACGACACCGTTTGGATAGAGCAAGCCGGTGACAATGCTATGGTCAGATTATCAGCATATCGACAGCAGTCAAATTCTAATGCTGTTATTGCTTTAAAGTGGCAGCTGTGTTCATATAGATTGGGTGGTATTGTGCTTACAGTAGTTAGGTCACCCAGGGAGGGAGCTATAATTACTTTTAAAGCAGATTGCAAAGTGGATTTGACCAAAAACAAAATACATATCAATAAATATTTGAACAGAAAGAAAAACATGCATCCCCCATTGCGTCCTTCATTTTGTGTGTGTTTCAACTGCAGATCCCAGTTAACCATACGAAAGGAAATGTGGAAAGAAATGCTCTCCAGCATGACCTCATCAATTCAGGTGGCAAAGCCAAAGCAAACATCCAATTCATTCAGAGAGACAGCGCTGCTGCTAGCCTCGCCATCTCTCGCTTGTTCTGCAGAACTTGCGGGGGATCGTGTTTACTGGATAACTGTAACCGTATCCAAGTCTTCTGGAACACAAAGGCTCGATAATAAACTGGCTGGCTAGTAGGGGGGACTGAGAAAGGAGTGCCTCCATCACTCTAGGGGCTTGGCCGCCCCCACCACCAACCCCAGCCTCATCTCCCTCATCCCCCTCGAAAACAAAAGCTGCACCTGCCAAGGGAGGCTTTCCTGTTTGCTTTGGACGACTGAGCACTTCCCTTACAACCCCCCACCCGCTCTGTCTGTGAGCTTTAGGCCTTTGGGGAGCCATGCCAAGCCCTTGCTAGCTGGGCCCGGGCCAGGCTCACTGCTGAGTCTGCATTATTGACGTACTGCTGCCAAGACTCCCCCCTCTCTGCAGCCAACTACCTCCCAAAGGCCATCCATCCATCCCCTCTCTCCCGCTTCCCCTTCCTCCACACTGCCTCTAGGGATTTATCCTCCTCCAACTCTGCTGATTAATTGTGCCCAAACACACTACCCTGCTTTGATCCTCACTGCAACACTGGTAAAAAATCCCAGCAAAGTCCTGCTGATCCACTCTGCATCGGACCACAGCTAAGCAAACATGGAGAAAGAATCAAGTGAAAGAGGGAGAGAGAGAGAAAGAGAGAAAAATAAAAGCAACATAGTGAAGGGAAAGCAGGTTGGATAAAGTGCAACTGCAAGCATTTCTCTCCTTTATAATAATAATGAGGGCATAGAGTCATTTTTGGCTTGTTTTCAGATGTAGGGAGACCCATTTAGGCTAGTCCATGCCCCTAGAGGATTCTTAATTAGGCCACTAATTGGGGCACGGCACGTGCAGTAGTGTAAGTAGTTTCGCTGTCAGGAGTGGACAATAGCGTTTTATCTGTGTAAGGAGGTGTGAGGGAAATCACAAGCAGACAGTCTGTAGCCTAGGTCTGGCATGGGTCAGCCTAAGAAATGCATAATTACACACTCATATGCACAGCGTAAGTTTACACTATACAGCATCAACTAGTTAGGGGAGTGAGTGAGTGACGCTGCATATGGCTGAGTAGGGAGCGACGTAAGGTAAGCCAATCAGAATCCTATTGTTGACGGGATGCTGGAGGCAATGTTAAAATGTAGAGTTCCCCCCCCCCCCCCCCCCACACCATTTACATGTGGAATGAATGAGCATTCCACAATGTTGGGCAGACCACCGTGACCAACCTGGTCTGCACAAGAGCAGAGCAAGAGAGACCCATGCATGATGGAAAAGTAAAAGTGGGACAAGCTGAGTATGACTTCTTCTTCACAGATCTGAATGGCCTGTATAGGGTTAGCAATATATCTACCTAGCCCTCTGATTAGTGTGCCTAACAAAAGAAGGCTATGTATATTACAGTCCATCCACAATACATCTCCACATAGCCTTTCACATATGAAGCATGAGCCAGTTTGTAAACAGAAATTAGTTAGCATTTTCAACCTCTGGTTCGTTGGCCATTGATTCCTGTGTGTGAAATGAAAATGGGGAAAGAATGTTCCAAAAATAAGGTCTGAGGTTAACACAGGCTTAGGAGATATATGTTTTGTTCTAAACGATAATCAGTCAGTTAACATGACCTAAATGAATTATTATGCCTTTTATTATGCCTTTATGTGCTTGTTTTGATTACATAATTGTTTCAAAAATGTAAAAAAAATTACGTTAGCTGATCAACAACAAAAAAAACGTTAGACTATCAACAAAAAAAAAACCTGACATAAGATCTCCTAATCCTGTGTTTACCACAGACTTTATTTTAGTTTATCAAAAAACCCTCTAAAGCTCCCATTCATTTACCCATAGCCTTTGGCCAATGAGCCAAAAAGACGCCATTACTATTGCTCATCCGTTCACCTACTCTGCGTCTCACAAAGACACTGCGGTTGGAACCAAAAATCTCACAATTTGACTCATCAGACCAAAGGGCAGATTTTCACCTGTCTAATGTCCATTGCTTGTGTTTCTTGGCCCAAGCAAGTCTCTTCTTCTTACTGGTGTCCTTAAGTATTTGCAGCAATTCACACAGTCTCCTCTGAACAGTTGATGTTGAGATGTGTCTTACTTGAACTCCATGAAGCATTTATTGCAATTTCTAATGAAATTATCCTCTGCAGAAGAGGTAACTCTCCTGTGGCAGGGGTCTTCCTTTACTGTGGCGGTCCTCATGAGAGCCAGTTTCATCATAGGGCTTGATGGTTTTTGCGACTGCACTTGAAGAAATGTTCAAAGTTCTTCAAATGTTCCAGATTGACTGACCTTCATGTCTTAAAGTAATGGACTGTTGTTTCTCTTTGCTTATTTGAGCTGTTCTTGCCATAATATGGACTTGGTCTTTTACCAAATAGGGCTATTTTCTGTATACCACCCCTACCTTGTCAGTGCCTCTTCGCTCGACATAATGGGAAAATCAAAAGACCTCCGAAAAAAAATATGGTAGACCTCCACAAGTCTGGTTTAGCAATTTCCAAACGCCTGAAGGTACCACGCTCATCTGTACAAACAATAGTATGCAAGTATAAACACCATTGGACCACGCAGCCGTCATACCGCTCAGGAAGGAGACACGTTCTGTCTCCTAGAGATGAACATACATTGGTGCAAATCAATCCAAGAACAACATCAAAGGACCTTGTGAAGATGCTGGAGGAAACAGGTACAAAAGTATCTATATCCAAAGTAAAAGAGTCCAATATCGACATAACCGGAAAGGCTGCTCAGCAAGGAAGAAGCCACTGCTCCAAAACCTCCATAAAAAAGCCAGACTACGGTTGGCAACTGCACATGGGGACAAAGATTGTAATTTGAGGTGAGGGCTTTGTGATGGCCACTCCAATACCTTGACTTTGTTGTCTTTAAACCATTTGCCACAACTTTGTAAGTATGCTTGGGGTCATTGTCCATTTGGAAGACTCATTTGCGAAAATGAGTCTTCCAAATGGACAATGACCCCAAGCATACTTACAAAGTTGTGGCAAATGGTTTAAAGACAACAAAGTCAAGGTATTGGAGTGGCCATCACAAAGCCCTGACCTCAATCCTATAGAAAATTTGTGGGCAGAACTGAAAAAGTGTGTGCGAGCAAGGAGGCCTACAAACCTGACTCAGTTACACCAGTTCTGTCAGTAGGAATTGGCCAAAATTCACCCAACTTATTGTGGGAAGCTTGTGGAAGGCTACCTGAAACGTTTGACCCAAGTTAAACAATTTAAAGGCAATGCTACCAATACTAATTGAGTGTATGTAAACTTCTGACCCACTGGGAATGTGATGAAAGAAATAAAAGCTGAAATAAATCATTATCTCTACTATTCTGACATTCTTAAAATAAAGTGGTGACATTTCCTTGTTTTCCACGAAAACATACATGAAATGAGTTGGAAAAGGAATAGGAAATATAGTCAAGACGTTGACAAGGTTATAAATAATTATTTTTAATTGAGATAATAATTATCCTTCAAACTTAGTTTTTTTTCAGCAATTACAGCCTTGCAGACCTTTGTCATTCTAGTTGTCAATTTGTTGAGGTAATCTGAAGAGATTTCACCCCATGCTTCCTGAAGCACCTCCCACAAGTTGGATTGGCTTGATGGGCACTTCTTACGTAACGTACGGTCAAGCTGCTCCGACAACAGCTCAATAGGGTTGAGATCTGGTGACTGTGTTGGCCACTCCATTATAGACAGAATACCAGCTGACTGCTTCTTCCCTAATAGTTCTTGCATAGTTTGGAGCTGTGCTTTGGGTCATTGTCCTGTTGTAGGAGGAAATTGGCTCCAATTAAGCGCAGTCCACAACGTACGCGCAGTCCAAAATGGGAGCGATAGCCTTCCTTCTTCAAGATCCCTTTTATCCTGCACAAATCTTGCACCCCCAGACCATCACATTGCCTCGCCTCTACCATGCTTGACAGATGGCATCAAGCACTCCTCCAGCATCTTTTCATTTGGTCTGCATCTCACAAATGTTCTTCTTTTGTGATCTGAACACCTTAAACTTAGATTTGTCTGTCCATAACACTTTTTTCCAATCTTCCTCTGTCCAGTGTTCTTTTGCCCATCTTAATCTTTTGTTTTTATTGGCCAGTCTGAGATATGGCTTTTTCTTTGCAACTCTGCCTAGAAAGCCCGCATCCTGGAGTTGCCTCTTCACTGTTGACGTTGAGACTGGTGTTTAGTGGGTACTATTTAATGAAGCTGCCAGTTGAGGACTTGTGAAGCGTCTGTTTCTCAAACTAGACACTAATGTACTTGTCCTCTTGCTCAGTTGTGCACCGGGGCCTCCCACTCCTCTTTCTATTCTGGTTAGAGACAGTTTGCGCTGTTCTGTGAAGGGAGTAGTACACAGCATTGTACAAGATTTTCAGTTTCTTGGCAATTTCTCGCCTTCATTTCTCAGAACAAGAATAGACTGACAAGTTTCAGAAGAAAGTTCTTTGTTTCTGGCCATTTTGAGCCTGTAATCGAACCCACAAATGCTGATGTCCAGATACTCAACTAGTCTAAAGAAGGCCAGTTGTATTGCTTCTTTAATCAGCACAACAGTTTTCAGCTGTGCTAACATAATTGCAAAAGGGTTTTCTAATGATCAATTAGCCTTTTAAAATGATAAACTTGGATTAGCTAACACAACATGCCACTGGAACACAGGAGTGATGGTTGCTGATAATGGGCCTCTGTAAGCCTATGTAGATATTCCATTAAAAATCAGCCGTTTCCAGCTACAATAGTCATTTACAACATTAACAATGTCTACACTGTATTGCCGATCAATTTGATGTTATTTTAATTGACAGATATATATTATATTATATTATATTATATTATATTATATTATGTTCTGGCCCCCTGACTATTCACTCCGACATTGCAGTGCAGAACCTGGTGTCTGCCTGCCATCTGGACCAAATTAAAATCCTCATTGTTGGAGGCTGATGGGAAGCATCAGATAAAATGGCCGCCTCATCTATTCAGAGCTTCGAAGAGAGTTAAAGCTTATGTTTGGGGTAAGGCTGCAGAGAATGAGGGGTGGGGTAGCTTACTTGTCAAGATAATATTAATATCTTAAAGCAGCATGTGACAAACATTAGAATATGCATTCTTCTATTCTAGACAGTAGAATAATCAATCTTCAGGCTAAGGAGGGAGGCAGTTCTTTCTTCCAAATATTTTTTCCAGGATCATGCTGCTTCGAAAGGTCCTGGAATTAAACCATGGCAACCTGTTGTACAGACAAGCCTAAAACTCAGTAAGCAAATGACAAACATTGGATATGTAAGAGGCAGTGTAGGGGTTTTAGTGTCCATATAACGACCATCAGCCAATGCTTGAGGATGAGTTGTACAGACAGGTCATGGAAAGGTTGTTTGGTGAGACCCAAGGGTTATGTCCCAAGACGGGAGTCCAAAAAGTCCAGCAGTAAGCAGAGTGTGGATGGGGACAGAGAGGATACATGTCAAAGAGCTGATGAGGTCACCAGTTGTGACTGGATGTGAAATGTGGCGTGCCCTTATCAACTCCCTAGACTCACTGTGAGAGTACAAACCATATTTTCTAAGTTATTACTCCAACAAAACTAAGCTGTCTCTTACCACTTTCATACTCCATTCCAGACATTGAGCGATCTGTCATCTTGTGTCAAACTCCGGTCTTCCTTAAAGACCATTAACCAAATACAGCTCAGACCAAATACAATTCAGATCACTAAAACTCATGCAGTTAATATATCCTTTTACCTACGATCATAAATCTTCCAAATTACTTTCTGAGAATACCAGCACGTACAATTCTACAGCTGAAGTATTTTTGAAAAGCAGCTGTGCAGTCATATCCCTGCAGGATGGTTCATTTTGTGTATTATCCTGGTCAGCAAATTCGACTCCCCTGCATCATCACCTGGCGTTAACGATGGGATAAAGCAACAGATTCGTGCAACCTACCCAGCCTCCAACTGGCTAAGGATATCCTGCACTTCGCCATGGCCATTTAACAACTAAAGTGCGGGTGAAGGCCTGCAGCTGACTGTTATTTGCCAGATGGGCAGCATCTCTAAATGGCGACAGGCTCCATCCAAAATACCTTTCATAGGGGTCAAGGAGTACAGGAAAATACTAAACATCCTCATACTGTTTTTTTTCTACAGAAAGCAGCTATCCTGCGTTTTGGCTGATTGAAACTCTTGCACTGCTTCAGGAGGATGAGAAGCTTCAGCAAGATTTATTATGACTGGTACAGAGGGAGGGGGGCACATTGATATTGATGAGAGATATATTCACTGCAGCCCTTTGGTAAATGAGATAAGGTGCTTTGCTGAGAACATCTTCATTAAGTGGAGTGGTCCTCTAAAATGTTTTGGAGAAGTAGGCGCATGCTTCTGTTGAAATTAACCAGTGATGAATTGGTTAAGCTAAAAGGACAAGATGCTTGGGCTAGCATTATGCCCGCTAATGGGGCACAGAAATGCCCTAATACCAAGATTACTAGAACAGGGAGACGGACACAAACATACATATGCACGCAGACGCACTTGAATGACATGACAAGCACACAATGATGCAGTCAGGAAACCTTACCTTCTTCTTGCTGCAATAGATCTGCCATTTCTTCTCTGCAGGCAGGTTGAACATGGCCTCCCTGTGTTTCTCTGTGAGGTCAAGTTCATCCTGCAGAGACAGAGAGTGAGTGGGGAAGGGGGAGAGATCGAGAGAGAGAATAATGAGCCTGTGAGTAGCCTAATAATACAGAAAATATTGTCATCTACACACAAACCCTTATTGATTAATTAATGTATAGACAATATATTATTCACAGCTAAATGTGGAACACAACTTGTAGACAACAGTAATAGGTAACTAATAATTTTTGTTAGTTTTTCCAAATTTGGAAACCCTCATATTCAAACCTATTATTCAGCCAAGGGCATCTTCGAAGGGCAGTTTGCATTTTCCCAGGTTTCAATTTCAGATGTTGCAAAGATAATTAAAGATCATGACAAACAAAAGCCACGTTGGTTCTTGAGTGAAGCTGCAGATCGTACTGGACTTTACGTTAACACACATTATCAACCTTTCCATTCAACAGGGAAAGGTGCCACAGGAGTAGGGATGGGCATTTAAACTTTTTTTACTGTTCCAAGTACTTGCATTTATCTATATGCTAACAGTGAGAAATAATGCCTAATTTATCATAACCATTACAGATAATGAATCCTAATTGCTAAATTGCAAAACATTAAGGACACCTGCTCTTTCCATGGCATAGCCTGAAACGTTGAATCCCAACACTATGATCCCTTATTGATGTCACTAAATTCACTTCAAATCAGTGTAGATGAAGTGGAGGAGACAGGTTAAAAGAAGGATTTATTTTACTTTGAGACAATTGAGAAACGGATTGTGTGTGCCATTCAGAGGGTGAATGGGAAAAACAAAAGATTTACGGTAAGTGCCTTCGAATAGGGTATGGTGATAGGTTCCAGGCGCACCGATTTGTGTCCAGAACTGCAATCCTGCTGGGTTTTTCACACTCAACAGTTTCCCATGTGCATCAAGAATGGTCCACAGCCCAAATGACACACATCCAGCCAACTTGACACAACTGTGGGAAGCAATGGAGTGAGTTAACATGGGACACCATCTCTGTGGAACGCTTTCGACACCTTGTAGGGTACACACCCCGACAAATTGAGGCTGTTCTGAGGGCAAAAGGGGGTACAATTTAATATAATATGATTCTGCCTTCTTGGTTTCACATTAGAATAAGGAGACAGTTGAACAGAACCTGAGCAGTAAACTTTTCTAATGTCAGCAAGTGGTTGTTCGACAACAAACTGTCTCTGCATTTAGGCAAGATGGAATGTATCCTGTTTGGTTTTTCTTTTTTAAGTAAGAAACTCTTCCAACTTCTTGGCCAAATGTAATGGAGTAGCAGTGAAGGAGAAATGCTTTGTTAAATACTTCTGATGTGAACTGGACTAACACATGACAGGTACTCATGGCTCTGAAGGTCATTGAGAAGATTCACTCCAGGAAAAGGTTTCTGGCAAGGGTAGCCAACACCCTGTATAAGAAGACTATGAGGACCCTGGGAACACTTCTGATCCAGTGTCATTGTTCAGCGCCATGACAACAATTCTGAAAGACAAACTCCCTAGCGTAGGGATGGATTGCACCACCCGGAGATCAACTGGAAGCCAGTTCAGTTCCCTGAAATTATTAGGACAAATATGCATCCTAGGGCTGAGCTGGAGTATAATTTTAAGTTTGTATTTTAGAGGTTATTTTATGCCACTGACCCTGAGATACAAGCATAGTCATAGTGGCACTGTATCAGAGATGCTGCGAGGGTTCTCATAGTCTGTGTATCCAGGAACTTGGCTACCCTTGCCATTCCCAATGACCTTCAGAGCCATGAGTTCACCGGTCATGTGTTGGTCCAGTTCACATCCCAAGTATGTAACAGAGCATTTTCCCTTCACCGCTACACTTGACTGAGCAGTTGTAAGAGTTTCTCACTTTGTGTTTGGAACCAAACAGGATACGTTCGGGATAGCCTAAATGCAGAGACAGTTGTTGTTGAATAACCACTTACTGGCTTTAGTCAGTTCTCTGCTTAGGGTCTTTTCAAAGATCTCCTTATTCTCATGTGAAACCAAGAGGATACAATCATCTGCATAGAGGAACAGAGGGCATGGACAGTCAGAATCCATGTCATTTATGTAGAGCAAAAAAAGCAAAGGCCCCAAAATGCTCCCCTGGGCGATATTACAGTTTATGGTCATTTGGACCCTACCAGTTAGGTATGACTTCACCTATAAAAATCAATTGCTTTCAGTTGTACAACAAAATATCATGGTTCACACTATAAAGTGCTTTTTGTAGGTCATGCATGAGCATATCACAGAAGTTTCCCTTGTAAATGTCTTGCTTTATAAAATCTGTCAAGTGTCTGTAGAATAGGATTGTCTAAAACTGGACGGAAGGTCGTATAAAATGTCATGGTTTATGATCTGTTCATGGAGTGCTTTTTCTAAAACCTTTGACAGCACAATCAAGATTGACACTGGTCTGTAGTTCCGTTCTTGAATAAAGGAACAAATCTTCAACTCTGGTGGTACCTTTTCATGTTGAACGGAAAGGTTGATGATGTGTGTTATATAAGGTTCGATACGATCAGTAGCATCACTATGGAATCTAGCTGGGATGTTATCCAGTCCTGTGGCTTTCCGTTTGTCTAGATCTTTAAGCATTTTTTATGCTTTGTGGATATGGGTCCTGGTCATGTAAGGAAAAAATACCATGATTTTCAATAACAACAATCAAGAATGAACTTGCAAATGCTCACAGGCCAGCGACTGTGCTGACAGAAAACCCACTGCACTGTATGAATCAAAATAAGTCTTTCATCAGGTACTGCAGAACCAAATATTTGCCACAAACCTTTGATAGCAACACAGACAACCACACAAGACTAGAGATTGCATTTTTTTCTGAATGTATTTTAACCTAGAAAGACGTCCTCCCTCAGTGAACAAAGTGATCAAAAAAGCCAGGATAGACTTATTGTAAGTCAGTCTTAGCCAGAGTGTCTGTCAAATGATTAAAATGTCAGGTAAATTCAAATGGTGTCCATATATATCTATGTGCACTGTGTGTGAGTACTAACTATGTCAGAGCATGCATGCCAGTCTGTGGGGGGGGGGGTTTGGGGGGGGTGCCTATCTGGGCAAGGAGCCACTGGGAAGGGATGCAGGGTGGTGGAGCTCTTCCTCTGAATTTTCTTTCTTCAGCTAAGGCAGTGGAGGACCCGTGGAATTGTTAAATTAGTACCTGCTCTGTTGTGTAACACGCAAGCCAGATCAGACGCAAGCCAGATGTTTTGGATGCAAAATGAATAGCGTCATGTTGGGGGTGGGGTGGGTGGGTGTCCTATCTGGGCAAGGAGCCACTGGGAAGGGATGCAGGGTGGTGGAGCTCTTCCTCTGAATTTTTTCTTCTTCATTGAAGGCAGTGGAGGACCCGTGGAATTGTTAAATTAGTACCTGTGCTGTTGTGTAACACGCAAGCCAGATCAGACGCAAGCCAGATGTTTTGGATGCAAAATGAATAGCGTAATGTTGTGGCAGGGACATATATACAATGAATTCCAATGTATGTTTTAGCGCGATGTTCCAAATGCCTGTATCGCAAGAATCAAGATCTGTATTTTATTTAGTTATGAGCGTTGTCTTTTTGGTCTCGTCTCCTTCTGTGCTGTGTGCACCTTCCCACTCGCACACAGACACGAAGCCCCTCCCCCTGCCACTCAACAAAAACGATTAAAGGTAACTTCTTCCTCTCTGACAACAAGCAGTTTAAACTCGCTATTTACGTTTGAGATTTGGTCCAACAGAATCGGTCATATGGACACCGAAACGCTTAGAGACATTTTACTGTAATAGACGAGAAGTTAACCTTTTTAAGAGATACCTTTTTAAATACAGTATGTCTCAACTCACAAAATGTAGAACAGAGCAGACCCTACTAAAACGAGAGTATCAATGAACATTGATTGTGGAAAATGAATGCTCAGTTTCTGTTGCGGGAGGCATTTTAGACAACGTTGCATATAGGAGGTGGGACATCTGGGATAAATAAAGTATCTATCTATCTATCTATCTATCTATCTATCTATCTATCTATCTATCTATCTATCTATCTATCTATCTATCTATCTATCTATCTATCTATCTATCTCTGGTTAGGAGGTGGCCAATGTATTGCAAATAGTGGAATGCTTAAAACAGTGCTTGCATTCTGAAATGTAGGACATACATTACATTACAAAGTAGAAAAAAACATAACAGAAAAGCTAACATGTTGGGGGGGAATTATGAACGGAGTACTTCATATTCTCCTTGACTTTATCATTTAGTATTAATTGCCTGTGTTACCCTGTGGAGGCAGTCACAGTAATAGGTTATAATTGTTTCAAACTAGAAGTATGTCAATGTCAGCTCTGGTCGGCTTTGCATGCCACCCGTATGCAAAGCCGACCAGCCAAGCCGGTTCATCTTAAGTTCTAGTATAACAATAACAAGCTAGTGTAATGCTTCCCAAAGGCCATCTCCATTTCAGAGCTTTAGCTGTGTAAATACATTTAAAAAAAAATGGCAGACAGGAACCTAAGGCGCCATCCACCAACCTCCACTTCAAGCTCACCTGACAGAACTCCCGTCAACCTGCCGCTGATCAAGACAGGACTTGGCAGCTGAGCGTCACAACAGAAAGCAACGTTGTATGATAGATAACATAGATAAGATAGATAGATAGGTACTTTATTGATCCCCCGGGGGGGAAATTTCATACAACAAAACACAGGGCAGGTGCAAAATGCCATAACGAAAATAAACAAAAGACAGATACACGAAACATGACACAGAGCGGCAGTATGAAAAAGTATAAAAATACAAGAAGTCTGGAGTGCAAAAAAGCTATAAAAAGACATTGCATAGTATGGGTGGATGGCTGAATATGTACACTATACATTGGTGGAAGGTGCATGGTTAACTATAATATACAGGTCGATGGCAGAGAAATACTTAAATAGCTAAAAGTGCGTATAATATAAGTGAGGGTAATAATAGTTTACTTAATATACAGACTGGTTAAATGAACAGGTAAGTGAATATTTTGTATGGTTAAATTAACTGTACAGGTAAATATACAGTTAAATTTGCACATTCGATATACTAAAAGCAATGAAAAAAGATACAACTGACAGGATACTAATATGCATTCCTGAGTGAATGACTATGTAAGTTCAGTCCAAGAATTACTTACAATATTGCACGTGATATGATATAACAACTGTACATGAATATGTATATACAGACCTGAATGAATAAATAAGTCCTGAGTGAATGAGTGATTACCCCCAACAGTTCCAGGTCTATGTTGACGACGGCACTGGCCACCACAGATTGGTAGAAGGTATGCAGTAGTTTACTGCACACGTTGAAGGACCTGAGCCTCCTCAGAAAGTAGAGTCGGCTCTGGCCCTTTTTGTACAGAGCCCCGGTGTTACCAGCCCATTCCAGCCTGTTGTCCATATGGACTCCCAGGAACTTGTATGACCCAACCTGTATAGGGACTGCAGTCAGTTGGGCCTTGGTTCTCCTGAAGTCCACCACTATCTCCTTTGTTTTGCTGATGTTGAGGTGAAGGTGGTTCTGCTCACACCACAACACAAAGTCATTGATTGCCCTCCTGTACTCCTCCTCCTGCCCACCCCTGATGCACCCTACAATAGCAGAGTCATCCGAGAACTTCTGTAGGTGGCATGTTTCAGTTATATCAGAAGTCTGAGGTGTAGAGGGTGAACAGGAAGGGGGAAAGGACCGTTCCCTGGGGGGCCCCTGTGTTGCTTACTGCCCGTTCTGACACACAGCTCTGTAGTCTAACAAATTGTGGCCTACCGGTCAGGTAGTCCGTGACCCAGGAGACTAAGGGTGCTTCCACTTTCATCCACTTCATCTTCTCACCCAGTAGCAGGGGCTGAATGGTGTTGAAGGCACTGGAGAAGTCAAAAAACATACCCCTCACAGTGCAACCTGCGTTGTCAGGTGAGAGTAGGCCCTCTGCAGAAGGTAGATGATTGCATCATCCACCCCGATGTTGCGCTGATATGCGAACTGCAGTGGGTCCAGTGATGTACACACCAGGGATCTGAGGTGAGCGAGGACTAACCTTTCCAGGGTCCTCATGATGTGGGATGTTAACGCTACAGGTCTGAAGTCATGGGGTGCCCCTTCTTGGACACTGGGACGAGGCAGGATATTTTCCACAGCACAGGGACCCTTTCTAGGCTCAGGCTAAGGTTGAAGTGTCGCTGGGATATTCCACACAGTTGGTCAGCACAGACCTTTAGCACCCACTTAGACTTATGACAGGCACAAATGTCCTTACCACAGTAATAAGGAAAGAGATCCATGTCATGTCAAACAAATCCATTGATAAGATTAAAATGATAGAGCATTATAGCCTTAAAATATCAATGTCTATAGTTCAGCTATGTGTTAACACTAGCAACATAACACATACAGAGTCATCATGAGACATCTGACCTTCATTGCGATGTGCCATGGTCACCAAACATGTTTTTTTATTATCCGAGGGAGAAATTCTAGGGTTTACTTTCATGGGAATACTGCTGGGGGGGGAAAAAGTTTCAATAGATGCCCGCCGTGACAGACGTCTGGCAATGGCCTTAATGGGCTTTATGCAGACTTTATGTGTACAGGACCAGAGAGTTCCCATGTTGTGTATAAACGAATGCTATGAAAGATAGCATGTTGAGGGAAACCAGAGCCAGTAGAGCTTACGTTAACTGTCATAAGGCAGGGATGAGCCAAGCTGCAAGCTGATGAGTAGGGGGAGGCTGAAGGCCTCTTTAGATGACCTCACCAGACAGGCCTCTCCTACCTAGCTCCAGTAGCCCATGCTCCTAGGGCCATCAAGAAGGGGGCTGTTCTCAATCAACTACCATATAGTGCTAGAGATATCAAGATACTGACAAGCCAAAAACAATGCCTGAAAATTCAAACGATCAATTTCACTCTTAAATGTACAGCAATAGACATTTGAAGAAAACTATAGCAACAAAGACTCATACTTTTACTTATGTCACTGCTTATGTCTGTGCATTGCTACATGTCCAATTGAATCCTGTCCGGATGTGTTTTGATTTCTGTGGTAGCATATCAAATAATATCTCTGTCTGGTTTTGAGTAAAGACAAATAAGGCTCTTCATACGATGCTTCCTGTTTCAGAATAAGACTTTTCTGCCTGGGAGTAGCTTGTTGCATAAACAAAGGTACTGTATAAACATTGCTGAGGCAGGTTCTTTTGAATCAAGGTCTAAATATATTTTAATATGACTGAGTTTGTTTTATTCCACTTATAAGACAAAGAAAAAGACACAGGACTAGTTGGTTGGCATTTTAAATCCCAAATTAGACTCAGTTTAACATTATGGTTTATGGATCCTCCAGTATTTCCCTAATATGGTATTCCTTTTTAGGTACAGCTGTGGTTCAGAAGAACAATTAGGTTACTCTCTTGCGTTCCCAAGGGAAGCGTCTATTTGGGCCTATAAAGGAAAAGCCAAACTATCAGTACTACTATGTTTAATGTATTTTCTCCACAAAACAGCGCTAAAAACACATTAGAAAGGTGCTTCCATACGACATTCATGGCTAGAGACAGCAGCACACAGATTACCATTGAGGTCTTAAGATGTTCAGACCCAATCTAAAATGAGAAACTCTGTGAGCTGCTCAGTGAAGTTGCCAGACCTGTCATTCAGGTCTCAGAGCCTCCACCAAGGAACACTATAGTCTTTAGGAAAATCTCCACATTTATTCAGCATTCGCCTACAGACAAAAACATATATAAGATGCAGTGAAAGTGCAGTAAAAGATATGTTCATTTTAGTCTTCACTGATCATATTAGCACAAGCTCTACGCTAGTTATAAGGCTGGTGGCAGCACAATTCATATGCCCTGTGATTCAACCTTGCGACTCAATAGGGTCATTCCACGAAATGAGTCCCTTTTGCGTCCCTTAGATATTTAAAGTAGAAAATGTGAATTTCTAGTTTGAAATGACGTGCCCTTTAAGATAAACCACATAAACAATTATATAAATGTACTTTGTTTTATATGAATAAAGACTTCCTACAATTCTGCATGTCGGCATGTCCCTCTGACTTATTAATCCCCAAATTAGTTAGTTTCACCATCATTGTAAAGCACTAGTTATTTTGTTGCTTTGACAAAGTCATTTCTGGAGATTTTTTATTTCCTGTGATTCATCCAAAAATAAAAACAATTAAAATCTGTCCCTCATTTTAAGGTCAAACATTTTTATTTATTTTTTTACTGACATCGAATAGTAAAATCATAGTGTCATAGGTTCTACTCTTTTTGTCCATTTTCTGGTGGAAAACTACAGGTTGACAGATAATTTATTTGTTAAAACTTACATTCAATTGCCTCTCCCTGTTGCATACAACAAGCTTCCATTCCTCCTGTCACAATGGGATTCATGTCTGATTTAAGGTGAAATCATCAACCCTGTTACTTAATTTAGTAATTTTTATATTTAACCTCTTGAGATGGTAAAACATGTTTTTTCATTAAGTTGACTTGCTCTTTATGACAGAATGTTAACATTATAAGAAAGACTACTTTTTAAAAATAAACCAAGTTACTATTTCTGTGGAACGACCCAAAAGACAAAGGACAGAATTGTTACTGTGTCACGCAGACTGAATTAAATTATGACAAGATAATAGACTGCCTCACCATCTATAGGAATCAATTCAGGTTCCTACAAGGATAACGACTGTTGTATTGTTATACAATAATACTATAATTCGATTTTATGAAGGGGACAATCATCATTTGTTTTATTTAGAGTCACCATACTATATCATGTAATGCCATCCTGCATCTCTCTGTTGGCTTGGGCAGAATCGGGCCTGGCTGATCCATAGATGGGAGACTAAATGCTGCTGAAATAATCTCAAAGTGGTCACGAGCCTATCACTGGTCACAAGGGAAAGGATACCCGAGATAAAGGATATTCAAGACTACAGGGACAATCACCTGGTTGCCCTCCCCTCCTTATACAAGAGCAAACAATCCCCTTCATGTCTACAGTTGAGCAGAATGTAAATCTGTTAATTATCCAAAGTTCAAGTTTAATGGTATATTATAGGTGGCTGCCATTTCTCCTTGCCAGCCCTAATCTTTTCAAGCCTTTTTACTGAGATTACCTCCAACCAAAACAAATGGGGGTTTATCGGGCGAGTGGATGGCTTGTGTCTATCCCCTCAGTGAGAACATAGCGACTGGAAGCCCCCTTTGTCGTCACACTCCACTTATTCAATTCATGCTGGAGAGAGGGAGGGCGGGCCAGACAAAAACAAGCAATTAGCAGAAGGAGGAGACCGAGACACAGGGCCTCTCAATGGGGTCCATTGATGTGCAAAACGATCTGGTGGCGGCCTGTGTAAGTGTGGCAACCATGTGAGAGGACCACATAGGCAGTGGATGGCAGGGGAAAGATGTGAGAGCAACAGACTGAAAGGATAAGAAGGCAGCTAAACTGAGACGAGAGGAAAAAGATTGCACAACGTCATGAAGAAGTAGTCTCCTAAACCACACCCTCCTTGGGGGAAGTGAACTACAATGTGCCATCTTCGCCAAATCAACATAACCTAGCTTTACGTAGTTATTACTTCTAAAGAAAACAATTTTGGGGGTTCCCATATGGTTACAATGTTGTTTTGATTATTGCTTGAACAGTCGCTAAGATTATATTTTGTTGTGATCGTTGCAAAATACCTATTTCAGATGCAGCAGTTGTTAGCTAGAATGCTAATGCTCACGGAAATAGGCCTCCAGCAAAGCTAGCTAAAGAGTATTTTACTGGTTGTAGTGATTTTTAAGTTTAATGCAGTTGATTGGCGGCGTTAACACAAACATTATATTAAGCAGGACATTAGAGCCTTTACAATCCAATTATAATCCAAAAGTAGTGTGAAATGCACTCATAAGCAACATGTAAATAGAGGCTTTTTTTTTCTCTTGTGGTCTATGAGAGTATTACACCCAAGCTAGCAACATAGCTCATTTCCAACTGTGGCCCATGTTCAGAATATAAATCATGACAACACTGACAATAATACCAAAAATAATACCAGAAACTCCGGTCGCTACGTACCACCAACTCGGAGAACATGCCGTCCAGCTCGTCATAGCCTGGCATGGGCAACGAAGGCTCCATGGTCTGCAGGGCGAAGTCCTCGCGCAGCTGGTAAGTGATCTCCGGGTGGTCGCTGCCACTCTGGAAGCAGCAGAAGACAAAGGAGATGCCGCCGCCGCCACCGCCACGCTTCCGGGGGGCCATGGCTACCACTGGTGCACTGGAGGGGTCGGGTTTTGGGGGAGAAGGGGGTGAGGCTCTTTCTGCAACACCTACCTCCTCTACCTCAGTGTTTCACCTCCTTTAGAGAGTCCTGTGAAGGCACAAAATGGAGAAGAGGGGTGGGTTAAATAACAACGTCTAAACAATACAACATCCCTGGCTTTCACAGCAGGCATTGATTAAATAACAACGTCTAAACAATACAACATCCCTGGCTTACACAGCAGGCATTGATTAAATAACATGATGTCTAAACAATACAACATCCCTGGCTTACACAGCAGGCATTGATTAAATAACAACGTCTAAACAATACAACATCCCTGGCTTTCACAGCAGGCATTGATTAAATAACAACGTCTAAACAATACAACATCCCTGGCTTTCACAGCAGGCATTGATTAAATAACATGATGTCTAAACAATACAACATCCCTGGCTTACACAGCAGGCAGTGATTAAATAACAATGTCTAAACAATACAACATCCCTGGCTTACACAGCAGGCATTGATTAAATAACATGATGTCTAAACAATACAACATCCCTGGCTTACACAGCAGGCATTGATTAAATAACAATGTCTAAACAATACAACATCCCTGGCTTACACAGCAGGCATTGATTAAATAACATAATATCTAAACAATACAACATCCCTGGCTTACACAGCAGGCATTGATTAAATAACAATGTCTAAACAATACAACATCCCTGGCTTACACAGCAGGCATTGATTAAATAACAATGTCTAAACAATACAACATCCCTGGCTTACACAGCAGGCATTGATTATAAGTAGGGATAGGGTTTTTTTCTGCCCAATCATTTTTTCATGACCATGTGTGCTGACAAGGAAAAAATTCGTAGTTAGTCAGGGCCAGAGATTTTCTGAGCCAAAACACAGACAAATAGATATAATTAAAAGGCTTTCAGTGGCTTGATAGAAACCTCACACTTAAAATGCAAATGTTTAAAGAGGTGTCACTTAATAAAAATCACAATGAGGTGGCATACGGTCACATTTCACTGATTTTAAGCGCATAGCCACTTGTATCGATTTACAACAGAGAGTAAAAAGCGGATGGCATGTGAAATATAGACCCTCTCCCTCAGAAGCATCAGCTTTCCTCCCAGGACATAATGATTGTGATCAGTGAAGTCTATTTATAATATGGTTATGTCCAAGAGGCTTTTCAGAGAGTGATGTACACACAATGAAGGGAATTCCCATTACTCAGCCTGATATTGAGTCACATGCTAACTCCTTGGCACAATAATTGTATAATCATGTAACCCACAATTATGAACATTAACCGTCAACTAAAAGCAATCATCATAATACATTAATTTTGTATATAGTAGATATTCAACTTGAAAATATATAATAGATGTATTTTTAAGTAGATATACATTGCCTTTGGAAAGTATTCAGTTTTTCCACATTTTGTTACATTACAGGCTTATTCTAAAACTGATTAAATAAATGTTATTCTTCAATCTACACACAATACCCCATTAATGACTAAGCGAAAACAGATTTTTAGAAAAAGAATGAAAAAAAAACAGAAATACCATGTTCAGACCCTTTACTATGAGACTCGAAATTGAGCTCAGGTGCGCCCTGTTACCATCCTTGATCTGTTTCTACAACTTGATTGGAATCCACCTGTAGTAAATTCAATTGATTGGACATGATTTCGAAAGACACACTCCTGTCTATATAAGGTCCCACAGTTCACAGTGCATGTCAGAGCAAAAACCAAGCCATGAGGTAGAAGGAATTGTCTGTACAGCTCCGACAGGATTAGGTCGAGGTACAGATCTGGGGAAGGGTACCAAAAAAATGTCTGCAGCATTGAAGGTCCCCAAGAACACAGTGGCCTCCATCATTCTTAAATGGAAGAAGTTTGGAACTAACAAGACTCATCCTAGAGCTGGCCGCCAGGCCAAACTGAGAAATCAGGGGAGAAAGGCCTTGGTCAGGGAGTTCCTCTGTGGGGATGGGAGAACCTTCCAGAAGGACAACCATCTCTGCAGCACTCCACCAATCAGGCCTTTATGGTAGAGTGGCCAGACGGAAGCCAGTCCTCAGTAAAAGGCACATGACAGCCCACTTGAAGTTTGCCAAAAGGCACCTAAAAACTCTCAGACCATGAGAAACAAGATTCTCTGGTCTGATGAAACCAAGATTGAACTCTTTGGCCTGAATGCCAAGCGTCACGTCTGGAAGAAACCTGGCACCATCCCTATGGTGAAGCATGGCGGTGGCAGCATCATGCTGTGGGGATGTTTTTCAGCGGCAGGGACTGGGAGACTAGTCAGGATCGAGGGAAAGATGAACAGAGCAAAGTACAGAGAGATACTTTATGAAAACCTGCTCCAGAGGACCTCAGACTGGGGCGAAGGTTCACCTTCCAACAGGACAACGACCCTAAGCACATAGCCATGATAACGCAGGAGTGGCTTCGGGACAAGTCTCTGAATGTCCTTAAGTGGCCCAGCCAGAGCCTGGACTTGAACCTGATCAAACATCTCTGGAGAGACCTGAAAATAGATGTGCAGCGACGCTCCCCATCCAACCTGACAGAGCTTGAGAGGATCTGCAGAGAAGAATGGGAGAAACTGCCCTAGTACAGGTGTGCCAAGCTTGTAGCGTCATACCCAAGAAGACTCAAGGCTGTAATCTCTGCCAAAAGTGCTTAAACGAATTAAGGGTCTGACTACTTATGTAAATGTTTTATTTCAGGTTTTTATTTTTAATAAGTTTGCAATTATTTCTAAAAACCTGTTTTTTCTTTGTCATTATGGGGTGCTGTGTGTAGATTGATGAGGATTTATTTATTTATACATTTTATAATAAGGCTGTAACGTAACATAATTTGGGAAAAGTAAAGGGGTCTGAATACTTTCCAAAGGCACTGTACCCAATAGCAGTGTGCAGTAATTCTTCCAACAATTGTTTACAGACAGATTATTTCACTATATCAAAATTCCAGGGGGTCAGCAGTTTACATACACTAAGTTGACTCTGCCTTTAAACAGCTTGGAAAATTCCAGAAAATGTCATGCTTTAGAAGCTTCTGATAGGCTAATTGACATCATTTGAGTCAATTGGAGGTGTACCTGTGGATGTATTTCAAAGGTCTACCTTCAAACTCAGTGCCTCTTTGCTCGACATCATGGGAAAATCTAAAGAAATCAGCCAAGACCTCAGAAAAATAATTGTAGACCACCACAAGTCTGTTTCATCCTTGGGAGCAATTTCCAAACGCCTGAAGGTACCACGTTCATCTGGACAAACAATAGTACGCAAGTATAAACACCATGGGACCACGCAGCCGTCATACCGCTCAGGAAGGAGACGCGTTCTGTCTCCTAGAGATTAACGTACTTTGATGCGAAAAGTGCAAATCAATCCCAGAAAAACAGTAAAGGACCCTGTGAAGATGCTGGAGGAAACAGGTACAAAAGTATCTATATTCACAGTAAAATGAGTCCTATATCGACATAACCTGAAAGGACTCTCAGCAAGGAAGAAGCCACTGCTCCAAAACTGCCATAAAAAAGCCAGACTACGGTTTGCAACTTTTTGGAGAAATGTCCTCTGGTCTGATGTAACAAAAATAGAACTGATTGGCCATAATGACCATTGTTATGTTTGGAGGATAAAGGGGGAGGCTTGCAAGCCACAGAACACCATCCCATCAGTAAAGCACGGGGATGGCAGCATCATGTTGTGGGGGTGCTTTGCTGCAGGAGGGACTGGTGCACTTCACAAAATAGATGGCATCATGAGGAATTATGTGGATATATTTTAGCAACATCTCAAGACAACAGTCAGGAAGTTAAAGCTTGGTCGCAAATGGGTCTTCCAAATGGACAATGACCCTAAGCATACTTCCAAAGTTGTGGCAAAATGGTTTAAGGACAACAAAGTCAAGGTATTGGGAGTGGCCATCACAAAGCCCTGACTTCAATCCTATAGAAAATTTGTGGGCAGAACTGAAAAAGCATGTGCGAGCAAGGAGGCCTACAAACCTGACTCAGTTACACATGTTCGGTCAGGAGGAATGGGACAAAATTCACCCAACTTATTGTTGGAAGCTTGTGGAAGGCTACCCAAAACGTTTGAACCATGTTAAACAATTTAAAAGGCAATGCTACCAAATACTAATTGAGTGTATGTAAACTTCTGACCCACTGGGAATGTGAGGAAAGAAATAAAAGCTGAAATAAATCACTCTCTACTATTATTCTGACATTTCACATTCTTAAAATAAAGTGGTGATCCTAACTGACCTAAGACAGGGATTGTTTACTAGGATTAAATGTCAGGAATTGTGAAAAACTGAGTTTAAATGTATTTGGCTAAGGTGTATGTAAACTTCCGACTTCAACTGTATGGTTCATAAATGCATTTAACCTCAGGCCTTCTGAGCACAGGTGTTATATAACTTATTCAAACCGCAACAACTGTTCAACGCTAATGAAAATTATAGAGATAAGGTAATATCATGCACGTAATATGTCTAGTCATTTTAATGGGAAAAATAAACCAAAAGAAGAGAATGTTGTGTAAGAAAGAAAAATTGCATATGGTCAACTCTGTGGGAAAGTCAACCTGAGTACGCAAAAATAGACACCAGATTCATAATTATTTGATGGAGTGTATGCTTTATTTCACAAGTTTAAGTAAGAAATTGCATGAATTTATGCCAATACGGAAGAGGATGCTCAAATAAGGCTTTGCAGTCAATCATATTGAATGGCTTCTTTTTCTTCCGCATACAGCTGTCCCCCAGTGTTTGTTATTAAGTTGACATGTTAATACGACATTGAACTGTCCTGAGTTTTATTTGCGAGTTCTACAGTCTTTCAGGAAAACAAACCGTTTTTGTAAAAGGAAAAGTTTTTGTAAAACGCACCTTTCATCAGATCATCTTGAAACTTACTCTGTAAAGCCAACTTCCATCAAGGTTTTATATGGTATCTTTTCATTGTCAGTATCCTTTTTTCAGCATTCTGCATGTTTCAGAAAAGGCATAATACATCATGTCTGTCTACATTCAACTCTCAAAAGGTAAATTGACCTTAGCCTATGCAGTACACTATTCAGGCTACCTGTAATTATGTAACCCTAAAGTACTCTGCCTTCTGTTGACATTTTTAAAACATTCCAGAACTAAATGTGATCTAATAGATTTTGATCGAGAAAATGAACATTTCAAACTTTCACATCCATAATGACGAGAGTAACATCCATAACAGTAGTTTTTCCTCTGTAAAGTAATAATGGATGATAGTTGTGTTCAGCTAAGCCTTTCCTTCAAATGAAGGAAAGGCTTAGCTTCCGTCTATGAATGTTTTAACTAATGTCTATGAATGGTTTTTTTTCTAATAAGTTCAGTCACCCAAAAAGCTTGATATTTGCTTCTATGCTTATATTTAGCCATCAGTTTTTTTTCGAGGCCCCACCCCCCCAGATGCTGGGTAAACAACACTTGGCCTTATGGGCTCCAGCCATGCCTCACATAGCCATGTGCTAACGTCTGTTTCCACATTTGTCGCAAAACAAAAATATGTGCATTCCAACGATGCACCCTGGAGTCCTTACTATAGCAGTTGTAAATGTGTAGCTTTACTGGTGTGGGTTGAGCCCATATTTCAGATACATTTTCCTGTACACACCCCAAGGCGCTTTGCCATTGAGAATTAAAGGATCACCCTACCAACTCAGTTCATCCAGTCAGCCGGAAAGTTCAAGTGGTGTACCACAGCAGGATGATCCACAAGTGTAGCATTACTCATACACAAGCAGGGAGTGCACACCTGTGCAGAGTGAGGGTATAATGACAGAGGTGAGAGGGCGGCAGTATGGTATCTCAGCCCAGCTGCTTAGCCCAAGGGCTGTGGACGATTATGGGAAAAACACAGTAGGGTTTCACCTCACCTCTGTGAATGTGTCAGTGTAGCCAGGACAAAGCATGGAAAAAAACATTCCAGTTGTAGAAGGTGGAGTCCTGAGTGGTAAAGTTATACACAATAGAGTAAATGTAGAGTCTCTCAAAGGGAATCGTCCACATTTTCTCCAAGGCGGCCAGTGCGGTCTTGGCATAGATGCTTGACAGACTTCTGGCCACCCCACAGTGCACAGCTGAACGTCAAATCTCAGCTAATCTGACGCTGGAGAGAAATTCCCAGCTGCCCCTTCTTTAAGACTATCAGAATGCGCTCAGGCCGTGTCTAGACTTGACAGTTCATGCAGCTTTGGTATTCTGGTCATAGAGTTCTGATCATGGAATTCCGAACATGTCATCCGTCTCCACCTACATTTAAATGTGTCTACTGTGTCCGGATTCCCTTTTCCTGGAGCTATATTGAAATGCCAGTATGCATTCTACAAACGGTGGAATAGGCAGAATATGATGACACAACAACTGATGGCAGTAGCTAACTACTGTAGCTAACTAGCCAGCAAGCAACACTAAAGGGATTGCAAACAGCTTAGCATAACTCTAGACAAAAAAAACAACATTTTTTTTTCTAAAATATTAGCTAGCTGGCTAGCATTAATGACGCCAGCAAACACGTTCCTCACACGCTAGGAACGCATTTCTTGCAATGTTATAATGAAAAGGTGCCTCTCGGTCCCAAAACATACATTTCGGGAGACTTGTGGGAGGAGTGCTGATGACGTCGCCCATTGTATGCGCTTTTGGTAGCCTGATTGTGTCCAGAGTGAGGAGAAATCTCCACACAATGCATCCCTGACAGAGTCCTTTTTATCCACACCAAACTTGGTGCAAAACCATGCCCATGAGTAACCTAGCAACATTCAAAGCTGCGCTGATTAGTCAGAATTTGGACGTTCCCTGTGCTAAAGTAGATGAGTGTGAGAGAGGAAGAACGCTAGAGGGAATCCCTGTGAACTGGGAGTTCAGAGTTTGCCCGTGCCTGCCATACCACGAACCACGGGAGACGCGTCGTTTTGCGGCCTCTTGAAATGAGCTAAACAAAAGGCAAGCAACAACTGACTCTGTAGATAGCTAACATTACATGATTGTCATTAATAATGAATCAATGGAGCTAGCTTTGCCCATTCGGCTAGAGCTAGCTATGCAGCATCTCTTTTAGTTGCCAACTAGCACAAATGTCATGTGGCTAAGTATCTCAATAGTCCTTTCGTAAACACTTAGATAACCACACTAAGCTAACGCTAGACGATGCACACTACTAGACAGCTTCAGCCCATTTGGCTTTGTAAGATAGTGATAACACTAATACAATTCACAGGTTACTTACATCCTAAAACAATGCCACTCTCCATGATGTCGATGCTATCCATCTGGTCAGGCTGGCTGCAATCACTCACTAAAAAGCTACATAGTTTAATGCAACTTCATATACAAATTCGGGAAAAGGCAATGTTTTGTTTTGGTGGGGATTCCGTCTCTAGTGTTCTTCCGTCACTCGCGCACCTTTACTTCACACAGGGAACAACCAAACTCTGACCAATCTGCGCGGCTTTGAATGTTGCTAGGTTTAGCGTGGATAAAAAGGACGCTCTCTGACCACCTCCTGAACGCAATCAGACCACAAAAGCAACTTTTGTGCGTCTAGACCCGTCTTTTCATTGTGATCTTTGTGTTCTGATAGCAGAAGTCACATGTAAGTGTCAAGTGTAGGCACAACCTGTCTTGCCTATTCACCATCTGTCATTGGGTCCTGTGACCTTTAGGTCAAAAGAGTGAGCACCTTCACGCAATCCCGTATTAGAGCACTCAAAATTGTTTTACACATTCTTAGCAGAGAATCAAAAAACAAACAAATACAAAAAAACATATTCCTTATGTACATTTGATTGTGAACGCAAATCTGTCTCATTCAAGCAATGAGAGACACTCAAATATAGCTGTGGGACACAGATACTGCCCAATACCAGTGAGAGAAAAAGAACCCCATCTGGTCTGGCCACCACCCTAACTGTGCAAGCAGTCAAGGGTCGCCATGCTTTCCTGCCCGCAGCACAGAGGCATCAAAACATGGCCAAAACATGCGGCGAAGGATCTGTCAGCAGCTGTCTCTAGTCCCTGATGGACCTGCATGATCAAGCACTTCCATCCAGCAGCAGAAAGTGTGGCCCTGAACGATCGCTGCAACAACAAACTGTAATTTCTTGTTGAGTACAAGTGTTTGAAGCAGACTCAAATCCAAATGGGAGGAAACTGGACTCTTAAAGCCAGAGCAAAGCATCTGGAAACCGTTACCATTGTCCCTTTGTATAGTCTTTGGAAATCCATCTTGTTATTTGATTGGATTTGGTGCATTTACATATTCTACCATCTCTATCCCTGTGGAAGTTATATTTGCACCAGTATCTTGGACTCCCTGTCCTCTTGGCTGAACTTATGACCTGTGATATTGTGGTTTGGGCTGGGGTTTGGAGAAATGGTTTTGTGGTACCACCTAATTGGTACTGAGCAGTTCTGACAAAACCATTAAAAAAACTTAAAAAAAACTGTACTTCGTCTGCCACAACAATAAATCTCTCTGTGGTAATAGTTAAATACTCTGATACAGGAAATGCCAAAGAAAAAAAGTGTGTCCAAAGATAGTCACCCAAATGCAACCTGTTATTCGAGGACAGTCAAAGCCAGTTACCTATTTCTTTAGTAAATTGATACGCATAAGACAGAGGAGACACACACACAACAAAGTCTGAATTGGGTATGAAAGTGTGCTAGAGTAGGGCAAGCTCAACCATTACAGGGCATTTTACGACCCTTTGACATTGTGCGACCCCTCTCTTGTTTATGAACCAGTCTCTTACATCCAAAAAGGCATGGGTCTGTTTGGGTCTGCTTTACCACAGGCCTTGTCGGACCTCTAGTTGAGAGACCTTGTTTGTTTTAAAGAGCTAGGAGGTGGGAGAAGGGGGGGGTAATAAAGGGAGCGTGAAACAGGGGAGGGAGAGAGATAGTGTGTGTGCATGTGCACCAGTTATGTCACCGTAAGCCTCAGAGTTTACAGTCATTTCATTAACCAGTGACTCTGGCCCCTGAACTTGCCCCTTATAAAGGTTGTCTGTGACGGTGTCAAGTCCCCCCCCTCCCACTCCCATTGGCTTGTTAAGACAGGATCAAATTCCACTCATATTTTGGAGGGCTCAATGACCCTAAACAACTTCAACACAACAACACCTACCATCTACCGTCACCTCATATCATTCCATTAGGTAACTCTACTCCTGGCATGGTGCAGAGTTGCTGTGTAGATTAGCATCAAATCCTTGTAGCTTGGGAAAAGGGCACATTACATACACACAGTACTTGGTATTGTATCCGAGATTAAGCCCAAGAAGCATTCACCTCTATTAGGTCTTGCAGAGGAAAAAACACTGAAGATGAGAGCCCTAAACGTGGGTGGTGCTCACGTTCTTAAACCATCCCTCTCCTCTCCTCTCCTCTCCTTCAAAACATTGCAAGATTAAAATGGCATCCCATTTGTTCCTCTTTCCACAAGACATGTCATCACGTTGACTTTGGCTCGCTCAACATGCACTTCTGCTTGCAATTAATTAGGGGGGGATCAACACAAAAATCAATGGCTTGTCCGGGAGAAGAAAAATAATACCCATTGCGAAAATGCATTTTAGCCCATTCATGGATTGAAATACCATTCAAATGCAGAGACAACAAGGCATGCTTCAGCGTGTCACACAACTTTGCAAAGAGGTGGATGCAGTATGCATTTTGAAAACATCCTTAAATTGTTTGAAACCTGAACATTTTCCTATTTTATTATGATACATTCTTACCTTGCTTCAAAGTACCCTAGACAAAATCCAACCAAACATGCAGGCAATTATTTAATAAATACTTCCATATGCCATTGAAGCCTGTAGCCTATTTTTCTCATGTTCTACTGGTTTTAAAAATCAACTTTATTTCATTGTCCAGTAGCCAGACACAATCCTAGTCATATTAGCAAACCATGCTAGTTGCTGCACCTTCAGATCTCCGCTCTTTCTAAATTTCTAATTGATATTTTCATCTCCATCTCATTAAACCGCTTGCATGTGTGGTGCACTTTTGCATTATTTGCATTATGGAATGAACATTCACGTGTATCCTACTGCCTTATAATATGAAGAAATAATAGTTAATGAACATGTTAAGCTCAACGTTCTGATCTGTTGCATGAGTATGATTGCTTTTTATGTTTTTTTAAGCCTACTGGTTGTATGTATTTGGGATCTATCGTCCCATAACTGTCCCAGTCTGTTTGGAATGGGCAGCTTCTTTCTTCTTCTTCTGAGCACCGTCGGTGGACGCCATAATCAGGTTACGCACCCAACGCATATTGGTCCGGTAAATTTGGTGGAAAAAATATTAACCTTTCCTTTAATAAAGCAACGAGCTGTACGTCTAATATGGAAATAACCCTAGACTTCTGAACCAAACTACTAAGTGCTGTAAACACAAACTATAACAACGCTATGGACTACGTTATCATAACAGCAATGTGATCCGTCTTAAAGGGGATTAACCCCATGTTTGTAAAGTATAACATAATTGCACACGTGAGTCTTTTGCAAGTGTATGGCAAGCCCTGAACACAAAAGTAACATAGTTCTTATGAATGTGTTTGTGTGTGTGTAGATGTGACAGGGAGCAGTGTCTCTGAAGCGTGAATGTCACATGGGCGAAGGCCCAGGGTGCTCATGGGAGTGGCGTCCGTGATCCTTCTCAGATTACTGGATTAACAAAGAGGGAAGGACAGAGAGAGAGGACAGAGAGAGAGAGGACAGAAAGAGAGAGAGAAAGAGGACAGATAGAGAGAGAGGGGAGAGAGAGAGAGGGCAGAAAGAGAGAGAGGGGAGAGAGAGAGAGAGGGCAGAAAGAGAGAGAGGGGAGAGAGAGAGAGGGCAGAAAGAGAGAGAGGGGAGAGAGAGAGAGAGGGCAGAAAGAGAGAGAGGGGAGAGAGAGGGGAGAGAGAGAGAGGGCAGAAAGAGAGAGAGGGGAGAGAGAGAGAGAGGGCAGAAAGAGAGAGAGGGGAGAGAGAGAGAGGGCAGAAAGAGAGAGAGGGGAGAGAGAGAGAGGGCAGAAAGAGAGAGAGGGGAGAGAGAGGGGAGAGAGAGAGAGAGAGAGAGAGAGAGAGAGAGAGAGAGAGAGAGAGAGAGGGCAGAGATATAGAAATAGAGGGAAGTTATGCTCTGAATTGACTTAGAGTTAGGTGAATCAGTGACTGTTGGGAAAAACATTTTGATTTGGGTAAATGGCTTAAGGCAGTCTTTAACCCAGAACACATCAGTGGGGTGACAGTTCAGTCATCAACACTTCATGTCATGACCTAGGAGGAGAAAATTCATTTTATTTCACTAGCTAACTACGACGGATGGTTCTAAACTCCACAATTGTATATAGTCAAGGCTGGACTCGGCAGCTGTAGGACACTGAAAAGCTACCTAGGTACTGATACTGCAGAGTGCAGTATGTGATAATATCTAGGAGCTGAGGAACAACAATATGAATATCCATTACTAAAAAAGATTGCCGTTTTAAAACTGCAAATTACTGCAGTAATGTATATTATTATACTGCAATCTTTTTTTAAGGGAAGGAACTCCATTTATCCAAAGACTGTGTTGTGTTCCACTGAGTACGAGCTGAGCTCCATAACGAATGTATGTCATATGGTCTGAGCTTGTGTTCGACATCCACAGTGTGTCTCCGTATGGAGCCCCTCTGTACAGCGCGTGGTGAAGTAACAAACCGGCTACAGAGTATGTTTAGTTGAGTAGAAAGCCAGCCCTAGTCTTTCCCCTTACAGAGCCATGGTAAGGACAGTGCATTTGCCCACTGGTCACACAGCGAGAGTAAAAGACAAATCAGGTTCTTGGGTAAACTCAACACTGGGGTCAAATTCCACGCTCCCTCCTGACTGGGGCAATTGAGGAAGATAAAAGACCTGGGTGAAAGACGAGCAGGGTTGTCAAACTCGTTCTGCAGACAGCAAGACCGGTTGTCCAGCCCCTAGTCTAAACTTCACTGCTATGAGTTCGCATTCTTCCCCAGGTCGACCTTCAAATTGAGGTGAAAGGAAGGGCAAGCGTTTGGTACAGAGGTTTAACTGCTTTGAAAGTGAACCTGGCCTGAAGAGCTCTGGTGACTCCCCAAATATCATTCATATTAGGGATGGCACGGCTATTCGAATATCCAAATGTATATTAGTATGCTATTCATATTTTTAACACTGAAAAGGCTTTTTCTCAATTAAAATAACCACGTGACATACAAGTTAGTCTCGTGTTGCCATACCTTCAAAATCATGCCTCCTTTGGAGGTCTGGAGAATTTTGTAGAGCAAAAACAGTTTAAATAGTACACTGGCTACCAGCGGCAAAACGTGTATTGGATGTTACATTTCAAGAATGCTCCCCCAACACGCCCGTAGAAGGGGTGCTGTGTGGTATGTTCGTCAGAAACTCTGGAAGATTGCCCATTATTTTTGTAAGGACAGTGGGAGAACCTATTCAAGTAAGTAAATAAATTGTTTACATTTAGAAAGAAGATGTATTATTAGCAAATACTGCATTCAAAATAACAGATTTTTTTTACTGCAGTTCAACTGCTGTTACAGTGCAGTTATTCTGCAATTACTGTGCCCAAAATACCAGTCGACTGCAGTTTTACTGCAGTTTCAAAACTGCAATATTTTTTTGTAAGGGTAGGGCAGGTCATTTTGTGGGAGGACCTTATGAAATGATTCTCCAGTTCCAGTCCATAGGAGGGGAAAACCTTGATGACAGAGAGCTACAAGAATAGCAACATAATATTCAGTGCTATCTAATTTTAGTATGAAGCCTGTTTCTTTGATGTTTTCTGTTCTCAGATATGGAAAGGGCACATGTGGAATCATGTAGTAAATCAAAATATATTTTATATTTGAGATTCTTCCAAGTAGCCACCCTTTGCCTTGATGACAGCTTTGCACACTCTTGGCATTCTCTCAACCAACTTCACCTGGAATACTTTTCCAACAGTCTTGAAGGAGTTCCCACATAAGCGCTTGTTGACTGCTTTTCCTTCACTCTGCGGTCAAACTCATCCCAAACCATCTCAATTAGGTTGAGGTCGGGTGATTGTGGAGGCCAGGTCATCTGATGCAGCACTCCATCACTCTCCTTCTTGGTCAAATAGCCCTTACACAGCCTGGAGGTGTGTTTGGTCATTGTCCTTATAGTCCCACTAAGCGTAAACCAGATGGGATAGCATATTGTTGCACAATGCTGTGGTAACCATGCTGGTTAAGTGTGTCTTGAATTCAAAATAAATCACAGACAGTGTCACCAGCAAAGCACCCCCACACCATCACACCTCCTCCTACATGCTTCACGGTGGGAACGACACATGCAAAGATCATCCGTTTACCTACTCTGTGTCTCACAAAAGACACGGCGGTTGGAACCAAAAATCTCCAATTTGGACTCATCAGACCAAAGGACAGATTTCCTCCGGTCTAATGTCCATTGCTCGTGTTTCTTGGCCCAAGCAAGTCTCTTCTTCTTATTGGTGTCCTTTAGTAGCGGTTTCTTTGCAGTAACTCGAACATGAAGGCCTGATTCACACAGTCTCCTCTGAACAGTTGGTGTTGAGATGTGTATGTTGAACTCTGAAACATTTATTTGGGCTGTAATTTCTGAGGCTGATAACTCTAATGAACTTATCCTCTGCAGCAGAGGTAACTCTGGGTCTTCCTTACCTGTGGCGGTCCTCATGAAAGCCAGTTTCATCATAGCGCTTGATGGTTTTTCAAAGTTCTTGACATTTTCCGTATTGACTGACCTTCATGTCTTAATGTAATGATAGGCTGTCATTTCTCTTTGCTTATTTGAGCCGTTCTTGCCATAATATGGACTTGGTCTTTTACCAATTAGAGCTATCTTCTGTATACCACCCCTAAATTGTCACAACACAACTGATTGGCTCAGACGCATTAAGAAGGAAAGCAATTCTACAAATGTACTTTTAACAAGGCACACCTGTTAATTGAAATGCATTCTAGGTGACTACCTCATGAAGCTGGTTGAGAGAATGCCAAAAGTGAACAAAGCTGTCATCAAGGCATAGGGTGGCTACTTTGAAGAATCTCAAATATAAAATATATTTTGATTTGTTTAACACTTTTTTTGGTTACTACATGATTCCATGTGTTATTTTATAGAGAAAAACCCTTGAATGAGTAGGTGTGTCCAAACCTTTGACTGGTACTGTATGCTAGCAAAAGTTGTATACAAAAAATACAGTTAAACATCACACACAATTGGAGCAGGCCAACCCTGCTGGAGGTCTGCTGGGTGTGCAGGGTTCTGTTTCAGTCCAGCAATAACACACCTAACTAACGAGTGTGCTATTGCTGGGCTGGAATAGAAGTCTGCTCACCCAGTAGATCAAGGGTCAGTGGAGCCAGGTTGGCCACAGCTGGTATGGAGTTTTTTTTGTTCACCTGAAATTATTATTTAGTAATAATAACCTTACTGTTATTACTCGATTATATATTGTTGTTTAGACTAAGATATTTCATCTTTAAATAAGCGTTAACTTATTTGTACATTTTTGAAGTGATTAAGTGTTTGATTCTTTGAAGGGGAGTGTTTAACAATTAAAACTATTATTCAAAATGAACTAGTGCCAATGTTGATTAATCACATCACAGTCCTGCAATAAAGAGGGGAAGGGGTTCTCTCTCTAATGTGTCTGTGTTTCTCAGATAAACATGACATTTTTGTCTAGTTGTAAGATCTCCAAACTGTATTATTTCATCGTCACCCTCTCTCACTATTAAGCTATGTGAATCCATTTTGCAGCTTATCACATGGCATGCATTGCCAACGCAGCTATAAAACTACAGTATGATGGCATTACTGGCCTTATGGGCATCTGTCATCTGAAGCAAAGAGAAGCTAAACTCACAGTCTACATGTTGAGCTATATGTTCTCAATTTAAAATGACACCAGTATACAATGTATATGAGGCAAACCATATACACTACGTGCTGACATATACAATTATTTAGTGCAAATCCAACCTTTGTAATTGAAGTACAGGTAGTCTAGCGGTTAAGAGCGTTGGGCCAGTTACCGAAAGGTTGTTAGTTCGGATCCCTGAGCCGACTATGTGAAAAATCTGTCAATGTGCCCTTAAGCAAGGAACTTAACAGGTTTTGATCAGATCAATTAGGGTTTTCTCATTGCTCTCTCTTGTACCTCTGCAGCAGACATATGGTGAGCAATATGTTTGGAACATAAAATCAAAATAAAATCACATTATCGAATCACAATACATATATATTTATTTTATTTAACCTTCGTGAGAATCGCAATACATATCGTATCGGCACCTACTGTAAGTATCGTGATATTGTGAGGTCCCTGGCAATTCCCAGCCCCATTGTGCACCCATCACTCCAAAAATGACTGTTCTAAATTCCTTCCTTCACTTTAAGCAAACATTAAAACTGCATTACTTGACATGCCTCTAGAGATTCATTACAAGCAAAGTCAGCCAGATATAAAAATTCCAATGCAGAGAGACAATGGTCTATCCTTTTCACACTCCCAGAAGATTTAAAAATGGGGTTGCTAGTTGTCACAATGTCTTCATGACATATTTCATAGGGTTTTATCAGTATCGTTTTTATAGTATTTTAAGGAAGGATTGGGAGGGACATTAGTGTCCTAACATGCTTGGTGAGGTGGGTGTCATCCAGGCAGTGTGTGTTTGTTTGAAGGGAAGAGAAAGAAAACAGGTATGGTCAGGGGGAATCTTTGGAACTTTCAACTGGACCCTTAGAAAAGCTCATACATTGCTCATTTGAATCCCAAACAATATTCTCTGGTTTTCCAATTCACTAAACTAGTAACTGTTCGTGTAACTATTGAGCACAATTTCAAAGCAATTGTGTGTAAAACACGTATACAGATCCAGGGGAGAACGACTGCCCCCTCTCATTGAAGCCACAGAAGTTCAAGGCCTACCGCGGTACTGCAGGTATTGTTAGCAGAAAACAGCATCCGCATTACATTGAATGGAAACATGTTTGTGTAAATAAATAGAAATGTGTTTAGACAATCAAAGTACCAATAATTGCTTCTAATACACCAGATGTACAGTGCCTTCGAAAAGTACTCAGACCCCTTCACTTTTTCAACTTTGTTACATTACAGCCTTATTCTAAAATTGATTAAATATATATATAGATGTTTATTTAACCTTTATTTAACTAGGCAAGTCAGTTAAGATCAAATTCTTATTTACATTGACGGCCTACCTCGGCCTCCACTAACACAGACAACGCTGGGCCAATTGTGCGCCGCCCTATGGGACTCCCGATCACGGCCGGTTGTGATACAGCCCGGGATCGAACCAGGGTAGGTAGTGACGCCTCTAGCACTGAGATGCAGTGCCTTAGACCGCTGCGCAATATATATACACACACACACTGAGCAAAAAAAAGAACGTCTTCACTGTCAACTGCGTTTATTTTTCAGCAAACTTAACATGTGTAAATATTTGTATGAACATAACAAGATTCAAAAACTGAGACAAACATCCACAGACATGTGACTAACAGAAATTGAATAATGTGTTCCTGAACAAAGGCCACCAGCTGAATTAAGTACTGCAGTGCATCTCCTCCTCATGGATTGCCAGTTCTTGCTGCGAGCACTGATGGAGGGATTGTGCGTTCCTGGTGTAACTTGGGCAGTTGTTGTTGCCATCCTGTACCTGTCCCGCAGGTGTGATGTTCCGATGCTGAGGTGCATCCTGTTACCATTGATCATCCTTGAGATGTTTCTACAACTTGATTGGAGTCCACCTGTGGTATATTCAATTGATAGGACATGATTTGGAAAGGCACACACCTGTCTATATAAGGTCCCACAGTTGACAGCGCATGTCAGAGCAAAAACCAAGCCATAAGGTCGAAGGAATTTTCCATAGAGCTCAGAGACAGGATTGTGTCGAGGCACAGATCTGGGGAAGGGTACCAAAACATTTCTGCAGCATTAAAGGTTCCCAAGAACACAGTGGCCTCCATCATTCTTAAATGGAATACGTTTGGAACCACCAAGACTCTTCTTAGAGTTGGCCGCCAGGCCAAACTGAGCAATCAGTGGAGAAGTGCCTTTGTCAGGGAGGTGATCAAGAACTTGATGGTCACTCTGACAGAGCTCTAGAGTTCCTCTGTGGAGATGGGAGAACCTTCCAGAAGGACAACCATCTCTGCAACACTCCACCAATCACGCCTTTATGGTAGAGTGGCCAGACGGAAGCCACTCCTCAGTAAAAGGCACATGACAGCCCACTTGAAGTTTGCCAAAAGGCACCTAAAGATGATTCTCTGGTCTGATAAAATCAAGACTGAACTCTTTGGCCTGAATGCCAAGCGTCACGCCTGGAGGAAACCTGGCACCATCCCTACGGTGAAGCATGGTGGTGGCAGTATCATGCTGTGGGGATGTTTTTCAGCGGCAGGGCCAGGGAGACTAGTCAGGCTCGAAGGAGAGATGAACGGAGAGATCCTTGATGAAAACCTGCTCCAGAGCGCTCAGGACCTCAGACTGGGGGTGAAGATTCAACGACCCTAAGCACATAGCCAAGACAGCGCAGGAGTGGTTTCGGGACAAGTCTCTGAATGTCCTTGCGTGGCCCAGCCAGAGCCCGGACTTGAACCCGATCCAACATCTCTGGAGGGAGCTGAAAATAGCTGTGCAGCAACACTCCCCATCCAACCTGACAAAGCTTGAGAGGATCTGCAGAGCAGAATGGGAGAAACTCCTCAAATACAGGTGTGCCAAGCTTGTAGCGTCATTCCCAAGTAGACTCAATGCTGTAATCGCTGCCGAAGGTGCTTCAACAAAGTACTGAGTAAAAGGTCTGAATACTTAAGTAAATGTGATATTTCTGTTTTTTTTCATAAATGTAGCAAAAATGTCTAAAAACCTCATTATGGGGTATTGTGTGTAGATTGATGAGGGGGAAAAACTATTTGATGTATTTTAGAAAAAGGCTGTAATGTAACAAAATGTGGAAAAAGTCAAGTGGTCTGAATACTTTCCAAAGGCACTGTATGTCCTTGAACAGATTATTTTAAAATCGCACACAGAAGAAGTTAAGGATAATTTAGTTAGCCTGCAATACCCAGTCGGCCTTCAACTAGAGTTAGAGGGGCCAGCACTGAGATGGAGTAGCGCAAGCTGTGCATGTTGTCTCCATGAGACGCCATCTTAACCGACTTGATTTGGCTTCAATGCGCTATTGAATCTTCACATAGGAATGAATGGTATCACGTCGTCGATATCTCTGTCAATTCATTAATAGTCATTGGACAGACCCCTAATATACACTACACTGTGGACACTGCATATGAACCAATGTGTTAAATGTTCTAACACTGCACCCTTCCCAGTTATCCTGCAATGTAGTTTCAAACTGCAGAATCCTTGCTATGCCTAAGTTGCCATGGCAACCCCAACTGGGTGACTGGCAAAAGCTTTGTGTGTTATTTAAAATCGCATTTTCCACATATAACCTTTTCTTTAATCCCCGTTTGATGTCATTTGCGAGGAGACAATTTATTTTCTTCCAAAATTCGCCAGACAAAATCGAAACACAGCTTTGAGGATTCAAAGCAAATATGATTTGTAGAGAGTGTACACTCCCTAAGCAGAGGCCACGCCTACATATTGGCTTAAAAACTGTTAAAGGTCCAATTCTCTGTCATATCTCACACTTAAGTATGGATGTTTACGATCCCACTGTCATACACACACAAAACATACACATTATTTAACTTTACAGGCTGATGGGGACAGGGGCAGGGGAGGGGAGGAAGCCAGAGGTAGGGCTGCACACACATTGGGACTAGGTTAGCCAAGTGGTTAGAGTGTTGGGCCCATAACCGAAAGGTTGCTGGATCAAATCCCCGAGCTGACAAGGTAAAAATCTGTCGTTCTGCCCCTGAACAAGGCAGTTAACCCACTGTTCCTAGGCCGTCATTGAAAATAAGAACATGTTCTTTACTGACTTGCCTAGTAAAATAAAAATAAAACACAGAGGAGCCTGCACAACCATTCCCAACTTAGTTAAAATGTCTTTCATTATCTCGCCATGTTACATCTATGTAGGCATTAAGTTGAACTGTTTGTTCCTTGGATTTGCTGCATCTCCTATGGGCATGTTGATAAAGCAAAGCAAAATGAATTGAGAGACCATATGAAGAGTGGAAAATAGCATGCCTGGGAGGGGGACAGCTTGAAGAGACTTTTCAAGGTGACTTCCCATTTTATTAACATCCTTATCTGCACTGCCCCACCCCCTGATAAAAATGTATGCCAGCTCATCTCCTTCACACACACTCACACACACACACACAGCTCTGCTCAAAGACTGCATACTCTGATACAGAAAACTGTTGAGGGAGGGAGGTTGGAGCATTTTTGTCCCGCCACCTCAGCACATCTCCAGACGAAGCTTGTCATTATGGGGCATTCCCCCGAATGCAGAGAGGACAGATCTCTACATTACAAACTGCCCAAGGCACCGCCGGCACCCCCCCTTTCACCAGACAACAGTCTTACAATTAATTACACACGCAGTCCCACCTCCCCGGCAAGTGGAATACAGTCGGGTGAGATAGCCAACTGAAGGGTTAACAGTTCATCGAGGCTTTACCCCCCTCCAAGAGGTAACAATCACATGCAGACATCACACATTCCTATCTGCAGAGATAGCAGACAGGCTCGTTGACAGGACAATGCTCAACACCATTGCTCTCGTTTCATCACGGGGGAGAAAGGTGGGATATCAAATTTTGAATTTTCTTACCCCCTATTGAAGTGAGTGGGAGTTGCTGTATCCCCTTTAAGAGTCCACGTTGCTGCAGTATCCAGTTTTGCAAACGCACATTTCTACAGACCTGCTTCCATCACAGCTTACCAGCGAAAGACTGTTTCTGGGAGCTATCAGTATCCAGGTTACGATTGGATCTCAGCACATGATTAAAAAGCCTCAAGTGACAAAATTCCCCAAGGACAATGAAAGGGATGAAGAATATAGGCTAGCTCTGGTTGGATGTATTCCCAGAACCCAGTTTGTGGGAGGTGAACAGTACAGCACAAGCAGACGTTGCTGATCTTCCCCCAGCCGGCCGGCAAATGCAGCCTCTCCCTACTATTCCTGAGAATCTGCGAAAACAAATGGTCTATCCCTGCCTCGCTCCGTCATAATCTCTCTCCCTCCCCCTCTCTCGCTCTGTTCCACCAGCATGCTGTGGGGGCTGAGGGTAAAGGCACAGATGTTACTGGCTTTAGACTCCACCCCTTTTCAACAGACCAAACCATTATAGGACTCAGGCAGTTTAACCCCCTTATGGTTTGCTAAAGTGTTTAGGGTTTGTTTAGAGAAGGGTTGTGAGAAAACACAATGCCTAGGTGTGAGCCTGTGTGTGTATGTCTGAGTGTGTGAGCGAGAGCGCGAGAGACAGGACTGAGTGTCAGTGAGGGAGTAAAAAATATAGCCATAGATAATGTGGCTAAATAATGTGGATGGGTATTTACGTAGATGGGTTCATCACACACACACACGCTAGCTGAACCCTTCCTCTACAGAGGTTCCTCAGCATGTTAAAAAATGCCTCTGGGTCCAAAAATGGCTCCCTCTTAAGAACATAACAAAATGGCAAAGAAACTATTAACATAAGGACAATTCCAGCAGTATGGATAGAGACAAAATTAACAATTTAGTTTCACTGTCCAAATACATATGGTGGGGACTGTACATGTGCCTATACCACCAACCAATTTTCTGCACTTGTTTTCATTACCCAGTCAACTTCTTAAGAGTCACTTGGAGGCAGCTGTGAGTGGCAAAACGAGCTGTGAGCCTTTCCCTCCCCAAAAATAAATATGATTGACTAAAAAGTGTTATTTGACACTTGGCATCAATAGGGAATTTTTATCATGCAATTTCCTGCATACCCTGTTTGAAAGAGAGCTACTCTCTGTCTGGGCTAGTATGTGACCCACTAGCACCTCCCCCAGTAAGAGAAGAATAAGGCAACCTTGTTACACACAAGAATACTTTATTGACACACACACACACACACACACACACACACACACACACACACACACACAGAGGTAATGAATGCACAATAGAATAACTGATAGCACAAGGCTATTAACAAGTGAAGGATTGAAAATGTATTTGCTACCTGCACATTTTACAATACAGCTATACACAAAGACAACATACAACAATGTATACAAAATATGTGGACACCCCTTCAAAATTAGTGGATTTGGCCATTTAAGCACAATCAAGCACACTGCCATGCAATCTCCATTGACAAACATTGGCAGTAAAATGGCTTTAATAAAAAGCCACAGTGACTTTCAATGTGGCACCGTCATGGGAATACACCTTTCCAACAAGTCAGTTTGTCAAATTTCTGCCCTACTAGAGCTGCCCCGGTCAACTGGAAGTGCCGTTATTGTGCAGTGGAAACGTCTAGGAGCAACACCGGCTCAACCGCGAAGTGGTAGGCCACACAAGCTCACAGAAGGGGACCACAGAGTGCTGAAGTGCGTAAAAATTGTCTGTCCTCAGTTGCAACACTCACTACCGAGTTCCAAACTGCCTATGGAAGCAACATCAGCACAATAACGGTGTGTCAGGAGCTTCATGAAATTGGTTTCCATGGCCGGGCAACCACACACAAGCCTAAGATCACCATGCACAATGCCAAGTGTCAGAGTGGTGTAAAACCCGCCGTTATTGGACTCTGGAGCAGTGGAAACGCATTTTCTGCAGTGATAAATCATGCTTCACCATCTGGCAGTCCAATGGACGAATCTGGGTATGGCAGGAGCCAGGAGAACGCTACCTGCCACAATAGTGCCAACTGTAAAGTTTGGTGGAGGAGGGATAATGTTCTGGGGCCCTTAGTTCCAGATAAGAAAATCTTAACGCTACAACATACAATGACATTCTAGACGATTCTGTACTTTCAGCATGACAATGCCCCCCGTGCACAAAGCGAGGTCCATACAGAAATGGTTTGTCGAGATTGGTGTGGAATAACTTGACTGGCCCATCAAACACCTTTGGGATGAATTGGTATGCCGGCTGCGAGCCAGGCCTAGTCGCACAACATCACTAATGCTTGTGGCTGAATGGAAGCAAGTCCCAGCAGCAATGTTCCAACATCTACTGGAAAGCCTTCCCAGAAGAGTGGAGGCTGTTCTAGCATCAAAAGGGGGGACCAACTCCATATTAATGCCCATGATTTTGTAATGAGATGTTCGACGAGCAGGTGTCCACATACTTTTGGTCATGTAGTGTATATTAAGATTAGGAATATTGAACAGATTCCAAGATGGCAGATTGCATGCGTGTCTAACATGAAAAACAAACCTGTTTACATTACCAAGTACATTAATGGGGTAACCAAAACTATTGTCCCTTCTAAAAAGGAATCTTACTTCAGCACTTTAATCAGTGCGCACAGATCGCCAGCCAGTTAGTGCCGCTGAGCACAAGGTGGGATATTATGGGATTCGTAGTTCTTTGTGTGATTAGCTACCAGTTATGAAACATAACTGGAAACATTTTGAAATAACAGAAACATTTTGAAAACTGCTACTGCACCATTTATTTAGCTATAAATGTGCTCCTACTTAACTTCTATTTTTAATCGCAAATGCGAGTTAAATGCTTGCACTGTGGAGTCCTGACAACCCACTAAGCTGGCTGGTGAAATGGACATCTTTGCCACAAATACAAAAAATCTACCCTCATTTGCTAATTTTAGGCCCTGTTCCCATCTATCCCTCTCTACCCGCCTCAGTGTTTCTCTGGAGAGACCTGCTTCAGATGAATGAGACGGAGGGCAACCCCCACAATACCACCACCTTGTCTCACTGAAGAACAATGAAGGCAAGACTGTGGAGTACAAGTACAGTATCATGGTCTAAGAGAGAGAGGCAACATGAATAATTTGTGCAGAGGGCAGGTGGGTCACTCACGAGAGGAATCACAGACGTTCACGTTTGTATGTGATCACATATTAGTGTAACAGATTCAAGAATGTGCCGTAAGCCAACTCCACAGCTAGCTTGAAATGTTGGTGATTTAGACATCCAATGGTTACCTTTTGGGTGGCTCAAACCATTGGTATGCTGTCAAGGAGGACAGTCACATGTGTTAGCTAGCTTGCTTGCTAGCCAGGCTCCCGGGTTCACGTCTTGTACGAACAGCCCAGCTATAACATGAAAAACGGTTCAGTACTAGAATTTGTTACTTTCGGTACTTCTGCCAAATGTGTCTCACGGATCAAGTCTGTATCAGTGCAGCAGATGTCCCCCTTATAGCTCGACTGCACCATAACTGCTCCCCTTAGCCTGCACTGGGCTGCATCATGTTAGCACGCCACTCATGCTGCACAGAAGTTAACACAGTTGAATATTGCGACACACTTGAATAAATGTAGAAATGCTAAACAGTTAGCAAAACAGTGTCCATATAGGCTAGAACACTTTACAATGCAAGATGATACCAGTAGCTTCCAGCTTTGTTGTAGGCTAACTTTCCTTGCTCCGTTAAAGCATAACGCAAAATATGCTGATTTCCAAAACTGACTGCCACCAAAACGTTAACGTCTCTCCCAAAGATGTGGTCCCGTGTGGCTCAGTTAGTAGAGCATGGCGCTTGCAACACCAGGATTGTGAGTTTGATTCCCACAGGGGACCAGTACGAAAAAAGTATGAAAATGTATGCACTCAATACTTACTGTAAGTCACTCTGGATAAGAGAGTCTTCTAAAATGACACATTTTAAAAATGTAAGATTACCTATTGCCTCAGCGAACTGACTAATGAATGAAGTCATTACTGGTTAAAGATAAGCTACTTCTATGCTAATGTAGTTGATCAGTACAATAAAATATGTCCCAAATGGAAGGTAAACAGGATGTTTGTCATGTGTAGCCCCATGAAATTAGACAAAACAAACTCAATGCATGCACACAATCCTATTGACTATGCATTTACCTGTATTGTGAATAGGCCTAGGCAACATCTTGATTTACCCAGTTTATCATTAGAGATTTACCACTCAAATAAATGTTTTTACCAAAGTAAAAATGATTGTATAATTGATTGATTAAATGCATACATGGCGGTCTCTGAAAAATGTTCATGTAAAAAAAAAAAAATGCAAATGATATTGAACTTCAAAGATGCCCAACAATTTAACAGAGCAGTAGCTGAGTTTCTCTGTCTGGTGTATGTGCCATTCTGAGACTTTGGCAAATATGCCTTATTTTTTTGCCGTGGTATCGTTTTGGTATTGAGTAGGCTTGGGCGATACCCCGGTGGCACCCCTGTCTCACAAGGGGTGTGTACTACGCCACTGCTTATTAAGATAAGTTAAGTATACCTAAGAAATCTAAGATGTCAAATGAATTATATCCAGCCCAGGGCTCTAGTTATGCATTTGGTTTGTTAATTTGCAAGCCAAGTGGCTAGATGTCAAGATCCAGCTTCGTGGTTTCAGCAGAGAGTCTCGCCTCCTGGATCAAGACCCCTGTTGCTTAAATTGTTCCACTTTTCCACATTTTGTTACATTACAGCCTTATTCTAAAATGGATTAAATAAATGTTTTTCCATATCAATCTACACCCCATAATGACAAAGAAAAAACAGCTTCTTAGATAGATAGATAGATAGATAGATAGATAGATAGATAGATAGATAGATAGATAGATAGATAGATAGATAGATAGATAGATAGATAGATAGATACTGCAAATGTATACAAAATGTAAAACACTAAATACCTTATTTACATAAGCATTCAGACCCCTTTGCTATGAGACTCTAAATTGAGCTCAGGTAAATCCTGTTTCCATTGATCATCCTTGAGATGTTTCTACAACTTGATTGGAGTCCACCTGTGGTATATTCAATTGATTGGACATGATTTGGAAAGGCACACACCTGTCTATATAAAAAAGGTCCCACAGTTCACAGTGCAGGTCAGAGCAAAAACCAAGCCATGAGGTCGAAAGAATTGTCCGTAGAGCTCCGAGACAGGATTGTGTCGAGGAACAGATTTGGTGAAGGGTACCAAAAAATGTCTACAGCATTGAAGGTCCCCAAGAACACAGTGGCCTCCATTCTTATATGGAAGAAGTTTGAAACCACTAAGAGCTGGCCACCCGGCCAAACTGAGCAATCGAAGAAGAAGGGCCTTGGTCAGTGAGGTGACCAAGAACCTGATGGCCACTCTGACAGACCTCCAGAGTTCCTATGTGGAGATGGGAGAACCTTCCAGAAGGACAACCATCTCTGCAGCAGTCCACCAATCAGGCCTTTATGGTAAAGTGGCCAGACAGATTCTCTGGTCTGATGAAACCAAGATTGAACCCTTTGGCCTGAATGCCAAGCGTCACAGCATGGTGGTGGCAGCATCATCATGATGTGGGGATGTTTTTCAGCAGCAGGGCCTGGGAGACTAGTCAGGATAGAGGGAAAGATGAACGGAGCAAAGAACAGAGAGATCCTTGATGAAGTCCTGAGCGCTCTGGAGCAGGTTCTCAGACTGGGGTGAAGGTTCACCTTCCAACAGGACAACGACCCTAAGCACACAGCCAAGACAACACAGGAGTGGCAAAGTCTTTGATTGTCCTTCAGTGGCCCAGCCAGAGCCCGGACTTGAACCCGATCGAACATCTCTGGAGAGACCTGAAAATAGCTGTGCAGTGACGCTCCCCATCCAACCTAACTGAGCTTGAGAGGATCTGCAGAGAATGGGATAAACTCCCCAAATACAGGTGTGCCAAGCTTGTAGCGTCATACACAAGAAGACTCAAGGTTGTAATCGCTGTCAAAAGGTGCTTCAACAAAGTACTGAATAAAGGGTCTGATGTTTTTTTAATTTGTAATAAATATGCTGTAATTCTAAAAACCTGTTTTTGCCTTGTCATTATGGGGTAGATGGATTATTATTTTTTTCATCAATTTTAGAATAAGGCTGTAACGTAACACAATGTGGGGAAAAGTCAAAGGGTCTGCATACTTTTAAATCAGTATTAGGATACTAAAAGAGAAGCAAGAGTCAGGAAGTGATGGACATGGAATGGCACAAACCCTTTGTTTATATGGTGCTTTGAGCATTTGTAGAAATAAGATGGAACCAACAGTGAGGCTGGTCTTCAAATTTGTTTATTTGAAGAAAGAACAACCTTGTCAGGCCAACACTTGTCACAATGCAGAGGGAAGAGCTCTGCAGCCCTTAAACCGCAACTAGCAGCTTTCTAGTCTGGAGCAGAGGTTACATAATTTACAGCAATATACAGAAATGCTCCAAGGAACGTACTTATATTCATCTAAATTTGTCCAACAGGGAATACCTTTCTAATGAACAAATATCCATAATGTAGGGTCTCCTATTGGAACTGACATGTAATTGACACCCAACTCAAGCAGCCTACAAGTCTGATATGTGCCCTGCCTCTGAACAAAGTACACTAAACCACTAAACTATGTGGGGGTGTGCATCATGTGTGGGGGTTCTACATAAAAGCCCAGTTGTCCCATGCCAAACCAAAAGGAGTGGTGAATTCAGGGATGGGCCGTATCCACAAATTCCATCAATGCAGCCCTCCTAATTTGGGACCCTCGCAATAACAAATTAAAAGCTTGGAGTAGAGAGGGCTGTGTTAGACCTTCCCACCCCTCGGAGGGCCTTGTAATTGCCGCCTGACATCGCTCAGGACGCCCCACGATGGGCCTTGCCACGCATTGTGTCCTGTAATCTATCCTGAATGCCACTGAACAACTGGAGCTGTGAAAAAAAAAAAGGGCCACTATCTCACCAAGGCAGGGAGCACCGCTTTTTAATCTGGGATCCAAAAAATAAAAAGAAAGAAAAGCAACTGCTCCTCCTGTTCGTGGTAAAAAATAGCATTTCATTCCATGCAGCTGTCTTTTGAACTTCAAAAGAAAGATAAAGTGAGAATGGGAAAGAGGGGGTGATTGAGAGTGAGAAATATGAGTAGGAGAGAGGGGATGGAGCTCGTGTGTTTAACTTTCAGGAGATCCTGGTCCATTTGCATTGCTGTCCACCTCAAAAAGGTTTTAGGTTTTCCTGATTGTCCTCTCCAACTCTGGCAAACAGCCTTGGCAAAATCGGAATTCTGCAATCTGATTTAGGGACGTTAAATACTTAGCAGTTGAACCGCTTAATCTAAATAATTAACAAGGTTGTTATTGAATTTGTTCTCAATGACTTACCTGGCTAAATAAAGGATGAAATCAAATCAAATCAATTAACCAATTCTAAGTTGGCAAGGTACATCGACCACACAAAGCATACTTAGTGCCTGTCTGGCTAGCGCATTATGTTTCAAAAGAGAAGTCCTTCCATGGGAGCTTTGCTTGATGTGTTGTGCGTGTTGTGCATTAAGGAATTCCAAACTTTTAATGGGAGAAAGGAAAGAGCAAGGCAAAGGGCTGCAGCTGTTGGGGAACGTGCTTGCACTGGATTTATGGAATTTGGGGGTTAACAGTTCTGGTTTAGGGCCTAACTTGTCAACCCCCCCAGATGTGCCTCAATGCTATGAAGAGCTCAAGAAACCACAGGTTTCTGGATGTAAAAGCTCATCGTCCTAGAGTGACCACTGGTTGATGCTGTCCCGATGGCCTCTTGGCTTGACCACTTAATGCCATCTTGCAAATGTTCTGTGTTACAATACACACAAGCCATAACATGTGCTGTACCAGAGGACAGACGCATCACTGTGTGCCTCTGTTTTAATAACACAAAGGGTTAAAGGGGGTGAGGGGACAGGTTGAAAAAAACAAACAAAAAAAGGTAGGCAAGGATGTGAGTGAAAGAGAGAATCCCAGACACATGGGGTGTGCTCAGTGCGATTCAAAGTTTTCTACGTTGCGTGATGGTTTGTACTGAACGATAGGTTTCCTCAAAACGGTGTGCTCCGTTCTTCAACAGCCTTTGAGGTAGATTTGCTCCCATTTGGTGGGTGTGGCCTGATTAATATGGGTGTTATCATTTGAAATCGCAAAACCCGTGCAGCACACCATGTGGTAATCTCAACATTGCACACCATACTGCCATAATGTATACACCCCTGCACTATCCAAAAACTCATGGCTAACCTCAGTCAGTTTAATGGTTAAATTTCTGGGTCCAAATATTCCACGGACAACCAGACACATGATTGGCTGTTGTCCTCCTGTGACACATACTATGTAAACCAATTCTCAGGTGAAACCCAGTCGGCACTACTCTCGTCTGCTGATTCACATGCTCAGCTGGCCAAAATATCAAGTTGCTTATCGGGTCATTCCATGTCATTTCAGCAAGCCATGACACCCACCATCTCAGATTGTTGTGAAATGGTTTATGCAGTTAGAAACAGATAAGATAAGCATTAACGCATCAATATTTTGTTGAACTATACTTTTATAATTTCAGTTAATTGATTGCACCCATATTGGTCATTTTAATTGATTGGACTCATATAATATTAAATAAATATAGTACCCAACATCCGATTTGGACTAGACTTCTTCCCAACAATGATTAAGACATAAAGAAAAAGGCAAGCCACAGACAGATCCCCCAAACCCCACACCAATCCTCTCCCAATGGCCAGTTTGGCCAGTGTCAGTTCTCTGTGGCTTGTTGTATTGTTTCTTTAAACTATTGTTGTTGAAAACTCTATCCAAAGAGTAGGAAGAGATTGTTGGAGTAAATAATGAACCTTTAATCAAGCAGCTGCACGGGAGATCTGTCGCTGATCACAGTCAGGGAAGAAACTCGCAGGGGAGATGGTAGCATGTCCCTCATATAGAGGGATGTGATAATACAGTTATATTGTTTACGTAAGTTATTTTATACAAGCAACAGTTCCAGAACACAATGGCCTTGTGTTAAGGTGCAGTCTAAGAAATGCAGTTTCACAGAACAGAGCACTAAACCTTGAAAGGTTTATGCTCAGTTTACACCAAATTCTGCCACCACACTATGTAATGTATTCCCAGTGAATCTAGTGATTGTTTAGGAACAATCTGAGATGATGCGTGTCGAAATCCTCTTTCTTGAGCTCATTTGAGGTGGAACGACCCCGTCTCAAAGTGTATCACGTATAAATCCCAATAGTGAAAAACAAGAGGCAATCAAATCAAATTTTATGGGTCACATACAAAATGTTTACCAGATGTTATTGCAGGTGTAGCGAAATGATAGTAGATAAAAGTATCATCTTCATAACCTCAACTTCACCAGATTCACATGATGAAAATCAAAGACTTTAATACTTTGGGGACAGCTGGTCACAAAATGCTGTTTCGTTTTTACGAGGGAGAGTGAGGTGGAGGAAAGGATCTTGGGAGGATATTGATAAGGGCACCTACTGTGTAATAGGATCAGTCTCTAGCCTGCAGTGCCACACACAGAAGTCCATACAGCTTACTCCACGCTACTTGAGTAATCTCTCTCCGCTCTTTCTCTTCACGCTGCGCTCCACACAGACTTAAGCCCCCTCGTCACTCAAGGAGCGCATTTTTTTGTTCCTCGACCACGAGACAACAATGTTGATGACAACGATGCTGTTTTCACTTTTCTTCTTAATATAAATCCACTAGCGCTCTATAAAATTACACTATTACTTTGTGTTCCTTACATCTGCAAACGGCTAGTTTGTTTTTTCTTAGCAAGTTGGGCCTGAATCGTGTTAGCTGCTAATGCTAAATCGCTATATAGCTGGCTAGCTAGTTAGCTAGCTAATAAATGTACTGAGAGCAAACGCAACTAGCTATACAGCCTGATAATACCAGTGATTGTGTAGACCTAAATCTGGTGGTTTGTGCAACAGTATTTTCAAAAGAGTAATACTGGAAGCATCAATATGTTTGCTACATGAAGTAGCTAAGAAAAACCATTAAATGTAGCCAAAGATTATAGGGTCCACTGTCAAAATAACTTCTCCCTGGCATTTTCATTCATTGTCATGTCAAACACTTTTCAAAGTGCCCACTATTATATTTTAACTATAAAACTAGAATAATCAGTCTATTTCCATGATTCCAACAGTTCACCAAAGTATTTTGCTCTAAAATTGCAATTGCAACATTATCCCAAAACATTTTGACAAAATGTAGGCCTAGATTGTTTGCCCATATCGTGCAGTGTGGAAATGATCTCAAATGAGTGTAGGACATTTTTATTTGTATTTTATTTAACTAGGCAAGTCAGTTAAGAACAAATTCTTATTTACAATGACAGCCTACCTACAGGGTCAAATTAGGTTTAAGTGCCTTGCTCAAGGACACATCGACAAGTTTTTCACCTTGTCGGCTCGGGTATTTGAACCAGCGACCTTTCGGTTACTGGCCCAACGCTCTAACTGCTAGGCTACCTGCCCCCCATGCAGAAATGTATGAAAATGTTGAAAAAATGTTGGGGGTTGAATTGAAAAATACAAAACAAAACAATCAGAATGGCGAAAGACCCAATGAAATCACTTAGAACGCATGTGTTGCCACCCTAGGGTCACGCACTACCCATGAAGCAAATGTAGAACTTGTATTATTCAAAAACATAAAATACCGTCAAAAACATTTAAATAGCGTGATATATTTTGGCCATATCGCTGAGCCCTACCTCGCAGCATCAAAACTTAAGCCAAAAAGGTCTCTATCCTGTGTGCTTCTGTCTGTTCAGCCCATTTTCATTGTTACATGAAATTAGTCGGACCAAGAAGGGAAGAGGGAGAAAGGGCCAAAAGGTATCACATAAAAACTGTAAAATAAACAGAAAGAGTAGAGAATCGAGGGAAGGGACAGATGGTTGTGAAAGAGAAAAGGCAGAGAAGGATCAAGAGAAGAATTTTGAAAAACGTAAAATTGGGAAAGTGAGGTGGGTTAAGAGGGAGAGAGAGGTTGTTTTACCCAATTCTAGATAAAGAGCATGGCTGTGTCCGAAATCTGGCTTGTCTACTACACTGAACAAAAATATAAAACGAAACATGCAACAATTTCAAAGATTTTACTGAGTTACAGTTCATATAAGGAAATCAGTCAATTTAAATAAATTCAGTAGGGCCTAATCTATGGACTTCACATGACTGGGAATACAGATATGCATCTATTGGTCACAGATCAAAAAAAGGTATGGCTGTGGATCAGAAAACCAGTCAGTATCTGGTGTGACCACCATTCGCCTCGTGCAGCGTGACATCTCCTTCGCATAGAGATGATCAGACTGTTGGCTGTGGACTGTTGTCCCACTCCTCTTCAATGGCTGTGCGAAGTTGCTGGATATTGGCGGGAACTGGAACACGCTGTCGTACACGTCGATCCAGAGCATCCCAAACATACTCAATTGGTGGTGACATGTCTGGTGAGAATGCAGGCCATGGAAGAACTGGGACATTTTCAGCTTCTAGGAATTGTGTACAGATCATTGCAACATGGAGCCGTGTATTATCATGCTGAAACATGAGGTGATGGTGGTGGATGAATGGCACGACAATGGGCCTCAGGATCTCGTCACAGTATCTCTGTGCATTCAAATTGCCATCGATAAAATGCAATTGTGTTCTTTGTCCGTAGCTTATACCTGCCCATCGATACAACTGACAGGATACTAATATGCATTCCTGAGTGAATGACTACGTGAGTTCAGTCCAATAATTACTTACAATATTGCACGTGATATGATATAACAACTGTACATGAATATGTATATACAGTCCTGAATGAAGAAGTCCTGAGTGAATGAGTGATTACAGACCAGAGTTACTCACGGAGAGATGCCTAATTGTTAAACTAGGTCCGAACACCCTAACAGTTCCAGGTCTATGTTGCCGACGGCACGGCACCCCGGTGAGGCATTAAATAGTCTAATAGCCACCGGCAGGAAGGACCTCCTGTAGCACTCTCTGGCACACCGTGGTGGGATCAGTCTGTGACTGAATGTTCTCCTCTGCATCATAACCATGGCATGCAGAGGGTGGGTGAGGTTGTCCATGATGGCCAGCAGTTTGGCCAGGATCTATCTCTCCGCCACGTCCTCTAGAGTGTCAAGGCTATTCCCCAGAACAGAGCTAGCCTTCCTGATCAGCTTATTTACCCGAGAAGCATCACCGGCTTTTATGTTGGCGCCCCAGCACACCACTGCAAAAAACTACAGACTGGTAGAAAGTATGCAGTAGTTTACTGCACAAGATGAAGGACCTGAGTCTCCTCAGAAAGTAGAGTCGGCTCTGGCCCTTTTTGTACAGAGCCACAGTGTTACCAGCCCATTCCAGCCTGTTGTCCATATGGACTCACAGGAACTTGTATAACCATTTCCATATCCATCCCCTGTATAGGGACTGCAGTCAGTTGGTGACCCAGGGTTTATTATTAGGAAAACAGAGTACCTTCCTGGTGGGTACAGTGTTGTCTACACAAAAATGGGACCAATACTTTTTGTTCAGTATATGTTATGGAAGCTCACTCAGGCTCAATAACAGGTCAGAACAAGAGTTTGTTGTCTGGAAGGTAGGTCCTCGATTCAGTTACAGATAATCCCTTTCTGACAACTGTCTGCTCGCCTCAACCCATTCCCTGACCTGCTGGAGACTACCATTGTGTTTGGTTTCTAAGGAAACATTTGTAAGAATGGATTACTGCTGCCCCACCCCCTCATCGACAGCACATGTGCCAATTGTTGGTTGCTCTTCTCTAAATAACATGACAAAAAAAAGAATGGAGTAAAGGCCAAATGCCCCCAGACTAGTTGTAGGAAAGTGGTAGCATGAAATAACGCTGACTCAGCCCAGATTAACTACTGCAGAGAACATTGTCAACTGAAAGTTCTGGCACCATGAAAGCACCTCTTTTTATACAGTCTACAGTCCATAGCATCCTACCCAAGGACTTCTGCAGACTGCCAATATCTGCGCTCCATCCTTTAGCTACAATTGTGTGATCTGGAGACAAAGACTTCGAACAGAGTCTTCCTAGTTCTGAAAAACACCCCCACCTCACATACACCAAGCCCCTTCTCACCCCCATGGTCTTGTCACGGCTTCACTGGAGACAGCTGAGCCAGTTTACACCCCCACCCCCCGACCACACCCCCCACCATACCCCTCTTTGTTTGCGCTGGGTGTTAGTGGTGCACGCACTCTCCTCATCACAAGGTCTCTGCAAACTGTTCATTTGTGAATTCTCTGCTTATTATCATGGTAATCTAGGCCTTGGTTCCGCTTCTGGCTTCTCTCGGGCTTCTCTGGCAAAGCAACTGTCGCTTGGGGACAAAGTGACACTTAAACAGGCCATTGTTTGACACAGATTGCAGTGGAGAGGGAGTTGCTGCAACCCTCTTAAAAAGGGGAAATATTTGCCACCTTTCAATAAAAATATTTGTTAGCGCCTATAACCCTACAATTGTGGGGTTGTACCAATAGCTCTACATTACTAGACTTTTGGAGTGTCCCTAATCTCTCTAGCGATGTCTGAGATTAAAATAAACATTTAATCTCAGACATTATCCTCTTCGGGAAGACCAGTCGATTAAAAACAGTTAACACGGAAACTGCGTTGTTTCCAAATCTGCATATTTGAGCACTCCACAGTGATGCCTGATTCAAGTCAAATCTTTCTCTTTTTGATTAAATACAAATTCTTTATACCGAGGGAGTCACTGAGATAACAACTGCCACACTGTTAACCCTTTAAGAAGTAGGCTACAATACATTAAGTATTTTGGATTAATTGCAAAACTGGTTAACACATCCTGGGATGTGGCCTACATTAAAGCCGCTTAACATTTGAAAAGACTACCAAACTATTTTCTAAACAGCCTGATATTTGTATGCGTTTTTGCGGCTCCTCCACTGAAGGGAAACCATAGAGGGTGGCACAGTTACACCAGAATTAGAACAGCCTGTGCCTTTGACTCAAAGGCACATCTGTATGAAGTTCAGTCGCCCAAAAAAACATTACATAGGTCACCCAGTTCTGCATCTCCAGTATATTTATAGTAGTATAAAGTAGAGTGCAGCTACAAGGGCTACTTCCCTTGGGAATATGTGAAGACTTGTGGGTGTGTTACTTGCGTTTAACCAAGAAAGTACATTACTAACATAAAAAAGAGAAGAAGAGTTGGAACGGAGATACATGACAGAGGTTAAAGAGTTGCATGTGAGATACATGACAGAGGTTGCGAGGAGTCAAAGCAATGAGAACTTGCCCTTTTGCCCTTCCGTGCTTTAAAATTCATAGATAGCTAGTGAGCCAAACATAAGCAAGAACATCAGCATTTCTGTAAGCATGATATGATCAGATGGGGGGGGGGGGGGGGGGGGGGGGACCTGGTCCTATACACTCACAGGCTTAAAGGTGCACTACGCAGAAATCACTCCATAATTTCCTAGTTGCAAAATTCTAATAATTTGACTAATTTCAGATTGTGACAAAATAATCAAATATAGTTTAGAGAATCATTGTATCATCAAAAAAAACTGAAATATATTTTCCATAACCGAAAATATTGTGTTTTCAGCTTTTGAAGCTGATATACAATACCAAAAGTAAACTAAACTTAAGAACTGGAAGCATAGGGAACAGATCTACCGCTTCTTAGATTTGTTTTCAATCAAATTTTATTGGTCACATACCTGTTTAGCAGATGTTATTGCGGGTGTAGTGAAATGCTTGTGCTTCTAGCTCCAACAGTGCAGTAATATCTAACAGGTAAAGTCTAACAGTTTCACAACATATACCCACAATACACATAACATTTAACAATTATGCATCCATCCGTGAGTAACTCTGGTCTGTAATTACTCATTCACTCAGGACTTATTTATTCATTCAGGTCTGTATATACATATTCATGTACAGTTGTTATATCATATCATATCATGTGCAATATTGTAAGTAATTCTTGGACTGAACTTAGGTAGTCATTCACTCAGGGTATATTAGTATCCTGTCAGTTGTATCTTTTTTCATTGCTTTTAGTATATCGAATGTGCAATACGTGCATTTATCTGTAATAATACTGTAAGGACTGTATTTTAAGCTAATCACTATTATTACCCTAAATTATTTCATACACACATTTAGCTATTTAAGTATCTCTTCCTGTCATTTACCTGTACAGTTAATGTAACCATGCAAAATATTCACTTACCTGTTCATTTAACAAGACAGTACTTTTTTGTGAGGACTTTTTGTGGACCAACAATTGAATCCCATTCAAAATCCTATTTTCCTAACCCCTAACCCCAACTTCTAACCCTAAAATAGCTGTTTTACAAGTGAGGACCTGCAAAATGTCCTCACTTCTCTGAATTTTCATTGGTTTACTATTCCTGTGAGGGCTTTTGGTACTCACAAGCATAGTAAGACAGGTACACACACACACACGATGTCAGAGGGCATTGGACTAAGATACAGTGGCATAGTATAGAATACAGTTAATACATATGAGATTAATAATGCAAGGTACGGAAACATTAAAGTGGCTAGTGTTCCATTTCTTAAAGTGGCTAGTGATTTCTAGTTTATGTGTATAGGCAGCAGCATTTAATGTGCTAGTGATGGCTATTTAAGTCTGATGGCCTTGAGATAGAAGCTGTTTTTTAGTCTCTCGGCCCCAGCTTTGATGCACCTGTACTGACCTCGCTTTCTGGATGATAGTGGGGTGAACTGGCAGTGGCTCGGGTGGTTGATGTCCTTGATGATCTTTTTGGCCTATAGGCTTCCACCTACAGCATCGGATACTGTTGGTGTGCAGGAGGGCGGGAAGTTTGCCCCCGGTATTGCGTTATGGGCAGACCGCACCACTCTCTGTAGAGCTTTGCGGTTGCGGCCGGTGCAGTTGCCGTACCAGGCGGTGATACAGCCCGACAGGATGCTCTCAATTGTGCATCTGTAAACGTTTGTGAGGGTTTTAGGTGTTTCTTTAGCCTCCTGAAGTTGAAGAGGCGCTGTTGCGACTTCTTCACCACACTGTCTGTGTAGGTGGACCATTTCAGTTTGTCAGTGATGTGTACGCAAAGGAACTGTCCACCTTCTCCACTGTGGTCCCATTGATGTGGATAGGGGGATGCTCCCTCTGCTGTTTCCTGATCTATAACTCACATTTCTATGGGAATTGTGTCAGGTCACCCAAAAAAGAGAGAGTAAACTCAAAGGCTGCTAAACTCCCCCCTTCACGGTGAACAAGAAAATGCTCTGAACTGCACGCCATTCTGGTTCAAGAGCTGTACACAGGTTGCTGGTGGCAACCTGTAGGAAATGGACAAAAACAACAAAAAAAGCACAGTTTTGAGATAATCACTAGAATCATGCGAAGCCTAGGTTTGTCTTGTTTCAGGGTCTTAACGTTGGGCTAGCCTAGACGTGGACTTAATGGTTGCATAATCCAAAACACCTCTAATCTTAAATGGGAAACCAAATCAGAGGGGGTCTGGCAGGGACACAGTTCAAGCACTGAGCAAATCAATATTCCTTAGTTTTCTATTTAACCATAAGAGTAAGAAGTAAACATAATGAAGTGTTCAAGCCTGCTGCCAAGGCAATCTGTGTTGCTGCTGAAGCACTTTTGGTAATTGGATGATGCCTCCTGTCTCATCGTTTTTCAGAAAATTGCTTGGTGAAACCGAATGACTATCAAACCACACATATGGTGAAGATATCAAATCCTCCAAATGTGGGGGGAAAGCCTTAACAAGGAAGGGCTTTTTGGAATGCAGGGGGAACAAAATCTACTGATGAATACTATGGAATTGCCGCAATATGTTAATGATATTCAATAAGTTGCTGTTTACACAAGTTCAAGGGAGAGACTGGCTATTATTTACCTTACCAGGAGTTGCAGAATTCTGAGCAAATTTAAGGAAGGCATATGAGATGGAATTCCAAAGTACCCCGGCCTACTCCCATTTTGATTTTCAATTTCCGAACTGCACCCTCAACACCAAAAAAACTCACAGTAAGAACCAGTCAGGCTTTTATTTGATCGCTTCAAGCGAGAACGCATTTCACAGATATGAATTTGAACATCTGTTGGGGCTCAGGTTGAAAGAAGGGGGCCATTGAGAAATCTCTTCCTCCATGGATGTAGGAAAAGCCCCATTTGAACTTGGAGTGTCCACGTGATTAGAGGTTATTGAAATTGCAAGCAAATGCACGAAACAGTGGTTTGAGTCCTTAGGGTGTTAATCAAACACCAAACAGAAGCAAAGACTTGAGAAGAGCTCATGGGGACCTCGTATGAGTACGGCAACCTCGTATGAGATCTCCCTCTATTCAGGCCTTGGGAGTAGGGTGACTGACCCCTTGACCCATAGAGAATGAGAAAAGGTCAAGGAGCCTCAATAGGAAAATAAACCAAAAAAAAAATATTCTACCAAACAGCAGCTCACCTGGAAAAATGCTTGAAAGGCTAGATCTCATTTGCTTGACGACTCAAACAGAATTCTTCCACTGCTCTATTGTTCGCTACATACTTCAGCCGGAGACCGCCATCATTGAAGATGTTTGTGGTGACGTCGGTGACTAGATCATCTGTAACCAATCAGAGTTTTAAAGCCAATGAGACATTTTCTAAACAACGCTTTACCCATTTCTGGGCCAACCCATTAGCTTCTGAGACAAATCAGAAGATCCAGAATGGGATTTCCATTCTAGAAATCGTTGGGGAGGTACTCAGATCTAGACTAATTGCAGAGAAGAAACTAACGTCTCTGGGAGTAGCGTAGAGTTTGGCCTGCGCAAGGGCTTTGGGTAGCCAGGCAAATATAGTAATACGTGTACAAGTTTAAGTTTAATCAATTCATAACCGCACTACCAATTTATATAAAATACTAATTCAATACATATGTCTATAGCATCAAACAAATGGCAAAAGACAAAAACGCAGCAAATATAATCTAGGCCCAAGTAGCTGGGAGAGTCCACAAAACAGCTCAGTCCAGCTAAGCTCTCCTGCAGAGCTTGTAATAATGATACTTCCACATGAATGCAAACAAACAGTGCAATTGAGGAAGAGAAAAATGAGGGAGATGGAGGAGAAAATAGCAGAGAGGGAGGGTGAGGCGGGGTAGAGATCAGAGGTAATTACAGTCACACGGCTTGGTGCATAAATCCTATTTTAGCTGCAAAGAAGAATAGAGCGTGATCGGAGGAAAACAAAATGGAAAAATGAGAACAAAGACAAGAACTACTCTACTTTTCCTCCATGTTCTGTATATGAAAAGGCAACAGGCCCATTTGCCATGTACAGTATTAATATGGGTGTGGTGCCGATTGACAGACATAGACAGTGGTCAAGACCGTTCACTAACCAAATAGGCCCGTCTCCATCTTGGGGCACAATAACTACATGCACTTGACATGCAACAATAGTTTTAATCTATATTTTTCATAGTCATCTATTTACCGCCACAAACTGATGCTGGCACTAAGACCACACTAATGAGCTGTATAGGGCCATAAGCAAACAAGAAAATGCATATCCAGGTGGCACTCCTAGTGGCCGGTCATTTTGATGCAGGGAAACTAAATACCATCTTAGCTCATTTTTAACCAGCATGTCAACGGTGAAACTAGAGCCGAAAAAAAATACTAAATCACATTTCCCCACGCACAGAGACGCATACAAAGCTCCTACATTTGGTACATCTGACCATAACTCTAATCCTCCGGATTCCTGCTTACAAGCAAAAACTCAAAAACAGGAAGTACCAGCTCAATACGGAAGTGGTCCGATGAAGCAGATGCTAAGCTAAAGGACTGTTTCACTAAAACAAACTGGAACATGTTACGGGATTCATCTGATTGCATTGAGGAGTTTACCACATCAGGTCACCGGCTTCATTAATAAGTTCAATGACGACGTCATCCCCACAGTGACGTATATATCTCAACCATAAGCCATGGATTACAGGCCACATCCGCACTGAACTAGAGCTGCCGCTTTGAAGAGTGGGACACTAATCCGGACACTTCAATGAAATCCTGCTACGACCTCCGTCGAGTGGCGCAGCGGTCTGCATCTCATTGCTAGAGGCGTCACTACAAACCCAGGATCGTTTTCAGGCTGTATCACAACCGGCCATGATTGGGAGTCCCATAGGGCAGTGCACAATTGGCCCAGCGTTGTCCGGGTTTGGCATTGTATATATGAAATGGTTCTTAACTGACTTGCCTAGTTAAATAAATCAAAATCAAAATCAAAAAGTCAAAACGTCAATACAGGACTAAGATCGTTGAATATGGCAGGGTATGCCCACTATCATGGATTATAAAAGGGAAACCCAGCCATGAGCTGCCAGTGACGCAAGCGTATCAGATGCGCTAAATTCCTTGCATGCTTGCTTCAAGGAAAAAAAGATCTGTCAGTCCCAAGCAGATGGGCGAGGGCAGGGTGTGGTCGGAGCACCATGGTGACAGACAGGTACTCAGTGGATAAGTGACCCTAAATGAAGCCATTGTCTGACCCAAGTGAAGCACACTATGCAGAGAATGGGACATTCAAATGGCCACACAGGCCCATTATTGTTTCCATTGCCAACAGGGTCCTATCTCATAGGGTATGGTGGGCCTGCACAATGTTGGTTGTCTGATACTGCTGTAGTACCAAACACCATAGTATGGTACAGCCACATGTGATGTAGTAGTGCCATACATCACCCGCTAAATCACTTAGAAATGTCCCACTATTTATCAGGGTTTCTCAACTCTGGTGTCAGGGATGGTTCATAAAGTCTCAATACATTACAACATTTGAGACATGAGAGTATTGTTGCTCTGGCTAACTAACTTTAAATGGGTTAATTGTTTCACCCCACTCACTTAGCTAAAGCGCTTACACTCTGAAACAAGGGAAAGGGAGATACCTAGTCAGTTGTACAACAATGCATTCAACTGAAATGTGGCTTCTGCATTTAACAAGCACACTACTTAAGTGTCTACTCTAACTGATGTTCAAGTGGAGTGAAATACAGCATTCAATGGCTCCAGGATCAACATTGAGAGACTGGTCTGGAGTATGCACCGATTAGATAGCAGTCTTTGTAGCCCCCTCTATGTGGTTTTGTGTTATTAGTAATTTTTGAGAATATCCATTTATGAATATGAATTTTAAATGTCAAACTATAGAGGATTGAGGGCCTCCCGAATGGCGCAGCAGTCTAAGGAACTGCATCGTAGTGCTAGAGGTGTCACTGCAGATCCGGGTTCGATCCCAGGCTGTGTCGCAGCCAGCCACAACCGGGAGAGCCATGAGGCAGCGACAATTTACCCATCGTCGTCCGGGTTAGGGGAGGGTTTGACCGGCTGGGATGTCCTTGTCCCATTGGGCTCTAGCGACTCTTTGTGACGGCCGGGCGCATGCGCGCTGACTTTGGTCGCCAGCTGTACAGCGTTTCCTCTGACTGCGCTAAAGCGAGTAGTGTGTCAAGTAGCAGTGCGGCTTGGCGGGATCATGTTTCAAAGGACGCATGGCTCTCGACCTTCACCTCTCGAGTCCGTACGGGAGTTCCAGCGATGAGAGAAGACTAACTACCAGTTTGAAATTCAAGAGAGGAAAAAACAGGTAAAACGTTTTTTTTTTAATGAAAAAAGTATCTAAAAAAACAAATATATATAATTGTGTATTGAAAACTACCTCGTAATTTTTTTTACCTCCCATTTTGGACTTCAATATATATATATATATAAATAAAATAAACCATCTATAGCCCTCCCTCAGCGGAGAAAGACAATCCTTACACTCTAACCTGACATCCTTCAGTGCACGAGATTTGCACGCTCATTCATGTCATGTCGTGAATGCACACTCTGAAGCAAGAAGGTTTCCTGGCTGCATGCACTTACCCTTAATTCTTTTGATAACAGCGAAAATACATTGATCAAATCCATGCATCATAAATTAGAAAACATCCGAAATTAGAATCTATTAGACCTCGGTAGTAGTTTCATTAGTCTCTTTCATAGCATTTCTCTAGAAACCAAGCAGAAAATTGTGCACTAGAGAAGGCATTGTAGCCAGACAAATACACTGGAAGATGATTGTCAACCAGATCAGTCCCTCCATTTATACAGTTTGTGAATCGCGACACAACACGCAAAACTTTTTTATTTGTATATTTTTATTTTATTTTACCAGGCAAGTCAGTTAAGAACAAATAGTTATTTACAACGACTGCCTGGCAGGTGGTAAAACAAGGCCTCCTGTATGGAAAGGGTGTAGGGATTAAATCAAAAGGCCTCCTGTAGGGAAAGGGTGTAGGGATTAAATCAAAAGGCCTCCTGTAGGGAAAGGGTGTAGGGATTAAATCAAAAGGCCTCCTGTAGGGAAAGGGTGTAGGGATTAAATCAAAAGGCCACCTGTAGGGAAAGGGTGTAGGGATTAAATCAAAAGGCCACCTGTAGGGAAAGGGTGTAGGGATTAAATCAAAAGGCTTCCTGTAGGGAAAGGGTGTAGGGATTAAATCAAAAGGCTTCCTGTAGGGAAAGGGTGTAGGGATTAAATCAAAAGGCTTCCTGTAGGGAAAGGGTGTAGGGATTAAATAAAAAAGGATAGACAACACAGACAGAAAACCTAGAACAACAACAAACCAAGCACACATAAGAACACCAATAAACTATGAAGCTAACAAGAAATATAAAAACCAACACTAAACTATGAAGCAACATTAAAAGTAACACATTAAAAACAACAAAGAAACATGCAGACAGCAGAGCATGATCTAAACATACATGATAAACATAGACCTGGCAACAGACAATATAAAAAAACAATACACCCGAAGACAAACATGTTTGGAGTAGAAAGACCACCTCTGGGCAGGAGTACAATGAACCGTCGCCACAGGAAGCACTTACAGGTTTCAGTAAATGTGTTGGAAATGTTGTTTTTGAATGTGGCAATGGTGACAAAAATGAAAGGAGGACCGACCCAAGGATGTATACTGCAAACTTTCACCCACTTTTAAGATAAGAAAATATGTCTACCTTTCTGTTGTGTCAAACATCCATCCAAATCAAATAATTCCATGTGTGTACCTTTTCTTTATAAACTTTCACACATTTATTCCATGATATGGGGTAATCCAACGGGCAACACTGCACCTGTTGATTGCCAGCGATATATAAAAATGTATTATATAGCATATGCCTACATAAATGTGATAGCATATGCCATCACATTTATGCCAACATAAAAGTATAACTTTTCCATTGTATAATATTACATTATCACATTCGCTTGCCATACTAGTCTGACGAGATCATGCATGCAACAACGAGAACTAGCCTGCAACAACCAAACTGATGGACAATGTTGATTGCAACAACCAAACTGATGGACAATGTTGATTGGCAGGTGGAATGATGACCAATAAGGTTGCAAGGTTAAAGTGGGAGGCGGGATCAGGGCAGCACAGTATTGTCCAAAGCTCATTCACACCACCGTTGTTTTTTTTACTGTCTTTGTGTACACTGTACGGGGTCTCGACAACAATGACGTGACGTGCACAGTTGTGCACAATTTTTGGGGACCCTTTCAGGTTCTTGAGCGCTACTTTCAAAACTACTGGCTCATAAGTATACAAAACCTCAGATCAATCTCTTTAAAATAACTGAAAAAAAATGTATCTTGATAAGTGCCCCCATTCTTCTACTCTTTCTTGGGGGGAAGCAATCCCAAAGATGCTCTCCCTCGTTGTTGGGGCGTGAAAACACAATTCTCTCATGCGGTTCCTCCTCCTTTCGCATAAATGACAGGGGAACCAAACAGACCAAAGTCTCTGAACAGAAGCAATACTAAGCAGGCAGCCCCTGCAGATGGATTTTCGTGCTATTGTCCAGTTAATCCGGCCCTATGACTCAAGGCCGGGCAGTTGAATGGAGACCGGCCTGTGGAAGATAGAGAGAGCATCCCTGCATTGCTCCCTTTCCCCTCCCCACTTTCCCAAGGTCGAGCCAGTTGCCATGGCGACTGGCCCAGAGGTGCACACAGGATAAGGAGTATTGGTTATAAATACTCAGACCAGGTCCAGAAAGGTCAGGCTCCTTAAAGCCCCTGATTCGACTGAGAGCATCTCCAATGAGTTGTATGTCAGAAGAGGAAATTAATAGAGACAGAGGTGACAATGACCTTGTGCTCGGGAGAGGAACCTTGAGACTCATATAGAGAAAAGTTGAATAATCATCACCCTAAAAAGAGCCCTCACTGCACCACACACACCCTGCGCCTTTGTTGATTTAATACCAGGGTCTAGTGACTGCTCATTCCATGAGCATAGAATTTACTAGTCTACTACTTATTAGCATGCGATTCATAGACTTGGTCATGAGAAGGGGTGTATTGATGGCTTGTATATTTCAGAAAAAACTATATACACCAAGGCATACAGTAGCCAACTCCATTACACACAATCCCTGAGACATTGGACATGCCTGGGTAATGCCAGAGTATGCCATGCCACATAGACCTACATCTCACAGTACATTCACTGACACCCATTATTAATTTTTTATTTAACCTTTATTTAACTAGGCAAGTCAGTTAAGAACAAATTCTTATTTACAATTACGGCCTTCACCGGCCAAACTCGGATGACGCTGGGCCAATTGTGCGCCGCCCTATGGGACTCCCAATCACGGCCAGTTGTGATACAGTCTGGATTCGAACCAGGTTGTCTGTTGTGACACCTCTAGCACTGAGATGCAGTGAGCGATTAGATGGATGAAAGATACATTTTATATTCTGTGGTTTTCAGGTATGATAATGTTTTTTTAACCATTATGCCATAATAGCCTACTAACCTTCACTGCACTGAAGTTCACTTAATAAAATGTTGCACTGATGATACCAGGATGATTTTAAAAACTGCTGTGGGCCTCTGGCCCTATTCCCTCATATAACTAAGACTGAAGTGGCTTGACCAAAATGTATTCAGTTTAATACACCACAGTCTTAAAAAGAAGCCCAATACATGTATACACGTAGACAGACAACACCCTGACATCCAAGGCTGCTGACAATAACCTACTTTTCAGTAGGGCACCGGACATGAGTAAATTGCCTTATTATCATTTTCTCCATCTCAGCTAATAAATATAGATTGTTCGCCAACCCTGAGTGAATTTATACAGCTGCCGGCTTTACTAAGAAATCTGCGGGATATCCAAAGTCTGCGGGATATCTAGGCTGCGGTCCAAACACTTAAAAAGACACACCTTATCCCCTCAGCCCTCAAATTAAGTGGACACTTCTGATGACATGTCATGATGTCTGACGAGTGTACACTTGCAGGGCAATGGGCGAGAGAGGAAGGAATGATTTTTAAAATGGACTACCCTTGCCCGGAAATTCGTCACTCCTTCATCCCACGATGATTGTGTTTTCAGCCAACGGTAGCATGTGGGTGCTTAATATGCACTACAGTAAATTATGGTTGCATATTTATTTACATTAACTATATAATTATTAATATACGCCTACTGTGTGGTAGCTAGTAAATAAATTAGCTAACTAACGTTAGCCTACATAGCTGGAACTTCTTACATTTGCATGCAGACTTCTCCATTGATGTTGTTTTTAAGTTTTCGCTGACTTTTCTTAGCGGATATACAATCGTCGCGAATTATGGGGAGTTTCAGGCCCCAGAATGAACATAATTGTACACTCGCAAACTCAACTAAAAATTAGGGCTGAGGGGCTTACGTTGCAAACTTCACTTGCTTGGCTAATCATTTGGAACGCCCTCTAAGATGGCGACGGGGATTCCACCAAGGGCATAAGGCGAGGGTAAGTGGCGAGGGTGTGTCTTAAGTGTTTGGTCCGCAGACCTAGTGTTCCATCTCATACAGGCCCCCCCAAAAAATATTTGTTGTCACATGCTTCGTAAACAACAGGTGTAGACTAATGATGAAAAGCTTACTTACGGGCTCTTCCCAACAATGGAGAGAGAAACAAATGTAATTTAAAAAATAATAGTACAAGGAATAAATATACAATGAGTAATGATAACTTGGCTATATACACACACGAGAGTTAGCGCTAAAAAGGCTCAATGCAGACAGTTAACTATGGCTGTGGTCCAAACACTTAAAAGACACATCCTCGTCGACTTACCCTCGCCTTATGCCCTTGGGGGAATCCCCGTCGCCATCTTGGACGGCGGTCCAAATAATTTGACCCTGCTGGTCATCTATGAACATTTGAACATCTTGGAGAAAGAACTGGCCTTAATGGCCATGAATTGTTATAATCTCCACCCGGCACAGCCAGAAGAGGACTGGCCACCCCTCAGAGCCTGGTTCCTCTCTAGGTTTCTTCACAGGTTTCTGCCTTTCTAGGGAGTTTTTCCTAGCCACCGGGCTTCTACATCTGCATTGCTTGCTGTTTGGGGTTTTAGGCTGGGTTCCTGTATAGCACTTTGTGACATCGTCTGATGTAAAAAGGGCTTTATATATACATTTGATTTGATTGATTTGATTAGCCAAGCAAGGGAAGTTTGCAACGTAAGCTCCTCAGCCCTCGTTTTTAGTCGAGTTTGCGAGTGTACAATTATGTTCCCTCTGGGGCCTGAAACGCTGCATAATTCAATTTGCGATGGTTGTACATCCTCTAAGAAAAGTCAGCCGAAACTTAAAACCTCAACGTCAATACGGAGAAGTCAAAATACAAGTGTAAGTAAATACGAATGTAAATAAGTTCGAAATTGTGCTACTAATGCACATGGCGGCACAAACACATCTCATTAAAGTAATTATGTTTTTGTTTAGTTAGCTTTTGTAAATGTTCCTTCTTCAGAAGTTCAAGCTATGCAGGCTAACATTAGTTAGCTAATGAATTTGCTAGCTATCATACAGTAGACGTATATTAATAATTATATAGTTAATGTAAATAAATATGCAACCATAATTTACTGTAGTGCATATTAAGCACCCACAAGCTACCATTGGCTGAAAAAACAATCATCGCGGGATGAATGAGAGACGAATTTCCGGGCAAGGGTGGTCCATTTCAAAATCATTCCTTCCTCCCTCGCCCCTTGCCCTGCAAGTGTACACTCGTCAGACGTCATGAAACGTCATCAGAAGTGTCCACTTAATTTGAGGGGTGAGGGGAAAGGGTGTGTCTTTTTAATGTGTTTGGACCGTAACCTATGACTTGGGTGGCTGGAGTCAGACAGGTGGGTGTTGGCCCTAAAGTGCTGCATGTCATGATGACACCGGTCTCGATCAATGAGAGAAGATTTGAAATAGACAAAGATGGCGGCGTACACATGGAGCAAAACATTTATTTGATTTAATAATGGAGCATTTTCTATATTCAATCGAACACCCTGCAACTAAACGTGGACGTTTAGACGAGATTGGTTTTCAACCAAGTCGGCAATTGAGGAAGTATAGCCAAATAAAGGTTGGTCAAAAATGATCTGCGCTACGCCAAACAGTACCTAACCTGTAACGGCTAATGGAGCATCACATTAGCCTGTTTCAATCTCATAACTAGTATACCAGTTGAGCAGGCTAGGTTACGTGGGTGTTTATCATACAGTAGCTGCAAACAGCACTTGCAAATTACTGACTGGCTTTGACAACTCGAACATCGAAACTGTTCATAATAAACAATTGATCACAGAGGCTCTCGTGAGCGTCGAACTACAACACTAGGTATGCAAGTTGGGGAAATAAGAGTATATAATAACTTAACAAAACACTGCTAAAAAAAATACGCAGGATGTAATAACGTTACACATTAACATAATGAAATGCGTCCTAAATTCAGTAGTCTCTGATCCTTCTGGCCGGTGTAACTGCATCTTTCTGCAAGACAAACGGCACAATAGAATTTCTAAGGGGCCTATCGAAGGTTCTGCACGGATGCATGAGCGCTCACAAGTCTGCACCAAAATCATTCTTACCTCGTATTGGTGCACATTTTTCTCTGATGATATCCACAAGTACTCTCAGCAAACAATATACTGTTTAATATTGAGCTACCGGTAGATTCAGTATTTTCAACATTCCTACGGATGACATTGGGATAATCTCAATTGTGTAGGCCTTCCCCTCGCTTCCTACTCAAAAACCATCGGATTAAAAAAAAAAACCGGTACCGCCCCTCTGACCGTATCCTCCGATGGGTTTTGAGAAGGAGGAGATAACATAAGAGAGAGGACGCGAAGTGTATACAATTGAGATTGTCCCAGTGACATCATCCCCTTTGCCATTATGAAAAAGCCAATGTGCATGCTTATAGAGTTTTCTGGGAACTGTAGTTAGCCCATGCTACCATCTAGCGTTCCATCGTGGGTATTACAAAAATATTATATATTATTTACATTTGAAGAGCTCACTGGGCGGATTAGATTATGCTGAGCCGCGAGGCACCAGTCTATGGCCTGTGACATGAACTGGCAAAAACGTCGAGGAGCGTCATTCTCAAATCGATCAGTAATCTGCACCGCTCGGTCATGTTGTCAACAAGGCAGCATAGTGCATCGTCCAGAAAATGTACATATATTTTCCATAAAATATATGTTCGAACTAGTTATCATTGGGAAAGCAGATAAAGTGTTTTTATCAAAAGCAATCTCTTCTCCACGTGAAAACAAATAATCTTACTCAATTACTCCACGTGCTCCTACATCACTTTTGTTTTGAGCCGACTTCGGCGTGGGCTTTGAACGGGCACCTGTCTCACTCCCGGGTGGCAGCCCTGTTCCAAAAATAATGCAATCAACTTTCACCCGTTGTAAAACATGCCTGCCCGAGACAGGTTAATCGAATCCCCTCACTGCTATATATTTATGTTGCGTTGTTTGATACATTTTCCCAAGTTTATTATCATAATCAATAAATATATGTTTTTATGTTAGGCTATCTGGTCATGTCCATAACAACACCAAAGTAGTTGTAGAACTTGGTTACTATCTCAAGTCAACTTATTGCCAAACTAATCAACTGATTTCATATTTTCACAACCTGCAATTTTCAAGAACTGTATAATGTATTGCAAAAAATGTAGTGGTAGTCCAACTAAGCGCAAACCAGATGGTATGGCGTATCGCTGCAGAATGCTGTGGTAGCCATGCTGGTTAAGTGTGCCTTGAATTCAAAATAAATCACTGACAGTGTCACCAGCAATGCACCCCCACACCATCACACCTCCTCCTCCATGCTTCACGGTGGGAACTACACATGCAGAGATCATACATTCACCTACTCTGCATCTCGCGGTTGGAACCAAAAATCTCAAATTTGGACTCATCAGACCAAAGGACAGATTTCCACCAGTCTAATGTCCATTGCTTGTGTTTCTTGGCCCAAGCAAGTCCCTTCTTCTTATTGGTGTCCTTTAGTAGTGGTTTCTTTGCAGCAATTCAACCTTGAAGGCCTGATTCACGCAGTTTCCCCTGAACAGCTGATGTTAAGATGTGTCTGTTACTTGAACTCTGTAAAGCATTTATTGGCTGCAATTTCTGAGGCTGGTAACTAATGGAAAAAATAACGGATGATCTCTGCATGTGTAGTTCCCACCCTGAAGCATGGAGGAGGAGGTGTGATGGTGTGGGGGTACTTTGCTGGTGACACTGTCAGTGATTTATTTTGAATTCAAGGCACACTTAACCAGCATGGCTACTACAGCATTCTGCAGCGATACGCCATACCATCTGGTTTGCGCTTAGTTGGACTATCATTTGTCCTTTGGTCTGGTTTCATCAGAACAAAGGACAGACAACACATCTGCAGGCTGTGTAAGGGCTATTTGACCAAGAAGGAGAGTGATGGAGTGCTGCATCAGATGACCTGACCTCCACAATCACCCAACCTGAGTATGAGTATGAGTTGGACTGCAGAGTGATGGAAAAACAGCCAACGCAGTCATGGGTGTACAGGGAGAATAAGAGGAGGCTGAGCATGCACCCTTGTGGGGCCCCTGTGTTGAGGATCAGCGTAGTGGAGGTGTAGTTGCATACCTTAACCACCTGGGGAGGCCCGTCAGGAGTGGAAAAGCAACCAACAAGTGCTCAGCATATGTGGGAACTATTCAAGACTGTTGGAAAAGCATTCCAGGTCAAGCTGTTTGAGAGAATGCCAAGAGTGTGCAAAGATGTCATCAAGGCAAAGGGTGGCTACTCAAATATAAAATATTTGTTTGACACTTTTTGGTTACTACATGATTCCATATGTGTTATTTCATAGTTTTGATGTCTTCACTATTATTCTACAATGTAGAAAATTGTAAAAATAAAGAAAAACCCTTGAATGATTAGGTGTGTCCAAATGTTTAACTGTTACTGTGTGTGTGTGTGTGTGTGTGTGTGTGTGTGTGTGTGTGTGTGTGTGTGTGTGTGTGTGATGGGATATATAGGCAATATGGATAGAATAGGTAGTGTATCTGAAGAATACCTAGGATAGAATAGTATATGTACAACAATAGTTAAATAGGATAGGCCTTGACTAGAATATACAGTATATACTGTACATATGAAGTGGGTAAAACAGTATGTAAACATGTTCTATGACTATGGATATAGGGCAGCAGCCTTTAAGGTGACTGAAGTTCAGGGCAGGGTACCGGCTATTTGTGACTATTTAACAGTCTGATGGCCTTGAGATAGAAGCTGTTATTCAGACTCTTGGTCCCAGCTTTGATGCACCTGTACTGACCTCACGTTCTGGATCGTAGGGTGAACAGGCCATGGCTTGGGTGGTTGTTGTCCTTGATTATTTTCTTGGCCTTCCTGTTACACCAGGTACTGTAGATGTCCTGGAGTGCAGGCAGTGTGCCCCCGGGGATGTGTTGGGCAGACCACACCACCCTCTGGAGAGCCCTGCGGATGTGTTCGGTGCAGTTGGCGTACAAGGCGGTGAAACAGCCCGACAGGATACTCTCAATGGTGCATCTGTAGAAGTTAGTGAGGGTCTTAGGGGCAACGCCGAAATTCTTCAGCCTCCTGAGGTTGAAGAGGCACCCCACTTTCTGGATGGGTGGACCATTTCAGATTGTCAATGATGTGTACGCCGAGGAACTAGAAGCTTTTCACCTTCTCCACTGCTGCCCCATCTATGTGGATGGGGGCGTGCTCCCTCTGCTGTCTCCTGAAGTCCACGATCAACTCCTTTTTTTTGTTGATGTTGAGAGAGAGAGGTTATTTTCCTGTCACCACTCCGCCAGGACCCTCAACTCCCCCTGTAGGATGTCTCATTGTTGTTGGTAATCAGGCCTACCGCTGTTGTGTCATCTGCAAACTTGATGATTGAGTTGGAGACGTGCGTGGCCATGCAGTCATGGGTGTACAGAGAGAATAAGAGGAGGCTAAGCACGCACCCTTGTGGGGCCCCTGTGTTGAGGATCAGCGTAGTGGAGGTGTTGTTGCCTACCTTCACCACCTGGGGAGGCCCGCCAGGAAGTCCAGGACCCAGTTGCACAGGGTGGAGTTCAGACCTTCTTAACGATGAGCTTGGAGGGTACTATGGTGTTGAAGGCTGAGCTGTTGTCAGTGATATTCCTCTAGGTATTCCTCTTGTCCAGATGGGATAGGGCAGTGCGGTGGCGATTGTGTCATCCATGGACATTGTGTGAAACATTTTATAAAACATTTTACAGTTGGATCACATGCATCTAAGCTCTAACTCATTCCAATAGTGGTGTGTTTTCATTTAAATAAATTAGTTGTTTTATCTGAAAACGCCCATTTTGACTAGCCCAACCGGCCGCCAGATGGCATGGCACAGCACTATTATTACAAACGACTTAAAAGGAATAATAGGGTAATCTGGCCACCGTTTGGGCATGTTTCACATCAGGTTTGTCCGACTTCGAGGAAGATTTTAACCCACTTATCCCGAATATGTCTCCAGTTTTCACAATCCTTGTAAAGCCTTAGTTATTTTGTTTATTTGACAAAGTAAGCTCTGAAAATTATTATTTTTAATGTCAACAGTGATTAGTCTACGTTTGTCCCTCAGGTGATTGTTCTAGCACCAGAGGGCGCTGTGCATGCGTAAACGGGAAAAGGTTGAAAATGCCATGGCATGAGGTAAGGTAAGCTGGACTGGTTGTATTTGTGTTCGGAGTGTGAAAATGTAGCTATCTTTTCACGTAGCTACCGTTGGATTATATATTTAAACGTTTTATGCATGCATGTCCACTATTTTGAAATCGTACCTTACGTGAATTTATAAGAATATAAGGATAACCACGCGACCGAATGCTATCTGGGAGCCCTGGGACGTCCCTACCGTTAACGTTGAAATGTAGATAAATTGGTTATGTTAAGGGTACGTTAGGGTTTAGGGCATGGACGTCCCAAGGTTTACGGATTACATTGACCGTAAACAAACTGGCCAATGAGTGTGCTTACGCAGCCACAGCTAACGTAGTCTTTGACTGACCTAGGTTACCGTTAACGAGCTGAGCCAGCATCAGCTCAGCTGTCAGTTGGTTGTGTGTGGACCTTGTCCCGTCTGCGTAGTCAAGTGTCCTCTCTCCACGGCAGACACGTCCAGACCGTCGGTAGACTCCGGTTACATAATTATCGGTAAATGTCTGTATTGCTGTACCAAGCGAAGCGACAAGGGATGTAGCTAGAAACACGGTGGGTAACGTTTAACTTAGCTGGCTAGCATGTATGAGTTAACAATCTTGACTAGCTACCTAGTAGCGCAGCTAGCTAGCTAGCCACTTCCCATTCGAAGACGATGTAACGTTAGCATCACTAGAGAGTTAGCGAACCGTAACTGTTAGCTCAAATGTTGATTTCCGTTAACTAGCTAATTGCTATAGTTTTGCTGTTTTCGTTTAGCTAGCTATCTGGCTCTAGATGTGTTGTCAGTTTAATTTCTTCTGCACTTGTTAACTACAGCCATAGAAAAAAATGTAACGTTATGCAGAGAATGTTATGTATTGTAAAAATGTATCTAGCTAACTAAGGAGGTGTCCTGTCTTGAAGAGCATCACGTCGTTAGTCAGAGTATCACCTTGAGTCCTAATGCAGTTGCTCAGAGAGTTACTACCAATGTGTATATTAAAACATATGATGCAGCCATAAGCACCTATTCATACCCACCCACTAATCGTAAGGCAAATATTCAAACCTCACGCAGTGTAAATTGTGATTGATAAGCTATGCAATTGATTAGCAAATGAGCAGTTAACACGGTAAACATTAACTGCATGAGACAATGTCATTGCAACCACTATGGCCATAACATGAAACTGGAAAAGACTGAAGAAGATGGTAGCTAAATCAAAATGTGAGCTGAATGACTAGGGCCATTTTCTTTAGGAAGCTGAGAGATGGGCATATTTATTTTTTATTTTATTTAACCTTTATTTAACTAGGTAAGTAAGTTAAGAACAAATTATTATTTACATTGACGGCCTACCTTCAGCGACAGCCATAGTAGTATGCCGCCCCGGAGCAAATTAGGGTTAAGTGCCTTGCTCAAGGACACATCGGCAGGTTTTCATCTTGCCGGCTAGGCGATTCGATCCAGCAACCTTTCAGTTACTGGCCCAACGCTCTAACCACAAGGCTACCTGTTGCCCTAATGCATATACTAAGTCAGTCACCAGATTCATCGAAAAATGCATGTTTTGGTGTCATTCAAAACACAAACTGTTGATTGATGGGAAACTGAAGGAGAGCGATGCTGCTTATGAACACATCAAGGTGACCGGGGACAATTGTATGGTTAACCGTACAAATACGACCTATGCAGATCGATTTAACATGGCTAGACACAAGTATAGGGACAACATGGAGGAGCAGTTTCGATTCTAGGTGTATGTGGCAGTGGCTTCTAACGATCACAGATTACAAAAAGAAACCCAGTTATGTCGTGGACACCAACCCCGCCCTACTGGACTAGCTAAACACCTTTTTCTCACGCTTTGAGCAAAACGACTCTGAGCTGCCGAGGAGAGCCCCTGAGGACCACAAGGCTACGTACTCAGTCTCCACGGAGGGCATACGTAAGTCATTCAATCGTGTTAACCCTCGAAAGGCCCAGATGGCATCCCTAGCCGCACCCTCAGAACATGTGCAGACCAGTTAGCTGTTGTGTTTTCGGACATTTTCAATCTCTCTAACTCAGGATGTTATGTCCACTATCATTCCTGTGGGTCCACTATCATTACTGTGGGAAAGTAACGGCACTGAATAACTACCGACCAGTCGCATTATGAAGTGCTTTGAGAGGCTAGTCGAAGACTACATCACCTCCTCCTTCCCCGACACTCTGGACCCTCTACAGATCCACGGACTGCACAATCGCCATTGCATGGCATACTGCCCTCACCCACCTGGACAAGAGGAATGCATATGTGAGGATGCTATTCATCAACTACAGCACGGCCTTCAATACCATATTACCCTCTAAGCTTACCACAAAGCTCACAGCCTTGGGACTGACCTCCTCTCTATGCAACTGGGACCCGAGCCACAGCCTGTTCTCCCTGCTTCCATCACTCAGTCGCGGGCAGTACAGGAGCATCGTGGCTGAAACAGACATCTACCCATCCCCCACCCCAATGGACATTTATATTATAATTTTAACAATTGTAAATATGGAGATTTTCTGGTTAAATTCACACCTGCACTGTTGGCGCTTGGAGCTTAAGTATTTCACTGTACACTACAACTACATCTGTGACCCTGTGCATGTGACAAAATGTTTTGTACAATCTAATCTACTGGTCAGAGGATATCAGCTGAACAGAATGACTAATGCTCATTCGATATGCTTTCAGCTCTCTGATGACTACGCAGTGGCATTAACCATCAGTCAACACAGTTGGCGTCTTTGGCTTGCTGTTCAGTACACTTCTGCTCTGCTGCATAGAGCAGACGATGTAGATATTTTGCTAATTCCCTTCAACATTTTTTATTCTCCCCCAGGATAAGGAAGTGCAAAAGAGCGGGGATCGTTAGGACAATCTGCCCACAGGCTCGGAGCGTATTTGTGTTTGGGTGCATGCAGCTTTAGGATACTGCACTGATGGAGAAGAGGGAGAGAAAGCCAGGCTACTTTGCCAGGTAAGTGAAAGGTGCTTCTGTGTATAGCCTCTGTTAGGTGTTTTTAGTGTTGTTTTTTTAGAGACAGCCTGTGAAGTGGGTTTTAGTTTGTGTTACCAGAATGTGGCAACTGTTTTGCTTCACTGTGTGTGCATAGTGATTTTAGGGAGGACAGGATGTTTTGTTGCACAACTGACTGACGTCCCATTATGCCGTTGTTTGTTACGGTGCATTGAGTGACTTGTCGACGTACTCTGACCGACATTGTGTACACAGAATTGTGCTCTGTAGCCACCTGGCCCTCACTGCACTGGGTACACCTGATACTGGCACTGATGCAATGGAGTCATGCGTCAGCGCTCACGCACAGTAGAGTAGCGGATTGGATTTGTATCCCTGTAAGTAGCTGATGCATGAGACATCCAGTAGTGATGATAGACACATGAGAACCTGTCTCTGTCTACTGGGATAAGGAGGTTGTTGCTGTTTTTTGGACGAGTTGTTTGATCTTTGCTGCACTTGAGTGAGTATGCAGGCAGACCAGCTATTCCTCTGCGACCAGGATAGAGAGACAAACAAGAGGGGAATTTAAAGGTAAAGCGTTTAAAGGAAATCTCTACATTTCCGCTCTTGGAAATGTCCCTGTGTGAAACAGGAATATGCTGTGTGGAATCCTGAAATGTTTACCATGTGTGTGTGTGTGTTCTGCTGCTGTGTCCGTAATGGAAGAGAGGCTATTGGAAGGCCAGAACTGTATACTGTCTGTCTTGTGTCTCCAAACCTATTGATCCTCCATTAGACACTCTGTAGCTCTTGCTATCTAGCTCTCTCTTTAACCCTCTGCTTCTCCATTGTTCACTTCTTTTGTCTGTACAGCATCTGTTTTCCTTGGATGTTGATTTCCCTGCCCCGCGCTTTCGTGCTCTCGCTCTCTTTCTCCAGCTTTTTCTATACTAGGGCCTACACGCCCGGGGCCTTACAATCTGTTTATATCCGACTCTAGAGCTGCATGCTGCCATGTCTGCTTAGTTGGCTGCAGCTTCCCCTGTTAATGAACCCAGGCAGGCAGGGGGTGGGAGACACCATGACATCACCGCCTGACCTATCAATAATTAATCAGGAAAAAGGACCGGATAAGAGGAGCAGAGAAAGTGAGCAAGCAAAAGACGGCAGCGTTTTAGATTTCTGTTGAGTTTTTCACAACCTAACAGGAAACTTTCATTGGTAGTGAAATCAAATGTTCATAAGCCTGAGTGGAAGTAAACAGATTAACCACCTCTTTCTCCATATCCTCAGGTTGAAGAGGCGGAGACAGCTCAAGCAGAGCCAATCAGAGAAGGCTATGGCTGAGCAGAACCCGTCGGATTCGTCCTCGAAGACGCCTGTCATCTCCTACCCAGACCTCCCTGCTTTTTCTGACCCCGGGGAGAGGATCAAATCCAACCCAACTGAAGGTTTAGGTAAAACACACAAGACCTTTCTATGGGCACAAGGGCACATAAACAAAGGGTCAGAAGTACACTACATGACCAAAAGTGTGTGGGCACCTGCTCGTCAAACATCTCATTCCAAAATCATGGGCATTAATATGGAGTTGGTCTCCCCTTTTGCTGCTACTCAGCCTCCACTCTTCTGGGAAGGCTTTCCACTAGATGATGGAACATTGCTGCTGGGACTTGCTTCCATTCAGCCACAAGAGCATTAGTGAGGTCTGGCACTGATGTTGGGCGATTAGGCCTGGCTTGCAGTCAATGTTCCAATTCATCTCAAAGGTGTTCGATGGGGTTGAGGTCAGGACTCTGTGCAGGTCAGTCAACTTCTTCCACACCAATCTCGAAAAACCATTTCTGTATGGACCTCGCTTTGTGCATGGGGGCATTGTCATGCTAAAACAGGAAAGGGCTAGAATGTCATTGTATGATGTAGCGTTCTGATTTCCCTTCACTATAACCAAGGGGCCTAGCCCGAACCATGAAAAACAGCCTCAGACCATTATTCCTCCTCCACCAAACTTTACAGTTGGCACTATGCATTGGGGCATGTAGCGTTCTCCTGGCATCTGCCAAACCCTGATTTGTCCGTTGGACTGCCTGATGGTGAAGCGTGATTAATCACTGGAGAGAACGCTTTTCCACTGCTCCAGAGTCCAATGGCTGCGAGCTTTACACCACTCCAGCCGACGCTTGGCATTACGCATGGCAATGCTTGGCATTACGCATGGTTATCTTTGGCTTGTGTGCGGCTACTCGGCCATGGAAATCCATTTCATGAAGCTCACGACGAACAGTTCTTGTGCTGACGTTGCTTCCAGAGGCAGTTTGGAACTAGTTAGTGAGTGATTATTTGTACGCGCTTCAGCATTTACAGTTGACCAGGGTAGCTCTAGCAGGGCATACACTTGTTGGAAAGGTATCATCCTATGACAGTGCCAGGTTAAAAGTCACTGAGCTCTTCAGTAAGGCATTCTACTGTCAATGTTTGTCTATGGAGATTGCATGGCGGTGTGCTCTATTTTGTACACCTGTCAGCAACGGGTGTGGCTGAAATAGCCAAATCCACTAATTGGAAGGGGTGTCCACATACTTTTGTAAATGCGGTGCATTTGGAAAGTATTCAGACCCCTTGACTTTTTCCACATTTGATTGTTACTGCCTTATTCTAAAATGTATTCAATAGTTTTTTTCCCCTCATCAATTTACACACAATACCCCATAATGACAAAGCAAAAACAGTTGTTTAGACATTTTTGCAAAAAAATTACATAAGTATTCAGACCCTTTACTCAGTACTTTGTTGAAGCACCTTTGGCAGCGTTACAGCCTCGAGTCTTCTTGGGTATGACGCAACAAGCTTGGCACACCTGTATTTGGGAAGTTTCTCCCATTTCTCTCTTCAGAGCATCTCAAGATATGTCAGGTTGGATGGGGAGCGTCGCTGCACAGCTATTTTCAGGTCTCTCCAGAGATGTTTGATCGGGTTCAAGTCCGGGCTCTGGCTGGGCCACTCAAGGACATTCAGAGACTTGTCCCGAAGCCACTCGTGCGTTGTCTTGGCTGTGTGCGTAGTGTCGTGGTCCTGTTGGAAGGTGAACCTTCGCCCCAGTCTGAGGTCCTGAGCACTCAGGAGCAGGTTTTCATCAAGGATCTCTTTACTTTGCTCCGTTCATCTTTCCCTCGATCCTGACTAGTCTCCCAGTCCCTGCCACATGATGCTGCCACTACTATGCTTCACCGTAGGGATGGTTCCAGGTTTATTCCAGACGCTTGGCATTCAGGCCCAATAGTCATCAGACCAGAGAATCTTGTTTCTCATGGTCTGAGTGTCTTTAGGTACTTTTTGTCAAACTCTAAACAGGCTGTTGTGTGCCTTTTACTGAAGTGGCTTCTGTCTGGCCACTACCATAAAGATCTGATTGGTGGAGTGCTGCCGAGGTGGTTGTCCTTCTGGTAGGTTCTTCCATCTCTACAGAGGAGCTCTGTCTGTGACCATCGGGTTCTTGGTCACCTCCCTGCCCAAAACCCTTCTCCCCCGATTGCTCAGTTTGTCTGGGCCGCCAGCTCTAGGAAGATTCTTGGGTGGTTCCAAACTTCCATCCATTTAAGAATGATGGAGGACACTGTGTTTTTAGGGACCTTCAGTGCTGTAGAAATGTTTTGGTACCCTTCCCCAGATCTGTGCCTCAACACAATCCTGTCTCGGAGCTATACGGACAATTCCTTCGACCTCATGGCTTGGTTTTTGCTCTGACATGCACTGTCAACTGTGGGACCTTATATTGGCAGGTGTGTGCATTTTCAAATAATTTCCAATCAATTGAATTTACCACAGGTGGACTCCAATCAAGTTGTAGAAATATCTCAAGGATGATCAATGGAAACAGGATGCACCAGAGCTCAATTTCAAGTCTTATAGCAAAGGGTCTGAATACTTATGTACTGCGGCAAGAAAAAGTATGTGAACCCTTTGGAAATACCTGGATTTCTGCATAAATTGGTCATAACATTTGATCTGATCTTCATCTAAGTCACAACAATAGACAAACACAGTCTGCTTAAACTAGTAACACAAACAATTATACGTTTTCATGTCTTTATTGAGCACACCTTGTAAACATTCACAGTGCAGGGTAGGAAAAGTATGTTAACCCTTGGATTTAATAAATGGTTGACCGTCCTTTGGCAGCAATAACCTTAATCAAAAGTTTTCTTGAGTTACGGATCAGACCTGCACAATGGTCAAGAGTAATTTTGGACCGTTCCTCTTTACAAAAGTGTTTCAGTTCAGCAATATTCTTTGGATGGCTGGTGTGAACCGCTCTTGAGGTCATGCCACAGCATCTCAATCAGGTTGAGGTCAGGACTGACTGGGCCACTCCAGAAGGCGTATTTTCTGTTGAAACCATTCTGTTGATTTACTTCTGTTTTGTGGTGTTGTCCTGTTGCATCACCCAACTTCTGTTGAGCTTCATTTGGCGGACAGATATCCGTAAATTGTCCTGCAAAATGTCTTGATAAATTAATTTTTACGTCGACGATAGCAAGCTGTCCAGGCCCTGAGGTAGCAAAGCAGCCCCAAACCATGATGCTCCCCTCCACCATGCTTTACAGTTGGGATGAGGTTTTAATGTTGCTGTGCTGTGCCTTTTTTTTCTCCTCTCCATACAGTGTTGTGTGTTCCTTCCAAACAACTCAGCTTTAGTTTAATCTGTCCACAGAATATTTTTGCCAGTAGCGCTGTGATCATCCAGCTCTTTTGCGAACTTCAGACGTGCAGCAATGTTTTTTTTGGACAGCAGTGGCTTCTTCTGTGTTGTCCTCCCATGAACACCATTCTTGTTTAGTGTTTTACGTATCGTAGACTCGTCAATAGAGATGTTAGCATGTTACAAAAATCTCTGGAAGTCTTTAGCTGACACTCTAGGATTCTTCTTAACCTCATTGAGCATTCTGCACTGTGTTCTTGCAGTCATTTTGTACAGGACGGCCACTCCTAGGGAGAGTAGCAATACTGCTGAACTTTCTCAATTTCTAGACAATTTGTCTTACTGTGGACTGATGAACATCAAGGCTTTTAGAGATACTTTTGTAACCCTTTCCAGCTTTATGCAAGTCAACAATTCTTAGTCTTAGGTCTTCTGAGATCTTAGCTGACTCCTGACTCCTGACAGTTAGCTTTTGGAGAAGTCATTAGCCTAGGGGTTCACATACTTTTTCCAACCTACACTGTGAATGTTTAAATTATGTATTCAATATAGACACACTGTTTGTCTATTGTTGTGACTTCGATGAAGATCAGATTAAATTGTATGACCAATTTATGCAGAAATCCAGGTAATTCCAAAGGGTTCACATACTTTTTCTTGCCACTGTAAATAAGGTATTTCTGTTTTTAATACATTTGATAAAATGTCCTGTTTTCTCTTTGTCATTATGGGTAATTGTGTGTAGATTGGTGAGTAAAATTGTTTATTTAATACATTTTAGAATAAGGCTATAAAGTAACAAAATGTGGAAAAGTCAAGGGTCTGAATACTTTCCGAATGCAATGTATGTAGTGTGTCATGTTTCTTAAGGAAGTTGCATAACTGACTAGATTCTGCTATTTAGTCTTTCCTGTTTTTGATGATTTGGCAGCTTTTAGGACAATGTGTTGGACATCCTCAGCTCTCCCTTCGGATTATTGTGGTTGGATGGAGAGCCTGTTGTCAGGCCGCAATGGCATACAACAGTATCATGCTGGCATTAGAAGTGTGCTGCATATGAAGGAGTAGCAACATAAATAAATAATTTGTGAACATGCATAACTATCACAACAAGTAACCTAATGAGTATGTTCAACACTAAAATACACTGACTGTACAAAACATTAAAGGAAAGGTTCACTTATTTTGAATGTTATATTGTTTTTGTTCATCTCTGATTGATGTTCTATCGATTCCCTGGGTCATTTCATGTGTTCACGTGTATCTGTTGGCTTTTAAGCAGGCAGAAATCCGGCCGGTATGACGTAGCACTGTGCTAGGCGATCTCAATACACTGGACGTTAATACGAATTTTAGATCTCAAAAATGTCTATCAAAAGTCATATTTCAATACTGGCAGATAACTCGGGAGGATGTCTTCTCTCGAATGAGCCATTGATCATATTTTTGCGATAAATCTAGCTCATTTTTCCTATTTGTCTGCCTCTTTAGTCCAGGATGCATTGCATGGTGAAGTTGCCAGAGATATCATAGAAAGGAGATAGAAATCCAATGAATGAAGGAACGTATACCGCCCCACCCAGCAGACCGTCGTCCCATCGCGTTCATGTCATGGTGCGTCACACGGTTGCTAAGCTAATCGTCACAAAATCCCTTCTCAAAGTCAGTGTATATGTCAATAAACGTGCTTATTTTCTTGGAAAGTACATAATGTCACGATTCCAAAACTATACGATATTACAGATGGTTAACTTGCTATCTCAGAATGTTTAATGTTGTACTTCTTGTTAATGAAATTTGTGATAATGTTCGGTTTTTGAGCAAGCGGCCAGTAAACTCCCATTCACTCCATGGAGAGAGAGCTCCTTGCCCCAGACTCGCCCAGAATGCACCACGCGGCCCATTGGCGTAGCATGGTCAACGTTTCCCATCTCTTAAAAAATATATCTGCTGTTGCGAATGTCAGACTCCACTCTGAGGCACATCGATCTGCAGATTGAACATGGTGAGATTAATAGTGCAGTTTTTTTTTTTTTTTTACAGCTAACGATTTTTACATTATTATTTTTCTTTGGTTGTGTGCAACTACGCTTGCTAGCTAGCTAGCCAGCCAGCTAGCTAGGCAGCCAGCCCATAGCGAGATGATTGCATTGTGGATTTTGTAGTCGACTTGACCTGCAACAGATTTCAACAACAATTTTCCATGTTACTAACCTTATTATGAGGCCAAAATGAAACATTTAGGACATGTGCTCTTTCCATAAGACTTATTGATTTTATAGATTTCACTTGTTAAATCCATTTCAAATCAGTATAGATGAAGGGGAGACGGCTTAATTAAGGATTTTTAAGACAATTGAGACATGGATTGTGTATGTGTGCCATTCAGGGTGAATTGGCAAGACAAAATATTTGTGCCTTTGAACGGGAACGGCCATCACAAACCCTGACCTCAATCCTATAGAACATTTGTGGTCAGAACTGAAAAGGCGCGTGTGTGTGTGTGTGAGCAAGGAGGCCTACAAACCTGACTGTTACACCAGTTCTGTAAGGAGGAATGGGCCAAAATTCACCCAACTTATTGTGGGAAGCTTGTGGAAGGCTACCCGTAACGTTTGACCCAAGTTAAACAATTTAAAGGCAATGCTACCATATACTAATTGAGTGTATGTAAACGTCTGACCCACTGGGAAAGTGATGAAAGAAATAAAAGCTGAAATAAATAATTCTCTCTACTATTATTCTGACATTTCACATTCTTAAAATAAAGTGGTGATCCTAACTGACCTAAGACAGGGAATTTTTACTAGGATTAAATGTCAGGAATTGTGAAACTGAGTTTAAATGTATTTGGCTAAGGTGTATGTAAACCTCCGACTTCAACTGTATGTACATATCAATCTACCTCGTACCCCTGCACATAAACTCAGCACTGCTACCCCTTGTGTATATAGCCAAGTTATCGTTACTCATTGTGTGTCTACTAATAACTTTTATTACGTGTTTTTACTTTTCTATTATTTCTCTTTTCTTTCTCTCTGAATTGTTGGGAAGGGCCCGTAAGCATTTAAATGTTAGTCCACATCTGTTTACAAAGTGACAAATCAAATTTGATTTTAAGTAAACACTGTAATGCATCTTCAAATATTTGCCAAAATGTTATTTGCGGGAAAACACTGTTCTCAAAGACACATGATGCGAGCTGTTTTGACGTTTTAAAGCAACTTTCCTGCAATTCTACAGATTGTGTCATGGCTCATGCGATCTGAATGACTCAAACATTATAACAAAATCAATAAGATCCCCATGCCATGTTAAAAATACTCCTAAATGCATAATGTTGGGCATTTTAGATTCTCCCTATGCAACAACTAGGATGGGTGGTTAATGACTAGGATTGTGCCTTTTGGCTTCTGAACAACGAAAGAAAGTTGATATGAAAACCAGGAGTGAAATTCAGAGAAGCTTATTTTGTTTGCTACTGCTAGCTTAGCTGTTAGCTGCTGAGTGCTGCTTCTCTCACTCTATCCCTCTGCTCCCTGCACTGCTGCAGCCTGTGTCTGTGAGTTGCCTAGCAATGAGTCTCCAATCTGGCTTGCTCACTGACTACAGACAGAGCCATTAGTTGAAATTAAGAAAGCTATGTTCTTACTCTATACACTATACATTACTATTTTCAGCAAAATAATAATTCTGGTCGACTCCGACACCGTTCTGGTTTTATGACAGACGAGATTTGTTAAATTGACACCAATTTCATTCTATAAAATTCTGCAAATTAACCTATAGACGGATAAGTGACTAACCGTTAACATCCCTAGTCTGCAGGATGTTGTCTTACCATACAAACAATGTTATTGAATCTGAAAAGATAGTCCTAATGTTGATCTATATTATGAATATTTCTCGATCTGATAAAGCTACTAGTTAGTACAAAGACAGCAATTAATAAGTGACCCACAGCTGGACTCCTCACAGACTACTTTACAATGCTGAGTCATTCTTCCAGTTTTGATGAAGGAGCTGGTGTAGAGGAAAGAGCAAGTAGTGGGGGGGTGTTCTAATGCTCTGACAATAAGTGCTGACTTTGACTGTAGCTTAGAATTTACGAGGATACTAGCTTGCCCTGTGTGTGTTTCTGTGTGCGTGTTTTAGCGAGCAAGGGTTTTGATTTTAATATAGTTATATTTAAAGCAGTGTGGGCTAGTTTGTTTGTGAATACATGCATTTGTGTTTCTGAACGAGGTGAGTGATTTTGAGCTGTTTTCAGGCTATAATCTCTATACTGTGTCAGGGACCTATTTCTCTCTCTTTCAGATGACGGTAGCAACATGAGCAGCCAGGCCAAGAGAGAGAAGAGGAGGCCCCCCGGGACAGTGGAGTATACTGTGAGTACAGGCTGCCTCAGTGATGCCTCACTACCTCCACCCTCTGACACTACAACTCCCACATGGGGTTCTGACTCACTCTAGTTTAGGAAAGCAATGTGGACAATAAACTTAAGTTTTCTTTTTATTTTAAATAATATAGCAATTAAGTTGCATGCTATTCAGGGAGTCAAGGTTTCTGCTCTCTAATTTTGTGTTTCATGTTGCGTTTTGCTTTGGATAGATTGATACTTTTGGTAATACAAATTTACCAAGGATGTAACTTCATGTTACAGGTGGGACCCCAGGAATCTCTAAACAGCATTGCTCTGAAGTTCAACATCACCCCTAACAAACTGGTGCAGCTCAACCGCCTCTTCTCCCGCAGTGTCTATCCTGGACAGGTGAGCTTTCAGCACATAACACACCACTTCCTGCTTTCAATCTTGAATTTCTGATTGACTAACACTCCTGTCCGTCACCCTTGCAGAAGCTGTTTGTTCCTGACGTGGGCCAATCGGAAGCCGGATCTCAGTCTGTGGGTTCTTCTGGCCCCACCTCTACCAACGGACTATCAGAGAAGGTGTTACAGGTCAGTCAGTTCTCCTTGTAATGAAGAACCCAGACTAAATTAATCAATTTGATCCTAGTTCTGTGCTCGTCCCTGCTGCCTGGCAATGTTACAGGATGGAGACTCCAGCGGCAGGTCAGTAAGACCGTTACGACGTGAGCGGTCTCCCCTGTCCGAGGACGAGAGCCCCGCCATAGTCAAGTTCATCAAGATGAGCTGCAAATACTTCACTGACGGAATGGTGAGTGGACACGCCGAAGGCCATTTTGAAATGAAAACCACCACCACAACAGATATTCAAACTCATGTATTTTATTGTGTCGCCCAGGGTGTGGTGGGCGGGGTGATGATCGTGACGCCCAACAACATCATGTTTGACCCTCACAAGTCGGACCCCCTGGTGATCGAGCACGGCTGTGAGGAGTACGGCCTGATCTGCCCAATGGAGGAGGTGGTGTCTGTGGCCCTCTACGACGACATCTCCCGCATGAAGCTGAAGGACGCGCTGCCGTCGTAAGGACCCACCCTGTCATCCTGAGACTCTTTCGCCCTGTCAAGTCATCTTTCACTCCCTTTTTAAACCCTTGTTTCCCCTTTCTTGATCTTATCTTAACCTTGCTTTTCTTTCTTATTCGTCAAGTGTCTTTTTTTGTCTTCTTGCTCTTTCTACCTCTTTCTGCACTCTTCTCCCTCTCTCCCGTGTTCTCTCTCTGAAAAGGTTAACTGATTTACAGAGGTCATCCTATACAGTTCCCTGTACCAGATTGTAGGGGCAGACATGACTCTCATTCATTTTATTTTCTACTGGTTCATTGTTGTTTAGTTATTTTTTCTAGTATTCCCTTTTATTTGTGTTCTGTTTTTGAGTTGCATTTTCATTCTGTTCATTTATGATTTGTTTTAATTTTCCCATCCTCCATTGCGATGTGCGTGTGGTGCCCCCTGACTCCTGAACCCGCACAGAGACCTACCCCAGGATCTGTGTCCTCTGTATAGGCCCGGGGAGTGGGAGGAGCTGCCCTCAGAGCATGACCTCAACCCCTTCAGCCGCTACGAGGCGCTGGATCCCAAACGACCCATCGTCCTGGACGACATCGACTCTGCCCTGTCGGAGACGGGTATGACTGAGAGAACACACATGACTTGTATTGGATCACGATGAATCATAGAAAATCAATATGAATCATTACACACGTGTAGTTTATGAGAAATAAAAACAAAATAGCTTATGCTGAATAATAATTTAGCAATATTTTGATCCATGTCATTTTAATAAGACCGCATGGTTTCTTATATCCCAGTCTTAGAGAGGGCAGAGTGTGAGCCAGCAGACCAGTCTCCATCAGACGAGGGTTTCACGGAGCTGGAGCTTCCCTTCAACGGGAGCGCTGAGGAACTAGTGAGTGGATCCAGACCACTTGCCAGTGCTACCAGCCAGGACCAGCTAGGAGAACTCCCAGGATCTAGTTCCCCTAAACGGGCCCAGGACCAGCCCCTCTCTGACCCAGTCCCACTGGCCTCGAAGAGAGGGGAGGAGGAGGAGGAGGACGAAGGACTGGTACAGAACAGCTCCATCGAGGAAACAACAGAATCACTGCCTGTCCTTTCAGAGACTGAGAAAGACTCTGAACTGTTGAAGAAGAAGCCTGCTAGCCTAGCCACACACCAAGCCAAAGACGGGAACTCTACAGGGCAACTGGTGAACATTGTTAGCATTAGCGACCAATCAGAATCAGCAATGGACCAAAATAGGATGCTGAGCTTGAGTGAGACCACTTCAGGGAAATGTAGTTCTCAGGAACCCAGCCCTGCAGAAGAGCTGCACAACGGACCAATTGTAAAGGAGGGGCTGAGTGAGGAAGAGAAGCGGAAGATGAGCAACGAGGCGGAGGTGTCCTGGCTGCTGGAGAGGATGCAGGCGCCCATCCAAAGTGAGTGTTCACAAGCGTTTTGTACGTTTTCTTGTATTGCATTGTTTCAATATTAAATGTATTTTCTCTCTATGCAGACATGCTGCTCTCCACAGAGGAGAAGAGTAAGACCCCACCCATGTTCCTCTGCTTCAAGGTGGGCAAGCCCATGAGGAAGTCCTTCATCATTGGCCGGACATCCAGCCCTGCCCACACGCGAGGAAAGCAGCCGGAGTACTGGTTTGCTGTACCCCAGGAGAGGTGAGAGGTCAACCACAGTCACAGCCAGAACCTCTTTATGAGAACTGGGGTGTATTCACAATGCTATAAACGTTGAATGAATGTTCTGAAACATAAATGTGTGTGTGTGTGTGTGTGTGGTGTTTCAGGGTGGACCACCTGTATGCGTTCTTCGTCCAGTGGTCTCCTGACGTGTACGGTAAGGATGCCAGGGAGCAGGGCTTTGTGGTTGTGGAGAAGGACGAGCTCAACATGATCGATAACTTCTTCAGTGACCCCAAGTCCTCTCGCAACTGGGAGGTGAGTTCATACAGCATGACCGCTCAAATGAGTACTCTTTGACTGTGTAGTGTTATCGGTTTACATTGTGGTCAAGTGTTTTGTGATGGTTGTATGTGTGTTTTTTGTGTTTGGACCAAGCTGTTTTCAATGTTTTGACCATGCATTGAGTTTAGTATGTTTTGACTGTACGATTGAGGTGTCTGACCGTATATGGTTGTGTTCGTAGATCATCACCATCAACGAGGCGAAGCGCAGGCAGAGTTTTGGCAGCTACGAGGGGGAGGAGCCTTTGGGAGATCTACTGCCAATGCTCAGTGACCCCAGCGCTCTGCTACAGGACACACACATAGAGAAGGTAAACACACATGCCATGACACACAAAACACTTTCAATCAAGAAAACATACCCACTGCAACAGTGTGACTTCACCTACACAACCTGCACACAAACTCAGAAATACATTTACACACTTTCCTGAATCACGTGTCTTTCTCTCTCCCCACAGCTTGCGTGTCGGCTGCCAGCGCGGGTGCAGGGGTATCCATGGAGACTTGCTTACAGTACGGTGGAACACGGGACCAGCCTAAAGACCCTGTACAGGAGGCTATTAGAGGTGGACAGCCCTGTGCTACTGGTCATCAAAGACATGAACAACCAGGTACACAGACACTGACCATGGTGCTCAATTTGTATTGGACTCTTGAGTTTTATTCACTCTCCCCCCCCCCCCCCCCCCCCCCCCAGTTGTTTGGGGGATACTCCACCCATCCCTTCAGAGTAAGTGAGCACTGCTACGGCACGGGAGAGACCTTCCTCTTCAGTTTCTGCCCTGAGATCAAGGTCGGACATACTCTCATATTTATACTCTGTGTTTTATCCACTTACCCATGTTCAAGTTTTACAATTCATATATGACCTATGTCGTTGCTTCGCTGCCTGACTTGCTATGGGTTGCTTTTCCTTTGCTCAGGTGTTCCGCTGGACTGGGGAGAATTCCTACTTTGTGAAAGGCAACATAGATTCTCTTCAGATGGGAGGAGGAGGGTGAGTGTATTTGAATATACAGTCCCTTCAGAAAGTATTCATACCTCTTGACTTATTCCACATTTTGTGTTACAGCCTGTATGCAAAATTGATTAAATATAATTTTTATCACCATCTACACACAATACTCCATAATGACAAAGTGAAAACACCCCTGAGTCAATAAAAGTTAGAATCACCTTCGGCAGCGAGTACAGCTGTGAGTCTTTTTGGGTCTGTCTCTAAGAGCTTTGCACACCTGGATTGTACAATATTTGCACATTATTCTTAAAAGCTCTGTCAAGTTGGTTGTTGATCATTGCTAGTCAGCCATTTAAGTCTTGCCATAGAGTTTCAAGCCGATTTAAGTCAAAGCTGTAACTAGGCCACTCAGGAACATTAAACGTCATATTGGTACACAACTCCAGTGTATATTTGGCCTTGTGTTTTAGTTTGGCCTGCTGAAAGGTGAATTTGTCTCCCAGTGTCTGTTGGAAAGCAGACTGAACCAGATTTTCTAGGATTTTTCCTGTGCTAAAAATCTTGCTAGTCCTTGCCGATGACAAGCATACCCATGAAGTGGTACTCAGTGATGTGTTGTATTGGATTTGCACCAAACATAACGCTTGTATTCAGGACATAAAGTGAATTTCTTTGCCACATGTCTTGGAGTTTTACATTAGTGCCTTATTGAAAACAGGATGCATGTTTTGGAATATTTTTATTCTGTACACTGTCATATTAGGTTAATATTGTAGAGTAAGTACAATGTTGTTGATCCATCCTCAGTTTTCTATCACAGCCATTAAACTCTGTAACGGTTTGAAAGTCGCCATTGGCCTCATGGAGAAATCCCTGAGTGGTTTCCTTCCTCTACAGCAACAGTTAGGAAGGATGCCTGTATCTTTAGTGACTGATTGTATTGATACACCATGCAAAGTAAAGGGATTTCTTTTTTTCAACACAGAGTTACACATGGGAATAAACAAACAGATATATGCCCTCCAATAACACAGAGGACGTGTAATTGGAGGGCAAGTTAATCAGGATGATATCTATGATGGTACCCAGGTTTACGGATTTAGGGTTGTACCTGGTAGGTTCCTTGATTAATTTGTGTGAGATTGAGGGCATCTAGCTTAGATTGAAGGACGGCAGGGGTGTTAAGCATATCCCAGTTTAAGTCCCCTAACAGTACAAACTCTGAAGATAGATTGGGGGCAATCAATTTACATATGGTGTCCAGGGCACAGCTGGGGGCTGAGAGGGGTCTGTAACAGATGGCAACAGTGAGAGACTGAGACTTTCCAGAGAGATTTCTGGCTCATAGCACAACACAATGTGGAAAAACTTTCTGAAGGTACTGAATGTGGGTGAGTAATGTGAGACTATCTTTGTGTGACCTGCTCTCTGTTGAAGTCAACTTGTAATTATGAGTTTGTCTGACTTTTCCCTGTCTCTCCCTCTTTCCCCTTCTCTCCCTTTTCTCCCTAGAGGTCAGATAGGGCTGTGGCTGGATGCTGACCTGTACCACGGCACCACCTCCAGCTGTGCCACTTTCCACAACCAGCCCCTCTCTACCCAGAAGGACTTCATCATCCACAGTGTGGAGGTCTGGGCCTTCGAGTAGTCTCCCTCCACCGCCCACCCCTTACTCTACCAGAATGGGAAGCTGATGATTTGACATGGTGTGTGTCATGGTTTATGCCAGCTGGTTTGATGTGGTTTGTCCTGAGGGTGGCAGAGATGTGAGAAGCTGTGGCTGGTGTATTTCCCTCTCACTCTATTGGCTGCCTTATACCTCCCATGCCACACACAGCTATCCCAGCATGCAGCCTGCCTGCAGAACTCAAAAGTTCTACCCACTTGGAGAAGTGACTAGTTCCTGGAGGTTCACAGAGGCGATTGTCCTAGCTAACGGAATCAGTCATAATTTAATTTAAAACACTATCAAAACATAGGCAATGAGATGTGAGATTGTTGTGTTAGGGATGGGGCTAGTGGGTGCAATGCACATAAAAAAGGAACAAGGCATCTGGTAACAGGTGACTAAACACAACTATCAATTCTCTACAAGCGCAGCAAATCAGAATATTCTTGTTGATAAAAAAAAAAAAAAAGGAGCAATCGTTTTTTCCCTGACATGTTCCAAACTGATGTGAAAAGAGGAGAATGTTTAAAGTTTTAGGTAGGTATTTTGAGACTAATTTCTCTTCCAAAACACATCTGCCCCAAAACCACTTTAAATATAGGAGTAATTGTTTACAAAGAGAAGAGGCTTACCTTCACTGAACGTTGGCTTGTTCTCATGTCTCCAGTCCTAAATAGACTGAATGAGAATGTTGCATTTCAGAGCATTCCATGTCCCTCTTTCCAAAACCACTGTCCACTAAGAAGGCAACGTAAACTGAGGTTTTGCAATGACCAAAGGTCGTTTTATTTTACTTTTGTATCTGTTTTGTTTGTGTTTCTCATCACATTTTATAATTTTTCTTACGATTTATTTGTACAAAGAATGTATGCCTTTTGAAATAGTTTCACCTTTTTTACAGAATTGTATTTTTTGGTGAATGTGTTGGTTTGTTTTCTGTTTTTTAGGGAAGTCCTGTAATCGGCCAGAAGGTTGATACATCCAAGCACTAAATAGATTGAAGAATCTCAAGGCAGTATTAGTCTGTCACATCTTTGACCAACTGTACCTTCTCTTTGTTTAAGGTGTGTTTCTGTAAGTAGTGAGTTACTGCAGAGTGAGAGTTTAGTCTACACGAGCCAAAGGATGTAGAAAGGAGTGTAAGACAGTCCAATAACTTAACTCCAAGTTGATTGGTCTGGTCTGTGGAATTAACATCTATCACTTTTTGTGTATAAACCTAGCACTATTGTCATTTTCTGCCACTACAAAAGGGAAGGACCAGTGACCACTGAGATTTCGGGAAAGAAAGGGATATACCATATATATATATATATTTTTTTTTACATGTTCTCCTGGCCACTGTTTTCCAGACCAATGTTGATAAATGGAGTGTTTGTTTTCTGTCTCAAGTAAGTTACCATGAGCTGACTAGACCTACTGCATGATCTACAGAAAATACTGTAACTGTAATACAGACAATACTGCTTAAATATGAGATTCCCCTTTCTGCATCCTACTATTCACAAATCCTTATAGGTGTGGCTTTGTTTGTTTCTGTGTAATAGATGTTGAGTGTTGTTCTTCTCACTGTGAATGTTCCCAAAGTGTTATTTCCTGTGAATCCAAAACTGTCATAGGTGAATATCACCGAGGATATTTATTGTATTGTTGCCACGTTTAAAACGAAATAATAAACAAATAATACGATTCCAGCCTGACTTTATTTCCCCGACATCCACTTGCTTACTTTTCCAAGGTTTGCTTACTTACTCTTATGTAGGCTACAGTTGAAGTCGGAAGTTTACATACACCAAATACATTTAAACTCAATTTTTCACAATTCCAGACATTCAATCCTAGTAAAAATTCCCTGTCTTAGGTCAGTTAGGATCACCACTTTATTTTAAGAATGGTAAATGTCAGAATAATAGTAGAGAATTATTTATTTCAGCTTTTATTTCTTTCATCACATTCCCAGTGGGTCAGAAGTTTACATACACTCAATTAGTATTTGGTAGCATTGCCTTAAACAATTTAAACCTGGGTCAAACGTTTTGGGTAGCCTTCCACAAGCTTCCCACAATAAGTTGGGTGAATTTTGGCCCATTAACCCTGACAGAACTGGGGTACCGGAGTCAGGTTTGTAGGCCTCCTTGCTCACACATGCTTTTTCAGTTCTGCCCCCACATTTTTTATAGGATTGAGGTCCTTAAGCCATTTTGCAACAACTTTGGAAGTATGCTTGGGGACATTGTCCATTTGGAAGACTCATTTGCAACCAAGCTTTAACTTCCTGACTGTCTTGATGTTGCTTCAATATATCCACACAATTGTCCTTCCTCATGATGCCATCTATTTTGTGAAGTGCACCAGTCCCCCCTCCAGCAATGCAACCCCACAACATAATGCTGCCACTCCCCATGTTTCACTGTTGGGATGGTGTTCTTTGGCTTGCAAGCGTCCCCCTTTTTCCTCCATAATGATGGTCATTATGGCCAAACCGTTCTATTTTTGTATCATCAAACCAGATGACATTTCTCCAAAAAGTATGATCTTTGTCCCCATGTGCAGTTGCAAACCGTAGTCTGGCTTTTTTTATGTCGGTTTTGGAGCAGTGGCTTCTTCCTTGCTGAGCAGCCTTTCAGGTTATGTCGATATTGGACTCGTTTCACTGTGGATATAGATACTTTTGTACCTGTTTCCTCCAGGTACAAAAGTACCTTTGCTGTGGTTCTGGGATTGATTTGCACTTTTCGCACAAAAGTAAGAGTTAATCTAGGAGACAGAATGCGTCTCCTTCCTGAGCGGTATGACTGCTGCGTGGTCCCATGGTGTTTACACTTGCGCACTATTGTTTGTACAGATGAACGTGGTACCTTCAGGTGTTTGGAAATTGCTCCCAAGGATGAACCAGACTTGTGGAGGTCCAAAACCTTTTTTCGGAGGTCTTGGCTGATTTCTATTGATTTTCCCATGATGTTGAGCAAAGAGGCACTGAGTTTGAAGGTAGACCTTGAAATACATCCACAGGTACACCTCCAATTGTCTCAAATAATGTGAATTAGCCTATCAGAAGGTTCTAAAGCCATGACATTTTCTAGAATTTTCCAAGCTGTTTAACGGCACAGTAAACTTAGTGTATGTAAACTTCTGACCCACTGGAATTGTGATATATGAATATATTAACAGTCAGTATCTGGATAACGTGTGAAATACTTGATAATGTCTGTGATATCAACAGAGGTATATTTTATGGGTGATTTAAATATTTACTAGCTTTCATCAGGCTGCCCACTCAAGAGAAAGCTTCAAACTGTAACTAGTGCCTGCAACTTGGTTCAGGTTATCAGTCAACCTGCCAGGGTAGTTTTAAACAGCACAGGAAGGAAATCAACATGTATTGATCACATCTTTACTAATTCTGCAGAAATTATCAGGTTTTTAGACATTTTTTCTGCAAATACCTTATTTACATAATTATTGAGACCCTTTGCTATGAGTGCTCAGGTGCATCCTGTTTCCATTGATCATCCTTGAGATGTTTCTACAACTTGACTGGAGTCCACCTGCGGTAAATTCAGTTGATTGGACATGATTTGGAAAGGCACACACCTGTCTATATAAAGTCCCACAGTTGTCAGTGCATGTCAGAGCAAAGACCAAGCCATGAGGTTGAAGGAATTGTCCGTAGAGCGCCAAGACAGGATTGTGTCGAGGCACAGATCTGGGGAAGGGTATCAAAAAATGTCTGCAGCATTGAAGGTCCCCAAGAACACAGTGGCCTCCATCATTCTTTAAAGGAAGAAGTTAGGAACCACCAAGACTCTTCCTAGAACTGGCTGCCAGGCCAAACTGAGCAATCGGGGGAGAAGGGCCTTGGTCAGCGAGGTGACCAAGAACCCGATGGTCACTCTGACAGCTCTAGAGTTCCTCTGTGGAGATGGGAGAACCTTCCAGAAGGACAACCACCTCTGCAGCACTCCACCAATCAGGGCTTTATGTTAGACAGAAGCCACTCTTCAGTAAAAGGCACATGACAGACAGCTTGGAGTTTGCCAAAGGGCACCTAAAGACTCCCAGACCATGAGAAACAACATTCTCTGGTCTGATGAAACCAAGATTGAACACTTTGGCCTGAATGCCAAGCATCACATCTGAAGGAAATCTGTCACCATCCCTATGGTGAAGCATGGTGGTGGCAGTATCATGCTGTGGGGATGTTTTTCAGGGGCAGGGATTGGGAGACTATTCACGATTGAGGGAATCCTTGATGAAACCTGCTCAAGAGTGCTCAGGATCTCAGACTGGGGCCAAGGTACAGCTTCCAAATAGTCAACGACCCTAAGCACACAGCCAAGACAACACAGGAGTGGCTTCGGGACAAGTCTCTGAATGTCCTTGAGTGGCCCAGCCAGAGCCTGGACTTTAACCCAATGCTCCCTATCCAACCTGACAGAGCTTGAGAGGATTTGCAGAGAAGAACGGGAGAAACTCCCCAAATATAGGTGTGCCAAGCTTGTAGCGTCATACCCAAGAAGACTCGAGGCTGTAATCGCAGCCAAAGGTGCATCAACAAAGTACTGAGTAAAGGGTCTGAATACTTATGTAAATGTGATATTTCTGTTTTTTATTTTTTATAAATTAGCAGAAATTGATAACCTGTTTTTGCTTTGTAATTATGGGGTAGTGTGTGTAGATTTTAATCAGAATTAAACTGATTTAATCAGTTGTAGAATAATTTAATCAGTTGTAGAATAAGGCTGCTCAAAGTGGAGGAGAGATTGACTTAACCCCTACTTGTATTTGTGAGAGGTATTGACATGTTGAATGCACCGAGCTGTCTGTCGGACACCCATGCATACCCTACAAGACATAACACCAGAGGTCTCTTCACAGTCCCCAAGTCCAGAACAGACTATGGGAGGTGCACAGTACTACATAGAGCCATAACTACATGGAACTCTATTCCACATCAAGAAACTCATGCAAGCAGTAGAATTATAAATGAAAAATACACCTCATGTAACAGCAGGACTGTGAAGCAACACCAACATAGGCACACAGTTAGTGTTGTGAAATATGTTGTAAATGTATTGTAAAGTTGTAAAAATTGAATAACTGCCTTAATTTCACTGCCTTGGCAGCAGCTAATGGGGATACATAATAAATACAAATACAAATAAGAACTGGATATTGCGCCCCAAGATTTCCGACCAATCTATTCACATTCGCATACGCTGATTCATGGACCATCTATATCCTGGCTGCATCCGGTTTATATGGACTAGCACTCAGTGCTGCACAGGGAGCAGCGTGAGCAGCGACAACGTCATTACGTAATCCAAAAATATGCCAGACATGGGATGAAAGTAAAATGTTAATAACTTTGGCTGTGAGTCTTGGAAAACAAATACGACCTCAGCTACAATTATTTTAATAATTCAAGATGCCTGAGCAAAGTTCCTACCAGGGGCGTAGGAACAATCTGATTGTCAGCACCCAATCAGATTGAGCAAAAAAAAGTTACATATCTTGAAAAGTCGAGTGCTGACAAGCAAAACATTTTTGGACTATGTCAATAATAGACTAATAAACTGTAACTTGGCCACTCAGGAAAATTCACTGTATTTTTGGTAAGCAACTCAAGTGTATATTTGGCCATGTGTTTTAGGTTATTGTCCTGCTGAAAGGTGAATTCATCTCCCAGTGTCTGGTGGAAAGCAGACTGAACTAGGTTTTCCTCTAGGAATTTGCCTGTGCTTAGTTCCATTCTTCTTTGTGATGAAGAGGGACAAAACCCTGCGCCCGTGCATCGGCTACCGGGACTTTAATGACATCACGGTTAAGAACCATTACCCGCTACCACTCATCGCCTTGACTTTCTAGTTTCTCCAGGGGGCCACTATTTTCTCCAAGTTGGACCTGCGGAACGCCTACCATCTTGTGCGGATACGGGAAGGGGACGAGTGGAAGACAGCCTTCAACATGGCTATGGCACTACGAATACCTGGTGATGCCATTCGGACTGACCAATGCTCCTGCTGTGTTCCAGGCCCTGGTTAATGACATTCTCCGCGACATGTTGAACCGGTTCGTGTTTGTCTCCCTCAACAACATCCTTGTCTTTTACCGCTCAGCATCCATTCACGTGGTCCCCTGCTGACCGGGCGTTCCTGGACCTAAAGCACCACTTCACCACAGCTTCCATATGAATCCATCTGGACTTGTCCCGTCAGTTCAGGGTGGAGGTCGACACTTTGGACGTCGGAGTAGGGGCTGTCCTGTCCCAGCGTTCTGCCCTGGACCTTAAGATGCATCCCTGTGCCTTCTTTTCCCATTGTCTTAACGCCACGGAGAGGAATTATGATGAGGGAAATCGTGAACTACTCACAGTAAAGATGGCGTTGGAGGAGTGGAGGCACTGGTTAGAGGGGGTGGAACATCCATTCATTGTGTTGACGGATCACAAGAACCTGGAATATCGCCGTACCGCCAAGCGTCTAAACTCCAGGCAAGCTCGATGGGCCCTGCTTTTCACTCAGTTCAACTTTACCATCTCCTACTGCCCGGGGTCCATGAACGTTAAGCCGGATGCGTTTTCAGGCCGCTATAGCCCCGCTGCTACACCCTCGGACCCTGAGACCATCCTTCCTACTTTGTGTCTGGCGGCTGCACTCATCTGGGGAATAGAGAGCCAAGTCCATGAGGTACAGCGTTCCCAGCCGGGGGGCCCGGCTAACCGGATGTTTGTCCCAGATGCTGCCCACTCCTCGGTCTTGGAATGGACTCATTCCTCCAGGCTTGCCTGCCACCCTGGCTCCTGTTGAACCCTAGCCTTTGTGCTACAACGCTTTTGGTGGCCCACCATGGTTCCTGACGTCTCCGTGTTCATCGCCTGCTGCACTGTCTGTGCTCAGAATAAGACTCCTCTGCAAGCTCCGACTGGCCTCCTTCAACCACTTGCTGTCCCTCACCGCCCCTGGTCGCATATATCCCTGGAATTCGTCACTGGTCTCCCTCCATCTGATGGCAACACCACTATCCTTATGGTGGTGGACAGGTTTTCCAAAGCCGCCCATTTCAACCCCATCCCCAAGTTACCCTAAGCCAAGGAGACGGCCCAGCTCATGGTGCAGCCCGTCTTCCAGATCCATGGACTTCCGGTGGACATGGTCTCTGACCGGGGTCCTCAGTTCTCGTCCCGGTTCTGGAAGGCGTTTTGCACAGTCATTGGGTCTTCGGCCAGCCTGTCCTCCGGAGCGAGACAATCAGGACCTGGAGACGACTCTCCATTGCCTCGTCTCCAACCAACCCCACCACCTGGAGCCAGCAACTTGTGTGGGTGGAATTAGTTTATGGTTGATGGAGTTTGCTGGCCATTATCCAATCAGTGTTTCTTAGCTAGTTCAAAGCACTTGAATGCATCCAACTGGTATATATGACTTCATAACTGGTAGTTACAAATTTCCCTCTTGACTATGAATGGAGTATTAGATGGCCCTCACCTCAACTAAATAAATATACATTTTTATATTTTCAATTGAGAGAACCAATATGAATATAAATATGTTATTATAAAGCAAAGCATTGAACGTTATATAAAATCCTGACGTCACATTATGCGCCGGTAGTGAGCAACGCGGGAGATTAAAAATCGTAAATAAACAACTGTCGCCGTGTTGAGGATAACTAGCAAATTTAGCTAGCTACAAGTTCGGCAATATGTTGAAAAAGGTACCCAAGGCTACATTAAAGTCTCTAATGAAGAAGAAAGCCCACGTTCGTGTAGGCACAGCCGCAGACGCAATGGTATGTTTGTTGAAAATGCTCTCGTAGCTAGGTAACTAACTAGCTAGTTAGCTACGCTAAAGGTTCCAACATTGTTTTAAAGCGAATAGCTTTCAAGCACAGGCAAACATGCAATACAGCTAGCGTTAGCTGTGTAACTTAGCATAGCTAGTAGGATATTTATCTACGTTTCATGTGTTTCAGTGTCTGAATTTGAATATCCCTCTTAGGTTGAGCTGAACGTGCTGTTATTTCTGCATAGCCTCGCAGAAGAGGCGAGGACGAAAGCTTTTGAGGAGAAATCGGCTACTATCAAATCACATCACGTCAAAGCAGTGTCCAAGGTATGGGGGTTCCCCAGCAACATTGGGGGGCAGAACACACAGGGTGCATCTCAATGGGGCTAAAGAGGCTTGCTGTTCTTCATCAGCACTGATCTGAAAAAGCCTGGACAGGTAAAAGCAAATTCCCCCTGATGTGATGGGTTTTCAGATCAGTACAGAACGACGTAGATGAGGCAATGAGAGGCTATTGAATTGTTGCCTTTTAAAATAGAGAGGCTTGTGAGATATTTGTCTACCTGTGCCTGTTTGGAAACGTTTTTCCCACGGAGGATAAATACAAATATCCGTGGACGGTTCTGATAGGATATCGTGGTTTGCAGTGCCAAGGAAAGATTTAAATCCAATTGTTAGATGCTACAACACCCCCTGCAAATCCAAACATGCTGCAGTCTGCAGCAGCATGTTGCCCAATTGCGAGGCTTATTAGCTAGACAAACAGGTGTGAAACAGACAGGTGTGCACGCTAAAAATATAATAATTATAATAATAATATAGCAGAAGTGATTTTGTCATGCGTGCATACATTTTACGTATGGGTGAGACATGGGTAAGCTAAGGAAACACATCATTGAATCCACGTTTGGTTTTGATTTGGAGGGGGGAGTGGTAGCATCTAACAATGGGATGCAATTATTTTCTGGGCAAATAACGATTTCCACAGAACCATCCACGGATATGCTCTCTGTTGTGGGAAAAGCGTCTCCGAACAGGTACAGGTCAGCAAATATCTTGCATGGTGGGTAAGATTTATACAGCTATAGTCGAGTCATGTAGATTAATGGATATCCTACATTTAGATGTCCTTCCTTTTGTTCATATGTCAGAGGATTGCCTCATGTTTCATGACTTTGAATGGGAAAAATCTAATCTTATCATGCTTCTTTTCAAATGTCAACGATGTTTTCTTGTCTTTCTTTAGAAACTGCTGAAACAAGCCCGAGGGTAAAGGGGAGAGACCTTTGCACAACAACATGATTCAACAACTGATTTTATTAAAATATCTGTCTGGCCTGAATTATATATTGAATCTATATTTTTGGGATTTATTTTCTTCAGTTTTAATCTTTACTTTTCGGTCTCTAGTTTTTGTCTGTATGCATTTTATATCAGTTCTGTCATTTTGCATTTGCACAGATTTTTTTTTAGAACACTTTTGTAGGCCGTCATGGTAAATAAAAATGTGTTCTTAACTGACTTGCCTGGTTAAATAAAGGTTACATTAAAAAAGCATTCTGTCCAATTTAAATGTTCTGTTCTGTAGATCTATCTCTGGTGTAGGCCTTGTTGTCCCTGCCATGTTCCATCAAGCTGACTAGAACATTTGTTTCCTGTCACAGAGAAATTAGCTTATTTTGAGAGGAGTGACACAAAATACAGAGACTGGTGCCAAGGCTACTATCATCCAGCCAACTTGACACAACTGTGGGAAGCATTGGAGTCAACATGGGCCAACATCCCTGTGGAACGCTTTCGACAACTTGTAGAGTTCATGCCCCAAATAAATGAGGCTGTTCTGAGAGCAAAAGGGGGTGCAACTCAATATTAGGAAGGTGTTCCTAATGTTTGGTATACTCAGTGTAAGATGCTCTTTAGTACTCTGGCCAGTACAGTTGGTGTTAGATGTCAATGATTGCCTCTGTAAAAATGTATAAAAGAAAATTACTCTATATACAGTATGCTCCCAACAATTTAATGGTTAAACAAGTTTTGGCACACAGTGCCTTTTATCGGTTTGAAGATTGTAGCCAGCTAGCATTTTTGAAAGCCTAGAACCTCGTCCACAGGCCTATCTTCTCTGTCATCAACAGTTGCTCACGGTGGTCAGAGCTGCAGGCTGAATGCTTCAAAGACTAAGCATTGGCCTGCCCCCAAGACCCAAATTCCTTGCCTATCCGCATGTCGAGATGTTATTCCACAAATATTTTATTACAGAGGGGTTTCTGAAGCCATGGCACTTGTGTGGCATGCGTGTTCACGTGAGTGGGTTCTTAGCACACCAATCAAAATACTCAAGCAGACAAACTAATCTGATAGTGAGAAAATTTCTTATAAAGCCCTGTAGGAGGTCTGCTGTAGGGATCTTAAGTTCTTTCTTCATTGTGATATTAATCAGGTTTATTATGATGAGAAGAACATTCACACAAGACACAATGTACTATAATTCTACTAATGGACTGATGCATACAGCTTATTTTTTACTATATACCTCATCATGCTCAATCATATTTTGGTGGCTTGGCATGAAAATCAACAATTTGAACCAGTACAGATGGTTTGGATTTGTTCACTCCTTCTGTCTTTATCTCCACTTCTCTCATCCCCCTTCCCCCTCCTGATTTATCTTGCTTTCCCCAACCTCCAGCTGGGTTATTTTGCATCCCTCCTTTCTCTAGCGATTGTTTTCCTCCGAATCAACTTTGTTGATGTTAGCAGGCCAAAATTCTTAGCATTCTGGGAGGACAGCACTGGGGAGTTGTCAAACGTGATGGAGAGGACTTTGAGCGGGCATGCCTTCCCCTGGGGGAAGAGCAGCTCCGTCTGTCGAGGTTGAGCTTGAGGTGGTGGGTCGACATCCAAGCTGAGATATCTGTCAGGCCACCTCAGTGTCAGTGGGGAAGGAGAAAAGTGGTTGAGTATCATCCGCATAGCAATGATAGGAGAGACCATGTGAGGATATGAGCCGAGTTACTTGGTGTATAGAGAGAGGAGAGGGCCTAGAACCGAGCCATGGCGTACACCAGTAGTGAGAGTACGTGGTGCAGACACAGATTCTCTCCACTTCACCTGGTAGGAGCGGTCTCCCAGGTAGGATGCAATACAAGAGTGTACATAGCCTGAGACAACCAGCCCTGAGAGGGTGGAGAGGAGGATGGGATGGTTCACAGTGTCGAAAGCAGCGGATCGATCTAGGAAAATGAGAACAGAGTGTCCAATGGGTCGTGAGGTGTGTGGGACAAGGAACACATGCACCAGCTGTAGAGCAGGACTGTACCTACATGGCCAGTGCCATCATACCTGCCCAGGAGGATTTGAGCCTGAGGGACAGCTCATGGAATGCATTCCTTCCCCCATATCTGTACATGACCCATTCCAATACAAGCTTTCTCTGCCCTTAACCTTGTTCTGAACACCTCCAAAACAAAGGTCATGTGGTTTGGTAAGAAAGATGCCCCTCTCCCCACAGGTGTGATTACTACCTCTGAGGGTTTAGAGCTTGAGGTAGTCACATTGGGATGGCAGGTAGCCTAGTGGTTAGAGCGTTGGGCCAGTAACTGAAAGGTTACTGGATCGAATCCCAGAGCCGACAAGGTGAAAACCTGTTGATGTGTCCTTGAGCACTTAACCCTAATTTGCTCCAGGGGCACTGTACTACTATGACTGTCCCTGTAGGTAGGCTGTCATTGTAAATAAGAATTTGTTCTTAACCGACTTGCCTAGTTAAATAAATAAACAAATAAATAAACATCATACAAGTACTTGGGAGTGTGGCTGGACAGTACACTGTCCTTCTCTCAGCACATATTAAAGCTGCAGGCTAAAGTTAAATCTAGACATGGTTTCCTCTATCGTAATCGCTCCTCTTTCACCCCAGCTGCCAAACTAACCCTGATTCAGATGACCATCCTACCCATGCTAGATTACTTATACGTAATTTATAGATCGGCAGGTAAGTGGCTCCTTGAGTGGCTCTTTACCATTCTGCCATCAGATTTGCCACCAATGTTCCTTATAGGACACATCACTTTACTCTATACTCCTCTGTAAACTGGTCATCTCTGTATACCCGTCGCAAGACCCACTGGTTGATGCTTATTTATAAAACCCTCTTAGGCCTCACTCCCCACTATCTGAGATATCTACTGCAGCCCTCATCCTCGACATACACCCGTTCTGCCAGTCACATTCTGTTAAAGGTCCCCAAAGCACATACATCCCTGGATCGCTTGTCTTTTCAGTTCGCTGCAGCTAGCGACTGGAACGAGCTGCAACAAACACTCAAACTGGGCAGTTTTATCTCAATCTCTTAATTCAAAGACTCAATCATGGACACTCTTACTGACAGTTGTGGCTGCTTTGCGTGATGTATTGTTGTCTCTACCTTCTTGCCCTTTGTGCTGTTGTCTGATACATTTGATACACTGCCGATTTTGCAGATTTTCCCACTTACAAAGCATGTAGAAGTCTGTAATTTTTATCATAGGTACTCTTCAACTGTGAGTGACGGAATCTTAAACAAAAATCCAGAAAATCACATTGTATGATTTTTAAGTAATTAATTTGTATTTTATTGCATGACATAAGTATTTGATACATCAGAAAAGCAGAACTTAATATTTGGTACAGAAACCTTTGTTTGCAATTACAGAGATCATACGTTTCCTGTAGTTCTTGACCAGGTTTGCACACACTGCAGCAGGGATTTTGGCCCACTCCTCCCTACAGACCTTCTCCAGATCCTTCAGGTTTCGGGGTTGTCGCTGGGCAATAGGGACTTTCAGCTCCCTCCAAAGATTTTCTATTGGGTTCAGGTCTGGAGACTGTCATGCTGGAAGACCCAGCCACGACCCATCTTCAATGCTCTTACTGAGGGAAGGAGGTTGTTGGCCAAGATCTCGCGATACTTGGCCCCATCCATCCTCCCCTCAATACGGTGCAGTCGTCCTGTCCCCTTTGCAGAAAAGCATCCCCAAAAAATGATGTTTCCACCTCCATGCTTCACGGTTGGGATGGTGTTCTTGGGGTTGTACTCATCCTTCTTCTTCCTCCAAACACGGCGAGTGGAGTTTAGACCAAAAAGCTCTATTTTTGTCTCATCAGACCACATGACCTTCTCCTATTCCTCCTCTGGATCATCCAGATGGTCATTGGCAAACTTCAGACGGGCCTGGACATGCGCTGGCTTGAGCAGGGGGACCTTGCGTGCGCTGCAGGATTTTAATCCATGACGGCGTAGTGTGTTACTAATGGTTTTCTTTGAGACTGTGGTCCCAGCTCTCTTCAGGTCATTGACCAGGTCCTGCCTTGTAGTTCTGGGCTGATCCCTCACCTTCCTCATGATCATTGATGCCCCACGAGGTGAGATCTTGCATGGTGCCCCAGACCGAGGGAGATTGACCGTCATCTTGAACTTCTTCCATTTTCTAATAATCGCACCAACAGTTGTTGCCTTCTCACCAAGCTGCTTGCCTATTGTCCTGTAGCCCATCCCAGCCTTGTGCAGGTCTACAATTTTATCCCTGATGTCCTTACACAGCTCTCTGGTCTTGGCCATTGTGGAGAGGTTGGAGTCTGTTTGATTGAGTGTGTGGACAGGTGTCTTTTATACAGGTAACGAGTTCAAACAGGTGCAATTAATACAGGTAATGAGTGGAGAACAGGAGGGCTTCTTAAAGAAAAACTAACAGGTCTGTGAGTGCCGGAATTCTTACTGGTTGGTAGGTGATCAAATACTTATGTCATGCAATAAAATGCAAATTAATTATTTAAAAATCATACAATGTGATTTTCTGGATTTTAGATTCCGTCTCTCACAGTTGAAGTGTATCTATGATAAAAATTACAGACCTCTACATGCTTTGTAAGTAGGAAAACCTGCCAAATCGGCAGTGTATCAAATACTTGTTCTCCCCACTGTATATGGACATATGGAGGACTGGATTGACTGGGTTGAGAGAGAGACCTTAATGATGGGGCCAGAACTCAAACTCTGTATTGTCTGTAGTCAGGACGGTGTGCAGCAGTTTATTCCTCTATCATCTGCTGTATAATAATGGTAATCCAACATTGTGGGTTCATTACAACATGTTACCTCCACAATCCATTCCAGAAAACAGTCACTAAATTGGTATGGACTGAATTGAGCAAGTCTCTATATCAAGTCAAATTTAAACTAATGATGCCTTTTTATGATTAAAATAATTTTACAGTCAATCATATTGTTTTCACAAATTACTGAATAAAAAAATTAACAAAAAAAATTTTTTTTTTAGATTAGCCTTTGCCAAATATTTATATATCTTATAAACATTTACAAAAAAAGTATATGATCTCCCTCCTTCAAAGAATGAGGGGGCAGGCCAATAGAGTTAAATAGTAATGGTGTCTTTTTGTAGGCATTAACCATGCCATGGTTCATTGGACAAAGCCTATGCAGAAATGAATGGTGTTTTTGTAGGGTTTTTGGATAAACGCAAAAAATAAATCCTGTAGTATACACAGGTTTAGGAGATTTGATCAATTTTCTTAAATTGGATAATCTTCATCAGCTAATGCCACTTTTTGTGTATTTTGAAGCATTTATATAGTAATAAAAAACACAAAAGTCTTCATAATTCATAAAGGTAATGTTAACTGATTTATATTATGTCATAGAACAAAACGTATAAGATCTTCTAAGTCTGTGTTAACCGCAGACCTTATTTTTAGCGTTGATCCCAAAACCCTATTCTTTGGTCGATTCTTTCCCTATTCTGAACGAACTAGCGGTAACCCATTTCCGTTTTTTTAGCATTACAAACTGACAAGCTCTATAGCTGTATATACTATTAATGGACAAATATTGTCTATTATATTGACAAGATATTCGAGTGACTGCTCTAACAATGAAAATGCATGTCCTCAAAGATGGAAGGCAGGTGGGAGGCGATATCAAATGGGATTATTCTAGCCAATGAGTGTGAACAACAGGCCATAGAGATTGATACAAGACTCATCTTTTTTATCTGTACCGTCGCGTCTGTAACAGCATGGGCAGTGAATCCATGCCCATTTTAAAGTTGTCAGTTGTCTTCTTCTTCATTGGCTGCTTGCTCCCAACTCATAATAATCCCTAGCCAGGTGACTATATATTCATGAGTTATATTCATGTCTATAATGAGTCCTCTATCTATCTCTATGGCAATAGGCACAACTCAGATATAAAGTCGTGTTTTTTTTATTTGGCAAAATGCCACATGCGTCCACTTATATCAGTGCATTTGTAACAACATAACCATTACGCAACTTCAATTCGATCAAATAAACCTCACGAATCAAATGAGCAATTACATTTTTGTTGACCAAATTCGACACGCTCTCATTGACCTCTATACAAAAAAATCCCTCACTTCGTGGGGTTATTCTCTTGAAAGATTTTGTTCAGAGTAAAACCTCTCGCTTTTCCTCTTCCTCTCTGAAAGAGGAGGGACGTCACTATTTTGCTTTGTTTTGGTAGCATCTATTTTATCTAGCTAGCGTTTATAGGTTGAGCGTTATCCATAATTTTGCGAATTGTCTAAATACCGACGTCACTGAGCGAAGTGCAAACGGTATTTATGACAGGTGAGTGTGGATGAAATTCACCCAAAGGAGAAGACAGTCAAGGGGTGTGTCTGTCACTTTTGACAACTGGGCCTCCGAAGCTAGCAAGCTAACGTTACAATAAATAGCTAGCTTCATGGCGACTAAAACATACTATCGATGTCTGTTTAGTAACTACATATATTTTGTATGGTCAGTTTTCCTATTAATTATTTAATGCTCTTATGTTCACTTTAGATTAGCAAGATGGCTAATAACGTTTTAGAGAAATACTCTGTATCGTTAGTAGTGTTAGTTAGCTGGCTAGCTAGCTAACTTTGTTGGCAGGCTTTGAATTTGTTGAGCAAAACAAACAGTGAGAAGCGAGTTACTATCTCTGGTTAAAAGGCCTGAGTCCATATAATTTTTTTTCCGTAGAGAGGAATTTTGAGAGAATACAGAATTGATCCTGATGACATCCCAGTAACTGCACTTGAAACAGTAAGGATATCATTTATTTTCCATCATAGCAGTTATGGAAATATGATTGTGATTTAAAATATTCTATCCAGCTACATCTGAAATTCAAATTGTGATATTTAGGTCTATTGTTAATTGAATATCTCATGACAGCTTTGTGATTTGGTTCTTCTGTTTGACAAGATTATTGCTAATCCAATGAAGCTTCAATCTTGAATATCATGATTTTGACAATAGAGTAAAATTAGGCTGCAGGTCTGTCTGTCTATCTGTCTCAGCATTAGACTAACTAGCTGTGTCTCCTCCGTCAGCATGGCGAGCTGTGGCGAGGTGGACCACTCAGTGGACTCTGTGTCCTCCTCTAAAGTGGAAGACGGAGGGGACGCCTTGACTGGCGACTCCCCCATCTCCCCTACCCCCTCGGCCAACCCCGTGCCAGAGTGTTCCATCTGCCTCCAGACCTGTGTCCACCCGGTTCGCCTGCCCTGCCGCCACGTTTTCTGCTTCCTGTGTGTCAAAGGAGCCTCCTGGCACAGCAAGCGCTGCGCTCTTTGCAGACAGGAAGTACCTGAGGACTTCCTGGAGCATCCCACTCTGCTGTCCCCAGAGGAGCTGAAGTCAGCTGCCGCAGGAGGGCGAGGAGGAGGAGGAGGAGGAGGAGCCGGGCCGGGGAGTGCTGGGGGAGACCATGCATGGTACTACGAGGGGAGGAACGGCTGGTGGCAGTATGACGAGAGGACCAGCCGTGACCTGGAGGACGCTTTCGCCAAGGGCAGGAAGAGCGCAGAGATGCTGATTGCTGGCTTCCTGTACGTGGCTGACCTGGAGAACATGGTGCAGTACCGCCGCAACGAGCACGGTCGCCGCCGACGCATGAAGCGTGACGTGGTTGACATTCCCAAAAAGGGTGTGGCTGGACTCAGATTGGACCCCGACCCCGCCCCGCCAGTTGTTGCCGTGGCAGCTGTTCCGGTCACAGCGGCAACAGTGGAGCGGCCAAGCTCTGCTGATGGGGAGGATGTGACTGGACAGTCGCAGGTGGGGGGCTTAGGGGTTGTCATCCCGGCTCCTCCAGTCAGACCCCCCACAATCCTGGGGGCCCACCCTGCCACCGCAGCCTCCATCTCCCTGGAAGACTCTCTGTCCCAGCTCCTCATTAGCCAACCAGAGGGGGAGGAAGAGGAGAATGAAGAGGAGGTAGCTTCAAGCATAAGCCAGGTCTACGAGTCAGCATCTGGTAGCAGTGAGGATGAGGATGGTGGTGGTGATGAAGTAGGGCGGGGGTGGGACTGGGAGAGGGGGGCGCGAGAGGTGGGGGCTCGACGAAGGCCCAGACATGGACTCCTACAGCGCCGGCTCAGGGAGGTCCAGCCTGACAGACTGCCACCTGGTGGTGGGTCCTCCAGCGGAGGCCTCAGTGTGCGCTCACGCAGCCCTGATGGTCAATGCACAGTCACTGAGGTGTGACCACAACTGGACCACTGTCTCTGCACTCAACCGTCTCAGCAAAAAACAAATTCACTCCATTCCCATGGTGGTATTGAATAACCCAGTGGAAGATACAAGATCAGCCATTTGCATTACATATACAGTTCAGCCAGCAACATAGGCTAATTTATAATATGTCAGCCAGTAAGATTATGCAAAATAGCACACATAATGAAATGGGCCATACATACTGTTCCACTCTGCCACTAACCATTTGAGCCTGTGTTAGCCTATTATGGCTAACCATGCCTTTGGTACTATCTACAGAGAAATTGTGAAATGATAGAGGTTTGAAGAAGACTTAACCTTTTAAATGTAGCATCCCATCTCTAGCAGGAGGAAAAAATCTTGTTTTGTCTGTACATTGCTATTTACTGTAATGAATGTTCTAACATCTCCATTGAGTGTGCATGTGTGTGTGTGTGTGTGTGTATTGAAGGCATATTTCAGATTAATATAAAAATGTTTCTTAAATGTTCAATGCAGCTGTTTTTATCTCAATATCAACTCATTTCTGGGTAACAATTAAGTACTTTAAATAGCTTCTTTGTTTGGTATTTGGTATTTTATTAGGACCCACAAGAGGTCGCTGTAAGCCTGGCCACAAATGGTCTGCAAACCCACCCCATACATCCCCATCTTGACACAGAACTCCCCAAGCCACAGATAGGAAGACATAAACATTTTCAGCCATTGAAACACATTTCAAGTGCAAAACAAGTGAAGACTGTTACAACTACTGAATGGAAGGTATTTGAAATTCCAACAAAATCACAAATATATACACAGGTTCTCTACATTAGGGGTGGAGCATGGAAATGAGCAAGCAGAGATTGCAAAGTTAAGCTTCTTTAATCTGCCAGTAGCTATGTGCATACTCAATTCAAAGGTGATGCATGTCACACATATTCATAAGTAGAAAAAGTGACCTACAAAGACCGAGGTTGGAGATTTGTTACGAAGACTTCCTCATTCAGATGAAACATGATTTGAGAAAAAATGCACAAGATACTATGAAAACAGTGTGGGTGGAAGATGAATTGTACACACCCGATCATGAGTGTTTGAGTTGTCTGAAGTTTATCTATTATTTTGATAGTCTTCTGTTAATTTCTTATTGCCATGTTTTTAAGTATTTTGGACTTTTAGTTAATGCGATTTAACTTCCGTGTGTGGTGTTTCATGTTTGACTGTGTTGTTTTGTCAAAACAATAAAGTGTTTGTCTGTTATTTGACCTTTATTGAAGTCATGAGTTCGATGTTGTGGGTAACTTAGCGGGAATATGACCATTTCTGGAAAGGGATAGCTATTTTGTATGCTTCTGGCTTTAGGTGATACTGTATGTTCAATTTGCATTGTGGATCAGCATTGTGACACAGCATTGTGACTTTAGACACACAAGAAGTATTTTGTAAATGTATTTTACCAGGCAGGTCAATTAACAACAAATTCTTATTTACAATGACGGCCTGGCATGAGGCAGAAGGCCTCCTGTGGGCCAGGGGGCGGGGATAAAAAAAAAAAAAGTTAGACAAGATGTACAACACAAATGGACGACGCTTAGCAACAACACAGATACATCAGCAGGCAGACAGTGGAAACGAATCACATCACCACACGTGAGACATCACCATAGTACATGAAGGGAGACCTATGGAAACAACACAAGATGGCACAAGGTTGTTGTAAGCGGTCGCTGTAAGCCTGGCCACAACAGTTCTGCTAACCCACCATTATACCAACCAATAGAAAAACAAACATTTTCAAAATGTGTCTTTCTTGCCTATTTGCAGCCTTAAACAAATTTCAAGTGCAAAACAAGTCATGAGAGTTTCAACAACTGAATGGAAGTTATTTGAAATTATAACAAGACCATAAATATGGACACAGGTTCTGTTCATCAGGGTTGGAGCATGGAAATGAGCAAGCAGAGATTGCAATGTAAAGCTAATGTAATCTGTCAGTAGCTACAGCGGGTGAAATAAGTATTGAACACGTCACCATTTTTCTCAGTAAATATATTTCCAAAGGTGCTATTGACATGAAAGTTTCACCAGATGTTGGTAACAACCCAAGTAATCCATACATACAGAAACCAAAACAAATAAGTTCAGAAAATAAGTTATTTGTAATAATGTGAAATGACACTGGGAAAAAGTATTGAACACATGAAGAAAGGGAGGTTCAAAAAGGCATGGAAAGCCAAGACAACAGCTGAAAACTATCAGTAATTAAAAAGCAATCCAGCCCCCTGTCAGTGCAAATTAATATCAGCTGGTTCAGTCCCAACTGATGGCCTACAAAAAGGTCTCATTGCCAAGGTGTCACACAAGACACATCTCATGATGGGTAAAAGCAAAGAGCTGTCTCAAGACCTTCGCAACCTAATTGTTGCAAAACATAATGATGGCATTGGTTATAGGTGCATTTCTAAGCTTCTGAATGTTCCAGTGAGCACTGATGGGGCCATAATACGGAAGTGGAAAGACAATCATTTCACCATAAATTTGCCTCGACCAGGTGCTCCTCACAAGATTTCTGACAGAGGAGTGAAAAGAATAATCAGAAGAGTTGTCCAAGAGCCAAGGACCACTTGTGGAGAGCTTCAAAAAGACCTGCAATTAGCAGGTACTGTTGTCTCAAAGAAAACAGTAAGTAATGCACTCCACCGCCATGGCCTGTATGCACGCTCACCACGCAAGACTCCATTGCTGAAGGACAGTTTTGGTGCAATCTGTTTAGCTGCGAATCGTGTCAATGTCCCACTGGATTAATTTACTACGGCGAGGACCACACTCGGTGTGTGGATATCGATGAGTGCGTGGACAAGCCGACCATCTGTGGGGCCTATTTGGCTTGCCTCAACACCAATGGTGGCTACTGCTGTGAGTGTCAACCTGGGTTCATAGCAGAGAATAGTGCATCAGGACGATGTGTGGACCTGGACGAGTGTTGTGCTGCAGAGAGAGGTGAACCTGTCAGAATCTGGAGAGCACCTACCAGTGCCAGTACCCCCCTGGGTTCAGTAACTATGGCAACAAACAAGCTGGGTGTACAGAGCTGAATTGTGAGCTGTATCGACCATAGCAGGCTACACCTGGAAAGGCTGTGCCAGGTTTTGGCAGTCTTTTGTCTCTGTTGAGATAGAACTAGTTGTCGCTGAAGCAGTAGGAGAAGGGAGCGGTTGACTGGAGAAGTGAATTTTAGAAGTAAGTCCTCAGCTGAGAAACACCACAACCAGAATCAGGACCAACCACACAGAGGTGGAGCTTGTTGTCAGGAGGGACCAGACTCCACCCAGTGGGCTGGTCAGCCTGACCAATGAGAACGCCCAACTCGACACCACCTGGGAAACCGCAATATAAAACCAATTAAAATCTTGGCTCCAGAGTGGTTACTGTATACTTTAGCCACCCCAACACAACAAGGCTGTGCCAACCGGTCCCTCTTACCTTCACACACCTGAAGCCCGGTGATGGGCACCAGCACGCCTGTGTTTAGATAGATAGATAGATAGATAGATAGATAGATAGATAGATAGATAGATAGATAGATAGATAGATAGATAGATAGATAGATAGATAGATACTTTATTGATCCCCGAGGGGGACATTTCTTAAATTGGTCAAAGGAGAAATGAGCAAGCAGAGATCGCAATGTAAAACTTCTTAAATCTGCCAGTAGCTATGTGCGTACTCAATTCAAACATGATGTATGTCACACATATTCCTAAGTAGAAAAAGTGGTCAAGGCGAGGCTGTGCCTCAGTGGTTTCTAACTCCACCCACACAGTGTGCTCCTGCAGTCATCTCAGCAGCTTTGCCCTGCTCAAAGAAATCCACCAGATGCCACTGTCTGTGGTGATTTGGGTGGGCGCTTCCGTGGCTGCAGCCTGTTTGGTCCTATCGCTGCTCGTGACCCAGCGGTGTAGCTCAGTCAGCCGCAAGCGTGATGAGAGGTGCCTTCATCCTCAATTCGTTGGGGCATGGACTCTACAAGGTGTTGAAGCGTTCCACAGGGATGCTGGCCAATGCTGACTTCAATGCTTCCCACAGTTGTATCAAGATGGCTGGATGTCCTTTGGGTGGTGGACCAATCTTGATACACACGGGAAACTGCTGAGTGTGAAAAACTGCAGTTCTTGACACACTCAAAGGCACTTAAATATGTTGTCTTGCACATACACAATCCATGTCTCAATTGTCTTAAAGTTTAAAAATCCTTCTTTAACCTGTCTCCTCTCCTTCATCTACACTGATTGAAGTGGAGTTAACAAGTGACATCAATAAGGGATCATAGCTTTCAGCTGGATTCACCTGGTCAGTCTATGTCATGGAAAGAGCATATTTTGTAAAAGGCAACCCTGACCTCTATAAAACTTAATTTTAAGGATCCTATTTCTAAATGTTAGTTAATGCATTTCTGGCCACTGTATGTTGGCCCATTGTAAATAGAAATGGGTTATGTAAATATTACGTAATTACCTCTTTGAGATGAATACAATTCTGTATGAATGTTTCTCAAAGATGTAATAGCACAGTCACACACAACATGCATTGTTGATAAGATACTTCCATGGTGTGGGATATGTTGGCAGTCATGTATGATACTTATTTAGATGAGAGATCAAACATTTCATGAAGCAACAGTACAGAATGTCACCTTTTATTTGAGGGCATTTTCATACATACAGTATCTGTTTTACCATTTAAATGAAAGCACTTTATGTATATAGTCCCCCCATTTGGACAAAATCACTTATAGTGTATTAAAGTAGTCAGAAGTTTAGTATTTGGTTCCATATTCCTAGCACGCATTGGATGCATTTGCAGTTTGTTACGGTTGTGTTTCAGATTATGTTTTGCCCAATAGGTTCATACCCCTCTCCCCCCCAAATACTAACCTCTCCTGTTATTGGTAATGGTGAGCGGTAAGATTGTATGATTTTTGTTCCTCTGTAACTTTTTCACTCTTATTCACAATTCATTCAGGACTACCTGTAATCACGGTAGCATCCACATTAATGTACAAGTGTTTAGAAACATCTTCTATTCTTATTTACAATAAAAGTGACTCCAAAACGACACACAAAACATAATCTGAAAGTGATTTCCTTTCTAAATGGTAAAACAGATGTGTATTACCATCATTTTATTGTATTTTTTATTTAACCTTTATTTAACAAGGCAAGTCAGTTAAGAACAAATTCTTATTTGCTATGATGGCCTACTTACAGGGTCAGCCACTGAAGCAAATTAGGGTTAAGTGCCTTGCTCAAGGACACATCGACAGGTTTTGCACCTTGTCGGCTCGGGTATTCGAACCATAGGTGATATTCTGTTTGAAACTTTTGATCTCAAATCCAAAATGCTGGAGTATAGAGACACATTTACACATTTTAGCTTCACTGTTCAAATAAATACAGACAGGAGTGTAAATGGAATATCAGAGATGTTGTTATGGTAACTGGGGGATACATATAGAAACGCAACACACTGGGGTCTTATTATGGCAATGTGAAAGATACATAGGGAGAGAAAAAGAGAGGTGAGGAGAGAGTGATGATGGAGAGACAGAAAGAGGGAGTTGGTCGGAGTGGAAGGGAGTGAGAGAAGGAGACAGTAAGATGAGAGAGTGAGAAAGAGAGTGATGAGAGACAGGAAGAAGAGAGGGAGGGATGAAAGTAGTGGTAGAGCAAGATGATGCTAGAATAAGAGAGAGCAATAGGTGGGAGAGAGGAAGGGATGGAAAAAGAGGGAGGGAGGATGGAAGGAGAGAGGGATGATGAAAGAGTCCTGGGTGAGAGAGAGTTCATTTTGGGTATGTATGTACACTAGGCCAGACATAGCCTCCAAACATAGACATATATATATACAGACAGAGGGGAGACAACAGTTAAGTACGTACACATAACTCTCCAATGACTTGTCTAGTCTACACCCTATAATATCCCCCCTCTCTCTGCACAAAATACACCAGGATACAACACTCAATCCTCCAGCAATAGTTGGATCCCTCCCGTCTGTCTGTCTCCCACCACCCATAATTGTTTTTGTGTCAATTATTATTTGTGGCCTTGTTTTTGCTAGGGATGAGGTGGTTATTTATTTATGTATTAAGGCTTAGGGGCTGTGTGCTACTTATGATATGATTTATGACGGGTTGATACATTGAGGTTGAACTAATCCATTCTATTCTAATCGATGTATCTACTCCATCTATTGAAAACAAATTTCCATTAGGTAAGAGTCTAGTTTTGTACGTTTGTGTGTGTGCGCGCGCGCGCGTGTATGTGCATGTGTGTTTGTGTGTGTGTGTGTGGTTGTTGTTAGCCTATTTCCAGTGGTAGGACATACATGGGGAGTCAGATTCACAGACGTGTCTGTAGTCTCCCCCCAACAGGAGCCAGCATGACCTCACTCTACTGTAACCATCATCGGCTTCACACCATTAATACGTCTCCAAAGGCATCCCACCGTAAAAAACGGTGCCACTACAGACATAAATAACTATCATACAGTATGTCACTCCGCAGCTATGATCACCATTCTATGCTCATAAATGTCTTGTCCTCAGTGCTTAATTTGTAAATAGGGAGGTGCCAGAACAAAAAGTGAGCGCGAGAGGGGGGGCGGTGACCTGGGGAGTTCTGAGGTACCGGAAAATCACTTTGCATCATTGCATTTGCGTAGTGGTATAGATCAGTAGAAAAGAGGCGCTTGCAGAATTTCTTTTTTTAGCCTAGAGTCCGGGAAAAATTGGGCCTTTTATAAACGCGTTTCATGCAATTCTATGTCATTTTACATTTACTGGAGACTTTATCGGAATCTTTTTGAATACTGAACAAACTTTGACACTGACAAACTGAGAATGTGATATTATGAAAAACGACCTCGCATTGAGTCCATCAATAGCCTAGGCCTAGGTGTGTGGAGGAGGAAATTATAGTCCTAAAAATGCTTCCCAGTTTTAATTACTCGCCCAATTATGCGCAGCTCACTCACCGGCGATGGCCGATGCGCTCGTGGGGAAAGCCTATCTCTCACGTTTTAGTTTGGAAAAACAATGCTGCTCGCTCAATAGACCTATTTGGAAGTTGACAAAATATTTGAGTAGCCCACAGACATATAAGTATTTGTTTCAGCAGGAGCCATTTGCTTCCCAACCTGTGCTATCGCGCTATCGCACGATTTTATTTGAAATATTGCGAAAGGCCTGTTTTGTCTGCATGCTGTTCACTGACTGATTTGCCACGCGTTTCCGATTGTAGGCAATGCCTTGTGATTGGACACACAATACACAGCTAGGCTATAAAATAATAGCTATTGACCCTCTGCTTCTATAAGCGTATAAATTATGAACTACAACCCTGGAGAGATTGTAGTTGCATGCACATGTCTATCAGAGCAGAGAGAGGGAAATATATGATCGAAAGTAAATCTCATTCTGGTTCTGTGAGAGATACAGAAACGCTTCTCTCTCGCATTATGGGGTATTGTGTGTAGATTGAACCTTCGCCCCAGTCTGGAGCAGGTTTTCATCAAGGATCTCTCTGTACTTTGCTCTGTTCATCTTTCACTCGATCCTGACTAGTCTCCCAGTCCCTGCCGATGAAAAACATCCCCTCAGCATGATGCTGCCACCACCATGCTTCACCATAGGGATGGTGCCAGGTTTTCTCCAGACGTGATGCTTGGCATTCATGCCATAGAGTTCAATCTTCGTTTCATCAGAACAGAGAAACTTGTTTCTCATGGTCTGAGAGTCTTTAGGCAAACTCCAAGCAGGCTGTCATGTACCTTTTACTGAGGAGTGGCTCCCGTCTGGCCACTCTACCATAAAGGCCTCATTGGTGGAGTGCTGCAGAGATGCTTGTCCTTCTGGAAGGTTCTCCCATCTCCACAGCGGAACTCTAGAGCTTTGTCAGAGTGACAATAGGGTTCTTGGTTACCTCCCTCACCAAGGCCCTTCTCCCCTGATCGCTCAGTTTGGCTGGGCGGCCAGCTCTAGGAAGAGTCTTGGTGGTTCCAAACTTCTTCCATTTAAGAATGATGGAGGCCACTGTGTTCTTGGGGATCTTCAATGCTGAAGACTTTTTTTGGTACCCTTCCCCAGATCTGTGCCTCGACACAATCCTGTCTCGGAGCTCTACGGACAATTCCTTCAACCTCATGGCTTGGTTTTTGCTCTAACATGCACTGACAACTGTGGGACCTTATATAGACAGGTGTGTGCCTTTCCAAATCATGTCCAATCAATTGAATTTACCACAGGTGGACTCCAATCAAGTTGTAGAAACATCTCAAGGATGATCAATGGAAACAAGATGCACCTGAGCTCAATTATGGGGTATTGTGTGTAGATTGCTGAGGAAATGGTTTTATTTAATCCATTTTAGAATAAGGCTGTAACGTAAGAAAATGTGGAAAAATTCAAGGGGTCAGAAAACTTTCCGAAGGCACTGTATTATATGTTTTGCAAATTCGTAACATATTCTAAGTTTTGCCATTCGTAAGATATCATATGAAATGGATGAGGGACATCCACAAATTAATACATTTTACATGAAACGTAACATATCATACTAAATGGAGTGTCTCAAATTTACATTAAGATTAATACTAAATGCTCTGAGACCAGGTTGTGCAGCTCTCCTCAGAATCCTCCAGGTCAGGAGGCCAACCGGAACCGGACATATTATTGTAGCCACCAATTATTGTAGCATTTTGTGATGTATGTCAGACGTGTGAATGATATATCTCAGACGTGTGATATATGTCAGATGTGTTGATGATATATGTCAATGTGTGGATGATATATGTCAGATGTGTTGATGATAATTGTCAATGTGTGGATGATATATGTCCGATGTGTTGATAATATATGTCAATGTGTGGATGATATATGTCAGATGTGTTGATGATATATGTCAATGTGTGGATGATATATGTCCGATGTGTTGATGATATATGTCAATGTGTGGATGATATATGTCCGATGTGTGGAAGATATATGTCAGATGTGTTGATGATATATGTCAATGTGTGGATGATATATGTCCGATGTGTTGATGATATATGTCAATGTGTGGATGATATATGTCCGATGTGTGGAAGATATATGTCAGATGTGTTGATGATATATGTCAATGTGTGGATGATATATGTCCGATGTGTTGATGATATATGTCAATGTGTGGATGATATATGTCAGATGTGTTGATGATATATGTCCGATGTGTTGATGATATATGTCCGATGTGTTGATGATATATGTCAGATGTGTTGATGATAAATGTCAATGTGTGGATGATATATGTCAGATGGGATGATGATATATGTCAATGTGTGGAAGATATATGTCAGATGTGTTGATGATATATGTCAATGTGTGGATGATATATGTCCGATGTGTTGATGATATATGTCAATGTGTGGATGATATATGTCAGATGTGTTTTTGATATAACTAGGGCGGCAGGTAGCCTAGTGTCACGAGTGGGTGCATGGAGAGACCAAGGTGCAGCGCAGGATTTGTAGTTTGACATAGTTTTATTTTCTTCCAAACTCAAATGTACGAACTATACAAACAAAACCAACGAAGCAATCACAAAAAAACAGAAACACACGTGGCTGGAGGCTCTGGGCTGTGGACCGTCTTAGGAGGCTCTGGGCTGTGGTCCTTCGCTGGAGGTTCCGGGCTGCGGACCTTCGCTGGAGGTTCCGGGCTAAGGACCTTCCCTGGAGGTTCCGGGCTGCGGACCTTCGCTGGAGGCTCCGGGTTGCTGACCTTCGCTGGAGGTTCCGGGCTGCGGACCTTCGTTGGAGGTTCCGGGCTGCGGACCTTCGCTGCGGACCTTCGCTAAAATCCCTCCGGTCTCTCTCTATCATGGATCGTGGGAAGACGAAGTGGTGGGCGATCCTCTTCCTCCACCTCTCCGATGGTGTGGTGCGCGGAGTCGGCACGGGCCTTACCGAGCTCTGGAACAGCGCTGGAGGCACCGGGTTGGGAACTGGCGTTGGAGGGCTGTGACTGCCCCGATCTTCCTCTCTCCATCGCCTATCCCCTTCCTGTGATGTCTCCTCCAGGAGTTTCCACGAGTGAGGAAACAGAAGCACGTCGTCGTCGTCCTCTTCCGACTCCTCTCTGTACCTCTGCTCCCATGGCTGTAGGGGCTCCTCCTGGATCCCCCACGAGTGCAGTGGCCGGGGCTCTTCTCCGTCGACCCCCGACCACCCCCATAGCCCCCCCCAAAAAAACTGTTTGGGGTTTCTGGGCTGCAGGCTGTTCCCTTGCGTCTTTGGCCCGTCAATTTTTTTCTCCCATTGCGCTGCTTGGTCTTGTTGTGGTGGGTCATTCTGTCACGAGTGGGTGCATGGAGAGACCAAGGTGTAGCACAGGATTTGTAGTTTGACAGTTTTATTTTCTTCAAAACTCAAATGTACGAACTATACAAACAAAACCAACGAAGCAATCACAAAAAAACGGAAACACACTTACTTTCACTGTGACTGGAGATATAATGACCCACACCTGTGGGACATACAAACATATGTAGGATCCCTAATTAGAGACAATGCACTGCAGCTGCCTCTAATTAGGGATCCAACACAAAACCCCCACATAGAAAATAAATATTAGATCTGTCAGACTCTGACCATGGCTATATAGAGAAGCAATATGCTTCTCTATGGCCAGAGCCTGACACCTAGCTGCTAGAGTGTTGGGCCAGTAACTGAAAGGTCGCTGGTTTGAATACCCGAGCTGACAAAGTGAAAAAACTTGTTGATGTGTGTTTGAGCAAGGCACTTAACCCTAATTTGCTCCAGGGGCTGGCCCTGTAGGTAGGCTGTCTTTGTAAATAAGAATTTGTTCTTAACTGACTTGCCTAGTTAAATAAAGGTTACATTTAAAAAATATATATGTCAATGTGTGGCTGATACACTATGTCAGATGTACATAGTCAGACAGTGGTGAATGTATACTTAGCCCTATGCCACCTCAGCTAATTTCAGCTAACCCTCCTGTCACTGGGCAACATTCATATTGATCTCTAGCTCTGGGCCAATGGCGTAACCTCTGGTGCCCTCCCTGGCTCTACCACAGGAAGCACGCCAATGGTGGCCAGCTCATGCTGGTATGCTGGTCTAAGCTGGTACAGCATGGTCTAGCTGGTCAAGCTGGTCTGACCAACATGGTCTAGCTGGCAAAACCATGGCAATCATTCCCAGCATGCTCTATTGCAGTTAAATTGTTTTGTATTCTTTGTTTCAGTATTTGTTTTTGCATGTACATTGATTCATTAATTGATTGATTAATTATAATCTTATGCTACACAAAGGTAAATAACATAAATGTTTCTAAATTAATCCATTCTGTTTATTGCTCTCGTTACTGAAATGGTGGTTTAGCTAGTCTTGTATATTAATCTTTCTAAGCCTGGCAGTCATTCGGGATGCATATTGTGGGTGAATAAAAATTCAAATTGTTAGATATACCCACTCTGGCTGGTTTCCAATAGGAATTAAACATCACTTGCAAGCCAGAATAACGTGACTTGAAGGCCTGATGTGGCCGCTGTATTAGGGAAAAACTAAGCCCTAAAAGTAAGGCCCTATATTAATGTATTATTACAAGCCTGTACGGCCAATACAACTAACACACCATTTGTTAACTAGCATGAACAATCCAGGAGGATAATTTCCCTTGAAATAATCAAGTTGTCATTTATTTGAATTAACATAGTACACACCAGCACCAGCACCAGCACCAGCCTCTCAAAACTGACTGGTACCCAGCTTGTAGTGATGTAAAGTTCACCAAAACACTGCAAAGGCTGGCCATCAGTGTCCAAAACACAGTGAAGGCAGGCCACCAGCAAAACCAGCACTAGTCACCAGCATATCAGCATATGCTGGTGACCTACATGACCAGCCTCTGCTGGTCTAGTAAGCCAGACGGCTTACTTCCGAAATCTTTGAATGCTTCAGACTTACGATGCTCCAAGGTCGGGATATCCGAGACTAATGCTGATCTATGCAGTTTTTTTCAGCAGGGCTGACATTCCTGATGTTTTAAACATGCTATAACTCTCCCATTCACATGTGAGCACACACAAACACGCACCCAAACACACACACACACATTTAAATGGCAGTCAAAATCTATTTCTAGACTGTCACAGTAGAGGACTGACACATGCTGTTGGTGTCACCACAGGCCTCCTGCAGAGGTCCTACAATATGATTGAGGAAAGAGAGGTAGAGATGGTGGGAGGGAGAAAAACAGAGAGAGTATGGGAGAGGGGAGATAAAGAGGGAGGGAGGGCAGAGAGGAAGAGAGGACAGGGCTGTCACCTCTGTTCCCCTGGGGCCTATCTATGATGTGTCAAAACCACAGCCAACTCAATGGTTTAGTAATGCCTCTTGGGAGGGTCTAGGTTTGTGCTGCACTGTCCTTTAGAAAAGTTGGGGAGGTTTCAACTTTTGATGCAACGCATGCTTGTCACGGATTCGTCAGAAAAGTTGGGGAGGTTTCAACTTTTGATGCAACGCATGCTGGTCACGGATTCGTCAGAAAAGTTAGGGAGGTTTCAACTTTTGATGCAATGCATGCTGGTTTAACACAGATCTGTCAACCAATTGAGTGGCAGGTGGCCTGGAAGGTAGGAGCGTTGGGTCAGTAAGGCAGTTAACCTACTGTTCCCCGGGCGCCGAAGACGTGGATGTTGATTAAGGCCCGCACATCTGATTCAGAGGGGTTGGGTTAAATGCGGAAGATACATTTCAGTTGAATGCATTCAGTTGTACAACTGACTAGTACCCCACTTTCAATTAAAAACAGATAACAATATTTCTCCCACCTTCTAATTTATCCACTTGACAACACCCCTGGATTGGCGAATGTAATGTATGCATTTTGTTTGAAACCGGCCAAGGAGTGTGATAAAGATATCTGCTCAGCATTTTACGATCTGCTCCCAATGGTTAGCTCCTCTTATGACTTCGAGGAACAGAATAGGTACCAGCACAGTGAAACTGTGTGTGCTCATATTTTATTACTGTTCCCAAAACAGCCACAGCCACACCGACGCACACACGTGTTCCAACTTCAAATATAACTCAGGATGGAAAGGACAGATAGAAGGTATATATATATAGATAGATATAATATATATATACATATATACAATTGAAGTCAGACGTTTACATACACTTAGGTTGAAGTCGTTAAAACTCATTTTTCAACCACTCCACAGATTTCATGTTAACAAACTATAGTTTTGGTAAGTCGGTTAGGACATCTACTTTCTGCATGACACAAGTAATTCTTCCAACAATTGTTTACAGACAGATTATTTCACTTATAATTCTCTATATCACAATTCCAGTGGGTCAGAAGTTTACATACACTAAGTTGTCTGTGGCTTTAAACAGCTTGGAAAATTCCAGAAATTGATGTCATGTCTTTAGAAACTTCTGATAGGCTAATTGACATAATTTTAGTCAATTGGAGGTGTACCTGTGGATGTATTTCAAGGCCTACCTTCAAACTCAGTGCCTCTTTGCTCGACATCATGGGAAAATCATGGGAAAATCAAAAGAAATCAGCCAAGACCTCAGAAAAAGAATTGTAGACCTCCACAAGTCTGGTTCATCCTTGGGAGCAATTTCCAAATGCCTGAAGGTACCACGTTCATCTGTACAAACAATGGTACGCAAGTATAAACACCATGGGACCACGCAGCCGTCATACCGCTCAGGAAGGAGACGCGTTCTGTCTCCTAGAGATTAACCTACTTTGGTGCGCAAAGTGCAAATCAATCCCAGCACAACAGCAAAGGACCTCGTGAAGATGCTGGAGGAAACAGGTACAAAAGTATCTATATCCACAGTAAAACGAGTCCTATATCAACATAACCTGAAAGGCCGCTCAGCAAGGAAGAAGCCACTGCTCCAAAACTGCCATAAAAAGCCAGACTACGGTTTGCAACTGCACATGGGGACAAAGATCGTACTTTTTGGAGAAATGTCCTCTGGTCTGATGAAACAAAAATAGAACTGTTTGGCCATAATGACCATCGTTATGTTTGGAGGAAGTAGGGGAGGCTTATGGGGGTGCATTGCTGCAGGAGGGACTGGTGCACTTCACAAAATAGATGGCATCATGAGGAATGAAAATTATGTGGATATATTGAAGCAACATCTCAAGACATCAGTCAGGAAGTTAAAGCTTGGTCGCAAATGGGTCTTCCAAATGGACAATGACCCCAAGCATACTTCCAAAGTTGTTGCAAAATGGCTTAAGGACAACAAAGTCAAGGTATTGGAGTGGTATGACCTCAATCCTATAGAAAATTTGTGGGCAGAACTGAAAAAGCATGTGCGAGCAAGGAGGCCTACAAACCTGACTCAGTTACCCCAGTTCTGTCAGGAGGAATGGGCCAAAATTCACTCAACTTATTGTGGAAGGCTACCCGAAATGTTTGACCCAAGTTAAACAATTTTAAAGGCAATGCTACCAAATACTAATTGAGTGTATGTAAGCTTCTGACCCACTGGGAATGTGATAAAATAAATAAAAGCTGAAATATATAATTCTCTCTACTACTATTCTGCCATTTCACATTCTTAAAATAAAGTGGTGATTCTAACTGACCTAAGACAGGGAATTTTTACTAGGATTAAATGTCAGGAATTGTGAAAAACTGAGTTTAAATGTATTTGGCTAAGGTGTATGTAAACTGTATATATACTCAACTGTATATATACACAACATACACAAACATATTCAAATTGCTGGATTTGGCTGTTTCAGCCACACCCGTTGCTGACAGGTGTTGAGCACACCGCCATGCAATCTCCATAGACAAACATTGGCAGTAGAATGGCCTTACTAAAGAGCTCAGTGACTTTCAAGGTGGCACCGTCATAGGATGCAACCTTTCCAAGTCAGTTTGTAAAATTTCGGCCCTGCTAGAGCTGCCCTTGTCAACTGTAAGTGCTGTCATTGTGAAGTCAAAACGTCTAGGAGCAATGCATAGTGCCAACTGTAAAGTTTGGTGGAGGAGGAATAATGGTCTGAGGCTGTTTTTCATGGTTCGGGACAGGCCTCTTAGTTCCAGTGAAGGGAAATCTTAATGTTACAGCATACAATTAAATTCTTGACGATTCTGTGCTTCCAAATTTGTGCCAACAGTTTGGGGAAGACCCTTTCCTATTTCAGCATGACAATGCCCCCATGCACAAAGCGAGGTCCGTACAGAAATGGTTTGTCGAGATCGTGTGGAAGAACCTGACTGGCCTGCACAAAGCCCTGACCTGAACCCCATTGAACACCTTTGGGATGAATTGGAATGAGCCAGGCCTAATCGCCCAACATTAGTGCCCAACTTCACTAATGCTCTTGTTGCTGAATGGAAGCATGTCCCCGCAGCAATGTTCCAACATCTAGTGGAAAGCCTTCCCAGAAGAGTGGAGGCTGTTATAGCAGCAAAGGGGGGACCAACTCCATATTAACGGCCATGATTTTGGTATGAGATATTTGACGAGCAGGTGTCCACATACTTTTGGTCATATATATATATATATATATATATATATATATATATATATATATATATATATATATACATACACACTGTATAATGAATCATTAGGAACTGTAATGCTAACCTCTGGTGTACAAAGACAAATCATTAGCATGTCAAGTGTTTGGCTATGGCTTATAGTATGTGAGGAGTATAGATTGATGGTGTGTTTGTGTGTGTGTGTGTGTGTGTGTGTGTGTGTGTCTGTGTGTGTATGTGCGTGTGTGTGTGTGTGTGTGTGTGTGTGTATGTGCGTGTGCGTGTGTGTGTTTGTGTGTGTGTGAGCGCATGTGCGTACATGTGCATTCTCTTGCACTAACTCTTTGGCAGGGTTATGTAAAATACTTTTATGATGGGGTGTAATCTGTGTCCCGGGGTTACTGTCTGAGACCTGTGATGACGTCAATGGAACCATGGCTACCGTTCAGCTGTCTGTGCTCGTAGGCCTTTACTGTTCTGTTCCCCTCTGGGTTGGTCATGTGTCCTCTCCTGCTCCACCTGCTCCTCCTCACAAATACCCAGGAGTGAACATGTTGTGCCCTCAGCCTGCCTGTCTCTGTCCTTCATTACGCCATGGGCCAGGAAAGAGTGAGAGAGAGGCAGAAAGGGAGAGAGAGGAAGGAAGGAAGGAAGGAAGGAAGGAAAGGAGGGAGGGAGGGAGGGAGGAAGGAAGGAAGGAAGGAAGGAAGGAAGGAAGGAAGGAAGGAAGGAAGGAAGGAAGGAAGGAAGGAAGGAAGGAAGGAAGGAAGGAAAAGGCAGACATAGAGGGAGATGAAGGGAGAGATAGAGAATTAGGAAGTGAAGGGGAGAGAAATAGAGGAATGTTGAGGGAAAGGGAGTAAGGGAGAGAGAAAGATGTAGAGCTAAGAAAGAAGGAAGAACAGAAGAGATAGAAGAGTAGGGAGACAGAGATATGTTTTTAAATAATTTTAGTGCAATCTTCACAAGTATGTGGTACATTTTCACAACTCTTAATACAACGGTCAAAACAGATAATCAAAAAGGCATATGTTTCAAAACTTCTAGCACATTTTAAATTGACTAAGTACAACATACAATGTTTTTCCTCACCACCAAAGTGGAAACAGGTTTTTAGATTTTTTTGCAAAACCCCCCCAGAAATATCACATTTACATAAGTATTCATACCCTTTACTCAGTACTTTGTTGAAGCACCTTTGGCAGCGATTACAGCCTTGAGTCTTCTTGGGTATGACGCTACAAGCTTGGCACACCTGTATTTGGGGAGTTTGTCTCATTTTTCTCTGCAGATCCTCTCAAGCTCTGTCAGGTTGGATGGGGAGCGCCACTGCACAGCTGTTTTCAGGTCTCTCCAGAGATGTTCGATTGGGTTCAAATCCGGGCTCTTGCTGGGCCACTGAAGGACATTCAGAGACTTGTCCTGAAGCCACTACTGTGTTGTCTTGGCTGTGTGCTTAGGGTCATTGTCCTGTTGGAAGGTGAACCTTCGCCCCCAGTCTAAGGTCCTGAGTGCTCCGGAGCAGATCAAGGATCTCTCTGTACCTTGCTCCGTTCATCTTTCCCTCGATCCTGATTAGTCTCCCAGTCCCTGCCGTTGAAAAACATCCCTATAGCGTGGTGCTGCCACCACCATGCTTCATCGTGGGAATGGTGCCAGGTTTCCTCCAGACGTGACGCTTGGCATTCAGGCCAAAGAGTTCAATCTTGGTTTCATCAGACCAGAGAATCTTTCTTCTCATGATCTGAGAGTCCTTTAGGTACTTTTGGCAAACTCCAAGCGGGCTGTCATGTGCCTTTTACTGAGGAGTACTACCATAAAGGCCTGATTGGTGGAGTGCTGTAGAGATCGTTGTCTTTCTGGAAGGTTATCTCATCTTCCCAGAGGAACTCTGGAGCTCTGTCAGAGTAACCATCGGGTTCTTGGTCAACTCCCTGACCAAGGCCCTTCTGCCCCGATTGCTCAGTTTGCCCGGGGGGCCATCTCTAGGAAGAGTCTTGGTGGTTACAAACTTCTTCCATTTAAGAATGATGGAGGCCACTGCGTTCTTGGTGACCTTCAATGGTGCCTCAACAATTCCTTTGACTTCATGGCTTGGTATTTGCTCTGACATGCACTGTCAACTGTGGGACCTTATATAGACAGGTATGTGCCTTTTCAAACAATTTCCAATCAATTGAATTTACCACAGGTTGACTCCAATCAAGTTGTAGAAACATCTCAAAGATGATCAATGGAAACCGGATGAACCTGAGGTCAGTTTCAAGTCTCACTGCAAATGGTCTGAATACTTATGTAAATAAGTCATTTCTATTTTTTATACATTTGCAAAAATGTCTAAAAACCTGTTTTCGCTTTGTCATTATGGGGTATTGTGTGTAGATTGATGAGGGGAAAACATTATTTAATCAATGTGATGGAAATGTTTATGTTTGTGCTTTTCTAATAACCAATTTCTGTGTTCATGCAAGTGACTGATTGAACACCTGGGAGAAATCCTCACAGAAGTATCTGCAATTTGGCAGTACGCCCAGACCCTTGTTTTGAGAACGATATCTCAGTTTCAAGGTCTCAGCTTGGAGAGAAGAACCCTTGTGAAGTATTGGTCAGCCACATGCATGATAGCATACGTTAATAATAAATTAATTATAATAATAATGATTAAGCTAAATCATGCAAATATTACTTTCTGTCTAAGTATATAAGAGAACTACCGGGACTTCCTAGTTAGAGCTCCTGACAGACGTTAACTATGGTGCATCAAGTTTGTTGGAACCTCTTCAGTTATCTGTTAATAAACAATGATTCATTTAGATAAACTTTGAGTGTCCCTGTGTAAAAGGATTTCCACAACATCAATTTTAGAATAAGGTTGTAACGTAAGAAAATGTGGAAAAAGTGAAGGGGTCTGAATACTTTCTGAATGCACTGTATGTATAAACCTACCTCAACCACTCCAGTACCCCTGCACATTGAATAAGGTACTGGCACTAACCTGTATGTATTTGCATTCTCGTGTTACTTCAACTTACAGTATATCATACTTATTGTGATTTTTTAAAATTTTGTTTTCTATTATTATCTATATTATTATTAGCATTGTTGGGAAAAAGCTCTCAATAAATAATTTTACTGTACTGTTTTACACAGGGGCACAACTTTGGTTTTAGAAGTGGGGGGGACATAATAATAATAATAATAATTTTTATCCAGTCGGATAAACACTCCAAACAGTCTATCCGACTGCTCGGAGGCGTCCGCATGGTCCTAAAGCACAAGGTTGCCTAATTTTGTATGACATTCCAATGATAAAACTGGGTGGGAGGCATATATGAATATGTATTGCAATGTTTTGGGCGGCAGCTGGTCTAGCGGTTAGAGCGTTGGGCCATCTGAAGGGTCGCTGGTTCGAATACCTGAGCCAACAAGGTGAAAAAACCTCTCAATGTGTCCTTGAGCAAGGCACTTAACCCTAATTTGCACCAGGGGCTGACCCTGTAGGTATAATAATACATTTTAAAAATGTAGTGGTGAAAAAATAACTGTATGATTTTTTTGTGTTGCAATTGAAAATGTGCTTCTTAAAAAATGCTGCTTTTTAAAAAATCTGTTTTGTACCGTGTTGCGAAAATGTACCACATACTTCTGAAAACAAATGACAAGAACAGAGATCTCTATGTAACAAATGCATCACCCACAAGTAAGCATGGGGTTCACACTGTTTTACTAAAATTGCATTTGCCAATAGAGTACTGTCATACATGCCATTTACGTAGCAGATGCTATTATACAAAGTGACAACTGCAAGTCCATACATGTGGGAATCAAACCCACATACCTGGTATTGCTAGTTCTTCCAGTGGAGCCACACAGGACCAAGTACAACACAATACTGTAAAAACAATAGTGGAAGATGTCTTCAATGATCACATGAAGTAAGGTGTCTGTCTGTGTGGGGTAGTTGTGAAACCGGCAGCCAGCTCTGATTCAGTGCGGGGGCCTAAACAGGACATGAGATTGATGGCCTGGTTAAAATACCCCTGTGTGGAACTCAGGAAGGTGCCAGCCTGTGAGCTTCCCTCTCATTTACAGACAGTCAGACACACAGGGATTCTGAGACAGAGGGAAAGAAGGAACTAGTTAGAGAGAGAGTTAGGATAAGGATAGGGATAAGGATAGTAGATAAGGATAGGGATAAGGAGAGTAGATAAGGATAGGGATAAGGAGAGAGAGAGACAGAGACAGAGACAGAGAGAGAGAGAGAGAGAGAGAGAGAGAGAGAGAGAGAGAGAGAGAGAGAGAGAGAGAGAGAGAGAGAGAGAGAGAGAGAGAGAGAGAGAGAGAGAGAGAGAGAGAGAGAGAGAGAGAGAGAGAGAGAGAGAACCAGCAGAACACGCCCCTCCTCTTTATTTTTACCTACATCGACAGCAGGCTAAGATTTCTGGCACCAAAACAACGTCACGCTTGCTATTTCAGTCAGAGGTGCAACATTTCCGTAAGGGTTAAGGTGACGGGGCTGAGGCGTTGTGGGGCCCCTACAAGACCTACAACATGACATTTCACACTATAGCTACCTCCCTTGGCCTTTTGTGTGTTAGAGAGAAGGCCCACCTGCTATGTGTCTTGAGTTGCAGACAAAGTGGTAAACAGCCTCAGGGTTGTTCATGCCGTTTTATGAGGAGAGAACCTCAGAGCATGACAACACATCGGATGATTGAGGGGCAGCTGTCGGGGAACTGTGGGGGGATCTTGGAGGGTTTGTGGCCTGGCGGTTGGGAGCTTGTGCAGGGTGTTGACCCTGGATGAGAGTATGTTAGATTGACAGAATGTAATGTAAATGATGAGCACCTTCACTGCAGGTATTCTTTAATATTCAATTTAAAAAATATATATACAGTACCAGTGAAAAGTTTGGACACCTACTAATTCAAGGGTTTTTCTTACATTGTAGAATAATAGTGAAGACATCAAAACTATGAAATAACACATATAGAATCATGTATTAACCAAAAAAGTGTTAAACAAATCAAAATATATTTTTGATTTTAGATTCTTCAAAGTAGCCACCCTTTGCCTTGATGACAGCTTGGCATTCTCTCAACCAGCTTCATGAGGTAGACACCTGGAATGCTTTTCTAACAGCCTTGAAGGAGTTTCCACATATGCTGAGCATTTGTTGGCTGCTTTTCCTTCACTCTGCGGTCCAACTCATCCCAAACCATCTCAATTCGGTTGAGGCCAGGTCATCTGATGCAGCACTCCATCACTCTCCTTATTGGTCAAATAGCCCTTACACAGCCTGGAGATATGTGTTGTGTCATTGTCCTGTTGAAAAACAAATGATAGTCCCACTAAGCCCAAACCAGATGGGATGGCGTATCGCTTTAGAATGATGTGGTAGCCATTCTGGTTAAGTGTGCCTTGAATTCTAAATTCATCACAGTGTCACCAGCAAAGCACCCCCACACCATCACACCTCCTCTTCCTTGCTTCACGGTGAGAAATACACATGCAGAGATCATCCGTTTACCCACACCTCGTCTCACAAAGACACAGTGGTTGGAACCAAAAATCTCAAATTTGGATTTATCAGACCCAAGGAAGTCCATGAAGTCCTGATTCACATAGTCTCCTCTGAACAGTTGATGTTGAGATATGTCTGTTACTTGAACTCTGAAGCATTTATTTGGGCTGCAATTTCTGAGGCTGGTAACTAATGAACCTATCCTCTGCAGCAGAGGTAACTCTGGGTCTCTGGGTTTTCTGTGGCGGTCCTCATGAGATGCAGTTCATCATAGCGCTTGATGGTTTTTGCGACTGCACTTGAAGAAACTTTCAAAGTTCTTTAAATGTACTGTGTTTACTGACCTTCATGTCTTAAAGTAACGATGGACTGTCTTTTCTCCTCTTTGCTTTTTTGAGCTTGCCATAATATGGACTTGGTCTTTTACCAAATAGGACTATCTTCTGTATACCACCCCTACCTTGTCACAACACAACTGATTGGCTCAAACGCATTAAGAAGGATAGATATTTCACAAATTAACTTTTAACAAGGCTAATTGAAATGCATTCCATGTGACTACCTAATAAAGCTGGTTGAGAGAATGCCAAGAGTGTGCAAAGCTGTCATCAAGGCAAAGGGTGGCTATTTGAAGAATCTTAAATATAAAATATTTGTTTAACACTTTTTTGGTTACTACATGTGTTATTTCATTGTTTTGATGTCTTCAATATTATTCTACAATGTAGAAAATAGTAAAAATAAAGAAAAAGGTGTTTTAAAACTTTTGACCGGGAACGTATATTTAAAGAATATATGTATATTTAATGTATTCATATATTTTATCAATACATTTTCCCAATATATTTAAATATATTTATTGAAACATATTCCAATATATAATTTTTCAGTATGGGGTAGGCATGGAATCTCTGTAGTGTACATGGAAGTAGCTGCACCACGTCAACCCCAACCAATTAAGTAACTCATCAAACAAGAGTTCTACAGATAGATGGACTCAGTTTGTTAAAGCACTGTCGTGTTTATTTATTATCAAGAGAGGAAAAAGGACAGTAAAAGCATTACATAGTCATAACTGTATGTCTTACTATGGTTACTTGAACATTTTCAAATGCGTTATTTTGATAATATGATACATTAAAACACACTATAGACAGTTAGCATGTTGCTGCTGTGCTGACAGGACAGGGCCAACTCTCGTTTAAAAACAAGCCAACATGGCACTCATTAGGATTGACTTAAGGGGGGCATACTGTATCGCATTATACACAGCCATCCGAAAATCAACAATACAAAAGAAAAAGAAAAAGAAAGAAAGGAAAGTAAAAGAGTGAGAGAAATAAAAAAAGTAAAGAAGTTTGGCACAGAAGGGAAGGCAACAGTAACACTGGAGACTGAACAGGAGCCACCAAGTCATTATAAGTAATCTCATTGAAAATCTCTTAAAGCACTTTCTTTCAAGACAGATAGAAAGAACAGTCTTTAGTATTTACAGAGAGGGCAGGATTATATCATCTGAGTCCTGTGGGGTTGAATTGGGGAGGGGGGGCGGGATTAAAAGGGTGTAAAGGGGGTCGAGGCAAGTGTCTCTCACATGATGACAGTCTCAGTGTGGAGCAAATAGGAGCAGAAAGATTGCTGCTTCAGGGCGGGGCTTGGGGTTCTTGCCATGGGGCTAGGTGTGCGTGCCAATGGGCTTGGGGTGCGGGACATTGGGCCGGAGGGGGCAGAGATCAAGGCAGTGGGGGCGCAGCTAGCCCACCTGGATGGAGGGCGTTGATTGGCTGGGCGGGCAGGACGAGAGAAGTTCCGTGAGGGGGCTGCTGGGGACGACACGGCTGGGCTCACCTGGAGAGAGACGATAAGAGTGGGTCAGATCAAGACTGTGTGTGTGTGTGTGTGTTTGTGTGTGTTTGCTATGCCTATCTCACCTGCTGTGTGTCCTGTCTGTAGGTAGTCTTTGCAGCTCGGGGGCTGGAGTTGTACTCATGCTCAATGTCCAGCATATCCAGTAGCTCAATGAGTCCATCGTCCTTCTGCAGACCTGCAACTGGCCCTCCCCTCTGAATCCTATGAGCTCCAACATGGGACCCACTCAGGTTCCTGTAGTCCAGTATGGGCTCCCCAGGCTGGGATGCAGGCCTCCTGGCCCTCTCCCACTGGACCCGACCCATGTCTGAGTCTCTGTCTCCCCCCCCGAGGGCCCTTGCTTTGGGCTTGGGGCTGCCTCCTACCTGGGTCCTCCTCTGACGCCCTGCCTGTGGTCTTTTAGGGTGAGCATAGCTACCCATTGAGGTGCCTCTAGCCTCACCCAGCTGGCTCTCTCTCCTATAGTCTCTCACTGTCCCCCCAGATCCTCGTTCTTGGCTGGGGTCCATCTCCGCTGTCAGCACGATGGAATCCGCCTGGCATTTCTGGACAGGCAAGCGCCCAGGCACCCTGCTGCCGCCCAGCTCTTTGCGCTGACAAATGGGGGTGGGGCACTTGTTCTCGGTAGGCACCTGGTTGGTCATCACACCGGTGTCGGTGAGGGTTTTCCCCTCATTCTTCTGGAGCATGGCCCCAAACTTCCTGAGGACCGAGGGGCTACCACACTTCTTGTCCACAAGGACCCCAGGTTGGTGGGACTTTCTGTCGAGGGCTGGGGAAGTCTCGGAAGGGGCCACCTGGGAGGTGGAGCGGGTTGGTACGGGAGGGCCTTCTCTCAGTCTGAGAAGGGGCTTTCCCCCTGTGTTCTCCTTGTTAAGGTCCCTGCAGGGAGAACTCTTTCTATGTGACACTCTGTTCTTCCTGTTCTCAGCCTCCTCATCTGCAAACCGCACCTGACCAATCCTAAAACGGATTATCAAGCAAATAATTAAATTAGTAAAATAACTAAAATACAAAATTGTATAGGTGGATTTTACTCTGAAAATTATCTTCTCAAAATTATCTTGTAGGCCGTCACTGTAAATAAGAATTTGTTCTTAACTGACTTGCCTATTTAAAAAAAATCTCTGTATCAGTGAGGTCTGTGGAGGTCCTTCTCACCTCTCATTCCCAACAGGCCTCCTCTTCATCGTATCCTGGTGCAAAGACTGATCCTGGCTCCCTTTAGTGATCTCCTTCAGATGCTGAGAGAGAAGTGGGACAAGGGTTACTTGGGAGGGGAAATAATCAGTGACGCAGAATAGCGCAACTAGCAAAGATACAGTACAGACACATTGGCATGGCTTATGCAATTTCCAGTGGAGTATGTAAACTATTTAAGTGTATATTACTGACAACAACCGTGCTTAGGCCCTGCCCTTCCAATGTTTGAAGACTTGATGTGAACAATATAGGTATAATCAATATGGTGGTGTCCCCATCTAGTCTTCCAATGAACTAAGTGGAGTTTCTACCATGTTGCTTCCACCTATCAGATTGTTTAGGATCTGCAAACAGCAAAGGGGTGAAACATAAGGTTAAGGTTATGTCTTGGACGGGGCTGCCTATCAACTTTAACCCTTAGTTACTGTAGCTACTCACATTGTTGAGAGCTGAGTTTGTTTTCCAGGTCTTTCCGTGACCATGTCCAAGATAATCCTGCAACAAGTCTTCAAGTTCCACCGCACCGTTGCCATTTGGATAATAGCCACCATTCTGATGCTTGACGGGGTCGCCGTAACCGTTGGGGCCTTGACTGCAACCGTTGCTACAGTGATTTGGCACAACAACAGCTCTGGGGTGGTCCTCGGTGCTGTTGCTGTGGCTGCCAGGCAGGTGGTGCATCCTATCATGGTGCATCCTATCATTTTTGCCGTTGTCCATGGTGACGTCATTTCCCCCTCTACGAGCCTGCACCTCGTTGTAAAGCTGAAATATGAGCATAAACATTATGATGATCAAAAACCTACTTTCACAACGTGAACACAAGTTGTTATATTTCCCAATTAGATGTATTCTTTACACTTACAATTTTGGCGTTTTCCAAAACATAAATGTGCATACAGATACAAGACAATATGTACACAAAACAGGTTTGTACGTTTGACAATGTCAACCTTGTTTACGCAGTCCATATAACGACCCCAAAACAGTTACACAACCCAACTATTTTTATAATCCGCACAATTGTTATGTCAGTTGGAGTGAGCGTGTGCTTGCTTCGCTATTTTAAGCTTTAACGAGTTACTTACTATCAACTTTCACAGTGTGTGTGTGTTCTGACTGTCAGCACATCACAGTTTAATTAGCTTGTTAACATTTGTCTGTACCATTAGTCCAGATGGGGCATAGGGGTGTTTTAAAAAAAATATATATATATTTTACTAGGCAAGTCAGTTAAGAACATATTCTTATTTTCAATGACGGCCTAGGAACAGTGGGTTAACTGCCTTGTTCAGGGGCAGAACAACAGATTTTTACCTTGTCAGCTCTGGGATTTGATCCAGCAACCTTTCGGTTATGGGCCCAACACTCTAACCACTTGGCAATGCCGCCCGTGTGCTTCCAACAGTTTATTATAACACACACACACACACAACCAGTTTAACACTCTTCAGGGAAGACCAAGGGTGCGAGACGAGAAAGACATTACAGATATAAAATATTCACAAGTATGTTCACCCTACTGATACCCCAAGTCAGGTAATGTTACTCTACCTATGATCTTGTTTGACTGTGTCAGAACTGTGCTTGAGGATGTTGGACAATGTTTGGACTATCCCATGTATTTGGATGACGTTTCACTTTATTTTAGACCTTGTTGGACCGCATCTGACCATGGTTGACCACTCACCTCCTCTATCTTCCTCTGCATGTCCTGCAGCTGGTCCTCCCATTCCTGCATCTCTGAGTCAAAGCTGTCCAGAAGCTCCACCTTCTCTGTTCCCCAGCCCCGCCCAGACCGCTCCAGACCGCATTGCAGTTCGATGGCCGCCATTTTGGGCCTCCTTCTGCAGCAGCGTTTTACTTCCTGTTACAACTTTATTTTCTTCCAACACAACTTCTTCTTCCTTCTTCTGTTTCAACTTCCTAACTTCCTTTCTTTTTTTTGTTTCAAATTCCTAGTTTTTTTTCCTTCCTGTCTTGAAGGGGTCATCAAGGTGTGGAAATGTTGGCAGAACACTGCAAAGAGAGAGAGAGAGAGAGAGAGAGAGGAGGGGGATGATTATTGTGGAGTATAAGACATGGAAGAACTAGAGGACATTTGCCATGTGGACATCAACCAGTAAACAAAGGGATCCTGTGCTTGGGGGGCACATAACAGGCAACAATTACCCATTTTAATGAGCACAGATTCACAATTTTTCAAACGCTGGGTGTATACAACCCCGCGTTACCGGCAGCATGCATTTCCTCTATGCCTCCAGTTACACTTTGTGCACAATGGGAATTAGTGTACTCCGTGTCACCGCTAAACGATAAGGTCAGCGCGCACTTGCCTGAATGCTGCATGGCCAACTCACCTCTAGAAAATTGGCCATAACGCTGCACAGTGCTGCGTATTGGCTTGGCCTAAACGGTTTTCCGTAGGCCTATCGCTGCATTTATTTATTACAGTACATCCAGTAATTTTAGAAGGTCGGTGGCTTGCTATCAACGAATGTTATATATTATGTGCTTTTACCCTCCCAAAAGTACCCGAACACCAACCAGTCATCTTGTGGTGTAAACCTGTAACTATGTATCATAAACGTAGTGAGAGAAACAGAGAGAGACAGGGAGAAAAATACGCATGGCGTATATTAATAGGCCTGTAATAAAGAAATAAAAGGGAGGCACAGGTTGATAAAATGTGACCCAATACATCAAGCCCACAGTGGATCTGCAATGTTATATTTTACTACTTGTCCTTATTAAGTGTTTTGTCAAATGATTATATCCAATTATTGTTAGAAACCCAAGTTATAGAGATGCGTAAAACAATGCGTAAAACTAAACTTAATGGAACTCTCCATATCCATAAAATAAAAAATAAAAAATATTGTGACCTTACCTGGCTGTTCAATATTCTCCTTGACGATTTTATTGTTAATCGCTGAGGATATATCGCAGTGTCAGATAATTCATCCTGATTTTAGTCTAGCCAAGGTATTCACCGTGACCCTCTTGACATCGTCTGTTTGCCCGGTGGCGGCTGCTCTTCCACAGCTCGAGAGCCAGTCCCCTCGAAATCCTCGCGTGTGTGCCTCTGCTTCGGTTGCCTCCGCTCTATTACGTAAAGTCCCGCGTATTGGATTTTAAAGGAGCCCTCTCTTGTCACGCCTGGGCAGGGTTATGTCCGGAGCAGGTACCTTTTTTCAGGGTAAACAACTTATGTTCCAGAGGAGGACCCAGGCTTTATAGTGCGCCTATTTACGTCGCATCACTGGAGCCAATATCAAGTATCATAATGTCAAATTTATTCCAGCATTTGAAGTCTCGATGGGACGTCTGTCGTCACTCGCATCCTGTCTATAATTAAAAAGCAATGTAGAGAGGAAAAGTGTTTACATAGCTATTTCAGCTGCCGAGCTCTGAGCCAATAGGCACTCCTGTTGCTACTCCACTTTGGGGTGCTTGGCAGATTTCGTCTTGTGACTCCAAGCTACTCTTAATTGTTTACAACTTATGTAGCCTATGTGTGACACCTTCGCTAATATTATTATTGACATCTGGCGCGTTGGCAAGTATTTTATTCCCGTTTTACTACTATTTGACAGTTATTTATTTTGACATTGCTGTTGAAGGTTGCACAATATCATCGCGCGTCATGTGACCCCCATTAGGTTCTGACCCAAATAGTTCACTGACATGATGGACACTTGTCGACATAAACAGTGTGTTGCAAAAGGCATCTGATAGCTCAAAACCAAAATATATTTGGTGTGGATAGAAATGTTGAAGACAATTTATGCTTAATCCGAAAATGTGGTCGGTGGCGACATACGGATGGTGTGACGCAATTGCGAAGCCTCCGGAGGCACGCAGACGCTAAATTGAGCTCTGTACCGCATCTCCATGCGCATCTCAAATTTTGTAACAATGCAGAGGGTTCCATATAGCTCCGCATTGAAGCGCAAGAAGAATGAATGCCCTGACTTCTGCAGAGTCCGTATCACCGTAAATGCTACACAGCCAATGCAGACGTCGGTAAGACCATTTAGCCCTTTTAGGTAAAACCTTTTGTGTGACTGTTCTTGACGCAACCGTGTATTTATAAAATGCCCAGAAGACACTAGTCATATATTCTTCTCATTCCTTATTCAATTGGCCAGCATGAATATGGGGAAAGGAAGGAGGAGAGAAAACAAATTTGTTCTTACCTTTTTGGGATAAAATCAGCATAATTGTTGATTGATGTTTAGCCTACACCTGAAAAAGACTACACCAACACAGATGGACTGTCACAATCTGTTACAAAATAGTTAGGGCAGGGTTTCCCAAAATCGGTCCTTGGGACGCAAAGGGGTGCACTTTTTCACACGTGATTAAAATAAATCAACTAATCATCAGACTTAGATTTTTTAATCAGCAGTGTTCGGGCTAAAACCAAAACGTGCACCCTTGTGGTCCCGAGGACTGAGTTTGGGAAACGCAGAGTTGAGCATTGTCGCTGTCCACGCTGTACAGGTGTTGAATTGGAAATTCTGGTTGTCGTTGTCCATGGTTCTGAATTTACTTGTTTGTTTAAAATCTGATATTTTACACTTTTAAGCAATGAGGAGGAAATTCCACCTTTCCTATCAGATTACAGGTTTACATTTCTTATATACTACCACATGGTGGTGGCCTATCTATAGGCTACAACATTTCTTTGTAGGTAGGGACTTTGGAATTGGGCAAACCAGGTGTTATGCTAACTCACCTTTTCTTGGGGGTGATGAAGGAAGTGGTGGGTGGTGGGAAATGTAGTCTCCAGTGTTGAACCTAAGCATATATCCTGTTACGTGACTGTGACCTGTGCTTGAATAGGGAGGCTCCTGTACATTGGGTGACCTTGGCAACAAATGTAAAAAAAAACAAAAAAAAAACAGAAACAAACAAACAAAGGATGTGGCTATGCTATTGAAGGAGGCGGGATCACAGGACGAAGAAAAGGGTGAACAGAAAGACAAGTTTAAAGATGGTGGCATAGGAGTGGGAGGAGAATAAGACTAGTATGAGGATGAGTAAAATGATGGGCTGAAACATCTAGGCAGAGGATGAACAGAACATGAGTGTCAACAGGGAGAAACGAGAGGGTAAATAGGTCAGAGAAAGATGGAGAATACAGTCAGCAGAATATTCAATGGTGACAGACTATGCTGATACAGCCCAACAGGCATGGTCAAGTCTACATCTCTTTAATGAAGAAACACACACACACACACACACACACACACACACACACACACACACACACACACACACACACACACACACACACACACACACACACACACACACACACACACACACACACACTTACCGACAGGGGCTCCTCCTCCCTGTCCTCAGGTTTGGGCACCTCCAGTCTGTCTATGAAGCCCTGTAGCTCCTTCCTGAAGGCCTTCATCTGGGCATTGATCCTGTACAGCAGCTCCTGCTCCCTGATCCTCCCACCCTCCTCCTCCTCCTCACCCCGCCCATACAGGTCGTGGTTGGAAATGTACACCCGCGCCTCTGCGATGATAGTTGCCGTGTCGGCGATGAGCCGGTCAATGGTCCTGCCAAGACGCTCCGCCTCCACCCGGATGTCAATCATCTGCTGGCGATCCCGTAGGCTGCGGGGCAGGAAGCGAGCATTGGTCTCTGGGGGTGGAGTGTAGAGACCCCGGGTGGGCGTGAGGCAGCGGGTTTGGTTCCGCACCTCGTCTGAGTCACTCTCCCCACCCACTGGACCCTCACGTTTGTGGTGCGGGGGCAGGAGGCGAGAGGAGGAGGAGTCGTCATCGCTTTCGCGGCGCCCGCTTTGGCCGGTCCCTCCTGCGTCACTCTCTGCATCGCTGTCCCGAGGGCTGATGCCCCCCCCCAGGGCCAGGTGGGAGGCCAAGTCGTAGCGCTGCATGTTGGAGAGCAGAACACGGTTCTCATACTGCAGCTGCATCACCTGGGAGAAAGAATAGGACTGACTGAATGAGGCATGATATGTTTATGACCCTGTGATTCCAGCAATATCTTTTTGTTTATCATATTGTCTGTACAGCCATTTTGACTTTCACTGTATGTTAAAGGTCACGGAAATAAACCAGAAAAACAAATGTGGAAGACCGACCCACCTTCCCACTGAGATCATTAATCTGTAGCCGGGCCGTCTTCAGTTCCTCCTGCAGTGCCTCTCCCTTCTCCGAGCATATTCCTCCTGCTCCTGCCACCCCTCCTCCATGCCTTGCCCCTCCCTCGTGGGTCCCGGCCTTGAACCTGAGCTTGTTGAGTTCTCCCATCACCCTCTTGTTGTGATCCTCAGCGTCGGCCAGGTTCCTCCTCAAGAGCTCTGCCTCATCCTCCACCAGCTGCAGCTGCTGCCTCAGCTCTGTCATGGCCTCCCCATGGCCCCGGCCCACCCCCACCCCACCCACAGCCCCCCCACTGGATCCGCCTTCTCCCTCCCCTTCACCCCTGAGGTCGTCCAGCTCCGCCCTCAGACCCCGGTTCTCTACCTGGAAACACACAACATGAAGACGGATTGGTCAGTTATGTTATGAATCACTAGCTTCCTCTCTCTGTAAGCACCTTCTGAACAGAACTGCTTGGAACAGTTGTGTTCCCATGTGCGAACTTATTTGCGAACTTATGTGCGAACTTTCTCTTTCATGTCATAAGCTACATCAAGAACTCTGCATCACATCCTGTCTCTCTCACCTCCAGCTCCACGATCTTCCTCCCCAGGATGTTAGCCTCCTCCTCCACCAGGCGCAGACGCAGCTTCAGCTCGGACTCACGGGTAGTGGGGGGTCCCCCGGCCTCACCCTTGGGGTGGGGGCTGTCCAGGTCCCCGTAGAAGGAGCGGTACTTCTGTAGCTCCGTCTCCAGCCGGTCCTTCTCTTTGTCGATCTTAGCTGTCTTCTTCCTCAACAACACAGCCTCCTCCTTGATGAAGGCCAGTTGGCACTTGAGATCCTTGTTGTCATCCTGAGAGAGGGGAAATTGGAAGGAAAATAATGCAGTTCAGATGCACAGGAGACACTACTCTCGCTCATGTTTGGAAAAAAACTATTTTAATTGTTTTCTAAAAGCATTTCATGGTGATCCCTCACCTCTGTTGGAGTCTGGGCAGACTTCTTGTCTGACTTTTGGACCTCCTTGCTTCCTCTTCTCTTCTGAGACTGTTGGGAATTGAATAACGGAATAAACACATACACCCTCTGTCAAAAGTTTGGAATATTACTCATTCAAGGGTTTTTCTTATTATTTGCACTATTTTTTACATTGTAGAATAACATTGAAGACATTAAAACTATGACATAACACGTAGTAACCAAAAAAGTGTTGAACAAATAAAAATATATTTTTAAATGTGAGATTCTTCAAATAGCCACCCTTTGCCTTGATGACAGCTTTGCACACTCTTGGCATTCTCTCAACCAGCTTCACCTGGAATGCTTTTCCATCAGTCTTGAAGGAGTTCACACATATTCTGAGCACTTGTTGGTTGCTTTTCCTTCACTGAGGTCCGACTCATCCCAAACCAACTAAATTTGGTTGAGGTTGGAACCAAAAATCTAAAATTTGGACTCCAAACCAAAGGACAAATTTCAACCGGTCTAACGTCCATTGCTCGTGTTTCTTGGCCCAAGCAAGTCTCTTCTTCTTATTGGTGTCCTTTAGTAGTGGTTCCTTTGCAGCAATCAACCATGAAGTCCTGGTTCACACAGTCTCCTCTGAACAGTTGATGTTGAGATGTGTCTGTTACTTGAACTCTGTGAAGCATTTATTTGGGCTGCAATCTGAGGCTGGTAACTCTAATGAACTTATCCTCTGCAGCAGAGGTATGTCTGGGTCTTCCATTCCTGTGGCGGTCCTCATGAAGCTGGTTGAGAGAATGCCATGAGTGTGCAAAGCTGTCATCAAGGCAAAGGGTGGATACTTTGTTTAACACTTTTTTGGTTGCTACATGATTCCATATGTGTTATGTCATAGTTTTGATGTCTTCACTTTTATTCTACAATGTAAAAAAGTTTTTGACCGGGGGTGTATGTAATATGAGTATTACAGCAAAAGATGTGCTGTATAGATTGTATAATGTATTGTTGGTGGGTGTTCTTGCCTCCTTGACTTTGTCCAGCTCATTCTGAAGGGCCTGTTTGGTCACCTCCACCTTGATGAGTTTCTGCCTCAGTTTCTCGTTCTCGTCCTCTGTCTTTGTGCGTTTCTCCTCCACGTTCTCCAGCTCATGGTGCAGTCTCACAGACACATCCTTCGCTACCTGCATTACACAGAATCAGGGACGTTGATTGAAGTTGATTAAATAAAATATGGAGGTGAATGGACAGCGCATTAAGCAACTAACAAAATTTGTTTCAACATCAAGCCTACGGACACACAAACAAACACACACACACACACACACACACACACACACACACACACACACACACACACACACACACACACACACACACACACACACACACACACACACTCCCTTCCAACCTTCAGGTCCTGCTCCAGGCTCCTCAGTAACTCCTCGTCGATCTCTCCTGTCTGGGCGTAGCGCAGCTTCTTCCGCTCAGCCTTCCTCAGCCGGTACTGGAGGATCCGGCAGTTTTTATTGGCTCGCTCCAGCTCGCGCCTCATTTCCTGCAGTTGGCACGTGTCCTCCTCGTAGAAGGTGTCACGCATCTCGTCCATCTCCGTCCTCATCTCCTCGATCTCCATCTGGGACATCAATGAGTGATAAGTCAATCAGGCACTGGTAGCCAACAGGTGGTGTGGGGCTCACGCTTCAGCATTATTGGTGTTGTTGGAGTGTTTAGGTCCTCTGACGATGATGTCATTGGATAGGGAGAAGCTAATCTGAACCGACCAATAGGGTCTTATTCATTATTATGTCAATCAATTAATAGAAGTAGGCTAAACACAGGATGGTGCTAATCATTGTTCTGAATAGGGAAGAGGGGTTTGCCTTGTGGCTATAGGGCTACCTAAATCATTTAGCTTCCGCAAGTGTAAATAACAAACCAATGGAACTAGGCATATTTCTACATCAGTTCTTTGCAAATGTTACAGAAATAATAATAACTTTTCACTTAGCCTACCCAGTGGGCTAAATAATATGCCTGTTTCATTGTATCAACATACAGTTTTCCAGTATATCCCTAATAATAAACCATGGGGAATATGCCTGGCATATCAATACTATCTCAGTTGCAGCGTTATCGTCAAACACTAAATAAGCCTACCTTTTCACTTATGATAATATATATATACACTGTATATATATGTATATAGATTACATAGGAATATATGAGCATATGTTAGTGATGCCAAACTTTGGAGAATAGGCCGGAATTCAATCTTATCTAACAAAAAGTAGCCTACCAGTTCAGTTACTGAATCTGCAAAAACAATGTGTTTGTATACATCGAATATTATTGAATGTCGGTGCCAAACCTTTAGATCTTCATTCTCATCCACCAGTCTCTCCAGTTCGACCTCAAGGCCCTCGTCTTGCTGTGTCACGAACTCCGCCTCTATGTTCCCTATAGCCGGCTTCGGCGCGGCCTCCGCGCCCGGCGCGCTGTCAGCCGTGGTGTGCATCTTCCTGTCGCTTCTCTTCCGTTTCTTATGTAGGTGGAAGTGGAGAGTTCAGTCTGCAAGCAACCCCCGCTACACAGACTAAGGCCCGGCACGCAGCCCAAGTATTCCCCGCTTCTGTCTCTGCAGTAGCCCACTGACGCTTTCACCGACTCCCCTCCCCGCTTCTTCGCTTTCCCTTTCACCGAACCCGCGGTGCTGGAGCCGTCTGGCCGGTATGACACAAAATGTTGGGAAGACACGCCTTTGAGGCAGGGATACACCTAACGACGAACTACGGGTTTGATAATCTGGTTAAATATCTCCATTGTATCTTCTTCTCTGCTATCATCCGCCCTTTTTGCATTGCCAGCATCCGTTTCAGCACCATAAACAGCTGCAACGTCGCATCTCTCGATCTCCTTCTCCCGCACGACAGCGGTCCTAAACCCCTTATTCCTCGATCCTTCTTTTGAACCTATATTTTTGGATCTGTTGGAAGATTTCGGGGTTGGTTTTGAGGAGCATACCCGGATTCTGCCCGGCGAGGGAGCCCGATGCTGCCTCGTCCCTGTGCTATTGTCTGCTGCTGCCGCTGTAAAATCCGCAGCGCCGCTTGCGGCAGAGTTAATCGTGTCATCGAGCAGCCTTGACTTTTCCTCTCGCCCTTCTCAAAGTGATTGCAAAGTATGATTATTAGTTATGGCAATAATAAAATCATAATATAATATAAGTCATCGTAGCCTTTGCTGCAAAGGGGACATGACGTATGGAGAGTGACATTAAAATAGTTTTGACTTCGAAAAAAAAAAGTCAATAGGCTTCTGTTTATTGGCAAATGGGAATCTAACTTAGGCTGTACAAGGCTAGGCTACTATTCAGGATGTATAGCCTAATGGTAGGCTTCAAGTGATACAATTAAATGTATACATGCATAGTTTATATATAGTTTTGTACAGTTCTGTAACTTTTGCTCAATAAAAATTACACATAGCCTAACATTAGTTAATATATTAGGCACAGATGGTCAACAAACGCACTGTCAAATATTTTCATGCAATTTCTGTGCAATTTCCTATCGAAAAGTATTATTTTAATGAGGCTTCTTACCGCGAGAGAAAGTGCAGTTTCAGCCCAGCACTAAAGGGCTAGAGAGATGCTGACACAAGGTACCAACAGGCACTGCAGTCACCTGGTAATGTCAAAGTCAAACCAGGAAACAAACGATGTAATATCTTTATCCAGGCCCAATGTAAATGACCTATTGTAGCCTTTTTACTGTCTACATCAACACTACTTGAAAACATGCACACAATGAATAGGCTGTAGTTTTTGTCTGGTTTTAGAATGTATTCTACTTATTTTCCCAACTGCTACAAGGTATCTCCAGTAGGCTTAGGTAGCAGTTCAAGAACTCAGTAACCCATATTGTGCATGCAATGATTTGTGGTGGCCATGGGAGGGTGGTCTCCACCCATCTATCAGTAACTTCATAAAGGGATCATATGTGCCGTGCAGACAGATTGCAGCCAAGGATACACTGACTGTATGAACTAACAGATACAATTAGGTGTTGTTATAAGTGGTAATGAGATGAGTGAGTGACAGACAGATAGACAGACAGACAGGCAGGCAGGCAGGCAGACAGAGGGACAGAGGGAGAGTTGGGCAGACAGACAAGGCAGACAGTTTGAATCTGACGTTGTATGAGAGTATCACAGCATGGATGGTGTGTGTGTATGTGTGTGTAAAGCTTTCACAAGTGTGAGTTTGGATGTAGCTAGAACCTCCCCCTCACCACTGATACAGGGTCAGATCTTTTGTTCATCCTCCTAATGGTTAAGGCTACAATTGGGTAGGTAATCTGACCCTAGATCTGTGGTTAGGAGGTAGTATGAGTTAGTGTGAGTTCAGAGCAGTGCTAAGAGCACAAGTGCAGTGCAGGTTATGGTGACCTGTGTTAAGTGACCCTGATGGAAAGCCTTGGCCTACTGCAAATCCTCTTAGAGCTTGGCTCTCACAGATCCCTCTTCTTCCCATAGGAGGACAAACACCTCTAGCCTCTACACACTCATCACTTCATCCTCACTCTATTCACACTCTCTTCTACCCCTCTACACACTCATCCCTTCATCCTCTCCTCGACCCCGGCACTATGGTTAGAGAGGGAAGGGGTTCATGTGAAATTGCAATGTGTGTGTGAGAAAGTGTAATTAGTAAGTGGCTAAACAGTGAAATGTGGAAGTGATACTGGGGAAGGTCAGATGACACAGCAGGATATTGAGGACATGCTAGAGGAAAGGAAGGGTGATAGTGGAGGGGGGACAGAGGACATGCTAGAGGAAAGGAAGGGTGATAGTGGAGGGGGGACAGAGGACATGCTAGAGGAAAGGAAGGGTGATAGTGGAGGGGGACAGAGGACATGCTAGAGGAAAGGAAGGGTGATAGTGGAGGGGGGACAGAGGATATGCTAGAGGAAAGGAAGGGTGATAGTGGAGGGGGGACAGAGGACATGCTAGAGGAAAGGAAGGGTGATAGTGGAGGGGGACAGAGGACATGCTAGAGGACAGGAAGGGTGATAGTGGAGGGGGGACAGAGGACATGCTAGAGGAAAGGAAGGGTGATAGTGGAGGGGGGACAGAGGACATGCTAGAGGAAAGGAAGGGTGATAGTGGAGGGGGGACAGAGGACATGCTAGAGGAAAGGAAGGGTGATAGTGGAGGGGGGACAGAGGACATGCTAGAGGAAAGGAAGGGTGATAGTGGAGGGGGGACAGAGGACATGCTAGAGGAAAGGAAGGGTGATAGTGGAGGGGGGACAGAGGACATGCTAGAGGAAAGGAAGGGTGATAGTGGAGGGGGGACAGAGGACATGCTAGAGGAAAGGAAGGGTGATAGTGGAGGGGGGACAGAGGACATGCTAGAGGACAGGAAGGGTGATAGTGGAGGGGGACAGAAAAAGGTGTTGAAGAAAGAGAGGCAGATGTGTCTGTTAACATATGGCACAGAAGTGCAGGCTGGTGTGTGTATGTGTTGCATATGTGCAGTTTTGTGTGTGTGTCCACATGTGTGAATGTTGCATATGTGTCTGCATTGTGTGTAAGAGACAGTGTGTGATTTATCTGTGTGTATATAGTATATGCATACCGGTATGCATTTATATATTTCTTAATTCCATTCTTATACTATTAGATTTGTGTGTATTGTTGTGAATTGTTAGATATTACTGTACTGTTGGAACACAAACATTCTGTTACACCCGTAATAACATCTGCTAAATATGTGTATGCGACCAATACCATTTTATTTTATTTGATGTACATACAGTATGTGTGAGTGGCAACGACCCAAAGGAAGATTACAGAAGGCTCATCTTTTCCACAGTGACCTGAATTCCTGGTTAAACTCGCTTTGTGACGTGGGCTTAAGCTCTTTTACAGCTAAAGCCAATTTACCCCCCCCGTCCCCCCCAGATTAGGGCAGAGCTGTCTGGTCAAGCCCCAGAGACACAGGCCTCTCTCTCTCTCTCTCTCTACCTCTATCACTCCCAGGAATCTGCTTGACCCGGGGGACAGAGGGAGAGGGGGGTAGGGTGGGCTGGGAGAGGAGAAAAGAGGTGGAGGAATCCTACTCATCAGAGCCAGAGATGTACAGACCTTTGGAAACATTGAGAATGAGAAGGCTTCTGGCTGCCACCGGAGCCCGCTGGTGTAACTGCTAAACTTTTTGCTGACTGTACACTGTACTGCATGATTGTATCAGGTTTACTAACGTGTTAGTTCTAGTAGCTATGTTGACTATGACGTGACAACGATGTAGGCTCTGTGCAGTTAGTCGTCACGATATGAAGGTTTGGCTTGGAAAGGTTTTTCCGCCTGGCACTAAAGTCCACAAGCAAAGGGAAAAAGTGCGAGGAGGAGACAGCGTAGATAGAGGCGAGAAGGAATTATATATACAACTTTATTTAACTAGGCAAGTCACTTAAGAACAAATTCTTATTTACAATGACGGCCTACACCGGCCAAACTCGGACAAGGCTGGGCCAATTGTGCACCGCCCTATGGGACTCCCAATCACAGCCAGTTGTGATACAGTCTGGATTTGAACCAGGTTGTCTGTAGAGACACCTCTAGCACTGAAATGCAGTGTCTTAGACTACTGCGCCACTTGTATGTGGCTGCTATGAAAGTGAACTGTTTGCATGTGATCAGGGGTGTATTTATTGCACTGATTCTGTTGAAAAACCTTTATAAAACGGAAGCAAAAGGGTATAAACATACCTGAATTTGTCCTCGTTTGCAACTGTTGGACTAATGATTACACCCTAGATCAGCTAGATGCAGGCAAGTGTGCAAGGCAGTATTGAGTGTCTGTCACTGTCTGCCACCTTGATTACTCAAAATTCTCTTTACCTGTGCGCCTACGTTGTAAACTTTCATTCATAGGCTAGGTTGTAGCAACCTCATGATGGGTACAGGGAAAATTCGTGTATCATGTAGTAGCCTAAGCCTATCAATGTTACATTGAGCTGGGTGAATGGAATATGAATGACAGTCATCCAATATGCTGTAATAGAAATACAGCACATTGGGGTTAGACAGAAGGGTTTTTAAGCAGGCTTAGGGAAAGGAAAAAGGATATTGATGGTTTTAGGGTTTAGTTTTAGATAGATCACGTATTAGTTTTTTTGTCTTAAATAAAATACAAAAACATATACTGAAGATACACATCCATGAAGTCACATAGACACTAACATACAAATGAAGAAGGACTAGGGTTGTTGGCATCCTCTTTATTTCCATTGTACCTGCAGCCAGTAGCTGTATGTATTTTATTTAAATAAAATAATGAATGTTTTTAAAAAAGCCCTTTGAGATGAGATATCCCTGAGTCCTATTTGGTTGTCTTGAGTTAGACATGTTTCTCAGTTGCACCTTAGCTACATGAGAAAAACAATGCAGAAAATCCATTAAAGCCACAGCAACAAAAATAGCAATAGCAATGCACAGGACCAATTTAATAACCAAACAAATGGATAAACACTCAGTTAGCAGTAAAGGTGTTTGTCAGCCAACTTGCATGTACAGTATGTTACCCACCCAAACTCCACAATGATATACTAACAACTTGCACATATGACTACCCCCCCCAAAATCCCCATAGTTCCACTACCATCCATTCAACGCGCACATCGTTCCCTCAATCTCTCGTACAGACACACGTTCCAGAAATGTGTGTTTGTGTATATTATGTACGTCAGGGCGGGTGTGTATGGCAGAGGGGGCTTGCAGGTAGTCTGTGTTCCAGGTAGACAGGTAGACCAGTGTTGAAGTACTGAAACAATTACGTCTGCAACACTTAGAGAGGAACACAAATAGAATTGAGAACAGCTCCTGTACTTTAAAACAACTTGGTTCCCTAAAACCATGTGTAATCCTCAATAATGCTCCACCAGTATTTTGCTTACACATCGCCCAATGCAAAATAAACCCTCTTTGGTAGAAATTTCTGGAAGGTTCTTCCACAGAAAAAATGTGATACATAAAATCTAATTTACAATGCTACAAAATAAATACGCATTTGTATCACTACATCAGCATTTAGTTAAACAAATAAAAGTACAAAATGGGTGGAGTTGTGGTTGGAAACACTGCAGCTGCTGAGTCCCTGTGGTTGGGTTGCGGTCTTTTTACGGTCTTCGACCAGGACCCCAAAGTAAAGAGACAGAGCATAGAGTCTACATGAAGAGCAGTGACTTTCTTTTGTTGTAAAAAATAAAACTATAGAGACAACCAACACCCTCCTCTCACCCCCATCCCTCCATACCCAAACCTCACCAAACCCCCTTGACACACACACACACACACACACACACACACACACACACACACACACACACACACACACACACACACACACACACACACACACACACACACACACCTTCACCAGTACAAGTTGGTCACATTTCACATCCTCAAAATATCCTGCATGGGCAGGGGTGTGGTGGAATCCCATCTGCCTTTTGAACTTTCACCCCTGACCCCCCCTACCTTCCATGCCCTTTTACCCCACGGTCCTCCTGTTGGTCTGACAGAGGCTCCCTCCCTCCGTCCTCTCCTCCTCCTCACTCCCTCTTTGCTCTTCCCTTTTTCTGCTGCTTCTTCCCGTTCTCCTCTACCTCCGCTAACTTGTTGTAGCCGTTGGTTGCTGTGGAGATGCCGTTGGTGACGGACTTGGCTGCCTTGTGGGCGGAGCGTGGGGTGCGTCGGTAGGTTTGGTAGTAGAAGTTGCCGAATAGGATGATGAAGGTGACGGCGTAGGCAATAAGGGCCCACTGCATCCAGGCGGGGAATGGGCAGCCAGTGTAGAGGGAGTAGCCAGCATGGCCGATGGTCACGTGGAACTGGATCTGTGACGTACACAAAACACATGCTTAACTGACATGCTTAATTCAAATGTAATAATGTCAACATAATCCCTGATCAATGATCCAGACGGCACACTCCAAACAATGTATTTTGACATGCCAAGATGTGTTTCCGTATCAATCACACACTACCCAAACTGTGCTATGGCCACAGTAAGAGGGAGACTTACCATCTGAATGATGGTCAGGTATTTCTTCCACCAGAGGAATTTCTGGATCTTGGGTCCGAAAGCGGCCAGGCCATAGTATCCATACATCAGGACATGGATGGATGAGTTTATGCCTGCTCCGAAGAACGCTGTGAGGAGGATATAGATTAAAGGTAGTTCAGAGGAGATACAGGTCAGGCTGCTTATGAGTGCATGTTAGCATGTTATGTCATCACCCCTGTCAGAACAGCATGTTAGCATGTTATGTCATCACCCCTGTCAGAACAGCGTGTTAGCATGTTAAGTCATCACCCCTGTCAGAACAGCATGTTAGCATGTTATGTCATCACCCCTGTCAGAACAGCATGTTAGCATGTTATGTCATCACCCCTGTCAGAACAGCATGTTAGCATGTTATGTCATCACCCCTGTCAGAACAGCATGTTAGCATGTTATGTCATCACCCCTGTCAGAACAGCATGTTAGAATGTTATGTCATCACCCCTGTCAGAACAGCATGTTAGCATGTTATGTCATCACCCAGTATGACAGCGCTGGGGAGAGATTATCCAGGTGGGAAAATGTCTTCACACACACAGACACACAGACACACACACAAACCCAATGTACCCCTAGGTACTTACACTGTCCTCCAGGGACCCACTTGATTCCGATCCACCAGAGGATGAACATGGTGCAGTGATGGTAGACATGAAGGAAGCTGACCTGGTTAAACTTCTTCCTCAGGATGAAGAACACCGTGTCCAGATACTCCACTCCCTTAGAGATGTAGTACCACCACAGAGCAGACGCTATCTGCCAACGGGAAGAGGGAGGGAGTGAGCTATCTCAAAATACAGTTGAAGTCGGAAGTTTACATACACTTAGGTTGAAGTCATTAACCCATTTTTCAACCACTCCAGAGATTTCATGTTAACAAACTATAGTTTTGGCAAGTCGGTTAAGACATCTACTTTGTGCATGACACAAGTAATTCTTCCAACAATTGTTTACAGACAGATTATTTCACTATATCACAATTCCAGTGGGCCAGAATTTTACATACACTAAGTTGACTGTGCCTTTAAAATTCCAGAAAATTATGTCATGGCTTTAGAAGCTTCTGATAGGCTAATTTACATAATTTGAGTCAATTGGAGGTGTACCTGTGGATGTATTTCAAGGCCTACCTTCAAACTCAGTGCCTCTTTGCTCAACATCATGGGATAATCAAATGAAATCAGCCAAGACCTCAGAAAAATAATTGTAGACCTCCACAAGTCTGGTTCATCCTTGGGAGCAATTTTCAAATGCCTGAAGGTACCACGTTCATCTGTACAAACAATGGTACGCAAGTATAAACACCATGGGACCACGCAGCCGTCATACCGCTCAGGAAGGAGACGCGTTCTGTCTCCTAAAGATGACCGTACTTTGGTGCGTAAAGTGCAAATCAATCCCAGAACAACAGCAAAGGACCCTGTGAAGATGCTGGAGGAAACAGGTAAAAAAAGTATCTATATCCACAGTAAAACAAGTCCTATATTGGCATAACCTGAAAGGCCGCTCAGCAAGGAAGAAGCCACTGCTCCAAAACCGCCATAAAAAAGCCAGACTACGGTTTGAAACTGCACATGGGGACAAAGATCGTACTTTTTGGAGAAATGTCCTCTGGTCTGATGAAACAAAAATAGAACTGTTTGGCCATAATGACCATTGTTATGTTTGGAGGAAAAAGGGGTAGGCTTGCAAGCCGAAGAACAACATCCCAACTGTGAAGCACAGGGGTGGAAGCATCATGTTGTGGGGGTGCTTTGCTGCAGGAGGGATGGTGCACTTCACAAAATAGATGGCATCATGAGGAAGGAAAATGATGTGGATATATTGAAGCAACATCTCAAGACATCAGTCAGGAAGTTAAAGCTTGGTCGCAAATGGGTCTTCCAAATGGACAATGACCCCAAGCATACTTCCAAAGTTGTGGCAAAATGGCTTAAGGAGAACAAAGTCAAGGTATTGGAGTGGCCATCACAAAGCTCTGACCTCAATCCTATAGAAAATTTGTGGACAGAACTGAAAAATTGTGTGTGAGCAAGGAGGCCTACAAACCTGACTCAGTTACACCAGTTCTGTAAGGACGAATGGGCCAAAATTCACCCAACTTATTGTGGGAAGCTTGTGGAAGGCTACCCAAAAGGTTTGACCCATGTTAAACAATTTAAAGGCAATGCTACCAAATACGAATTGAGTGTATGTAAACTTCTGAAACTGCGAATGTGATGAAAGAAATAAAAGCTGAAATAAATCATTCTCTCTACTATTATTCTGACATTTCACATTCTTAAAATAAAGTGGTGATCCTAACTGACCTAAGACAGGGGATTTTTACGAGGATTAAATGTCAGGAATTGTGAAAAACTGAGTTTAAATGTATTTGGCTAAGGTGTATGCAAACCTCCGACTTCAACGGTATACAAGATCATTGCTGCTCAAAACAATCTGGTTTTAGGGACTCAAACTCAAAGACAATGAAGATTCCCAATTTCTTGTAACGCTTTATAGAGGATTGTAGAGGATTTTATGGATTCCACTGGGTTGGGATTATGGATAACAAGCGCTAGCCACCTTGCTTTTCACACACACTCATTATCATGCATCATCCACACATGTATGCATCAAGGACACACCCTCAAAAGCACAAACACATTTTATTGTTGGGAGTAAGGTTCAATTGAATCCTGACCAAGATCAAAGATCACCTGGATCAACTCTGTAAAGGTCAGAGTCAAAAATGTTAGGGTCAAATGTGTCCATAGGGGATTGTGATGATTGTGAAAGGGGTCATTGGTGGATGACATGGCAGGTCAGCCTGTGGTCTTGTAGAAAATATGTCTTGTTAAGAGGATGATACAGTAAGAGCTAATACATGAGGATAGCTGTTGTATCAGGTTTGTTGCTGTTTAGGTTTAGGTTTTGTATCAGGTTTGTTGCTGGCTTGTTCCCAAGCCTACAGGGAAAGTAGAGCTTAACCTCTTGTATGTCAGACTACAACTGGACAAAGTAGCCTGTCCATATCAATTTCCAACCCCCACCAACTCTCTCTCTCTCTCTCTCTCTCTCTCTCTCTCTCTCTCCCGTGTCCCTTTGTAATGGCCACACACACACACACACACACACACACACGGAGAGAGAGAGATTGAAAGAGACAGAAAGAGAGAGAGCGAGAGAGAGAGAGAAGCTGTGTGCCACGATGCCCTGAGTGCCACTCTTATCCCTCAGTAATGCCATCATGCTATGGGTGGGTTCAGAAGTGGTGAGACCCAATAACTCCTCCCCTCTATGCTAAAGGCCACGCCCCCTCTATCCGGGAATCACCATAGATCTAGCTCTGACATTCTCATCCTCTCCCTCTCTCGACCTCTTACACACACACACACACACACACACACACACACACACACACACATACACATACACATAGAGTGATAGTCTTCTTAACCTAACAATAGGATTACAGTACGGCTGCATAGATTTACACAGAACCACATGCTGCTAAAGCTGGACCATACTCTACACCTCAAACACAGCAGACCCAACCTGTATCAATTAGAAGGCTAGAAGGCTAACATGTCCAGTCTTTGCTGGCTTATGAAAAGAATGACCAGACAAGTTCTAGCTCTTTGCCTTTTTACCATATTGATAGAAAAAGAGTGTAGTGTGTCATATTTGCTCACCCTGACTTCGTTAACGTCGTTGGAGTAGCTAACAGGTTGACATAGGTAGCTGTACCCCGCTGCTCTTGCACCCAGGAGGAGCTGAGGACCACAGAGATACAATGTTAGGGACACAACATTAGGAACACATAGCCTTTCCTCTAGACCAGGAATGTGCAACTTTGATTGGGGTGGGGGCCATAAAAAATCTGAACTCATCATGAAGGCCCGCAGTGGCTCACGGGTCTGCACTGGACCGACATCCATACCCACACATGCAGTCAGAGCCGGCCCTAGCTTTTTGTGGGACCTAAGTGAAATGTTGTTGTTGCCATAGGTTGGAGAGAAGGTTTTGTAATTTTATAACTCATTTTATGCAATTCTATTGTGCAGTTTTACAGCTAATTTCTTGCAATTCTACACATTTTGCCATAGGGTGGAGAGAACTGTTTTTTACATGATATCTGAATGAGAGTGACTAACTAAATCAATGGGGGCCCGCCGGTCAGTAATTGGACCATAATTATTACAAGATTAGATAGCTGGCAAGACTCATTTAGCAATCCATTTTTTTAGCTGACATGGGGTAATCGAGTGACTGTCAGTGACAGATATAACAAGAGAAAAACTGATGATGCACAACCACATTTCGAAATTGCACCTGGTGTATTCTACTATTCTATCTCTGAACAGTAACAACACCCCGACTGAGTTTTGTTAATTTATCCGCGGGCCTACAAAAGGCTCTATACCATGGATACACTCCACCAGTCCTCAAGGGCCACAGAGACCAATTTACACCTGGTGGGCCGGGGATGTGGAAGCAATTGCCAGGGAGAACTGAAAACCAGCAGCACTGCAGCTGTCGAGGACCGGAGTTGTGTCCTAGACCCTATTTCCTCTGTGTCTATAGATCTAAAAGGACTATATAGATATAACTGTAGTGGATGTTTGACAGGTGCGGTACTAGGTATGGTATGGGAGTATAGTATTGAATTCGGGCAGGGTTGGTACATTGCATGCTACATCAGCCAAATGGTGATGGCTCAACCTTGCCCAACAATAGGTTAACCTAAAGCAGGGGTCATGTTGCTATCAACTATCAACATACTGGGCACAGACGTCAATTCCACGTTGGTTCAATGCAATTTTGTTGACATTATGTGGAAACAATGTTGATTCAATCAGTGTGTGCCCAGTGGAAAGCCGTTTCCAATCTGTAGACACTGAAGGGACGGGGAACCAAATAGACAATGGCCTGAAAAGAAATGGAACATGCCATTATTGACTTTCGGGTGTAAAAGGAATGGAGCTGGTTACCTCTTTGGCGATGTAAAAGTTGAGTATCACCATACTGAAGTTGTACACTATGAGGGTCTTCCTTAGCTCGAAAGGCTCTCGATTCTGCATGTACTTAGGCCCCACCCACAGGAAGAGCAAGTACATGCAGCTGATGGCCAGGGTGGGGGCGGGCGATGACATCATCGGCCATTTTTCAACCCGCTTGTCTGGAAGAGGGACAGGAAAGGGTTAATGTCAGCAGTGGTCATATGGCATGTAATGCCTGACTCTGTGCTCTAATAGTGTATTGTACTGCATGCTTGTGTGTGTGGATAGATTAGCAGACTGTCTCTGCTATGTGAGAGAGATCAGCACTAACTCACCTGCTATAGTAAGGCTCCATCTGTAGAACTCTACCGTGTCATTCATAAAGTGGGTGACAGCTTCCATGACTGTGTCTGGATTTGGTCCTGCTTATGCTTATGCTGCAGTGAGAGAAAGAGAGGAGAAACTTTAAGACATAGACTAAGTTAGTTCATATGGAAAAGGAACCTGTGTCTTAGAGTAAAGAAGGCTAGACAAGTAAATTCGTCAGCATGCTTCAGTTTGGCTGGTGCATAGCCAAACTCGTCTAGCCAAACCGAACGAGTGTGCTCGCATACTCCCTTAAAAGACCTTTGCTTGAAAAACAAGAAAAAAGCAGCAATAGTACCGTTTGTCCATTTTGAGACGCCATAGCCAGTCCTCAAATTTGTCAGAATTAATCTATGCTAATTTAAGAAATCCGTCATTCATTTTGACGTTTTTGCCAAAGAGATAATAGTTGCGCAATTTGTGCAGTATCTTTCAATGAAAGAAAGTGCATGAAAATTAGCCGTCTCTTGTTGAATGACAACAAAGACTTTATTGAATAATCCCTAATGTTGACCAATCACTGACGAAGGGGTTTGAACTTCAGTTTGCCTCCAGAAAAAAATGTGTGTACCCGAACAGCCAAAAAAACCCTCACATAAGTCCAAAACTAACACAAACGCCACAAAATGTTGTCATAATATATGCACAAACTCTACCGAACTGTTTCAGCTGGGAAGCATGAGGATGCCTTAAGCTCCTTTAGATAATTGAAAGCCTTAATGTAATGTTGGTGAAGTTAAAGATGTAGTCCGGGATCTTATTTAAGCACAACAATTTTGAAACATATTGTACGAATTGGATTTGTAACATATCATACAAATAAAAAACTAATATATATATATATATATATATATATATATATATATATATATATATATATATATATATATATATACAGTACCATCTACTCATTCAAGGATTTTCTTTATTTTTACTATTTTCTACCTTGTAGAATAATAGTGAAGACATCAGCACTATGAAACAACACATATGGAATCATGTAGTAACCAAAAAAGTGATAAACAAATCAAAATACATGTTATATTTTAGATTCTTCAAACTAGCCACCCTTTCTTTGCCTTGATGACAGCTTTGCACACTCTTGGCATTCTCTCAACCAGCTGCACCAGGAATGCATTTCCAACAGTCTTGAAGGAGTTCCCACATATGCTGAGCACTTGTTGGCTACTTTTCCTTCATTCTGTGGTCAAACTCATCCCAAACCATCTCAATTCGGTTGAGGCCAGGTCATCTGATATAGCACTTTATCACTCTCCTTCTTGGTCAAATAGCCCTTACACAGCCTGGAGGTGTGTTGGGTCATTGTCCTGTTGAAAAACAAATGATAGTCCCCCTAAGCCAAACCAGATGGGATGGCGTATCGCTGCAGAATGCTGTGGCAGCCATGCTGGTTAAGTGTGCCTTGAATTCTAAATAAATCACAGACAGTGTCACCAGCAAAGCACCCCCACATCATCACACCTCTTCCTCCATAATTTACAGTGGGAACCACACATGCGGAGATCATCCGTTCACCTACTCTGCGTCTCAAAAGGTCACGGCGGTAGCTAAAAATAAAGAATCTCAAATTTCCACTGGTCTAATGTCCATTGCTCATGTTTCTTGGCCCAAGCAAGTCTCTTCTTCTTATTGGTGTCCTTTAGTTGTGGTTTCTTTGTAGCAATTCAACCATGAAGGCCTGATTCACACAGTCTCCTGAACAGTTCATGTTGAGATGTGTCTGTTACATGAACTCTGTGAAGCATTTATTTGGGCTGCAATTTCTGAGGCTTGTAACGCTAATTAACATATACTCTGCAGCAGAGGTAACTCTGGGTTCTTTTTTTCTTGTGGCAGTCTTCATGAGAGCCAGTTTCATCATAGCGCTTGATGGATTTTGCGACTTTAAAAGTTCTTGACATTTTCCGGATTGATTGACCTTCATGTCTTAAAGTAATGATGGACTGTTGTTTCTCTTTGCTTATTTGAGCTGTTTGTGCAATAATATGGACTTGTTCTTTTACGAAATAAGGCTATCTTCTGTATACCAACCCTGTCTTGTCACAACACAACTGATTGGCTCAAACGCATTAAGAAGGAATACAAATTAACTTTTAACAAGGCACACCTGTTAATTGAAATGCATTCCAGGTGACTACCTCATGAAGCTGGTTGAGAGAATGCTAAGCGTGTGCAAAGCTGTCATCAAGGCAAAGGGTCGCTACTTTGAAGAATCTAAAATATATTTTTATTCCATATGTGTTATTTCATGGTTTTGAATTCTTCACTATTCTTCCACAGTGTCCAAAGTTTTGACTCGTACTGTGTGTCTAAACTATTGAGATTTATATACGCATGTTTCCCGTTATAAATCTGACCCGTCCTTAAACTTTTGACTGGTACTGTATATATCATAAAAAATAACTTTGCAGGACCTAACATATCATACGAAACGGATGTCGTAGTACACAATTGGATGACGTAGTACACAAAAAACGGGGACCAGTTTTGGCTCGTGAGCACCACTTTCAAACCACTGTCTGAAATTATACAAAAGTTCTGCAACATCACTTTAAAGGGATACTTTATCTACTTCCACAGAGTCAGATGAATTTGTGGATACCATTTTTATTTCTCTTTGTGCAGTTTGAAGGAAGTTGCTAACTAGCACTAGCGGAGTTGTTAACTAGCGTTAGCGCAATGACTGGTACTGTATGCTAGCAGATACCATACACTTCCAGTCATTGGCTCGCAAAACTACCTCTAACTTATTTCATACGGGACGAAGAGACATAAAATGGCCAAAATCCTGAAGCATCCCTTTAACATGGTGCCCATCAAGTTCAAAATCTGAGTTTGCCAAACTCTGCACATGGATCACCTATAACATTCCCTGGTCTAAACGGTTAGTGCAGGGTTTATTTCCAGCCTCACACTAATTGCACAGATCTAGAAGAGGACTGAACAACTGATCAGTGTTTCCCCTACCATCAATAAGGATGGGTGCCTCTCCACCCCCTACAAAGCTGCCACTTTTCGAGGCACTAGCTGCTGCATAAAGCTAACATGCATTAGAGACCTGTGAGAGACCTGTACGTTAGTGAACCGGCCGGTCGCCACAGTGACAGCAGTTTAAGTTAATTACAAAGGATAAGAGATGAGAGATCTATGCTCATAAGAGTTCTCTCTCTCTCTCTCTCACTCACTCCACACACATGGCAGTAGGTCTCGGTGGTTACCCCCCCCCCCCCCCCCCCCACACACACGTTGTAAGACAAGATGTAAAGTGTTTGTCTCATGTTACATGAGCTGAAATAAAAGATCACAGAAATGTTCCATACGCACAAAAAGCGTATTTCTCTCAAATATTGTGCACACATTTGTTTACATCCCTGTGAGCATTTCTCCTTTGCCAAGATAATCCATCCACCTGACAGGTGTGGAATATCAAGAAGCTGATTAAATAGCATGTTCACTACACAGGTGCACCTTGTTCTGGGGACAATAAAAGGCCACTCTAAAATGTGCAGTTTTGTCACACAACACAATGCCACAGATGTCTCAAGTACTGAGGGAGCGTGCAATTGGCATGCTGACTGCAGGAATGTCCACCAGAGCTGTTAGCAGAGAATAATGTTCAGATCCTGAGGCCCATTGTGAGGCCAATTGTTTTAAGGTATCTGTAACCAACAGATGCACATCTATATTCCAGTCATGTGAAATCCAAAGATTAGGGCCTAATGTTGCATGTTGTGTTTACATTTTTGTTCAGTATAAAAACTGATTTAAAAGTTGTTCATAAATGTGTGCCACTCAAGCCTTATTTGAGTTTATGTATAAAAGAGTTTATGTATTAAAGATCCAAGTCCCCACGATTTGTAATTTTTTTATTTTTCAGCATGACAATGCCTACGTGCAGAAACCGAGGTCCATACTGAAATGGTTTTTTTCAATATCGGTGTCGAAGAACTTGACTGGCCTGCACAGAGCCCTGACCTAAACCCCCATGGATGAATTGGAACGCCAACTGTTGAGCCAGGCCTAATCGTCCAACATGAGTGCCCGACCTCACTAATGCTCTGAATGGAAGCAAGTCCAACATTGCTAGAAAGCCTTCCCAGAAGAGGGGAGGCTTTTATAGCAGCAAAGGGGGGACCAACTCCATATTAATGCCCATGATTTTTGAATGAGATGTTCGGTGTTCCGTTTTCAAAACGGAAGAGGAAATGGGAGGATGGGAGAGAGAAAAAAAGAATTCACCCGGCAAATAGGCCCGGTCGCCCGTGGAAACGGGCATGAGAGCACACAAAGACCCGGGGCGCGTGTGTCAGCAGGTTTTGAGCGGTGCGGTCAAGAGGCTTAAATCCAATTGATCTACGAGCTTAGATGTAAATCCACATGAAACACATTCGTAGGGGCATCATTTAAAGTGATAACTTGCCCCTATGAACTAGCCCCTTATTTGCGCATATGGCGCATCGGGGATTTTCAAAGAGTGGTTGACTGAACGGGAAAAAGTATGTGGTTAACAGTTTATACAAAAGCATAGCTAATAGAAGTTCACTGTTTCGTAGGAAGAGAGAGAGGGGGGGGGGGGGGGGGGGGGGGGGGCGAATAAGTGATGAAATTGTCTAAGTTAATTGTTTTAGAAAAATGCATAACTATGGTTATGAATTCAGCCAAAAGTGTTGGCAGAAAACGAACGCAAGAGAAGGTAACGAACGGTTAAGGAGCTCATAACTAATGAAAAAAGACTATGCCTACACTCATTTGTTCACAAAATAGCCTATGTAAAGAATGATAGCCTCAGCACTCGATTCTGCATTTCTATATTAACCATTTCATTATGGAGAAAAAGGCATATCTACATACCTCCTCGAGATTTAGGTGCGTGTACTGACATCCGGTGAAATGTGATGGCCAACGCCTTTAAATGACCGTATTCTGCCGTTATAGCCGCTGATCTCCAACACTGTTATATGGACAATTAGACATCAATCCCAAATTTGGCAAAAACGCAAAAGGCAAGAGGAAATCTATCCCAAAGAAATCATGCATGAGTTCCGTGCTGGCTGCTCAAGCACATCGCTTAAGATCTATAGAATACCCGACCAGCCTGATGGCACTGCGCATGCGGGTATTGCACTACAGGGACAGACTGATGGCTCCATTGTATGATAGAGATAATCAACATCCACCGAATCCCCGTATTCAGCCTCGTTGAGGGATAGGCGAACGCGGAAGCCACTCGAAAGAAAAAGGAGAGATTTTGAAAGCATTTGACGAATGGGTGCCTCTGCTGTTACTCATCGATGTGTGAGGAAACCTCTTGGATAAGTGCATTTGTTGCAATTATGCATTTTTGGCCTTAATGACACCCATTAGTAGGTCATGCTATATGTCCAAAATACAGTTAATTGAGTGTTATCAATGCAGCTTTGGCTTTAATTCATACTAAGAGTAGGCCCTATGTTAATTGCTCCCATGTTTCAACTTGGGAAGCCTAAATTAGTTTGTACAACAAATGTGTTTTGCTGTTGTAGGCTATATGTCTGCGGCTGTAAGTAGATTTTGGGTATGTGCCAATGTCTCGGCATAGGGTGTCAATCAATTAGCCATCTGTCTTTAGAGTGTGTCCTATACTCCACTGAGTTGGTCAACTTTGCTCTATATTTTAAATTCGTCACTAGGTGGAAGTGTCACACCATCATTAGATACCCAACAAGTACAGCTGGGTTGTACAGTATTTGGTTGCGCATGTTTAAACATTTCTTTTCCTATTGGTGATTTTCCAGATTAAATAAACAACTTTTTTCCACCCCAAGCATGCTGTGACCCAATATGAATATCCTGGAATATGGTAATAATAGCACAGAATATTAAATTAATATCAGAATATATCATATCATACAATTCTCAAGTATTTGCCCAAGATCCCATTGAATTTATTTGATTGAAAGTAAATGTTAACTTCCTACACTACATGCATGCTTCAGTTCCACTCTGATAACCAGTCAGAGGGTATTTCTAGGTTCTTGTTGCTTTTGGATATTGTAGGAGTTGGAGCTCCAGGATAATTCCAAACGCATATGAACACGCCATAAGCAATGGCAAAATGTGTAGAATTGCAGGAAATTAGCTTTAAAAATGCAAAATGTTCTGTCATCCTCATGGCAAAATGTAAAGAATATCATTAGATGAGCTATAAAACAGCACATTTTTCTTTCTGTCCCATTGCAAAAATGTGTAGAATTGCAGGAAATTAGCTACAAAACCGGAACATTTTCTCTCAGCCTCATGACAAAACGTGTAGAAAAGCATTAGAAAACGGCAAACTGTTTTCCTCCAAAAATATATTTTGTGCCCAAAATGCGGTAGTCCAGCCCTGTTCCAATGGCAGGCAATTCTTCCTCCATCTTTTCATACTCTCATTTCTATACCTCTGTCTATTATTTTGTACTTTTCCATTAGTGATGTCAATGTTCCAACTGGAGGGTCCTCTTCAAACCGCTTCCAAGGCCCTGATTCAGTCACTATTTGAGGGAGGGGAAAATATTACATAACATGTGAACGGTACCTGTTCCTGTCTTCAATTTCATGGTGATGTAATGATGTCACACACACACAGCTTGTGCCCTTTTGAGGATAACTGAGCTATTTACTAGTATGTCCTGTCCCTTACAGGCTGGAATGCAGGGTTTACTGAAATATAGAGCTGTTCAGAGTCCGTGTATTTCAGGGATATTTTGGAAGTGCATTTATCCAGTGGGTGCATCAAGTTCAGATAATGTAAATGTAGGCCCAAAACTATTACTCTGTCTTCGTCAAAGCAAGGGCAATGAATCATTACAGAATAACTAAAATACTGTCTATTCCAAACTGCCAGATGGGAAAATAAACTTAATCTGATGTTGAGCATGTATGTACACTGTATATCTTGGTGAACTCTTGAGAACAGACATTAGTTGCATCACATAAGCCATAAGTAAAAGGAGAAGCAACCCCAGTTAAAAATGGCAAGTCAGCACAGCACAGTCTTTTATTTTATTTTATTTTTTATTTCACCTTTATTTAACCAGGTAGGTCAGTTGAGAACAAGTTCTCATTTGCAACTGCGACCTGGCCAAGACAAAGCAAAGCAGTGCGACAAAAAAAAACACAACAACACAGAGTTACACATTAAACAAACAGTCAAAAACACAATAGAAAATCTATAAACAGAGTGCAAAATGTAGTGCAAAAATGCAGTAAGGTTGGGAGGTAGGACAATAAATAGACTATAGAGTAGAAATAAATTACAGAATTATCATCATTAACACAGGAATGAAGGATGTGCAAATTATGATGTCTACAGATGTAGGATCTTAATTTGTCCTATATTGTCACAAAAGAATCCTGCAGCAACAGGATTTGACTGTTTATTTTATCGGTGGTTAGGCTATTAGCTGGCCAGTAGGCTATGTGAAAAGTGCAATACTGTTAATATAACTGTGTGTTAGTGTGGGTTTTCAGTGAATTTATGTAAATCACAAAGCTCATCAGCTTTTTCTGTGATGCAGGAAAATGCTCAACAACTAGAGTGATCAAATTAAGATCATATACCTGTATGTGATCTATTGTGTTTCGTGGAGAATTTGCCATAACGACTTCCCATTATTATTATTATGTAATACAGGATACATAACAATGGTAATCTGGTCTATGACCTACAATGAAACCTGGTATTAGTTAGTGAACACTTCATAAGCTCTCAATATCCTGCTCATAAAGCTGTTATGTATGCTCTGTGTAGTGGGTCACACAGAGAGACTTGAGTGTTGCCCTGTTGTGTCTTGGTTGCTAAGCAGGCGATCACTAAAACCAGCATTTGGAGACTTTATGAAATGGTGCTTACAACACAGTGAAATTTCCGCTGAAGGGCACATTTATTGTGGAGGGCACCTGGGACAAACAATTTTTTCATGCACACATTACTGACTACTGGAGAAAAACATGATCATTAAACACTTTACAGTCTTCTGGGAGACATCACTTTTCTCAGGCTCTACTCAACAGCTGGGATAAACCATATCTTTCAAACACACCCACACACACCCCCGCTCACACACCCTGGGTTGTTTGGGGGTGGTTGTGTGTCCATGGTCATGTTGTGGCTGGGAGAGTTGATGAAGCTGTGAGGCGGCTGAGAGAATGATAGCACTCACAGGAATAAGGCTGAAGGTAACTCGCTAAAGATGTGTTCTGTTTGAGTCAAGCCTCTTTTTCAGCTCATGCAGCCAGATAATTACAGGCTTAGGGGGATTTGGTTGAGTGTGTGTATGTGTACCTTCTCAATGCAGGGGCAGTGTGTATGTGTGTGTGTGCGTGCACGCGTGCATGTTTCTTTCTCTGCATGCATGTCTGTATGTGTGTGACTGTGTCCTGTATTGGCACGTCCATGCATACATCTGTGTTTGCAGGTGTTTATCATATGCGTCTACATGTTTGCACCACTTGAAATAATTCTCTAAGGAGCAGTAAATCATGGTAGTCACTAGCCTATTTCCCTATGTTGAGTGCTTCTTCATGACAAGTACACAGTTGATATGAAATTGCTGAGACAGCATAATGGATTTATTTAATATATATTTAATTGCTGACTATAAATGTATTTGATTGATTGTTAGGGCTATTTAGTAGCTGACTGCATACAGTAGCATGGCTCTTTCACAAGTAGTATTCTAGATGCGGTGTAAGGTCACAGCTTGTGCCCTTTTGAGGATAATTGAGCTTTTTACTAGAGCCCATAAAAGCAGTATTTGAGCTTGAGTCTCCCAGACACACACGCACACGCACACACACACACACACACACACACACACACACACACACACACACACACACACACACACACACACACACACACACACACACACACACACACACACACACACACACACACACACACACACACACACACACACAGCATGTTGTCCCCAAACGACCTCTCAGTAAGGACATACAGCCACACCCACTCTCAGGGCTCAGCCAGATATAGCCAGATGTGGGGAATAAAGAATCTCTCTCACCCTCCCTCTTTAATCCCCCTACTCTCTCTCTCCCCCCCCCCCCCTCTCTCCCCACCTCTCTCTCTCTCCCTCGCTCTCTCTCAACCCAAATCCAATAATTTTTTTAACAATTTGTATAAAGGTGCTACGACGGGATGTGAACTCTGTGGTGTGGTCTCTTAGTAATTATGAAGTTAATGGATATTAAAGTGCAATTAAAACACAGGCAACATGGGCAATCACCCCATTTGTAATTGTAAAAATTGTCTGCCACCCATTGTGATATGTTCCAGGTCACAAATTATCTCAACGGGAGACAACAACTCTGAGGTTTCAAACGTTACGACTACATACAGGCAGTACTGTTCAATATTTTGACTTTGAGGTCGAATGGTTCTCATAAGAAATAGTGTGCCTCCTTCTCAAAGCCAGTGGCCATTCGCCTGTTAGATCCATCAAACCGAATGTTGTGGTTCGGGGGTTCAGTTTACTGTACAATTAGTTTGACCACAGACTCAGCAGTGAATAGGATCTAATAGGGAGTGATCTAACCTTCCCAACCAAACTCAACCCGTAAAAACTCCATTATTAGTCAATTACACAGGAGTAATGCGTTAGCGGTGTCCTAGCCCGATGTAATTCCACTTGTGAGAAACCCAATTACTGGCTCTTTTACAAGCTTACAGTTGTACATGTAAAACAGTTTTGTTTCGAGCCGGACTGAGACAATCTCACCAACAGCCTATGAAGGGTAAAGATTTTATCCAATCCATATCCCTACACTTCTCTAGCTCCTCCACTTTCGTGTTGTGTCACATTTATTTGTTGTGCCTAGTCATTACTTTTCGTTGGCCGCGGTGGTATAGCGGTGGGTAATCCCATGCCTTCGGTAATCTAAGCCTCTCAGCTCCGTCACATTCCGTTAGCATTAATCTCGCCGCGATGCTCTGTCGTCGACTGACCCAGTGCCCTAAGACCTATGACCCTGTTACGTCTAAGGTCACCACCCAGGGTCATCAAAGTAGGGTCGTACATAGAACTAGAACCAGTAGAATGGACATCCCCACTGAAAGCAACATATTCTTTGGTGGTGGGACTGGTGGCCATTTTGGGTGTACCATTTAGAATGGTTCTAATTATATGTTGTCATTAAACCTGTAATCCTCTCTAACCTGGTAACACATGCAAAATAAGCAATGCTAAGTCCTAATTCAGGCACTTGTCATCTCCCGTCTGGACTACTGTAACTCGCTGTTGGCTGGGCTCCTTGCTTGTACCATCAAACCCCTGCATCTTATACAGAACCCTGCAGCCCGCTTGGTGTTCAACTTTCCCAAGTTTTCCCATGTCACCCTGCACCGCCGCACACTCTACTGGCTTCCAGTCGAAGCTCGCATCCACTACAAGACCATGGTACTTGCCTACGGAGCAGCCACCTCTGCTCTCTTGCCCTCCCAACCCTACAGAAGGGCAGCCAGGACACCAGAGTCCCTGCCCATCGTCTGAAAACATCTGAAACCCTACCTCTTTAAAGAATATCTTAAATAACCCCACAGCAGCCCCCCCCCCAAACTATATGGACTCAGGCCTTTTAACCAGAGAGATAGTAACTCGCTTTTCACTGTTTGTTTTGCTCAACAAATTCAAAGCCTGCCAACAAAGTTAGCTAGCTAGCCAGCTAACTAACACTACTAACTATACAGAGTATTTAGCTAAAACGAGTTCAGCCCAGCACTGACTTTGTTGATAGCTACTTTATTGAGGAAAAATGTACTTACTATCTTAAGTTGAATGCACTAAAGTCGCTCTGGATATGAGCGTCTGCTAGGTGAATAAAATGTAAATGTAAAAAATGTAACCCTATGATTGACATTCCAAGTTTCACATTGGAGAGATGAGGTACACTGCAGACAGTCTTCCACATCAGGCACAATATTAAATTCGGTTGAATCATCCCTTTAATTATTTCCAGACTTCCCAGTGAGTGAAGGTCTAATTTTTGCTCTTAATAAACTGACCCAGGGTTTCTGTCTAAGGCAGGAACAGCTGATCCTTTGTCATTACATTTACATAAGTAATTGAGCAGATGCTCTTATCCAGAGCAACTTACAGTAGTGAGTGCATACACTTTCTTCCCATACTAGTCCCTCATGGCAATCAAACACACAACCCTGGCGTTGCAAGCGCCATGGTCTACCAACTGAGCCACACAGAACTAAGGGTTGAGAACAGAGAGCCCCGACATCACTGAGCCCTGGCCCTGGTTCAGGGCACAGTAAATGTTAAGGAGATAAATCTGCTAACGTGTACTATCACACTTACTGTTTGGCTGCTTGGCTCACAGGGTTAAGAGCAGGGCTAGAGTGAAATTACAGAGTCGTCTGCACAAGCAGCTCAATTATCTTTTTGTATTTTCTTTAGGCCAGGAATCCATTGTTACAGATGACATTTTCTCTCTTTCTCTCAATGTGGAAAAAGGTTTTCTCATTTGTAATGTATGTTTTATGAATTTCATAGGAAAATCTGTTCAGGAGAAATCTCAAGCCGTTCTCAGGGGGAACATTCCGGAAAAGTTCAGGGTGAATGGTTCAGTCTGACCACACTTTGGCCCACACATTCTATTTATGGAAATACAGTAGCTCAAGGACTGTTTCAGATGGCTTCAAACAAAACAAACACAAAAAGACAACCAAACAAAGACATCAGAGCAGACTGTTAGTTGCTCCCGGGCCGGCTCCAGGCAAAAGCGGCAAAAGCGGCCGCTAGGGGGCCCCATGACCCAAACATTTTTAAATAATATTTTTTTAGGAATAGTAGAATACACAAGTTCTAAATTTGGTTGTGCATCAGCAGTTTTTGTCTTGTTTTGTCAGTCACTGACAGTCACTCAATTAACCATGTCAACTGACAATTTTTAGATTGGTAAGTTAGTTATTAAAATTTTTAGTAATCATGGCCGAATACCGACCAGGCACACAGGGCCACCATTGATTTTGTTAAGGGTCAGATGCACCTCTGCCCAGTGTAGGCAGTTAACTTTTTGTTGTTCACATAGAACAGTTTAACCTGTAGCTAATGTAAGCTTCTAGCAAGCTGCGCTAATGTTGTTGCTAGCTAACTACAATTTATAGTCAGCTCTTGTTGATACTAACCATATGGCCAAAACTAGATAACTAGCCTAGCTAGCAACATTATAATTAAATCACAATGGATTCATTTTTGAATGAAGCAGCTGCCTGTTATATGTATCTAGCCAGCTATGTTGTGGTAAATGGCGATGTTAACTGTTTAGCTAATGTTGGCTAGTAAGCGAACTGGCATTGGCAGCATGGAATAATGGAGAGTGAATTGAATTATGTTTGGTTTTAGTTTTGGTCCCCAATTAGAGGCAGCTGCATTATGTTGTCTCTAATTGGGGATGCTATTTAACCTCCTGTGCTGGTCCCACGCACCAGGGCTCCAGTACCGGTTCTCAGCCCGGGTACCTCCAGTGCGGGTCCCCAGTCCGGTACCTCTAGTGCCGGCTCCTCGCACCAGGGTTCTGGTGGCGATCCACAGCCCGGTACCTCCAGTGCCAGTTTCCAGCCCCCTGTCCGGTACCGCCAGTGCCGGTGCCTCGCACTCGTCCTCCAGTGCGTCTCCCCAGCCCGGTACAACGAGTGCCGGCTCCACGCACCAGGCCTCCAGTGTGTCTCAGCACCCCTGCTGAACTGGTGCCCAGTACGGGATCGGTCGCCAGCCCTGCTTCAGGACCAGAGCCTCCAGTGACGGTCCACATCCCGGAGCCTCCAGTGACGGTCCACATCCCGGAGCCTCCAGTGACGGTCCACATCCCGGAGCCTCCAGTGGCGGTCCACAGCCCGGAGCCTCCAGTGGCGGTCCACAGCCCGGAGCCTCCAGGTACGGTCCACAGCCCCGTTCCAGTAGTCAGCCCCACCGGTGCCCAGTCCAGAACCGGTCGTCAGCCCCACTCCAGTGCTGGAGCAGTCCGCTCCACCGGTGCCCAGTCCGGGAAAGGGTTACAGCCCTGCTCCTGAGCCAGATCCCCTGCCGGACCTGGTGCCACGTCCGGAGCCCCCGCCTGACCTGGTGCCACGTCCGGCACCAGATCAGGCGGGGGCTCCGGCTGACCTGGTGACCTGTGCACCGGTGGAGCGGACAGCTCCGGCACTGGAGCGGGGCTGGCGACCGGTCCCAACTGCTTCCACCACCCCCTATGATCTATGAACACCTTTATGGTGTTCAGGTTTAGTGTTCAGAGACCTCTCTGGATAACTCTGTTTAGTTTGGGTTTGGTCCACAATTAGAGGCTTTTGCACCGCATTGTGGAGATTCTGATGCTGTCACAGAAGACACCATTGCAAGAATAGAAATGTATTTCGACTGGCCAAACATAGTCATGTTTGGGTGGCAGGTAGCCTAGCGGGCCAGTAATCAAAAGGTTGCTGGTTTGAATTCCAAAGCTGGCAAGGTGGAAAAAAGTGCAGTTCTGGCCTTGAGTAAGGGAGTTAACGCCCAACAGAGACAAAATTTAGGTTTAATACATTCAGTTGTGTAACTGACTAGGTATTTCCTTTTTTAAAATGTTTTGTGACGTCTGAGAACAGTGATTGGCACGATTGTTTGACCAGTATTGGTTAGCCTCCTGCCAGCTTATTCAGTATGAATCTTTCCCAAATTGTTTACTGTCAGAGCCTAAATCATGATAATTATCTCATGTTTGAATCTCTAAATCGTTAATTTCAAATTTCTCCTGTCTATTTCATTTGAGAATTAATGTGAATGAAATCTCTGTCATGTAGAGGGCATTGCCAATATACTGCAGGCTGTGAGTTCAAAGAAGTTAAACAAAAGCTGATGTCCTCGTGCATCCAGCCTTATGTTGGGGTGAAAAATGCAGTTTACAACATGCAGATTGATTTCTATTACATAACATCATCATGGAAAGACAATCAATGTTGGAGATACAGTTCCATTAACAACAAAATATCAAACAAGCCCTGATTATCAGATGGCAATGGCATTAATATTTTTCTTGCCTGATTGGTGGTATTTGATGCAGGTTTCACAATGTGCGTACTCAGTTTCACAATGTGCTGAGTTTCATAATATGTGTGCTCAGTACCATCGTGTGGTGCCAGGACAACAACCTCTCCCTCAATGTGATCAAGACAAAGGAGATGATTGTGGACTACAGGAAAAGGAGGTCCGAGCAACCTGGCACCACACAGGACCCATTCTCATCGACAAGGCTGCAGTGGAGCAGTTTGAGAGCTTCAAGTTCCTTGGTGTCCACATCACCAACAAACTATCATGGTCCAAACACACTAAGACAGTCGTGTAGAGGACACGACAAAGCCTATTCCCCCTCAGGAGACTAAAGATTTGGCACGGGTCCTCAGATCCTCAAAAAGTTATACTGCTGCACCATCGAGAGTGGCCTCCAACTGCTTGGCCTCCGACCGCAAGGCACTACAGAGGGTAGTGCGTACGGCCCAGTACATCACTGGGGCCAAGCTTACTGCCATCCAAGACCTCTATACCAGGCAGTGTCAGAGGAAGGCCATAAAAATTGTCAAAGACTCCAGCCACCCCAGTCATAGACTGTTCTCTCTCTGAGTGCCAAGTCTTGGACCAAAAGACTTCTTAACAGCTTCTACCCCAAAGCAAAAAGACTCCTGAATAGCTAATCAAAGGGCCATCAGACCCCTTTTTTCCACTGCTGCTACTCTTTTTATTACCTATGCATACTCACTTTAACTCTATATTACCTCGACTAACCGGTGCCCCCGCACATTGACTCTGTACCGGCACCCCTGTATATAGCCTCGCTATTGTTATTTTACTGATGCTGTTTTATTATTTGTTACTTTTATTTTAAATCTTAACTTCTTAAAGCATTGTTGGTTAAGGGCTTGTAAGTAAGCATTTCACTGTAAGGTCTACACCTGTTGTATTCGGCGCATCTGACAAATACACTCCTGCTTTGCAAATATTTATGAATATTCCAAGTCTACGTCAAAAGAAGCCAAAACCAGCATGATCTACATCAGTCATTGTCATAACCTGTACTCCCAAATATTTTGGCATACTCTGGTTAGTAACCATTCAACACATGCTTGTGTGTGTGTTTGGTAGGGAAGGATGTTGGCCTAGCCGACCTTGTTCAATTACACTCGTTCACGCTGTCACAAATACGAAATATGGATTTAGAAAGAGCTCATGGTTATGCTTTGGAAATGTTTGGGATGTGAGCTGATGTGAGCTGCTCGATTACTAATCTTTGTCACGGTCTCGGGTGAGGGAACGAGGCGCAGAGCTAGAGTGAAAAGACATTCCTTTATTTTCTATAATTTAAACAGAAACCGAAAACAAAGGAGCGGTAGTGACCGTGAACTGTCGTGAACACACACAAGGAACAACACACACAAGAATCCACACCCAGGTGGAACTGCTTCTAATTGGGGATCACCCAAAACCCAACAGCAACCCTGTGATTGTCAGGACCTGACTGTGGCCATCCCACTCCCCCTAGAGGGAGTCAGAGACCTGGCCTCAGTCAGGCCCTTACAATGTTTTGAAATTAGAAAAATATATTTTGCAACTGACAACTGAGTTGACTGATATGTGAGGAACAGAGTGAGTGACTGTGAGAGTGAGTAAGATATATAGATAGAAAGAGAGAGAGAGGGAGAGAGAGAGTGTGTGTGAGAGACAGTGAGTGAAGGATCATGTTTTCATTAGTATGTATTACTTGACTCACTGATTTCCTGTAAAAGAAAAAATCTTGCTATTTCCTGCTCTCCCTCCCACACTCGCCTCCTTCCTCATTTTGACATATGAAATAACGATGTGTCTGTTTAATAAAATGCATATTCACCACTTTGATCCTTAAAGCACTGCCCAAATAAAGCACTGCCCAGAGGCTAAAGCAGAGACAACCCAGAGGCACTACACATTCTTTCAACACCGTGAAGGGGTTTACTCCAGCAAAGCTGCAATTTACATCATATTAAACACAGTGTTTCTCATAACATTCTGAGTTCGGTTTATCCCTTTATGCTAGTTTTTTGATCCTGTGTGAAGGGTGGTACATTTTCCCCCATAATATTGAGCAACAAGCGACCAGCTCTTTGTGTTCCCTCTAAATCTTCACCCCTCTAACTAGCTGTAAGTTCATAGGCTGAAGCCACAGCATAAATCCAAGACCATTTAGTTACATTACATTCACATGAGTCAGAACAGGAAGAGTCAACAAGAAATCTGACTGGTGTGGAAATATTTTCATCCCTTTGGGATGATATAATGTCGAACCAGCTTTCGAAGACTCGGTCAAAATTCACAAGATGTAGATAAATAGACAAATACAAAATGGATGAATTAATTCAGTTGAATGTACAGACACCTCTATTTTCCTAATAAACACCTCAACCCCACAAGGAGACAAGTAGCTAAACTACAATCTTCTAGTCCAACAAATCCTCCATCCGGCACTCCTAGTGGTCTGAAAGGGAAAACAGTCTGTATCCATTCCCAACAGAAACACTGGAGTAAAATTACTCCTGAGAAGTACACTTTCATAATGTTCTCATGTTTCCGATAAAGGTGTTTAATCTAGGGTATGATCAAAAAAATATTTTCTCTCTGCCTTTCTATCCACAAATGCACAAACAAACGCATGCACACACCCACACACACACCCACACACACACACACACACACACACACACACACACACACACACACACACACACACACACACACACACACACACACACACACACACACACACACACACACACACACACACACACACACACACACACACACACACACACACACACACACACACACACACCAGCACAAGTTGGTCATAATTCACATCCTCAAAATATCCTGCATGGGCAGGGGTGTGTTGGAATCCCATCTGCCTTTTGAACTTTCACCCCTGACGCCCCCTACCTTCCATGCCCTTTTACCCCACGGTCATCCTGTTGGTGCCAGTGCTATCCGTAACCGTCGCATATGTCTTCTTTATGATAAAACATTTGCAGATAACACTTGTCATTGAAATTCCTTTATTAGTTTTGATAGTTTCACAGGCAGACAGTGGTATGCTGGGCTCCAACATTACATAAATATGCCTGAAGCATTCAAGGCCAGGGTTATGAAGGCCTGAATCCCAGACCTGACTGTTCAGGCTGGTCTCATAGACTAGACATAACATAGTAAACGGAAATCCAGGACACTCAAATTAGTATGATATGTTATGTTTGGTATGGTTACATAAGACAGAAGGTTACTTAAAGGAAAAACAAAAGGAGGGTGGTTGGTCGGGCGTAAAACACAAACGGCCTGATAGTTTGCAAGCCCTGCCACATCCGTCGAGCACCAGAGCATAGTAGGATTCTATCTTAGTCCTGTATTGACGCTTTGCCTGTTTGATGACTATCAGGGATTACAAAGGGAAACCCAGTCGAGAGCTGCCCAGTGACGCGAGCCTACCAGATGAGCTAAATACCTTCTATGCTCGCTTCGAGACAAGCAACACTGAACCATGCATGAGAGCACAAGCTGTTGCGGTCGACTGTGTGGTCTCTCTATTCGTAGCGAATGTGAGTAAGACCTTTAAACAGTTTAACATTCGCAAGGCCACGGGGCTTGACGGAACACCAGGACGCGTACTAAGAGCATGGGCTGACCAGCTGGGAAGTGTCTTCACTGACCATGACGAACGTCATGTTCACAAAAACACACCAAATGAACGGACGTAAAAAGCACACTTACTTCACCGTGACTGCGACATACATCGATAACGACCCACACCCGAGTGAAGGACAGACTCAACATATATGGGATCCCTAATTAGAGACAATGCGATACAGCTGCCTCTAATTAGGGATCCAACCCAAACCCCACACAGAAACAGAAAAGAACGACACTGTCAGACTCTGACCATAGCTACATAGAGAAGCAAATAGGCTTCTCTATGGCCAGAGCCTGACAGTACCCCCCCCCAAGGCGCGGACTCCCGGACACCAAAAAGAAACAAAAACAAACACACAAAACAGGGGGGGTTAATGGGAGGGAAGACTAGTCCCTCGGGGGCGGCTCTGGCTCCGGCGAAGTGGACAGTTTTGTCCCATGCCCCTTCCTTATAACCGGTCCCGGGCTGGGTACCGGTGGGGCAAACGGCTCCGGCCAAGGAGCGGGACATTTAACCGGGCCCGGACTGGGCCCTGGTGGGGTAAACGGCTCCCGCCATGGAGCGGGGAAAACAACCAGGCCCGGACTGGGCCCCGGTGGGGCAAACGGCTCCGGCCATGGAGCGGGGAAAACAACCGGGCCCGGACTGGGCACCGGGGGGGCAAATGGCTCCGGCCATGGAGCTGGGCAATTTACTGAGCCCGGACTGGGCACCGGTGGGGCAAACGGCTCCGGCCATGGAGCGGGGAAAACAACCGGGCCCGGACTGGGCACCGGTGGGGCAAACGGCTCCGGCCATGGAGCGGGGAAAACAACCGGGCCAGGACTGGGCACCGGTGGTGTGGACTGCTCAGGCTCTGGAGTGGGGAACACAACCGGGCCCGGACTGGGCACCGGTGGGGCAAACGGCTCCGGCCATGGAGCGGGGAAAACAACCGGGCACCGGTGGGGCAGACTGCTCAGGCTCTGAAGCGAAGCAGACGGCTGGACCCGGATTGGGTACCGGTGGAGCGGACTGCTCTGGCACTGGAGCGGAGCAGACGGCTGAACCCGGATTGGGCACCGGTGGAGCGGACTGCTCTGGCTCAGGAGCGGAACAGACGGCTGGACCCGGATTGTGGACCTTCGCTGGAGGCTCAGGGCTGCTGGCCTTCGCTGGAGGCTCAGGGCTGCTGGCCTTCGCTGGAGGCTCAGGGCTGCTGGCCTTCGCCGGAGGTGGCGGGCTGCTGACCTTCGCCGGAGGTGGCGGGCTGCTGACCTTCGCCGGTGGTGGCGGGCTGCTGACCTTCGCCGGAGGTGGCGGGCTGCTGACCTTCGCCGGAGGTGGCGGGCTGCTGACCTTCGCTGGAGGCTCAGGGCTGCTGGCCTTCGCTGGAGGCTCAGGGCTGCTGGCCTTCGCTGGAGGCTCAGGGCTGCTGGCCTTCGCTGGAGGCTCAGGGCTGCTGGCCTTCGCTGGAGGCTCAGGGCTGCTGACCTTCGCTGGAGGTGGCGGGCTGCTGACCTTCGCTGGAGGTGGCGGGCTGCTGACCTTCGCTGGAGGTGGCGGGCTGCGGACCTTCGCTGGAGGTGGCGGGCTGCTGACCTTCGCTGGAGGTTGGGTGCGGGGAGCCGGCACGGGTCGTACCGGACTGGGGAGTTCGGTGTTGGTGAACCGACGCGGGGCTATCTCGCTCTCCGTCTCTCCCCATTTGCGCTGCTTGGTCTCGTACGGGTGGGTCGTTCTGTCACGATTGTGTGTGGGGAGAGACCAAGACGCAATGCAGGGATGGTAGTTCGACATTTCTTATTTTATTTATACTATGTATATTCATATAGACCCATACTATGTAATAAACAAAACCAAAATGACGAACTAAAATTACACAAAACAAACAGACTAACGAACGTCACGTTCACAAAAACACACCAAATGAACGGACGTAAAAAACACACTTACTTCACCGTGACTGCGACATACATCGATAACGACCCACACCCGAGTGAAGGACAGACTCAACATATATGGGATCCCTAATTAGAGACAATGCGATACAGCTGTCTCTAATTAGGGATCCAACCCAAACCCCACACAGAAACAGAAAAGAACGACACTGTCAGACTCTGACCATAGCTACATAGAGAAGCAAATAGGCTTCTCTATGGCCAGAGCCTGACAGATTGTCCACAAGATGTCACGATGTCCTTCCCTTTTTTTGTCTGCTTCCTAGAACTCGTTCCTGAAGATGGCTAATCAGCTGTGTAGATACTCCCTTTGATGGGGATGAATGCAGTGGAGACAGCAATGACTTAGAAGAGAGTAAACGTGGTGGTTCTGCTCGAATCCACCTACTTAGATACAGTTCTCGACCGTAGCATTGATTGTTCAAAAGTTCCTTTGTTCTAGAGACCTTGTGTTGTCTTTTGGGGGTCGTGACTTATCGTAGACCTTCGGCTGCAGCGTGAAGTCCTCCTAGTCAAGAAAGTAAATTCGAGGCTCACATGCTTTATACCTTTATAACAGGGCATTTCTGTCTTTTATGGCCTGCTCCATGAACTCCCTGAGCGTAGCTTGGGCAAGCAAGGCATTAGGATATACTATGTTTTTGTTTAAACAGCTAAAGTCTTATCGTCACAAAAAACGTATTTTGAATATGGATATTTTCTCCGAAACGTACAGGATCTAAACATCAGGTACACAGTATGAACACTCTTAAAGGTATAATGTTTTCGTCATCACATCTTCATTGAACTTTTAATGACATCACAGAATCGACATTCATATTCATATGCCAACGGTCCTCATTTTCCACATTTTGGATAAAAGTAACCATGTTCCAATGCCTTGTTTCATAGACATAAAGTTTTGGATCAAAGTGATGGTCCTAAGGTCAAAGGATCATAAAACCTTGGCTCTTCTCTTTTCCTTTGGGAGAAAAGAGGATCTGGTTGTCTTCAGCCATTTATGGTGTCAAAACTCCCCCTTCCACCAACTCAATCCACTCAGAGCTTAGCAGAGATGGTTCCATCACATGACCTGTTTAACCGCAAGTCATGACAGCCAAAAAAAATGCAATTCTTAACCTATCATGCGTATTGCAAATTTCTAACATATTGTTCAAATTGCAATTCGTAACATATCATACAAATTGTAATTCGTAACATTTCATAGAAATTGTAATTCGTAACATTTCATCCAAAATGGATGATGGACATCCACAAATGAATACATACCATACCAAACGTAACATATCATACTAATTTGAGTGTCCCAGATTGTACATCTATCCCTGAGTCCAGGTTGGACTGTTACTATGGCTGTTACACATGCTCAGATGGCTTGATTGGTTAGAGCATGGCGCTGGCAAAACCAAAGTTGTGGCTTTGACTCCCTATAGACCGCACCGAATGTATGGATTACAGTGACTGCTGAAGGAACTCATACAATATTGCCAGATGCTTTTGATCAATGATTTTTATCCTGCATATGAATGAAAAATGGGGTCCAGTGTCAGTAAGGGCATCTTAGCAGTTTGTCTTCTGGGTAATGTGGTGGCAACATGGCGAAAGGCTCATGCCAGGTGAGCTCTGATTGGCTTTGTGTTGTGTTGGACATGTGGAGGTCATTGTCTTGTCTGATAATAAAAGAGACTGAGTTATAGGTCTGATATCTCCTGCCAGTAACAACAGCAACGCACATGAGGAGCCACATCTATTGCTCACGTCCAAACGGAGACCAGATGTTTCCTTACTTCAAGGGTAGAATGTTCTATCAGAACCTGGTGTTGGTATCGAACCAGGGCCAGTCCACACAGACACATTTCTTAAATTTCTCCAAAACCTGTGGAAATAGAATACAAAACAAAATGTATACTTGGTTAATAATCAGTGTCTGTATTTATTGTGGATGTCAGATAAGAGGTCAGTGTATGCTCTGAAAAAAGATGACAGACTGTAATTTGGGAGAGAAGTCGCATGTGTCCTTTTACGACCCTCCTCAAGAGTTATCATTGGGTTATTTATGATGCTGTCAGAGAGTTCTGGGAGGGGCTGGGATTCCCTTCTCTGGGACCTTGGAAGTATTCACACTAGCAGGGCCGTTCCTTGCTGTTCTGCCACCATAGGCAACACCAACAAATGCCATCCCGTAAAACTAGAATTACGTTGAAAAGACGTCTAAAATACATATTTTCCAGACGTTGAAGTTGAAGTTCTGAATTAAAGGTGAAAAGGTTTTTTACGTATATTTAAAATACGTTTTCCAGGACATTGAAAAGGCATATTTTCCGGACGTAAAAAAAGACGTATTTTCCAGATGTTGAAATCAGGTAAATTTTTGGTTCTGAATAAAAGTTGACAATACTTGTTTTCCTGATGTTGGAAATACGTATTTTACTAACATTGAAAATATGTACAGTCGTGGCCAAAAGTTTTGAGAATGACACAAGTATTGGTCTCCACAAAGTTTGCTGCTTCAGTGTTCTTAGATCTTTATGTCAGTAGTTACTATGGTACACTGAAGTATAATTACAAGTATTCCATAAGTGTCAAAGGCTTTCATTGACAATGACATTCAGTTTATGCAAAGAGTCAATATTTGCAGTGTTGACCTTTCTTTTTCAAGACCTCTGCATTCCTGGCATGCTGTCAATTAACTTCTGGGCCACATCCTGACTGATGGCAGGCCATTCTTGCATAATCAATGCTTGGAGTTTGTCAGAAGTTGTGGGTTTTTGTTTGTCCACCCGCCTCTTGAGGATCGACCACAAGTTCTCAATAAGATTAAGGTCTGGGGAGTTTCCTGGCCATGGACCCAAAATGTAGATGTTTTGTTCCCCGAGCCACTTAGTTGTCACTTTTGCCTTATGACAAGGTGCTCCATCATGCTGTAAAATGCATTGGTCGTCACCAAACTGTTCTTGGATGGTTGGGAGAAGTTTCTCTCGGAGGATGTGTTGGTGCCATTCTTTATTCATGGCTATGTTCTTAGTGATAACTAAGTGTTGTGTCAGCTATGGATCTGTTGGGGCGGTATGCAAATTGGAGGGGGTCTAGTCTGTCTGGGACGGTGGAGTTAATGTTTGCCATAACCAGCCTCTTACAGAATTTCTCAGTCGCTTTGGTACATTTCTCAGATCACAATTGACACTCTCAAAACTGCTTGTTCAAACTTCACATGATCTAGTCACTTGTGCACAAGATAAGAGCAATTTATCATTGTTTTGGTTCAATTGCAATTGCTTTTGTACATGCATGCAATTGATCATGTACAATTGTCTGCTGTTTTTTACATGATCAATTGCTTATGTCATGTTGATCAAAATATAATATACTGGATGTCTGTTGAATTGTCTTACTCCCCAAAACATCTAGGCATAAGTTCATTGAATATGTCTTTAATTGCAAAATTGTTGAACTCATTGTCATAATCGGTCAAGCAAGTTTTCCAAACAGTACATTCCAATTGTTCTTACAGATTGTTGTTGTGAATTTGTCCACAATTGATTAATTGCTCTCAGGTGAATCTTGACTTCCAGTAATGAAGGGGTTTGTGTGAAACATTAGATCAACCAATGATCAACCAGATCAACCTCTATGTAAAATAGCTTGGAGGTGCACCTAATGAACTTTCAATTGGCAAGCATATCTAAACAGAGCAAAACACAGTGTTACAATTTCTGACAATGGAAGAACAACAAGGAAACGAACAGTGTCAACAGCCAGGAAGAAGAGGACTAAGGATGCGTGGAGGAAGGGTAGGGAGGCAAAACAGAGGAAGAGGTGGAAGAGGCCAAGGAGACAGGCGTATTTCAGATGAAATAAGGGCCACTATTGTGGACCATGTTGTCAATCATGGCCTTACAAACAGGTTTGTAATCCAAGAATGTGCACCGCACTGTAATACTACATACTTTTTTAACACTGAAATCTTCCTCAATCTTGTGTTTGGCATCACTGTATTTCCCCACATAGGACTGCAAGACTACCTCACAGGGGTTGGAGATGGCCCCTTTTCACACCTCAACAGCAGGAGGCTATTTGCACCATGGTCAGAGAAAACAATGCCATTAGACTAAGGGAGATTCAGAGTGCCATTATAGAAGACAACAATGTCTTTGTAAACATCCAATCTGTTAGCATCTCAACTATGGGCAGGGTGCTGAAAAGAAACCATATGAGCATGAAACAGCTGTACCATGTACCATCTGAAAGGAATGGTGACAGAGTGAAGGAGCTACGGTGCCAGTATGTACAGGTAAAATATGTGCATACAGTAATTACAGTAAGTGTGAGCTGTATACATTTGCTTTGGCTGTAGAAAAGAACATGTAATATGTGTATATTTATGTTGTCCAAAATGAAATACATAACTCATAAAAATAATGTTGTATTTTCTGGGATATAGCGTATAATGGAACTGGAATCAAGTGAACCACCTCACAACTTCATATACAGTGGGGAGAACAAGTATTTGATACACTGCCGATTTTGCAGGTTGTCCTACTTACAAAGCATGTAGAGGTCTGTAATTTTTATCATAGGTACACTTCAACTGTGAGAGACAAAATCTAAAACAAAAATCCAGAAAATCACATTGTATGATTTAAAAAAAATTAATTAGCATTTTATTGTATGACATAAGTATTTGATCACCTACCAACCAGTAAGAATTCCGGCTCTCACAGACCTGTTAGTTTTTCTTTAAGAAGCCCTCCTGTTCTCCACTCATTACCTGTACCTGTTTGAACTCGTCACCTGTATAAAAGACACCTGTCCACACACTCAATCAAACAGACTCCAACCTCTCCACAATGGCCAAGACCAGAGAGCTGTGTAAGGACATCAGGGATAAAATTGTAGACCTGCACAAGGCTGGGATGGGCTACAGGACAATAGGCAAGCAGCTTGGTGAGAAGGCAACAACTGTTGGCACAATTATTAGAAAATGGAAGAAGTTCAAGATGACGGTCAATCTCCCTCGGTCTGGGGCACCATGCAAGATCTCACCTCGTGGGGCATCAATGATCATGAGGAAGGTGAGGGATCAGCCCAGAACTACAAGGCAGGACCTGGTCAATGACCTGAAGAGAGCTGGGACCACAGCCTCAAAGAAAACCATTAGTAACACACTACGCCGTCATGGATTAAAATCCTGCAGCGCACGCAAGGTCCCTCTGCTCAAGCCAGCGCATGTCCAGGCCCATCTGAAGTTTGCCAATGACCATCTGGATGATCCAGAGGAGGAATGGAAGAAGGTCATGTGGACTGATGAGACAAAAATAGAGCCTTTTGGTCTAAACTCCACTTGCCGTGTTTGGAGGAAGAACAAGGATGAGTACAACCCCAAGAACACCATCCCAACCGTGAAGCATGGAGGTGGAAACATCAATCTTTGGGGATGCTTTTCTGCAAAGGGGACAGGACGACTGCACCGTATTGAGGGGAGGATGGATGGGGCCATGTATCGCGAGATCTTGGCCAACAACCTCCTTCCCTCAGTAAGAGCATTGAAGATGGGTCGTGGCTGGGTCTTCCAGCATGACAACGACCCGAAACACACAGCCAGGGCAACTAAGGAGTGGCTCCGTAAGAAGCATCTCAAGGTCCTGGAGTGGCCTAGCCAGTCTCCAGACCTGAACCCAATAGAAAATCTTTGGAGGGAGCTGAAAGTCCGTATTGCCCAGCGACAGCCCCGAAAACTGAAGGATCTGTATGGAGGAGTGGGCCAAAATCCCTGCTGCAGTGTGTGCAAACCTGGTCAAGAACTACAGGAAACGTATGATCTCTGTAATTGCAAACAAATGTTTCTGTACCAAATATTAAGTTCTGCTTTTCTGATGTATCAAATACTTATGTCATGCAATAAAATGCAAATTAATTACTTAAAAATCATTCAAAGTGATTTTCTGGATTTTTGTTTTAGATTCCGTCACTCACAGTTGAAGAGTACCTATGATAAAAATGACAGACTTCTACATGCTTTGTAAGTGGGAAAACCTGCAAAATCTGCAGTGTATCAAATACTTGTTCTCCCCACTGTACCTGGATGAAGCTGGCTTCAACCTGATCAAAATCGGAAGGCGTGGCCGAAATGTCATTGGACACAGAGCTACTGTGGATCTTCTCAGCGTGGAGGTGGAAGGTCTACGATCGCCAGCCACATAACCAAATGATCCTGGTGGATGGCATGGATGCAGCATGTGAGGACATCACAGTCAACGCCTGCAGAGGCTGGATAAGACACTCTAAAAGATTATTTCATCGCTGCAACGCAAGAGAAGATATCCTCTGTGATGTAGATGAGAACCTTTGGCCCAAAGATTCTTTGTGAAATAAAATAGTTTTGTGTTTTTCTTTCTGAATCGCAATGACACTGTAATTTGTTTAAAACCAAAAATAAAAGCATTAATGTGAATCCTGTCCAATCTCTTGCAATCCTAATCTCACGTAAAGGAATGTGTGACTTTGTACTGTTGAAATGTATAAATTCCATACAGAAAAAATGCAGCCTTGTGCATTTTCAATCATTGTCATAAAAAATGTAGCCATAGTGTACATCAGAAAATACCTAAAGAGTACAGTTTATATTGACAACACGACTAAGCTTTTTGACAAAACTAAGCATCTTCTTTGTGAACAATGACACAAGGACTTGACATTCTGATGGCACTGACATGTTCATTGACATAAAGATTTACTTTTGAGGAATGGACTAGAGATTTTGAGCAAGTTACAGGCTTTTGCAGGTCAACCATTGTGTTGTGCTGTTTGTAATAATTGTTTTGAGAAATCGACTTACTGGTTTGCAAATGTTAAGAATGATTCGAGAAATGTACCAAAGCGACTGAGAAAAACTGTAAGGCACTTCATGATTGCAGAAGTGAGTGCTACAGGGTGGTAGTCATTATTGCTTGAAGCCTTAGAGTTCTTGGGGACAGGAATTATGGTGGTCTTCTTAAAACATGTGGGGATTACAGACTGGGACAAGGAGAGGTTGAAAATTACCCTGAATATGAGAACGCTCCCTGGAATTCCGACCTGATTAAAGACCTTTTTCACGTGGGCTTCAGGGAGCGAGATCACCCAATCTTCTGGGTCGGTGACGGCCCTCACACCCGGAACAAGGTTGTTGTTGTCAAAGTGTGCATAAAATGCATTGAGTTTGTCTGGTAGAGAGGCATCGTTGGGCAGATCACAGTTGGGGCTTCCTTTGTAATCAGTAATAGACTGTAGCCCCAGGCGTCGGAGCCTGTGTAGTATGATTTGACCTTATTCCTATATTGTCCTTTTGCTCGTGCTGTAGCCCTGTCCTTTAGTTTAGCACCAACCTCTGTGTTAATCCAGGGCTTTTTGATTGGGGAAGAGCGAACCCTCACCCTGTGGGGACGACGTCACAGACGGAGGTGGTTAGCTCGTCAATGTTATCAGCGGAGTCTCAAAACATATTCCAATCAGCGCTAGCAAAGCAGTCCTGTAGCATTTTCTCTGATTCTGGTGACTTTTTCTCAACAGAGCGAGTCATGGGTACTTCCTGTTTGAGTTTCTGCTTGTAAACAGGAAGCAGGAGTACAGAGTCATGATCTGATTAGAATGGAGGGAAGAGGTGGCCGGTTTTCCCTTCGCCTTAATCTCGCCAGGACCGCCCTCCTCTTGCCTCTGTAACGGCGGTGTTTCCTCTTGGGTAGACTGACAATTTGGTCTGAATTACAGAGAGAGCCCAGAAATTGTGATAAGTACTGTAACGGCTGATCTGATGTTCAAAAGTTATTGTCAGTTGTAAGAAATAATAGAGTACATTTAGTGAAAAGAAAGTAAAAATAAACAACAAAAGAATCCCAAAATAGCAAATTTGGGTCGGAGCTTGCAAAATGGCAGCCATCTAGTATGTAACAAGTTGTGTAAGATGTCCTCACAGCAATGGCGAAGCAGAGCGGGTGGTGAGAACGGTGAAGGCCATCCTCACAAAGCACTCATGGCGCACTGTGCCACCCCTCTGGCACACGGCGCTTCCCCAGCTCAGCTGCTGATGCGGCACAATATCAAAACTCCAAACCTGAGTGGCCAGACCTCAAGTCCTTTGAAAGGAAGGATAGGGAAATTAAGTACAAACAAGCTGCCTGGTACAACAGACGGAGAACGCAGGAACAACCAAAACTTGTTCCTGGACAAATCAAATCAAATTTGTGTCTGGATCAAAAATGTCCCCAGCACTGGCACGGTTAGCAGCTTGGCAGAGACTCCCAGATCCTACAACATCGAGATGCCAACAGGCAGCCTGAGAAAAAACAGGTCTCAGCTATGAGTCATCCTACAGAGAGGCCTACCAGACAACCCCACAACCACAAGCTCCGGCCGCATCATCAGACCTCCTTGGACGATGAACTTGTAGAGATACATAGCTGTGTGATCAAGAGGCAGAATAATCCTCCATCACATCTTGGAGGTTCGTGTAGTCTACCCTTGCCTCTGAAAATAAAATAATTATTGAAAAATAAATCAGTTGAAAGTTCTTATCACAAAAGGATTTTCTGAAAACAAAAGAGTTCCAGAGAATAAATCAGTTAAAAGTACTTACCTGAAAAGAGTTCCTGAAAACAAAATAGTTCTCTGGGGCCGACAGCCAGCCCAACCACAGGGCTGGAAACCATCTCTGCGTCGGTGCCCAGGGTGGGCACGACGTTCAGCCCCGCTGTGGAGCAGGAGCTCCATAGCGCGTCGGTGCCCAGTCTGGGGCCGACAGCCAGCCCAACCACAGGGCTGGAAACCATCTCTGCGTCGGTGCCCAGGCAGGGCACGACGTTCAGCCCCGCTATGGAGCAGGAGCTCTGTAGCGTGTCGGTGCTCAACCTGGGGCAGACAGACGGGCCAACTACGGGGCTGGAGACCACCTCTACGTCGGTGCCCAGGGTGGGCAACCCGAGACCTCCAGTGATCTTGATTTGTTACCTAGGTCTTGCTACTGAACAAAGTGCTGCACAGAAAATACAGTGGTTATTTGTGGTCAAGGTCAGAACTGCTTTCCATCATCTAAGACCACATGTATTTTTATTTTGTCTGGTTGACAGGGCCATATTTTGAAGTGGTGTGCGTTTTTACACATTGGGACATATCCTCCATTTCAGAGGGTAATTCATAAGTGCAGTGTCTTCAGGTTTCACATGGTATTTAATTATATTTTTACTGCCTCAGAGATGGAAAAAACGGTTACAGACGTTTTAGATGATAAACAGTCCTGTCACGTTTGAGGTAAATCTCTCTCTTCCTCTCTTCTTCCTTTCTTCTTATTCTCTCCCGTTCCTCCCCTTTATTGAACGACAGTAAGTAGTTAACCAACCGGGTGTCTGCTGACAGCATGGATTCCTCTGCCTCCACCTCTTTGTTTTTTTTTCTGGATTCCTTCTTTATTTTGTTGTCGGTTTTTGGGTTTGAAGTTTTCCGTGCCTGCTGGATTGGCTGTAACCACACGATGCAAACACTGAATCCATAAAGACCCAAAGGGGCCAGGAGCTCTTACTGTCCTGGCAGGACTGACCAGAGGAGGTGTGTGTGTGTGTGTGTGTGTGTGTGTGTGTGTGTAAGTGAGTGTGTGCATGTGTGTGCGCGAGTGACCATGTCACTCCTGACACTTGTGGCTGCTTCGCAGGATGTATTGTTGTCTCTACCTTCTTGCCCTTTGTGCTGTTTTCTGTGCCCAATAATGTTTGTACCATGTTTTGTGCTCTCACCATGTTGTGCTGCTGCCACGCTGTGTTGCTACCGTGTTGTTGTCATGTGTTGCTGCCATGATGTGTCGTCGTCTTCGGTCTCTCTTTATGTAGTGTTGTGGTGTCTCTCTTGTCGTGATGTGTTTTTTGTCCTATATTTACATTTTTCATCCCAGCCCCCGTCCCCGCAGGAGGCCTTTTGCCTTTTGGTAGGCCGTCATTGTAAATAAGAATTTGTTCTTAACTAACTAGCCTAGTTAAATAAAGGTTAAATAAAATAACAACTCCTCTGGTGATAACACTGTGGATCATAAACACTTCACAGAGATAAGCTCTCATCTGAACCCAGAAACCAAATAATACATGCCTCACCTCTCAGACACAGCTGGGGCCCATATCACACAGATTATAGCGCAGGCATTCAGGTCTGGTTCAAATAGAGGTTGACCTTAGACACTGATCCAGGATCATATTATTCTTCCCATACCGTAGCCTTAAAGATTAGAGAGAGGAAAAGCAAAATTGGCCTTAGATCAGTGTCTAGGGGATACTTTCTCAGGTCCAGGTCCATCCCAGCTGGGTCCATAAACTCTTAGAAAAAAAGGTGCTATCTAGAACCTAAAATGGTTCTTCGGCTGTCCCCATAGGAGAACCCTTTGAAGAACATTTTTGGTTCCAGGTAGAACTCTTTTGGTTCCAGGTAGAACCATTTTGGGTTCCATGTAAAACCTTTTCCACAGAAGATTCTAGATGGAACCCAAAAGAGACTAAACTAAAAAGGATTCTACCAAGAACCAAAAATAGTTATCCTATGGGGACAGCCGAAGAACCCTTTTGGAACAGCTGTCCATTTCTCTGGAAGCAGGCTGTATGTTTGTAGTAGGTCAGATGTAGTGGCTCATAGAGATTGCAGTAGGAATTTCCAGGTGAACAAAAGGAGAGCAGTAGTTGATAAAATCACTAAAAATCAACCCGTTTTAATTATAAGTTGCAAAATTGAGACACCTCCAGCACAGAAAATTGCTAAATGGCCTCTAGGAGACGGGCACTTTATATTCTAATCAGACAGCTGCTACAGAATCAGTGTTCACAATGTCATCAATACAGTAATAATCAGTGTGTCCTCTGTCCTTGTACTTTCAGTAGCTCTGGCGTCAATCACAATCAAAAGACCTGAGAACAATCCATAACATTCAGTATCAAGTCTAGTGACCATCAACCCACACACAAGTGAGTGTCACAAGTAGAACACTGGAATCACATTTATTACAGAATGGGAAAATATTTAAATATACTAAACCTTGTGTTAATTAACTAAATATGAACTGTAAACATCTTAAATATTCCCATTACAAAGATGGAGACACTTAGGGTCTGATGAAGTTGAGTGAGGCTATGAGAGAGAACTGTAATTTAGGTGTTTGGTTTCACTGCTAAGCTGCACACAACAATAATCACGTCCTCCAGGACACAGTAGACAATTTGTTGTCTGGCTTACGTCCTATTTTACGTCCAAATGTCACACATCAACTCCCCCCATCCATAACACAAAAGTTTCCCACACCTTCAACCAAAACGGGATTGTCAAATAACACACACTTACCCCTCGTCGCACCCTAGACCTAAGTCACCTCAAAATATCTTTGTCCTTGCCCTAACCCCAACCTTTCCTCTCTCTCTCTTTCTCATATTGTTCTGTCTCATTCTCACAGAGCCAGACTCCTGCTGCCCAGATGGCTAAGATAAGACTATGGGAAAATGACTGAGACAAGCACACACACACAGACATACAGTACATGCACATACACACTCACACCAATGACCCTACATCTCCTCCCTCTCTTTCCCTCCATCTCCTTCTCTTTCCCTCCATCTCCTTCTCTTTCCCTCCATCTCCTCCCTCTCATTCCCTCCATCTCCTCCCTCTCTTTCCCTCCATCTCCTCCCTCTCTTTCCCTCCATCTTCTCCCTCTCTTTCCCTCCATCTCCTCTCTCTCTTTATCCTCGATGAGCAAATCAATGTAAAAAAAAAGAACCCACAAACATACCGTTTAACAAGCCATAACTATGACTACCAGGGATTTGGCTACTTGTGATTTAGTAGGGACTGGGAGTGAGTGATTAAAAATCAGTGTGTGTCTCAGTCCGTGTACAATGTGAAAATGCTTCATTTTCTCTTAAAAATCTAAGTCAATTTTGATTTGTCACATGATTTGTAAACAACTAACAGTGAAATGCTTACTTCAGGGCCTTCCCAACAATGCAGAGAGAAAAAACGACTGTATATAACACAAGGAATAAATACACATTGAGCAACGATAACCTGGCTATATACACAGGGTACTAGTACAGAGTAAATATGGAGGGGTTCGAGGTAATTGAGGTAGATATAGGTAGGGGTAAAGTTACTAGGCAACAGGATGGATAATAAACAGTAGCAGCAACGTATGTAATGAGTCAAAAGAGTTAGTGCAAAGTGGGTCACTGCAGATAGTCCGGGAAGCTATTTGGTTAACTATTTAGCAGTCTTATGGCTTGGGGGTAGAAGCTGTTCAGGGTCCTGTTGGTTCCAGACTTGGTCCATCGGTACCATGCGTTAGCAGAGAGAACAGGCTTTGACCATTTTTAGGGCCTTCCTCTGACACCGCATGGTATAGAGGTCCTGGATGGCAGGGAGCTCGGCCCCAGTGATATACTGGGCCGTACGCACTATCCTCTCTAACGCCTTTGCGGTCGTATGCCTAGCAGTTGCCATACCAAGAGGTGAAGCAGCCAGTCAAGATGCTCTCAATGGTGCAGCTGTATAACTTTTTGAGGATCTGCCTTCTTCACAACTGTGCTGGTGTGTGTGGACCATGTTAATTCCTTAGTAAAGTGGAAACAGAGGAACTTGAAGCTCTCGATCCGCTCCACTACACCACACTGCCAGGTCACTGACCTCTTTATAGGCGGTCTCATCATCGTCGGAGGTCATCACACCTGACACCGTATGTTATGGTATGGTATGGTATGAGGACCATTTCCTTTCTTTTATCTCACTTTCTATTTCTATCAACCTATTTCTCTCTGTCTCTTCTCAGCTGGCTGTATGGTGGGATCTGTCTCATTAGACTGGATTTATAAGGGGCTCGTTGTGTGATCTTAGTGGGTCAGTTACTGAATCTATATGTAATTCAACCACCAACATAGGAGATCTATGTGTGTATGTGTGAGCGTGCTTGTGTGTGTGCTTATGCGGTATGTGTGTGTGTGTGTGTGTTTGTTTGTTTACGACTGACTACAACTCACTTTAAACTCAAACCTACGAAATACGTTTTCTGCTTTATCATGCAACACACACCCATTAAAGTGGCAATCAGCAGTTGAAACAATAACAAAGCGTTCTCCTCGCCCCTGTTTCTACCCCGAACGTTTCTGTAAAAAAAAAAAAGCCGAGAAATGGGGCTGGAGAAATGTAACCATTATCGAATTCCTAGAGAGAGCTTATTCCGGCTCACCCCTGACCCCTACCCCTGTCCCCTAGGCAGGGTCAATCATGAGTCCACAGACAATGAACTTTAGTTGAACAGAGAAAGCCTCTCCTGCACCTTTTCTGGTTTTCATATCCTTGTTGTGTGTACAATATGTGCAAACCAATAACACTGTTTATCTGCCCGGTTATCCATCAGAACAAATTGCTCCTGACGTTTTAGCTTTCATCCAAACCTCTTCTCCACCAGCTACCCACACAATCAAAGTTTCCCCTTTGTGCCTGAACCAAAACATTTATCGGAAGAAACATCTGATTATTCCAATAAGCACATACTTTCTCCTGGGACGTGTGTGCCATGTGTGGATCGCATAAGAAACCCTCTATTCATTCATGACACAACCAAACTGCAATGGTTAGCCATAACCACCTTTAGACAAAGCCAGAGTTTCAATGGGAAACATATCCTCCTGTATTTCTTCAGAACAACATGTGTATGTGCCCAGTTAGATGGACATGGTCTACTTGAGAGGCCTGACCAGCACAATACCACCTTGATTTGCTGTGCTACAGTGAATTAATGCTTTAACATGCAGTTTGTCTTTCTCAGTTCTTTGCTGTAAATTGTCATGCACTGCAACCAGTCTCTTTACATTTACATTTATAACTGTATGTTTTACAGCAGTGGTCACCAACCTTTTCTAGTCAAGATCACTTTCACAGTCAAAAAGCAAGCCGAGATCTAATGCTCAGAAATTTTTAAAACACAACTTAAAAAAATGAACATTAACCTAATAAAACAGCTCTGTAGGAATGAGGTTTGTGCAGTAGGCCTAATACATTATCACAGCATATTGGCTATATGCCTGGCCTGCCAATATTGTTCTTCTAAGACTATATTTTATTTCAAAACTCGAGCTTTGATAACAAAATAGAACCTGCAAGGTACAGCTGAGCACAAATTGAAATAATTTGCTTTTTTATTTTACTGGACTGATGGTAACTGCGTCTGATGGTCATGGTGCTTTCAAGATAACTGGGAACTCTGAAAAAACTATGTTAAATAATGGACGGAAAGGTCGGAAAGTCGGAGCTCTAGAAAGATGTCAGAGTTGGATGACTGTTCAAAATGATTTTCCGATTGCGATTGACCGGTTGGTGACCACTGTTTAACAGCATAGACGGTAAATACGAGACCTGGGTGCCTTCTGATGACCAGTGGGAGACTTCCGATGAGGATTGGGAACCAGAGGACGACAGCGGCGATGATAGCTCCGATGATGGTTATGTTCCCCTCTTTTTGTGAAATTTCTGACCCAGGTGGACAACAGCTTCTAAACAAATATGATTTGATAAGGCAGTGTCGCCATAACTATTGTGGTTGTCTTTGTCAACACAGAACTGGCTGTGCACTTCAGAATCCACCATGCATAGAGCTGGATGAATCCTTGCATGATGCAGTGAATCGTGCAGACTCTTTCCACTTACTTTGAGTATTGATTACATACTATCCCAAAAGATAAGCCTACAGCACAGAGATATTACTATGTTTTTTCAAATTTGACCTGTCTGGCCGAGATTTACAGTGGCAAGAAAAAGTATGTGAACCCTTTGGAATTGGATCTGGTTTTCTACATAAATTTGTCATAACGTTTGATCTGATCTTCATCTAAGTCACAACAATAGACAAACACAGTCTGCTTAAACTAATAACACACAAACAATTATATGTTTTTGTGTCTTTATTGACTGAAAACATATAAATGAATACTTATGTATATTTAGTATTTCTGTTTTTTATTTGTAATACATTTTCAAAAATATCTAAAAACCTGTTCTCGCTTTGTCCTTATTGGTTATTGTGTGTAGATTGATGAGGATGAGGATTTAAAAATGTAATCCATTTTAAAATAAGGCTGTAACATAACAAAATGTGAAAAAATAATACTTTCCGAATGCACTGTAGCCTTACCTATAGTGTGTGCACACATGAAATGGGGTATAAGCCTATTCAGTGACACCCATCGATTACACATCTGCAGAGTTCATAAAAATATTAGCATCATAGCTCTTATTGCAGGACTTTGACATTGAGAAATCTCCTCACCTGTCACCCCTCACAACAAAGAGTGGTTAGGAAATCCTCGGAACGTCAAAACGTTTTCTCATGGTCCCCTGGACATCAAAACAGTGACATGCTCATACCTCCTGATCTATGTGAACTGTTTTTATGTTTCTTTACAGAAAATATTGACAATATTACATCACAGATTTACAGCAGCCAGTCTCACACCAGCAATGCTTGTTCAGACGCCCAATAGGCAATTACTTTGAGACAGTCTACTACTTCCTATTGCTTATTTGAGCAAATATTAATTACATCTCTCCTTATATTTACTCATATACACAATGTCCTTATAAACCACTATATGAATGTATGTCCTTATAAACCACCATATTAACGTATGGCCCTATAAACCATATGTCCTTACAAGCCTGTGAATGTATAGGTATGTTATTTCAATATGATCCTATGAACAAATCTGAAATCTGAAGTCAGATGTATCTTCTACATACAAAATGAAAAATGTGTATATGTTCATTTAATTGATAGGACCATGGGAAAGGTGGGTCCAGATAAACCATGATATAAACTCTTTGACCTCATAAACTATAAAAACAAGAATGTGTGTGTGTGTGTGTGTGTGTGTGTTTGACAATGGGAATCCAAGTACCAGGCCAAGACTCCATAGACTTGGCTTGTTTTTCTGTTAAATACTAATATGTCACCTGTTAAGATTAGTCTATTTGCTGTTTCACTTTGGCACAGACAATCAGTTAAGTCAGTCATTAACCTCTTTATTACGTTTTTTTTACAAAGTTTTTATTTGTTGGGAAGGGTTACAGGTACATTATCCATTTTACATACCCGTAGGCTACCACCCAAAATAACAGTAAGAAATACATAAAGAGTTTACAGTGCCTTTAGAAAGTATTGATACGCCTTGACTTATTCCACATTTGGTTGTGTTAAAGCCTGAATTGAAAATGGATTAAACAGATTTTTTTCTCACCCATCAACACACAATACCCCCATAATAACAATGTGAAAATATGTTTTGAGAAATGTTTGTTTGTTATTTATATTAAGGGCTACATGGACCTCTCTGAAATTAAAATGGATGGCCCTCCCTTCAGCAAAATATATTTGACCTAAACCCTCCCTGAACGCTTATGGAAAAAAACAATTGACCCTCCCCTATACCTAAAATAATAATAAAAATATAAAGTGGATAGCAGAGTGTGTCTACCGTTTACCGTCACGTCTTGGAAAGACCAGAGCGTTAGACATGCAGTTTTAGAAATTGTTCTTCGTCCTGTAAGCATTACATGGCAGCACAGGAATTTTGATAGAGCACAGGGCTGTCGGCCAGAAGGTTGTGGGATTGCAGACCACCGTGGACAAGAGTAGGGTTGGAAAGATCTCCTTAATAGTAAAAGCATTGCATGAATCTATCATCGTATTTGCAGGTTAGACAAACAATTGCCTTTTATAAACGTGCCTTATAAATTAACTTTTGAAAGAAAAGCAAATTTTTTGTCCATTAAAATAACATACATTTATCAGAAATACATTGTTAATGTTGTAAATGACTATTGTAGATGGAAACGGCAGATTTTTTATGGATTATCTACATCATTATCAGCAACCATCACTCCTGTGTTCTAATGGCACATTGTCCAAGTTGATCATTTTAAAAGGCTAACTGATCATTAGAAAACCCTTTTGCAATTATGTTAGCAGCTGAAAACTGTTGTGCGACACTCTAATGTACTTGTTCAAGAAACAATGCAGTTCATGAAATAGAGTTAAGAAAATATTTACAAAATTAAACTAAAGTAAAAAAATATATAAAATCAAAAAGTAACACAAGAAACTTACTTAACAACAATGAGGCTATATACAGGGGTACTGGTACCGTTTTTTTGTAAAGTCACTATGTATAGGTAATAAATGAGTAGCAGCAATGTAAATAGTCCGGGTGGCCATTTGATTCATTGTTTAGCAGTCTTATGGCTTGAACCATTGCATTACTGTTCAAAATGTTGTATCAAGACTGCCCAAATGTGCCTATTGGTTTATTGATACATTTTCAAGTACAAAACTGTGCACTCTCCTCAAACAATGGCATGGTATTATTTCACTGTAATAGCTACTGTAAATTGGACAGTGCAGTTAGATTAACAAGAATTTAAGTGTTCTGTCCTTTGAAATGTTCTTTTTACTTACAATGTCATGCTAATCACATTAGTGCATGTTAGCTCAACCTTCCCGAGGGCGGGACGCTATCCTGAAGAGGTCCTAGACTTTGCGCTCCAGTACTGCTTGCCGTGGGGTAGCAGAGAGAATAGCTGTAGAACTGTAGAACGTTTTGAGGATCTGAGGACCTACAGTGGGGAGAACAAGTATTTGATACACTGCCGATTTTGCAGGTTTTCCCACTTATAAAGCATGTAGAAGTCTGTAATTTTTATCATAGGTACTCTTCAACTGTGAGTGACGTAATCTAAAACAAAAATACAGAAAATCACATTGTATGATTTTTAGTAGTAATTAAGTAATTAATTTGCATTTTATTGCATGACATAAGTATTTGATACATCAGAAAAGCAGAACTTAATATTTGGTACAGAAACCTTTGTTTGCAATTACAGAGATCATACGTTTCCTGTAGTTCTTGACCAGGTTTGCACACACTGCAGCAGGGATTTTGGCCCACTCCTCCATCCAGATCCTTCAGGTTTCGGGGCTGTCGCTGGGCAATACGGACTTTCAGCTCCCTCCAAAGATTTTCTATTGGGTTCAGGTCTGGAGACTGGCTAGGCCACTCCAGGACCTTGAGATGCTTCTTACGGAGCCACTCCTTAGTTGCCCTGGCTGTGTATTTCGGGTCGTTGTCATGCTGGAAGACCCAGCCACGACCCATCTTCAATGCTCTTACAGAGGGAAGGAGGTTGTTGGCCAAGATCTCGCAATTCATGGCCCCATCCATCCTCCCCTCAATACGGTGCAGTCGTCCTGTCCCCTTTGCAGAAAAGCATCCCCAAAGAATGATGTTTCCACATCCATGCTTCACGGTTGGAATGGTGTTCTTGGGGTTGTACTCAACCTTCTTCTTCCTCCAAACACGGCGAGTGGAGTTTAGACCAAAAAGCTCTATTTTTGTCTCATCAGACCAAATGACCTTCTCCCATTCCTCCTCTGGATCATCCAGATGGTCATTGGCAAACTTCAGACGGGCCTGGACATGCGCTGGCTTGAGCAGGGGGACCTTGCGTGCACTTGCGTGCACGCCATGACGGCGTAGTGTGTTACTAATGGTTTTCTTTGAGACTGTGGTCTCAGCTCTCCTCAGGTCATTGACCAGGTCCTGCCGTGTAGTTCTGGGCTGATCCCTCACCTTCCTCATGATCATTGATGCCCCACGAGGTGAGATCTTGCATGGTGCCCCAGACCGAGGGAGATTGACCGTCATCTTGAACTTCTTCCATTTTCTAATAATTGCGCCAACAGTTGTTGCCTTCTCACTAAGCTGCTTGCCTATTGTCCTGTAGCCCATCCCATCCTTGTGCAGGTCTACAATTTTATCCCTGATGTCCTTGCACAGCTCTCTGGTCTTGGTCATTGTGGAGAAGTTGGAGTCTGTTTGATTAAGTGTGTGGACAGGTGTCTTTTATACAGGTAACGAGTTCAAACAGGTGCAGTTAATACAGGTAATGAGTGGAGAACAGGAGGGCTTCTTAAAGAAAAACTAACAGGTCTGTGAGAGCCGGAATTCTTACTGGTTGGTAGGTGATCAAATACTTATGTCATGCAATAAAATGCAAATTAATTATTTAAAAATCATACAATGTGATTTTCTGGATTTTTGTTTTAGATTCCGTCTCTCACAGTTGAAGTGTACCTATGATAAAAATTACAGACCTCTACATGCTTTGTAAGTAGGAAAACCTGCAAAATCGGCAATGTATCAAATACTTGTTCTCCCCACTGTATGCCAAATCTTATGCCAAATCTCCTGGGATGGAAAAGGTATTGTCATGCCCTCTTCATAACTGTCATGGTGTGTTTGGACCATGATAGTTCGTTAGTGATGTGGACACCAAGGAACTTGAAACTCTCGACCCACTCCACTTCAGCCCCGTCGATGTTAATGGGGGCCTGTTCGGCACTCCTTTTCCTGTAGTCCACGATAAGCTCCTTTGTTTTGCTCACATTGAGGGAGAGGTTGTTGTCCTGGAACCACGCTGCCAGGTCTCTGAACTCTTCCCTATAGGCTGTCTCAATGCTGAGCTGTAGTCAATGAACAGCAATCTCACATAGGTGTTCCTTTTGTCCAGGTGGGAAAGGGCAGTGTGGAGTACGATTGAGATTGCGTCATCTGTGGATCTGTTGGGGCAGTATGCGAATTGGAGTGGGTCTAGAGTTTCCAGCATAATGGTGTTGATGTGAGCCATGACCAGCACTTCATGGCTACCGACGTGAGTACTACTCATTTAGGCAGGTTACCTTCGCTTCCTTGGGTTCAGGGACTATTGTGGTCTGCTTGAAACATGTAGGTATTACAGACTCGGTCAGGGAGAGGTTGAAAATGTCAGCGAAGACACTTGCCAGTTGGTCCACGCATGCTTTCAGTACACGTCCTGGTAATCCATTTGGCCCCACGGCTTTGTGAATGTTGACCTGTTTAAAGGTCTTGCTCACATCAGCTACTGAGAGCGTGATCATACAGTCGTCCGGAACAGCTGGTGATCTCATGCATGCTTCAGTGTTGCTTGCCTCGAAGCGAGCATAAATGGCATTTAACTCGGCTGGTATGCTCGCGTCACTGGGCAGCTCGTGGCTGGGTTTCCCTTTGTAGTCCGTAATAGTTTGCAAGCCCTGCCACATCCGATGAGCGTCAGAGCCGGTGTAGTAGGATTCAATCTTAGTCCTGTATTGACGCATAGCGGGATTTTTTTTATAAGCGTCCAAATTAGTGTCCCGCTCCTTGAAAGCGGCAGCTCTAGCCTTTAGCTCAGTGTGGATGTTGCCTGTAATCCATGACTTCTGATTGGGATATGTACGTACGGTCACTGTGGGGACGACGTTGTCAATGTACTTATTGATGAAGCCGGTGTCGGAGGTGGTATACTCCTCAATGCCATTGGATGAATCCCGGAACATTCACGTCTATGCTAGAAAAACAGTTCTGTACCGTAGCATCAACGTCATCTGACAATTTCCGGCTTTAGTTTTTGCTTGTAAGCAAGATTCAGGAGGATAGAATTACATGTATGGTCAGATTTCCCAAATGAAGGGTGAGGGAGAGCTTTGTATGCATCTCTGTGTGTGGAGTAAAGGTGGTCTAGAGTTTTTTTTTCTCTGGTTGCACATGTGACATGCTGGTAGAAATGAGGTAAAACTTATTTAAGTTTGCCTGCATTAAAGTCCCCGGCCACTAGGAGCGTCGCTTCTGGATGAGCATTTTCTTGTTTGCTTATGGCCTTATACAGCTTGTTAAGTGCGGTCTTAGTGCCAGCATTGCTTTGTGGTGGTCAATAGACGGCTTCAAATAATATAGATGAGCTCTCTATTGGTAGATAGTGTGTTCTACAGCTTTTGATGAGATATTCTACCTCAGGCGAGCAAGACCTTGAGACTTCTTTAATGTTAGACATTGCTCAGCAGCTGTTATTGACAAATAGACACACACCCCCGCCCCTGGTCTTACCAGACGTAGCTGCTCTGTCCTGCCGAAACACGGAGAAGCCAGCCAGCTCTATATTATCCGCGTCATCGTTCAGCCACTACTCGGTGAAACATAAGGTATTACAGTTTTTAATGTCCCGTTGGTTGGATAGTTTTAATCGTAGATCATCCAGTTTGTTTTCCAATGATTGCATGTTGGCCAATAATACGGAGGGTAGTGATGGTTTACCTACAGTACCAGTCAAAAGTTTGGACACACCTACTCATTCAAGGGTTTTTCTTTATTTGTACTATTTTCTACATTGTAGAAATAGTGAAGATATCAAAACTATGAAATAACACATATGGAATCATATAGTAACCAAAGAAGTGTTTAAAAAATAAAAATACATTTTATATTTGAGATTCTTCCAAGTAGCCATCCTTCGCCTTGACGACAGCTTTGCACATTCTTTGCATAACTATGCTTGGAAAAATGGAGAGTGGTACTCTAGGATTTGACCCAAACATAACACTTTGTATAAAGGACAAAAAGTTAATTGCTTTGCCACATTTTTTGCAGTATTACTTTAGTGCCTTGTTGCAAACAGGATGTATGTTTTGGAATATTTGTATTCTGTACAGGCTTCCTTCTTTCCCTCTGTCAATTAGGTTAGTATTGTGGAGTAACTACAATGTTGTTGATCTATCCTCTGTTGTCTCCTATCACAGTCATTAAACTCTGTAACTGATTTAAAGTCACCATTGGCCTCATGGTTTCCTTCCTCTCCGGTAACTGAGTTAGAAAGGACGCCTGTATCTTTGTAGTGACTGGGTGTACTGATACACCATCCAAAGTTAAATTAAGGAGGAGAAGGTGGAAAATAATTTCCTATGGTTAGAGGCAGACGCTTGGAATTTAGATGATAGAAAGTGGCTTTAGCAGCGGATACAGAGGAAGAGAAGGCAGAGAGGAGGGAGTTAAAGCATGATAGGTCCACCGGAAGTGTTACAGACCCCCCCCCCCCCCAGCCCCCAGCTGTGCCCTGGACACCATATGTGAACTGATTGCCCCCCATCTATCCTCAGAGTTCGTACAGTTAGGTGACCTAAACTGGGATATGCTTAACACCCCGGCTGTCCTACAATCTAAACTAGATGCCCTTAATCTCACACAAGTTATCAAGGAACCTACCAGGTAAAACCCCAAATCCGTAAACAAGGGCACCCTCATAGATATCATCCTGACTAACATGCCCTCTAATTACCCCTCCACTGTCTTCAACCAGGATCTCAGCGATCACAGCCTCATTGCCTGATCCCGTAATGGGTCCGCGGTCAAACGACCACCCCTCATCACTGTCAAACGCTCACTAAACACTTTAGCGAGCAGGCCTTTCTAATCAACCTGGCCTATGTATCCTGGAAGGATATTGACCTCATCCCGTCAGTAGAGGATGCCTGGTTGTTCTTTAAAAGTGCTTTCCTTACCATCTTAGAACTAAGAACAGATATAGCCCTTGATTCACTCCAGACTTGACTGCCCTCGGCCAACACAAAAACATCCTGTGGCGTACTGCATTAGCATCGAATAGCCCCCGCGATATGCAACTTTTCAGGGATGTTAGAAACCAATGTACATAGTCAGTTAGGAAAGCAAAGGCTAGCTTTTTCAAACAGAAATGTGCATCTTGTAGCACTAATTCCAAAAAGTTCTATGACACTGTAAAGTCCATGGAGAATAAGAGCACCTCCTCCCAGCTTCCCACTGCACTGAAGCTAGGAAACACTGTCTATGATAATCGAGAATTTCAATAATCATTTTGCTACGGCTGGCCATGCTTTCCACCTGGCTACCCCTACCCTGGGCAACAGCACTGCACCCCTCGCAGCAACTTGCCCAAGCCCCCCTCGCTTCTCCTTCACCCAAATCCAGATAGCTGATGTTCTGAAAGAGCTGCAAAATCTGGACCCCTACAAATCTGCTGGGCTAGACAATCTGGACCCTTTCTTTCAACCTCTCTTTTGTATCGTCAGAGATCCCTAGAGATTGAAAAGCTGCCACGGTCATCCCCCTCTTCAAAGGGGGAGACAGACCTATATCCATCCTGCCCTGCCTTTCTAAAATCTTCGAAAGCCAAGTTAACAAACAGATCACCAACCATTTCGAATCCCACTGTACCTTCTCCGCTATGCAATCTGGTTTCCGAGCTTGTCATGGGTGCACATCAGCCACGCTCAAGGTCTTAAACGATATCATAACCGCCATCGATAAAAGACAGTACTGTGCCGCCGTCTTCATCAACCTGGCCAAGGCTTTCGACTCTGTCAATCACCGCATTCTAATCGGCAGATTCAATGGCCTTGGTTTCTCAAATGACTGCTTCGGCTGGTTCACCAACTACTTCTCAGATAGAGTTCAGTGTGACAAATCGGAGGGCCTGCTGTCCGGACCTCTGGCAGTCTCTATGGGGGTGCCACAGGGTTCAATTCTCGGGCCGACTCTAATCTCTGTATATATCAATGATGTCGTTCTTGCTGCTGGTGACTCTCTGAGCCACCTCTACGCAGACGACACCATTCAGTATACATCTGGCCCATCATTGGACACTGTGTTAACAAATCTCGCCATACAACACTCCTTCCGTGGCCTCCAACTGCTCTTAAATGCTAGTAAAACTAAATGCATGCTCTTCAACCGATCGCTGCCCGCACCCGCACCCGCCTGCCTGACTAGCATCACTACTCTGGACGGGTCTGACTTAGAATATGTCGACACCTACAAATACCTAGATGTCTCGTTAGACTGTAAACTCTCCTTCCAGACTCACATTAAGCATCTCCAATCCAAAATTAAATCTAGAATTGGCTTCCTATTTCGCAACAAAGCCTCCTTCACTCATGCTGCCAAACATGCCCTCGTAAAAATGACTATCCTACCGATCCTTGACTTCGGCAATGTCATTTACAAAATAGCCTCCAACACTCTCCTCAGCAAATTGGATGTAGTCACAGTGCCATCGTTTTGTCACCAAAGCCCTATATACTACCCACCACTGCGACCTGTATGCTCTCGTTGGCTGGCCCTCACTACATATTCGTCGCCAAACCCACTGGCTCCAGGTCATCTATAAGTCTTTGCTAGGTAAATACCCGCCTTATCTCAGCTCACTGGTCACCATAGCAACACCCACCCATAGCCTGCGCTCCAACAGGTATATTTCACTGGTCATCCCCAAAGTCAACACCTGCTTTGGCCGCCATTCCTTCCAGTTCTCTGCTGCCAATGATTGGAACGAATTGCAAAAATCCTTGAAGCTGGAGATTCCTATCTCCCTCACTAACTTTAAGCATGAGCTGTCAGAGCTGCTTACCGATCACGGCACCTGAATATAGCCCATCTGTAAATAGTCCACCCCAACTACCTCATCCCCATACTGTTATTTTCTTTTGCTCATTTGCACCCCAGTATCTCTGCCCGCACCAAAGGCATATTTGCACATCGTCATCTGCACATTTATCACTCCAGTGTTAATGCTAAATTGTAATTATTTCGCCACTATGGCCTATTTATTGTCCTACCTCCCTAATCTAACTACATTTGCACACACTGTATATAGATATTCTATTGCGTTATTGACTGTATATTTGTTTATCCCATATGTAACTCTGTGTTGTTATTTTGTTGTCGCACTGCTTTGCTTTATCTTAGCCAGGTCGCAGTTGTAAATGAGAACTAGTTCTCAACTGGCCTACCTGGTTAAATAAAGGTGAAATAAAAATAAATAGAAAATAATTTTGCACAAAAGTAGTGCACTGGGCCTTTAATAGTCCTGTATTAGTGGGCCCATATAGCCGTCTGCAGCGCGGGCAAAAATATTTTGTCCACAATATTGGGGGAGACATGTCCCCGCATCCCCTGTGGCAATTTCACCTATGACACACACACACATGTGCATGTGAACGTGCACACACACCACACACACACTCTACTGCAAACCAGGGGGAGCCAGACACGGGGGAAAAAGTGTGTTGCTTTTATGATTGCCTGTGTCTGGGGCATGCACTAAAACCTACTCTTACTTGGACGTGAACAAGATCTCCAGAGAAATCTGAAAATATGTTATTAATTCCAACAAGAAATCTGTGTGTAACTCATATCGCACAGGAGTCACAAAGACGGATATCATGTTCCGATTTGGCCCTGTAAAAATGTAGAAAAACGAAGCATCTTAATGCTTTGATTGTCTCAAATAAATGTTCTACTGTATTAGGTACTTTATGAGATATTGTATTAGGTTTCTCACTGACATTATCAGTTGCATCATTTTGTGTGTGCATCTGGATTACTTTTGGGGAAGTTCTTTATGTGCTAATATCCGTAAACTATGAACAGGGTTTTAATATGGAGGATTAGGCCTACATCCTTTTGTCTATATCAGTCTCTCTGGCGAGCAATAGGGGGATTGGAACACTGCATTTTCATCTCTTCTCCTTTTAATCTGTCAGTATTTCCTCTTCCTGTGTGTTTTTGTGTATAAGTCACCCAGCAGATGTTATTTTGCAACGAGGACCCTTCCATCTGGCCCATCATAGAGAACTGTAACAGTTGTGGAAATACAGAGAAGCACACAGTGACAGGACATTGGCCTCAGGAGGAACCAGAGGTAGTATTATAGCAAAGCCTTTGATAAATCACTGATCTGGCATAGATCTGGTACATTTACACACACACACAAGCTTGCCCACATCGTATCGCGACACACACTTGGAAACAAGTGTGTGTCGATTAAATCTTCAAGAAGAGGGACACCCAAGGAAGATTCATATTTGTTTGTGTGTGTGTGCGGTCATGCACCCTGTCTGGAGTGATTTTGTATTTATTGAGGCCTCAGCCCAGGCACTCAGTTCAAGAAGATAGATCTACAAAATTATTTATGATTGACCATGCCCAGTCTGTTCATTCATATTAGAAAAAGTACGTACCTAGTCACTTTAATGGCCTCTTCTCAAATTTATCTGCTGCAGGACCCAAACCTTCGTCACTGTCTAATGAAAACATTGTAACTTTCATTTTTGCAGTAACTCCTCTCAATTTCATGAGTCTAGGACCAAGAAAATGTATTCTCAATAGCTTCTGAAATTTCAAAATGGTATGTTTGTTAAGGGTAAAATAGGCCGTTTTTCAATTTCCTGAAAAAAGGTTTTCATCAGACAGCGATGATTTGTGCTCAGGCACTTGGTTCGACTGCCAAAATATTTATCATCAGGCACAAACTCTCCAGATTATTAATGATTTATTACTAAAACCAGTAAACCAAGGCAGTTATTTGGGATGGATGCTGGGAAATTTCTCTAACTTAGTGGTATAGAGAAGAGAAAAATATGTCATTATGCAATATTTTTAAAAATTGCCTAATTATCAACCAGATTACATTTGGCCAATGACTGGAACAAAATAATCATCAAAAGCAACAATATCCACAGATGACAGTCTCCCTTGCCTTACCAATGTAGCACATACACACAAGCAGAGCTCTTTCTCACAGTCTCACCCCGCCTTTGTTTGATTTAGTCTCTGACCTCTGTTTGATGGACTACTGGTGCTGGTACAATTGGGAGGCTTCCAGACCGGATGTGTGAGTGTGTGTGAGTGTGTGTGTGTGTGTGTGTGTGTGTGTGTGTGTGTGTGTGTGTGTGTGTGTGTGTGTGTGTGTGTGTGTGTGTGTGTGTGTGTGTGTGTGTGTGTGTGTGTGTGTGTGTGTGTGTGTGTGTGTGTGTGTGTGTGTGTGTGTGTGTGTGTGTGTGTGTGTGTGTGTGTGTGTGTGATGACCTGGATTGCTGAGACATAACAGCGATGATAATAGAAACCCACCCTTGATAACCAAAGATTAACAACCACTAGACCCTTAATAAAGTAATTCATGATCATTACATGTCATCAATGTAGTGACTCAGTCCTTTATGACTCCAACTCCCAGGAGACCACAGTCATGAACTCTGTATGTTAAGGAGGGAGCTTGAATACAGAAAAGCACTGGGGTAGTCTGGTACATGGGAGTCTTTCTGTGATATGTGGGCTATGTACTGTACATTGCTGTAAGCTATGTCTGAAGAAACATTTACTGCCCTTCAATTTGAGATTCTGTATGTAATGAATAGTGCTATAAGTTATAAAAAGTTGAATTCACTATTATTATGATTAATGATACTTCTTATTTCCTGATATCTATGAAACTAAGCACATCAAGAGACCATTGAATCATTTATGACTGATTTCAATGCTGATGGATAGTTTTTCGCCACTGTTGTTTCAGTGTTATTTTTACTTATTCTCTGAATTTCTCCTTTGAAGTCAGCCCACAGATGTGAGGGTTTCCAATGCAGTTTCTGTATTCATTTTTTAAATACGTAAATCAAAGCATCTCTGCATCAGCCTATCCTGCAGGCTGATACAGGAACTGAAAGTCCCAGCGGCTCAGTTCTATTTCCAAGCATTTACGAGTTTCTTCTGACGAGCAACCTCAGATTGGTTTTCAGGGGAAATGGAGAGCCTGTGACACAACTTACATTTACATTTCAATCACTTAGCAGACACTCTTATCCAGAGAGACTTACAGTTAGTTAGTACATACAGTGGGGCAAAAAAGTATTTAGTCAGCCACCAATTGTGCAAGTTCTCCCACTTAAAAAGATGAGAGAGGCCTGTAATTTTCATCATAGGTACACTTCAACTATGAGAGACAAAATGAGGAAAAAAATCCAGAAAATCACATTGTAGGATGTTTAATGAATTTATTAGCAAATTATGGTGGAAAATAAGTATTTGGTCAAGTACAAACAAGCAAGATTTCTGTCTCTCACAGACCTGTAACTTCTTCTTTAAGAGGCTCCTCTGTCCTCCACTCGTTACCTGTATTAATGGCACCTGTTTGAACTTGTTATCAGTATAAAAGACACCTGTCCACAACCTCAAACAGTCACACTCCAAACTCCACTATGGCCAAGACCAAAGAGCTGTCAAAGGACACCAGAAACAAAATTATAGACCTGCACCAGGCTGGGAAGACTGAATCTGCAATAGGTAAGCAGCTTGGTGTGAAGAAATCAACTGTGGGAGCAATTATTAGGAAATGGAAGACATACAAGACCACTGATAATCTCCCTCGATCTGGGGCTCCACGCAAGATCTCACCCCGTGGGGTCAAAATGATCACAAGAACGGTGAGCAGAAATCCCAGAACCACACGGGGGGACCTAGTGAATGACCTGCAGAGAGCTGGGACCAAAGTAACAAAGGCTACCATCAGTAACAGTGCCAGACGTGTCCCCCTACTTAAGCCAGTACATGTCCAGGCCCGTCTGAAGTTTGCTAGAGAGCATTTGGATGATCCAGAAGAAGATTGAGAGAATGTCATATGGTCAGATGAAACCAAAATAGACATTTTTGGTAAAAACTGGTAAAAAAATGTGATTTTCTGGATTTTTTTTTCTAATTTTGTCTCTCATAGTTGAAGTGTACCTATGATGAATTACAGGCCTCTCTCATCTTTTTAAGTGGGAGAACTTGCACAATTGATGGCTGACTAAATACTTTTTTGCCCCACTGTACATGTTCATACTGGTCCCCCGTTGGAATCGAACCCACAACCCTGGTGGTGCAAGCACCATGCTCTACCATGTGAGCTACACCGGACTACAACTTCTGTTTTTGGATGTTAAGAAGGCGACACTCATCTTAACTCCTCCACCACATTTACTAGATTGGTTGAATAGTGCAGAGGAGAACCTCCCCAGACAGTTTTTTTCTCTTGTCAGAAACAGAAAGAAAGAAACGCTGCTCAGGCGTTTCTTTTACGTCTGCTACGTTAGGTTATCTGGCGAGTGAGCATTAGACTAGCAGATAGAATCCTGTTTCCCCCAGTGTTCCTGAGGAGTAAATATGCCCCTAGAAATATAAAGGATTAACTGTTTAGAAGCATTTAAGTAGCAGCCTCTAATAATTATCGCATTTGGTCAGTTCTGAATGGGAAACTTACTATAGATTCACAATAGGTGACCGTCATTATGACATCATTCAAGTACCCTCATTATTGACTTTGTGTCAGCACAATAGACTCTTCTCACTGTCCTTATGACATTAAATGAGGCACTCTAATCACCGTCTTTAATGAGGTACTCATTAATGTCTTTGTGACATCACAATTAGGTAAACCCTCTTATTCCGGTCATCACAATAGGTTACCTATTATCACTGTCTCTGTAAAATCCTAATCCATTTAGAATAGGTCGTTATCAATAAAACGTCACAATGCGGTGCAGAGCTTTCGATTTGGCTAGGAGCCCCCCATCTCCGCAAACCATTGACAACTACATGCCATTTTCAAGGGATTGTTAAATAAATGTTATAACTATTTGGTTTTAATATCATCACCTGTTGAAGAGCAATAGTCAGAACTACACATTTCCGATTATTCCACATTTAGCCCTTTCATCAGAGTTATACAGCAAATAATGTGAGGGTATAATGTGAGGGTAGCCTATCCATTTGGCATGTAGCTAGCTAGCTAAGCAAACAACGTGTCATTAGATTGCTTAATCAGAGATTAGGCTTTTGGAAAGAGCTTGACATCAGCAAGTCCTCGTCCTGGTAAAGTTGTCAGTCGGACTACGGTCATCATCACCACTATACAGTAGATGGCAAGCAAATCAAACAATATTTGTTGTTTCATCACAAAACCAGAGAGCAACATCTGTCCGGTGAAGTCAACAAAGCAAATATTGCATGTAACAAACAGTTATATGACCTGCAACATGGTCAAGAAAGTTAATGTTTTCGACAGTTTACTTAACAACTACTGATTTAAAACCACAGAGTTACCGCAAGTCAGCACAAAGACAACCGGCGCATTGCTCCTGCTATTTCAGCACCATTTCAACTTAAACATCATCAAATCAACAAGGCTATATATGCTTAGTTTAATACATAGTAACGCGTTACAAGTAACGCAAATTAGTAAAAGAGTACGCATTTGGAGTAACAAATACTTTTTTGCGTTACTTTCTGTGGGCTGTAATTTTACTCTTACTCCAAGTATTTTTTTCAGCTAGTAAAGTACTCTTTACTCAGCTACTTTTAGTTTGTAACGGTAAAAATGCAACCCATTCTCACTACTACTATACTCATCATCAGTCAAGCATGAACAGCCCAGTAGAGGATCAATATGTGGCAAATCGTGACAACCCTTGGCCACAATTGCAGGACATTTTTATTTTCAAACGTAAAAGAGGCAATAATATCATCATGAAATGTTGTCTGCCTAGCTCTAGCTAACTTCAGCTAGCTAGCAATAGGTAGCCAACGTAGCTAGCTATCTAAATTGCCCAGTAGTGTAGATAGAATGTAAAGCTAAATGTCAATAGGGACTAGCTAGCTAGAAAATATTATAGAAAAATGTAGGGTTATGTGTTGTGTTGTATTAGTGGTCAATTTACTTTGCTTGACCTTATTTTTAGGATGGCATAAATAGTTACTCCAATGCTTAATAATTTTTTTTTTATAACTTTATTGCCATTAACATACCATAACAGGCAATTAACATTTCAAAAACACAATACAAAGTCACCTTGAGATTGGGCTTCATTCCACAAAACTGCACAGGAACAGAATATACAGGCATCCACCTATTGACATATGCGCCTACATATATACATACCCACACATACATACCAATTTACATACTAACACTCGTACACATCTACAGACATATTTAGAGAGAAACAAACCTACACATATAGACATAGTTACATTGGGCTGTTACATTATATACCTCAAAGCAATGGGGTATGGGGTTCTCACCCAAGGCGTAGAATAACAGATGACCATCTGTAGCTGAGCTGTCAGGTGTTCCATCATGCATATATGCTTGACTTTTTGTAACCATTGGTCAATTGTAGGGGGATTAGGCTTCATCCAATTAATGGTAATAGTTTTTCTTGCCACCATCAGCAAAATATGCATTATCTAACATTGGTCTGTAGTTAGCAGGTGTTTGGGCGCTATTCCCAATAGGAACAATAGCGGGTCCAGGGCAATTTCCATTCTTCGAATTTTTTCTGACCTTTTTCCAGATTGTCTGTATTTTCGGGCAGTCCCAAAATATATGGGTGTGGTCACCAACCATATCACAGTTTCTCCAGCATTTGTTGGTTGAATTTTTTTTAAAGGCACAGGCTCTCAGCGGGGTCCTAAATAACCTAATTTTCATCTTCCAATCAAACTCTTTCCATAGCTGGCTCCCCACCCCCTTGTGACAACCAGAGAAAACGTCTTCCCAAGCATCGTCATCTATATTTGTATTCAACTCGAGTTCCCACTGTCCTTTGATATGTAGCGTGTTATCTGATGTGTCAAGCAGTAGCTTTCTGTATATATGGGATATTTGCTTTTTCAATGATGCAGGGTGTTCAAACATCTGTATAAAGTGAGTTTCTATGTTAGTTGGTTCCCTATTAACCTGGTTCCAGTCTACATTTTTTGTGATATAATGTCTTATTTGTAGATATCTATATAGGTCACTTGAGGGTAGGGCAAACTTATCTTGTAGTTGTGAAAAAGATTTAAATATATTCCCCTCAAACAGTTGGTTAATTACTTTCAAACCAGTTTCATCCCATCTTTTATATGCGCTATCTAACATGGACGGAAGAAACTCTACTTTTCCTAGTATGGGCATGGACCGTGACAGAGCCACAGCTCCCCTTTGTTGCTTCTGGATTGAAATCCAGACCCTCAATTTGTGTTTGATCCACTCATTACTGATTTAAAAAAATTTCAGAGACTGTTGCCCAAGAAACGGAAGAGTAGATAATGATATTCCCGGTAGGGAGTTTTGTTCAATGGAAGCCCACCCCGTTTCCACATTTCTGACCACCCACACCGCCACTGCTCGAAGCTGAGCCGCCCAGTAATAAAGTTTTAGATTGGGTAAACCTAGACCGCCTTTCTCTTTTGTTCATATTTTCAACCTAATTCTTGGTCTCTTGTTTTGCCAGGTACGTTTTGATATTTGTTTTTCTAGCTGCTTAAATGTAGATTGTGGAACTAAAATAGGAAGAGACTGAAATAAAAAAAGTAGCCTTGCTAGAACATTCATTCTCACAGACGAAAAATGACAGGGGCAGCACCTCCCATCTAATTAGATCCTTGTTAATTTCTGTAACCAATTTATTGTAGTTTGAGTGGAATAATTGTGTCGTTTTTGGCGTAAGGACCACCCCAAGATATCTGAATCCCAGCTTGGATCTTCTAAAAGAGACCAGCTCATCCAAGTCGGTAGGCCAATCCCCGGTGATCATCATGGCTTCCGATTGATCTGTAATAACTTTAAATCCTGATACTACGCTATACTCGTTAAGACTATGTAGGAGGGCAGGGACAGAGGCAGCGGGGTTCTCCAAGAATAATAATATGTTGTCTGCAAAAAGTGCTAATTTGTGTTGGTCCCTTCATCTGATATTCCTTGTATGAGTGGATTCGTTCTTATTAGTTCGGCCAGTGATTCAATGCTCAGTGCAAATAGAGATGGGGATAGGGAATCTCCCTGGCGTGTACCCCGTCCCAAAGGGAAGAATTCTGAGCAGTGTCCATTTACCCTAACTCTAGATCTAGGATTTTTATAAAACACTTTAATCCACTTCACAAATGTGTCATTAAAGCCCATGTAGCTGAGGGTCTGTTCTAGGACAGTCCAGTCAACCCTGTCAAATGCTTTCTCAGCATCTAAGCTGAGAAGCATTGATGGAACATCTCTTTTGGCAGCAATTGTTTGCAGATTCAAAGCTCTTCTGACATTGTCAGCTCCCTGTCGGTTGTTAATAAAACCTGTCTGATCTGGTTTCACAATCTTATTGATATGTTTTTGAATTCTGTTTGCTACTATGGAGGTCAGGATTTTAAGGTCTACACATAGGAGGCTGATTGGGCGATAAGACATGCAATGAGTTGGGTCTTTATTTTCTTTATGAATAACACTTATTACTGCTTCTGACCATGACCCAGGTGGATCACCCTCTGCCAGAGCATAGTTATACACTCAGCCTAAAATCGGGGTTAATTCATTCACAAATGTTTTATAATATTCTCCAGGGAAGCCATCTATCCCTGGAGATTTATTATTTTAAAGTTTGAAAATAGCTTCCTTAATTTCTTCTTCTTTGATAGGAGACGTCATCAAGGCTGCCTCATTTGCTGTTAATCTAGTTAAATTAATTGGCACTTCTTCCTCTTTATAGAGGTTTTTGTAATAAGTAGCAAATGCCTCTGCAATTTCGTTTGGTTGGACTAGCGTCTCACCAGTATCTGGGTTTTTTATCTTATGTACTATTCTATCTGATTGTGCTTTGTGCAGCTGGAAAGCCAGTAGGCGATTTGCTCTGTTACCCATTTCATAGTACTTCCTGTTTATAAATCGCATTGCTCCTTCTGTTTTGTAGGTTAACAAGTCATCCAATTTTTGTCTGGTTTCTTTTAATAATCCCAGTATTTTCTGATTTTTTGATCGTTGATGTTCTGTTTCTAATCTCTTAATGTCCCCCTCTAATGCCACTTGTTGGGATAGCCTTTGCTTTTTCACTTTTGAGGAAATAGCAATAATATTACCCCTCATTACTACTTTGGCTCCGTCCCAGAGAGTTGAAGGGGAAACCGATCCATTATCATTAGAAAGTAAATAGTCCATTAGGTTTTTACGCATTCCTTGTTGAATTTCCTCATTATTTAACAATGACACATTGTCTCCAGTATTTAAACTGTTTACTTGGTCCTATCTTTAACTTTAGGATAACTGGAGCATGGTCCGATATAGTAATCGGTTCTATATTACACTCGCTTGCCCTGTAAACATCCCTTCCCGATATCAAAAACATATCCAATCTAGAGTAACTGCCATGCACCTAAGACATGAAGGTAAAATCTTTTTCTCTGGGATGTAAGTGACGCCAAATATCCACCAAGCCCATTTCACCCATCATTGCCATAAGAGTAGAAGATTTTTTGGATTGAGGGCCTCCTTCTGCTGGAAGCCTATCCATATTTTGTCTCAATACACAATTAAAGTCTCCTCCTATTACGATAAGTCCTTCTGCTTTGTCTGCTATTAAAGATGCTATGTTCTTGAAGAAATCTGCACAGTCCTCGTTTGGGGCGTAGAGGTTGAGTATTGTTAATTTAGAACCCCCAATAGTCCCCACTACCATCACGTATCTACCCTCCTTGTCCTTAAATGTTTTTTCATGGTTAAAGTATACTGATTTGTGGAATAGGATGGCAACTCCCCTTTTTCTCCCAGCACCGCTGATTTCTTCTCTCTTTCCCCTCCCACGCCATTCCACTTGCTACGGGATAGCTCCCTCTCCATCTGATCCCGTTCGTCCACTTGGGCCTTGATATTAATCTCCTGTAGCGTCGGGAGAGCATCTATGAGCGTCGGGAAGGTCTTTTCGCCAGATTCCATTGACATTTTTAACTGCGCTGGATAAATGCATTTGGCTTTGATGTTCTTGTGTTTTAGCTGTTCAATGACATCTTGCACCTGTGCTCTTTTCTTTTGTAGGTCTGGGGAATAGTCGTGGTTGAAATATATCCGCTCACCTTTGTAGAGAGTCTGTTTTTGGCTCCAAGCTGGACTCAAAATCGCGTCTTTCGCTGAGTAATCCATAAACCTAACAATTAGGGACCTCGGATTGGCAGCGGGATTTCTTGGTTTGGACATTAGAGATCGGTGGGCTCTCTCAATATGCAAATTCACTATTGGCATAGTTTGGAGGACCGATTGAATTAACTCGGTAACAAAAACCTTCACATCTCTTCCTTCACTTCCCTCAAGTACTCGGTAGATTCTCAGGTTATTGCGCCTTGACTTGTTCTGCAAGTCTTCACATCTGTCTGTCAGGTCCCTCTCCCGACGTAGCAAATACTGGATAGCTCTCTCATATCTTCTCCCGTTATCTTCTGTCGTACTGATACGGCCCTCCGCCTCCGTGGTTCTTTTCTCGAGTTTGTCATTTCAGTTTTCAGTTCTTGCATTGATGATTCCAACTTTGTCAGCGAATGTTTGGTCTGGCTGTGCCCTTCTCTATTTTCTGTCCTTAGCTTCTCCAGCTCAGATAATATTTTAGATTCTGCTTCACGTGTGTTAGCATTAGCCACATCGTTTACCGGAGTTTGATTTTGTTGCTTCAAGTTTTCGTTCTTCTCCTTCAAAGTCTCCTGTTTAGTTGAAGCTTTGCTTCTGTTTGAGGATGACATTTTTAATTTACGTTATTTCGCCGGGTTTTCAGTTTTTTGTTAGGAATTTATATTGTTATGGACGGAGCTCAACTTTTAGTCTTTTGCCTTCAACATGGCGTCACCGGAAGTCCAATGGTTAATTTTAAATGGGTTTCTAATGGAAACATTTTGTCTCGGTTGTTGTAGCCAGCCAGCTAAGTTGTTATTTCTGCACATAAAGTATGAGAAAATATTGGAAAAGGTACAATTTATGATACAGTGGAGTCTGCTTATTGTGATCACGTCCGTCCGGGTCAATTTGATCACTAGAGATGATCGCTATAACAATTTCTTTTCTCATGTAGATTACCATTTATTTTACAATTTAAATTTTTATTACATGAATATAACGTAATGAAATGGACAGCTTCGATATTAACTGAAGTTTAGTGACATTCAAAATACTCCTACTTGAGTAAAATTTTACCGTAGTAGTCACACATACTCTTACTCGAGTACATTTGTTCAGTACTCTACCCACCCCTGCTGAAAACAAACTGAAAGATACCAAAAACAATTTAGTCCAATCAATGTTGCTAAATATCATGTGGCTGTCTTTTTTTTTTTTTTTTTACTCATCCTACTTGTAGACTAGATGAGCGCAAATGCCATCCTCCTCTCTTTCATGTTGGCAAAACAGTCTATGGCTCTGTCATACAGTATGCTTTTAGTTTTTGTTGTCATAGGCTACCTAGCTAAAATGCTTGCTAGCATAACTTCCTCACATGGGCAACAATGAACCAGCTAAGTTAGATAGCTAGTTAACGTGAGCCTAAAAGGGCTAGGCTACATCTAGGCTACATATTGAACTTTAATCGTGTCAGGCCAGTGGTACAAAATATTAATTTATGGTTAAATCAGAATCGGCATCATAATCATTGGCCTGTACAGATAATTAAGTCAAAACCACAAGTCCAAATCCCCATCTCCATCCATGGCTTACTAAAGGGATGATTTAGCAAGCTAGCTACTGCAGGACATCAACACAAGCAGACCAGTAACTAAAATGAAGTTTTGCTTAGGATGTGTTTTGATTGGTGTGAAGCCAAATCCAAACTGGCCTCCATTGGGGGGTGTTTTGCTGCACCAGGACGATGCAATGTTTTTTCATCAAGGGAGGCCACAAAGGATGGGAAATTAACCTAAACCACTCATACTTGTCAGGTATAGTTCACTTTTATTTTATATCCCTCATATATCCAATTAATGGTGGCCAATATTGAGAGATATCTTGAGGCTACCCTCACGTATCTGAAATCCATTATCTATTGATGTTTACTTGCTGTATAACTCTGATATTGTTTTGCATGAAAGAATCAGACATTCATAGTTCTGACTATGCTCTTCAAGAGGTGATGATATTACAAAAAAATAGTTAACATTTATTTAACAATTCCTTGAAAACAGCACGCAGTTGTCTACACAGAGTTTGGCCGGTGTAGGCCGTCATTGTAAATAAGAATTTGTTCTTAAGTGACTTGCCTAGTAAAACGCAGGCAAATCGAATGCTCTGCACCTTATTGTGACGTTTTATTGATAATGACCTATACTGTCATTATCTTCACTGTGACATCACAATATGGCAAACTCATCACCTCATTATTGCGGCATCACAAAATGGACAGCTACCTTCATTAGTAACACTATCACAGTACTGTGTAGGCCACCTGCAGTATTCATCTATCTAGGACAGTCCTGTGTTGTGCAACTTTAGAAACATTTCTGGCTATTGTTTTAAATAGTGTTCACCAGGACCCTGAGAAGGAAGTGAACTGGTTCAGTCAGCAGGGGGGACAGGGTGACAATCATGATCATTGGGGTGTGTGTTAAAATACAGTGGTAGTAAATACCCAGCAGTAACCACAGTAGACCGTGAGCACATGCTAATTAAGGAGCTAATCAGCTTTTCCCCAGACAACAGGGTAATGTCCTTATCATAGCCAGCACTATATTTAGCAGCCACTCTCCCTCTTAGCAGGGGATAACATTGCCCTGGTTCCCTCCCGTTGGTGATCATACACACTAATGCCCCCAAAGGGACCACACAGGGAGAGAGGAGGAAGAGTCACCTCATGCAACAGGTGTGAGGGAAAACTCCCTATATCCTTCCTCCTCTGAGAAATGACAGAAAGACAGAAAGAAAAGGAGACAGTGAGACAGATATGACAGAAAGATATAAGAAGGACAGAAGAGCCAGTTGGTCACCAGGGAGAGGGACATCTGGAGGCCTGTCCTGGTTATATTAGCATGACGCAGGCCTGGAGCAAATCCACTCATTCCTCTTCTCTACTTTGCTCCTCAGCTCCTCTCAGCTCACTGGGAGGACAAGGCTCTGCCGGGAGTGCCACACTCAAGTTCATTACATTTACATAATTTAACAGACTTATCCAGAGCGACTTAGAGGAGCCATTAGGGTTAAGTGCATCAAGAGAACGTTCCAAAAACTATTATGACGAAACGTGCAACCCATGAATAGTGACATTGCTCCCCGTAGACTAAACAGTCATTAGCTCCCTTTCAGAATGACTGGACATTAGTTGACTTTTGGGCACCACAATGGCGGGCGTCTTTCTAGAACGTTCATAAAAATTGCATGACGTGACGGAAGTGCAACCCAAAATGATTGACACTCTTGATAAAGATGAGCAGAAATGACGGTATAAAAATAATTATAAAAACTACAGAGCTATAATGTGAGGTGCTCACTGTCCATTTGAGCTTACAAACAAAAACACCCAGAGAACGACAAATCATTGTGGTCTATTGCTATATGTGTATTGTTAATTTAAAACACTATAACCCCACCTCTATGTCTAAGCTTTCATCACTTTTATTGGCAGCGGGGGCACCAAACTTTTCCAGACCCTTTAATTGTATACTAACAAAAGGTTGAAATTATATTATTTTATACTAATACAATTGCTCAGAGAAAGATATTTTGTTTAACAAGCAATAATTTATTTTATCAAAAAGGGATAGGGTCAAAATTATTGACACCCGTTTTCAATACCTTTCAATACCTCACCTTGGGAGGAAAACGGCACTAAGCCTTTTTCTAAAATGTTTTATGAGTTGGAGAACACATTGGGAGGGCTCTTAAACCATTCCTCCATACAGAATCCTTCCAGGTCCTTGATATCCTTAGTCTGCGCTTTTTTATCCAAGTGCCAATGCCGTTTAGCAAACTCCAGGTGTTTATGTTTGTTGGATGACATGAAAATAGAGCTCTGGCCACGCCCACCAGTGGTGGGTTTGAAATCTAAATGAGAATGAATGAGCAGAAAGGAACCACATACAGAAAGAGTATGGGTCATGAGGAACATACAATTACTTATGAGTATTTAAACACTGTATATATACACACTGAGTGTACAAAACATGAAGAACACCTGTTCTTTCCATGGCAGACTGACAAGGTGAAACCTATGATTCCTTATTGATGTTAAATCCACTTCAATTAGTGTAGATCAAGGCTTGAGACAATTGAGCCTTTGATTGGGTATGTGTGCCATTCAGAGGATGAATGGGCAAGACAAAAGATTTAAGTGCCTTTGAACGGGGTATGGTAGTAGGTGCCAGGCACACCGGTTTGTGTCAAGATCTGCAACGCTGCTGGGTTTTTCCACTCTCAAACAGTTTCCCGTGTATCAAGAACGGTCCACTACCAAAAGGATATCCAGCCAACTTGACACAACTGTGGGAAGCATTGGAGTCAACATGAGCCAGCATCCCTGTGGAACGCTTTCAACACCTTGTAGAGTCCATGCCCTGACGAATTGAGGCTGTTCTGAGGGCTAAAGGCGTGGGGGAGGGGGGGGGGGGGGGGGTGCAACTCAATATTAGCTGCAACTCAGTGTATTCATAATTGATTACAGGAGTGCATAACTGATTTTCCTTCCTTTTTAATGATTAAGTATTTCATCCTAGACACTTGTTTCTTTAAAACATTATTTCCATATCGGATAGCAATCAAAATAGACATTTACACAAAAATAAGACTCAAAGACATTATCTTTCTTACATGCGGACTACACCGGCCACGTGTGTGCGTCCACATGTTGATTTTGTCTATCCCCACCAGACACGATCATACCAAAATCAACTGTGAATCAATTATATTATACATGAAACATTCATGGACATTTAGCTAGCAAGCGGTTGCTAGTTATTTTGTCCTGGGAGATGAACATTGGGTTATTATTTTACCTGAAATGCATACAGTATTGTCCTCTTTTTTTTTTTAGCTGGTTCATTGTAGTCACACAAAATGGTACGCTTCTCTACTCCAGCGATTAATTCACAGATAAAAATGATACCTAGTTAGTTATCTATAATGAATCTCTCCTCGTTTGTCTTTCAAGCATCCACATGGGTTTGTATCTTCCTGATATCCAATGAGGAGGATACTTGAAGCTTGTTGAGCATCTCAAATAGAACCAAGTCCTATTTTAACGCTTGGCTACGCAAATGCTAAAGACTGCATGAGCAACACCATGGACACAAGGAAGTCTGCATTTGAACTTTAACCTTGTGTGTATGAGTCATCATTAGGGTTGCAAAATAAATTAGCTGTTTTTCCAGAAATCCTGGTTGGAGGGATCCAGATTTCCTGCTTATTCTCTCATGATTCTGGGGATCCTCAAACCAGGATTTGGGGAAAACTAGAGAATTTATTGAAATAACTCTCTCTGCAAACACACTTGCATTAACACTCTCTGTACAGCCTCTTGGAACGAGGCAATCAAGAAAACTACGGCATGAGCCGAACAACATGTACAAAAATAGAGACTGATACAAAAATAAGATATCTGAGAAGAGGTTTAATAGAATGATGTGAGGTGTCTGCATTGATAGGGTTAGATGTACTCAATATTTTCACATGCTCATCTTTATAAGGGGAATAAAATAAAAAAACGACCTTTATTGAGATGTTAACTTCATCATCCTTCTCTTAAATCTTTACTTTTTGTTCATTATTATATTACTTAAAAATAAGAGGTGAAAACTTTGCACAGGTGAAAATGCTTACTCTCCCCCTTTCTCACATCACACATGGAAACTTCTCACAAATAAACCTCAGAAATGTCACAAAGAAGAAAATGTCAAAGAAATATCAATTTCCACCTAAAATATCACTAACATATCTCTCAGAAATACACTTTCAGGCCCCTCTCTCTACTAGTAAAAACACTACCTGTCGACAGAGACACTACAAGTGTGCAGGAGTTTACAGGCCATAATCGCATCCTCTCCTTGTTAAATCCTCCTCTCTCGCGGGTTGATCCCCTCCCTCCCTCCCTCCTATCTCTTTTACACTCTAACCCATCTCCCTCTCGTCATCCAATTATACTTTCTTTAGTTGGGAGATATGAGACACACTAAGTCAAAAGGTCCAAACCTTGTCCCTCTACTTCAATAACAATTCCACATTGTGTCCCTTTCTGGTCCAAAATACATTCATTTACACAGGTAACACACCATCATCACCCGTAAAAGGCCCATGGTCCTTGGTCTAAAATGAACAGGCCTGGGTTCATTCACAAAATATAACAACCTATTTGTTCCTTTTAGACATGTAGGCACTTAAGGCAAATATTCGCAAATATACATACATATAGCATATTTTACCCCTTGATCAGCAAAATGGTGGGCATTTATAAGATAGATCTTTGGTTTGTAAACAATGTCCAGTTCTTCTTTTGCACGGTCTCACTTCTTGTTTTCACTGGTCAGAGAAAATTCAACGCTCAGTCTTCTTAGCGAACCAATCAGGATGTGTACACAACTTCCTGTATTCTCTGTTAACACTTTCCTTCACCGTACACTCAGTATGCGCCTATGTAAATGTATGTGTATGCACTGTCTGGTGTGTGAGATGTTTAAGAGTGTTTCTGTGTTTTTATGCATGTATGAATGTCAGGCAGTATACTGTAGGTGAGTGTATATTCAAGCTTGAGTCTCAAACACAAGTCATTGCTTGCAAAAACATAACCACTATCACGGTGGTTATGTACATTATTTCACTGCATCATCAACACTGGTAGTATTCAGCCCTAAGCCAAATGTTCCTATATTTGTCAATGTGGCGGTGCATGGATGTCCAGCTAGGTGTTTATCCTGGCTTCTAGGACTGGCTAATAGCCAGGGACAAACTGGCCTCCTGGCTTCAACCTCAGCCTCATCTTAGGTCAGTCAGCCTTCTTCTGGCTCCCCTCTTTTTGCCCTCCTCTCCTCCACCGCTGGCTTTCTGCCCCGGATGAAAGCCTTCTCTCCAGGGTCAGACCGCATCCAAGTGGCCTCTTCTTCTCTCCTCTCCATCCTGCTCAAAACTACACCTCTCTTTATCTCTCTATCAGAAAACAGAGAGGAACCATCATCATCCTGTGATCCATCCATTTGTTAGGATGAGAATCCTGTCGTTCCATGAGTGACATTGGGTATGTGTGTGTGTCCACTGTCACACATTCAGTTGCAGGGCATCCATGCAGAGTACATGGGGTGGCGCGGAGGTGGATGGTGTGGATGGGGATAATGTGGAGGGTATTGCTGAGGGGGGTACTGCGGAGAGGAGTACTGCGGAGGGGGGTACTGAGGGTAAACGTGCTGCACCTGGGCCACGTAGTAGTTGCTGAAGTTGCCGTCTGCGACGTAAGGTGCCGGCTGGTAGTAGCAGGTGACATTGGCTGTGTTGGGGATGACGTTCTGCTCGGCAAGGACCCGAAGGGCCAAGGAGGAGATGAGGCCCAGTGTCTGTCTCCTCTCGTGGCCCATCAGGCACACCGTGCTCTCCCGCACTACTCCATGCAGAGTGGCCAAATAGTCGTATTTCCTGTCCTCGAGACCAACAAAGTGGTTTTGTAGGTAGGATTCCAGCTTCCTTCTTTGCTCGCCCACCTCTGGGAAGTCTATGAAGAACCTGGAACACATGTAGCGTTGCAGAACTTTCATTTCGGTTCCGGAAGCGGCACAGAAACCCCGGACCAGCAGATGGCAGTATTTCAGTAGACCACCACCGCGAATCTCCTCGGGGCTCCGTGTGCAGATGAGGCGTTTGCGTAGATGGTCGAGGGCGGCGGAGAAATCCCCATAGACGCTCTCTCCCAGGATGGTGGGGTGAAAGGTGGCTGCCATGGGGTGCTCAGAGCACTCATAGAAGAGGAGGAGGGAGTCCAGGCGAATCTGGAAGGAGTCCACACTGAACTCAAACTGGCGACGCAGAGAGTCTACAAACTTTAACTCCACATTCTTGCCTCTGTTGTTGGAGAGGGAGATGAGGCTCCAGCGGTCTGAGTCATTACACACCTTCACCATCTTCTGCACATAGGCCTCCTGAAAACACAACAACATAAGAATACATGTCTGTGTGTTTTCGGTCTATGGTAAATGGTAATAATAAATGAATGATTAGATACATTAATTATATATATATTTTTTATTAACTGGTTTGTTCGAGCGCTGAATCCTGATTGGCTGAAAGCCGTGGTATATCAGACTGTATACCACATGTATGACAAAACATTTATTTTTACTCTTCTAATTATATTGGTAAAGAGTTTATAATAGCAATAAGGCACCTTGGGGGTTTGTGGTATATGTCCAATATACCACGGCTAAGCACTGTATCCAGGCACTTAGCAGTGGTATATTGGCCATATCTCACAACCCCTCTGGCCTTACAGCTAGTTGGCTGTGCCTGCACCAAAATGCCAGTATTTGTCCTTCATAGCTTGTTCTCCATTTTCTTTTTAAATAGGGAGCCAATTTGTTTTCAGTTTCCATGACTGATCAAAATGTGTTCTCATGCTCTCTCTTGTCCCTCTGCTGCAGACATATGGTGAGCAATAGGTTTGTAACATCGAATCGCATTAAAAGAAATCGCAATACATATAGAATCGTGAGAATAGCAATACATCGTATCAGCACTTAAGTATCGCGATAATATCCTATTGTGGGATCCCTGGCATTTCCCAGTCCTAATATCTATCATCATATTATCACATTCATGGAATGAGCAACCATGTTGATAGATGAATGTGTTTATTATGTCTCATGGTACTTCCTCAGTACTTTTATCATCCTCTGTATCTAGGTCTGGCAATGTGCCAGGTGAAGGAGGGAAGAGTAACAATGTACATTGAAAAATAAAAAGTATGTCAAGGGTTGATTTGAATGTGATAGATAATTATCTAGTGTCATTTTCACTTCATGTTCAATATTCATCTTCAACTGCCTTCAACTGCATGTTGAATTTAGTTCTCACCCATTTAGTTATATTTACACCCATGTATGAAATACTTATCAAATCCGTTAGTGGCAGCCTGCCTACCTCACAACTATAAGTTCTCTTCCTTGTCTGATATGAAAACATCTGTATATGTCTGACATCTGTATTATGAGAACTTATTGATAATGGAATATTTGCATGTGTGATTCCTGCCTGTGTCAGATGCGACACGATACAAAGTTACTTATAAAGTTATCTGAATTGAATTAATCCAAATGCATACTACCGTGCTCTGAGCATGCAAATTGGAGCATGGGAGGGTCGGAGTATAAGTCCAAATTAACGTACAGTTGAAGTCGGACGTTTACATACACTTAGGTTGAAGTCATTAAAACAAATTTTTCAACCACTCCACAGATTTCATGTTAACAAACTATAGTTTTGGCAAGTTGGTTAGGACATCTACTTTGTGTATGACACAAGTAATTCTTCCAATAATTGTTTACAGAGAGATAATTTCACTTATAATACACTATATCACAATTCCAGTGGGTCAGAAGTTTACATACACTAAGTTGACTGTGCCTTTAAACAGCTTCTGATAGGCTAATTGACATCATTTGAGTCAATTGGAGGTGTACCTGTGGATGTTTTCAAGGCCTACCTTTAAACTCAGTGCCGCTTTGCTCGACATCATGGGAAAATCTAAAGAAATCAGCCAAGACCACTGAAAAACAATTGTAGACCTCCAGAAGTCTGGTTCATCCTTGGGAGCAATTTCCAAATGACAAAGGACCTTGTGAAGATGCTGGAGGAAACAGGTGCAAAATTATCTATATCCACAGTAAACGAGTCCTATATCGACATAACCTGAAAGGCCGCTCAGCAAGGATGACGCCACTGCTCCAAAATCGCCATAAAAAAAGCCAGACTACGGTTTGCAAAGATCATACTTTTTGGAGAAATGTCCTCTGGTCTGATGAAACAAAAATAGAACTGTTTGGCCATAATGACCATCGTTATGTTTGGAGGAAAAGGGTGGAGGCTTGGAAGCCAAAGAATACCATCCCAACCGTGAAGCACGGGGGTGGCAGCATCATGTTGTGGGGGTGCTTTAATGCAGGAGGGACTGGTGCATTTCCCAAAATGGATGGCATCATGAGGAAGGAAAATTATGTGGATATATTGAAGCAACATTTCAAGACATCAGTCAGGAAGTTAAAGCTTGGTCGCAAATGGGTCTTCCAAATGGACAATGACCCCAAACATACTTTCAAAGTTGTGGCAAAATGGCTTAAGGACAACAAAGTCAAGGTATTGGAGTGGCCATCACAAAGCCCTGACCTCAATCCTATAGAAGATTTGTGGGCAGAACTGAAAAAGTGTGTGCGAGCAAGGAGGCCTACAAACCTTGTGGGAAACTTGTGGAAAGAATTTTAAAGCAATGCTACCAAATACTAATTGAGTGTATGTAAACTTCTGACCACTGGGAAAGTGATGAAAGAAATAAAAGCTGAAATAAATAATTCTCTCCTATTATTCTGACATTTCACATTCTTAAAATAAAGTGGTGATCCTAACTGACCTAAGACAGCGAATTGTTACTAGGATTAAATGTCAGGAATTGTGAAAAACTGAGTTTAAATGTATTTGGCTAAGGTGTATATAAACTTCCGACTTCATGAGGGTACTTCTCAGATGCGTACTTAATTCGTACATATTTTGAAGCATGCATTGATACAAGCTTCAACGGAAAGTATGCACAGAAATATGATTGCAACCACGTAAAAAAATTACAAAATATTCATGAAATCAATTAAGGCCTTTATTTGAGCTGAAGCATGAGAAAATAAAACGTATTAACATTTATTTTAATTTTTGTATAAATTTGAGAAGCACTGGCAATGGCAACAATAGACGAAACTAGATATACACAATGCAAACGTTTTACTGCATAATTATCAGATAGATATGTGAATCGTAATAACGTAGCTAACCAGATAGTTTAACAGCAAAAATTACCAAAAACTATTATTATAATTGTTTTTAAAATGTAATTATTTATTTATTTAACCTTTATTTAACTACTGTAGGCAAGTCAGTTAATAACAAGTTCTTATTTACAATGAAGATTATGCAAGATAGATGTCAATTCTATGTGGGTAGATAGCTAACAATTATTTGTGGCTATCTGGCTAGGTAGCCAGTTAGCCCTATTTACTTATTATGGGTTTGCAAAAATTAACACAGCATGTATTTATTAACATATCAAGATTACAATATTGTAATCTAGGCAACATAAGAGATGTTATTAGGCAACATTTCACTCCGTAGGCGGAGTGTATTTTCTCTCGCTTCAGCTCAAATAATGGCCGCCATTGATTTCAAGAAAAAATATGTACAAACGGAGTAGCATTCCAGAAGTGCCTTCCGTGCTCCGTTTCACATAGTTTGATTTGGACTCATACTCCGACCCTCCCATGCTCCAATTTGCTTGCTCGGAGCACGGTAGTGTGCATTTTGAGAATGTTTACCTGCCTACAATACCCACTGTAGTGTGTGTAGATCGCAAGCCTATAGTAAGTTAATAGGGCTAACTGGTTAGCTACTACTATTAGCTAGTTAGATGTCCATGAAGAATTTGCAGCCATCTACCACAAAGAATTTACATCTACCTTGCATAACATTATTTTTAGGTAATTTTTGCCTGTCAAATTACCTGGTTAGCTAGATAATAACAATTCATGTATAGCTAGCTGATAGTTATGAAATAAAATGTTTGCTTTGTGTAAATCTTGTTTAGTCTCTATTGCTATTGTCCTGGCTGGAAGAAGGTTCAGTGAATGAGTTAGTCCATAGTAAGTCAATAGGACTAACTGGCTAGCTACTACTGTTAGAGGTCCCCGAAGCACACACATCCCTGAGTTGCTCCTTTTTTCAGTTCGCTGCAGTTAGCGTGATGCCTTGTTGTCTCTACCTTCTTGCCCGTTGTGCTGTTGTCTGTGCCCAATAATGTTTGTACCATGTTTTGTGCTGCTGCCATGTGTAGTTGCTACCATGTGGTTGTCATGTTGTGTTGCTACCATGCTATGTTGTTGTCTTAGGTCACTCTTTATGTAGTGTTGTGTCTCTTGTCGTGATATGTGTTTTGTCCCGTGTACAGTTGAAGTCGGAAGTTTACATACACCTTAGCCAAATACATTTAAACTCATCCTAGTAAAAGTTCCCTGTCTTAGGTCAGTTAGGATTACCACTTTATTTTAAGAATGTGAAATGTCAGAATAATAGGAGAGATAATTATTTATTTCAGCTTTTATTTCTTTCAACATATTCCCAGTGGGTCAGAAGTTTACATACACTCAATTAGTATTTGGTAGCAATGCCTTTAAATTGTTTAACTTGGGTAAAATGTGTTGGGTAGCCTTCCAAAAGCTTCCCACAATAAGTTGGGTGAATTTTGGCCCATTCCTCCTGACATAACTTGTGTAACTGAGTCAGGTTTGTAGGCCTCCTTGCTCGCACACGCTTTTTCAGTTCTGCCCACAAATCTTCTATAGGATTGAGGTCAGGGCTTTGTGATGGCCACTCCAATACCTTGACTTTGTTGTCCTCAAGCCATTTTGCCACAACTTTGGAAGTATGCTTGGGGTCATTGTCCATTTGGAAGACCCATTTGCGACCAAGCTTTAACTTCCTGACTGATGTTTTGAGATGTTGCTTCAATATATCCACATCATTTTCCTTCCTCATGATGCCATTATTTTGTGAAGTGCACCATCCCTCCTGCAGAAAAGCACCCCCACAACATGATGCTGCCACCCCCGTGCTTCACGGTTGGGATGGTGTTCTTCGGCTTGCATGCCTCCCCCTTTTTCCTCCAAACATAACGATGGTCATTATGGCCAAACAGTTCTATTTTTGTTTCATCAGACCAGAGAACATTTCTCCAAAAAGTATAAGCTTTGTCCCCATATGCAGTTGCAAACCGTAGTCTGGCTTTTTTATGGCGGTTTTGGAGCAGTGGCTTCTTCCTTGCTGAGCAGCCTTTCAGGTTATGCAGATATAGGACTCATTTTACTGTGGATATAGATACTTTTGTACTGGTTTTCTCCAGCATCTTCACAAGGTCCTTTGCTGTTGTTCTGTGATTGACTTGCACTTTTCGCACCAAAGTATGTTCATCTCTAGGAGACAGAACTCGTCTCCTTCCTGAGCGGTATGACGACTGTGTGGTCCCATGGTGTTTATAATTGCGTACTATTGTTTGTACAGATGAACGTGGTCCCTTCAGGCATTTGGAAATTACTCCCAGGATGAACCAGACTTGTGGAGGTCTACAATTCTCTTTCTGAGGTCTTGGCTGATTTCTTTGGATTTTCCCATGATGTCGAGCAAAGAGGCACTGAGTTTGAAGGTAGGTCTTGAAATACATCCACAGGTACACCTCCAATTGACTCAAATTATGTCAATTAGCCTATGAGAAGCTTCTAAAGCCATGACATAATTTTCTGGAATTTTCCAAGCTATTTAAAGGCACAGTCAACGTAGTTTATGTACACTTCTGACCCACTGGAATTGTGATATAATGAATTATAAGTGAAATAATCTGTCTGTAAACAATTGTTGGAAGAATTACTTGTGTCATGCACAAAGTAGATGTCCTAACCGACTTGCCAAAACTATAGTTTGTTAACATGAAATCTGTGGAGTGGTTGAAAAATGGGTTAATGACTTCAACCTAAGTGTATGTAAACTTCTGACTTCAACTGTATATATATATATATATATGTTTAATCCCAGCCCTCGTTCCCGCAGGAGTCTTTTTGCCTTTTGATAAGCCGTCATTGTAAATAAAATAAGAATTTGTTCTTAACTGACTTGCCTAGTAAAATAGAAGTTAAAATAAAAATACATTAAAAAGCTAGCTAGATAGCCACAAAGAATTTGGCATCTAGCTAGTAGCTACCCATGAAGAATTGACATCTACCTACATAACATTCATTTTAATGTTTAACTAACTGGCTAGCTAGATTACTACGATTCACATATACGTAGCTAGCTGACAATTATTAAGTAAAACATTTGCTTTGTGTATGTCTTGTTTCGTCTCTATTGTTGCCATTGTCCTTGCTGGAAGAAGGTTCAGTGAATGGAGAGGTGCAGCGTGAGGTAAAACCATAAGGGGAGTGCGAGTGCTGCTTAAATGTAATGTTTTATGCGTTCTCCACACTGTCGTCTTGACAAGAACGCACAAGGGAATGTCCTCGATGAATGCACTCAGAGCATGAGAGTGTGGAGCACGGTAGTATGCATATTAAGAAACACCCTATATGTTTTGCATTGAACAGAGGGTAATCTTCTCCCTTATTTGGTTTGCTGGACAGCTCTAGTGTTGGGTCATGCGTAAGTAGGTATCTAGGTAAATGAGCGGATCCCGTTCCAATTGGATTAGTTTGAACCCTCTTTGTAGTGGAAACCACTGTTTCTACTATCTGCTGCCTTAACACCATGCATCTTAGAATCCAGGACTTAATTATGATTGCTTCATAGGCCTACTGCAAATACATTTACGTTGAAACTATGTGGATTGGCATAAATGTAATTTATAGGCTACTGCTGGGTGCATAACTTATTGCAGTAAGCACATTGAGGGGGAATTATGACGTAAAACGAATGTATTGCATTCTCATACTGGAGCATAACTTTCACTGGTTGCATTATAACGCAAGCCATGATATGCAGCTCGCAATGCTCATACAAACATTTGTGTACCTAAACTGTTGCGTAATAAACTGCATTAACCAGCAGTATGAATCTGAAATGGTCATGTCAAATTATAATAAAAGTTATATTACCTTTAAGGTCACTGGTGTGATCTTCTCCTTGTTCACTCCCTCGGGTAAGAAGTCTAGCAGAGCGTCAAGAACTATATCCTTCACCGTCTGGAACTCTAGCTCGCCTTTCATGTCGGCACAGAATATCAGGTCCAGATCCTTCCATCCCAACCCGCTGTCCTCATGGAGAACATGGCTGGCCGCGGAACCGTTCAGGCGGACCTCACGGACATGTATGCGTTTCTCCTCCAAGCGACAACGGACCACTTTGACTATGTCCCGCGGTTTAATCTCCAGGGTTGGGAAGTTCCAGCGGCCGTGGATGGGGATGGACCCAGCCAGGATGGCGTCCAGACGCTGCACTTGTTCCCAGTTGAGCACGCTGAGGTTGCTGCTCTCCCCGTCCACCAAACAGCCCTCCGCCGGAGTCGATCGTCTCGAGTCGACTTTCTCGTCCATACTGATAATAGGTAGATATGAAAATGTAAACGACAAAAGTGTTCACTCCCTCCGTCTCTTGCTTCGCTGTGAATTAAGGCGGCCGTGTTGCCGCAGTAGTAGCTTGCCAGCGTGCTTTGGCCACATCAACTGGCTGTATGTACCTTTATCGCCGTACTTTAGATAAGGGTGTTTATCATAACAAGCCGTATCATCTCCAATTCATGCACAGCAGACGTGTAGTTGCACCTCTCAGTTGCTTGTAGTGAAGTCGGGGTATATGTTCAGCTCGTTGCGCTGCGTAAAGCTAACTGTCCAATCTCTTCCCTTTCCCCAAGTTCACCGGGGATATTATTCGATTGTTGGGCGGGTCTCAAGGGCTTGTCCAGCGGTGGGCCTCCCTCACTGTCCCGTATTCGTTAGCTTACTGTGTGATTTCTCTTCCGTCTGGGTTGCCATCGCCTAAAGTTGTGCCTGTCAATTAGCATTGATACATAATATCGTCTTGCACTTTCTTAATTAAGTTGTATCCCCACTCCTAACAGAAATCGCCTCTTCTGTTAGAATAAAAAACCTTTAACTTACAAAAGTTTATTTCCCTCCAACTTTTACACGCAGCAGGTTTTGCGTCTCTTCGAATATCTCTGCCGCTCTTTTACGCATCAGATTTAACCTACGAAAGACGTATTCCTATACACCTTCACATACCATGACATAAAATGGTGTGTCTTCTACTTGACCGTTACATGTTGCCTGTGTTTCGCTTGATGGCAGTGCGTCACTGAGAGGTTCTGCTTTCCCCAGCGAAGAAACAGCGGGGATGGTTAGTTTGAGTGGCAGCTCGTTCCACCAATAGCTGTAATCGGTGCTTCAGGGTACGTCGTGCAAAGTGAATAAAGTTGTCCCATATGCCGATCTAAGGTCAGTTTTGCATTTCACCCCCCTAATTAGACTAATTTTATGTTGGCAGATTGAACGCTGATTGTAGATCTGTCACTAGGCAAATTCTACAAGAATACTTGCAAACGGACAAAGGCTGGTTTTATAGATGCAACACCTTTTGGCACAGAGATTTTGATATGCTTCTCACAGTTATTTTACACACCGAAGATTCACTACTAAAAGCCACATGCATGTGTTTGACAAACTCCAATGTGTACATCATACCCTTCACATGTGTCACAGAGAGTACCTTTAATTATGTGTAGTATTGTGTTAGATATGTAGATCATGTTGTTCACACGAATATTCATGTTAACTATCAGTCATATTAATCTCTTAATATAAACCTGGCTATGCTAGATCCTGCCCTATATCACTCACTCTCTTGCATGTAAACTCTTTAAAAAGTTAGTATTCACAGTTCCCAATTCCAAAATAATTTACTTGTATATGTAACTGCTGTGTACAGGTACGGTATGTAGTCTATCTGGTCACAGTGTCAGGTTGGGCTACTGTACTTAGCACTCAGACTCCATCAGATAGAGTTTCACAGGCATATCTGCGTCACTGTCGACTAACCCATAAACCATCTTACTGCAGATTACCCTGTATGTACAGTAACACATACCTATACACACACAGACCAACACAAATGTGTACACACACACACACATAGGTGTGCGCATAAGCACACACACACATACATGCATACACACATAGTCCCACACACATGTACATGTATGTACAGTCATGCAAACATTTATTTTACATATTTGGACAGATAGATATGTAATCTTCACTTCAACACTATTGACAGATAAAGGTTACCCAATTTAACAAATCACACACACAATTTTTTGTTTAAATGTTATACTATGGGGAAAAAGTTAATACACCCCTACCTTTACCATCACATAAAATGCCTAAAATTTGAAATGATTAGAAAACATTAGAGAGAAACTTAGGAGGGACCTACCCAAGGCCCTCGGAAGAAAGATTATTGATGCCCTTGAGTCTGGGAGGGGTTACAAATCGAAGTACATCATTCCACTGTCCAACGTAAATTCCAGACCACTGGCAAACTACCTAGGACAGGTCGTCCCACCAAACTACCTAGGACAGGTCGTCCCACCAAACTACCTAGGACAGGTCGTCCCACCAAACTACCTAGGACAGGTCGTCCCACCAAACTACCTAGGACAGGTCGTCCCACCAAACTACCTAGGACAGGTCGTCCCACCAAACTACCTAGGACAGGTCGTCCCACCAAACTACCTAGGACAGGTCGTCCCACCAAAGTCCGAAACATGCTCATAGTAGTCTCTAAGAACCCCAGGGTAACATCAAGGGATCTGCAGGCTTCTCTTGCCACAATCAATGCTGAATTGCATGGGTACACTGTCAGAAAGAGACTGCACAAACTTGGCTTACATGGGAGGTCAGGAAGGAAGAAGCCTCTGCTCTCAAATAAAGTGTTTAAGTGAAGATTACATATCTATCTGTCCAAATATGTAAAACAAAAGAGAGAACTTTCCAGGGGGCGTACTTACTTTTTCACATGACTGTATGTATGTATGTATGTATGTATGTATGTATGTATGTATGTATGTACAGCGGGTGAAATAAGTATTGAACACGCCACCATTTTTCTCAGTAAATATATTTCCAAAGGTGCTATTGACATGAAATGTTCACCAGATGTTGGTAACAACCCAAGTAATCCATACATACAAAGACACCAAAACAAATAAGTTCAGAAATTAAGTTGTGTAATAATGTGAAATGACACAGGGAAAAAGTATTGAACACACTTACTGATATTTATTTAATACTTTGTACAAAAGCCTTTGTTGGTAATGACAGCTTCAAGACGCCTCCTGTATGGAGAAACTAGTCGCATGCATTGCTCTGGTGTGATTTTGGCCCATTCTTCCACACAAACAGTCTTCAAATCTTGAAGGTTCCGTGGGCCTCTTCTATGAATCTTGATCTTCAGTTCTTTCCATAGATTTTCAATGGGATTTAAGTCAGGTGATTGGCTGGGCCATTCTAGCAGCTTTATTTTCTTTCTTTGAAACCAATTGAGAGTTTCCTTGGCTGTGTGTTTAGGATCATTGTCTTGCTGAAATGTCCACCCTCGTTTCATCTTCATCATCCTGGTAGATGGCAGCAGATTTTTGTCAAGAATGTCTCGGTAAATTTGCCCATTCATCCTTCCTTCAATTATGTGAAGTTTGCCAGTACCATTTGCTGAAAAGCAGGCCCACACCATGATGTTCCCACCTCCAAACTTCACTGTTGGTATGGTGTTTTTAGGGTGATGTGCAGTGGCATTTCTCCTCCAAACATGGTGTGTATTATGACATCCAAACAGTTCAATTTTGCTCTCATCTGACCACACTATATTCTCCCAGTATTTCACTGGCTTTTCCAAATGTTGTGCAGCAAACTTTAAACGAGCTTCAACATGCTTTCTTTCAGCAATGGAGTCTTGCGTGGTGAGCGTGCATACAGGCCATGGCGGTGGAGTGCATTACTTACTGTTTTCTTTGAGACAACAGTACCTGCTAATTGCAGGTCTTTTTGAAGCTCTCCACAAGTGGTCCTTGGCTCTTGGAGCACCTGGTCGAGGCAAATTTATGGTGAAATGATTGTCTTTCCACTTCCGTATTATGGCCCCAACAGTGCTCACTGGAACATTCAGAAGCTTAGAAATGCGCCTATAACCAATGCCATCATTATGTTTTGCAACAATTAGGTTGCGAAGGTCTTGAGACAGCTCTTTGCTTTTACCCATCATGAGATGTGTCTTGTGTGACCTTGTCAATGAGACCTTTTTGTAGGCCATCAGTTGGGACTGAACCAGCTGATATTAATTTGCACTGACAAGGGGCTGGATTGCTTTTTAATTACTGATAGTTTTCAGCTGTTGTCTTGGCTTTCCATGCCTTTTTGCACCTCCCTTTCTTCATGTGTTCAATACTTTTTCCCTGTGTCATTTCACATTATTACACATAACTTAATTTCTGAACTTATTTGTTTTGATTTCATTGTATGTATGGATTACTTGGGTTGTTACCAACATCTGGTGAACATTTCATGTCAATAGCACCTTTGGAAATATATTTACTGAGAAAAATGGTGATGTGTTCAATACTTATTTCACCCGCTGTATGTATGTACACGCAGACACACACACACACACACACACACACACACACACACACACACACACACACACACACACACACACACACACACACACACACACACACACACACACACACACACACACACCTCATACTGTTCATAGTAGGCCTGGGTTTTTCCCATGACTGATAAACCTAAGTTGCTCTTTTATAGTATTACAATTACAACTTCCTGGCAGAAACCAGGAAGGAAAGACCACCCTGGCGAATGACATGTGACCTGGATCTGGCCCTGTTCATGCTCCACATTGTAAAGCCACTATTTTACTGACACTGAGGGCATGGCCATTTTGGGTCTATAAACAGCAACCTGGAAGAGAAACCTTTGCACAGTCACGTTATGAAACCATACTCTCTTCCCCAGGGTTAGCCTGTTTGAAAAGACAGAGGTGTGTGAGGGAATAGGTAGCAAAAGACAACACTCTAACAGGTCACACCTCTCTGCAAAGAGAGTGCTTATCCAGGAACAGAATGGAAAATAGTTCCATTAACTACATTTGGATATCACAGTTACACAGTGGTTTTTAGATTAATCGTTTGACAATAGTATCTGTAATATAGTCCATGCAGATTGAATGGCTGCAATTTCAATCCACCATTTCTCTATGGCTACTTTGTCAGACTTGCAAACTTGCCAATGAAATGACTCATTCAGCACAGTATAGCCTACCCTCACCTCCACCTAAACAGTTTTACCCCAGAATCATCATGGATTAAGGAAGATGGTGGTCAACATCTTGGGGAAGTGGTAAAACGTAGGATTTACATAATGTTACACAACCCTGGACCATCTACTCTAGTCTAGGGGATGTCCTATGTGTCTGAGACTAATTCGTAGAGGCAGTAGGGTTAGAGTTCAGAATGCAGCTATGTGTTTCCGGCTGAGATTATACATAGTCACGTTCACACAGGAGGGTTTAGATGATCTGATTGGATTATAGAGGCTATTTTTTACCAAGAATAACAAAAGTATCTTTGAAGACTTTGTAACAATAGATAATAATGAATCCTCCATGTTTCACCATGTGTTCGCTTCTGTTTGTCCCACAAGGAAGCTTGCAATATAATAAAATGCAGTGCAATACATGCATCCAATACTGTAAAACTGTATTTCTTCAAGGCTGCAGTGCATGCACATTAAGATACATAGTAAGTGCACCCCCCGCCCCCCTGGAAATTAATTATAAGATTACCATGAGCCTGTGAGAGCCGAATGTACATCCCCACTTTTCCTCCCTCCCACTCTCACTCTGAGCAGGCCCAGAAAAGATGCATTGACCTACTGTGCTTAATTGATACTCATAGATATAGAGTACATAGAACTCACTGGACATTAGACCGTTTGGAGAGGTAACTTCAGTTGCACTGCAATTCCACACGTTTGTGAAATATAGATTCTAACAAGGATATACAGATTCTAAATAGCCCATTGTTTGTGGAATATAAGTGCTAGCACAGCTGGAGTAGTGTCCTTTCTAGACAATGTACTTTGGAATTGAAGGCCCATGGTATAGTATGTGTAAAATTACGGACATATTCTCATTCTACAGGTTGTATTTCTATATGGCCACTCCCACCCCTCCCTGTGGCCCTGACCTTAATGAGTTACTGCTCCAGAACGCAACTGACCTTCTGGAGCCCGCTCAGTAAGCCTCAGCTAAAGGGCTCCATAGCTAATGAGATTCGCTGACTCGCCCTGCCAACTAAACCAAGATGCAGTGCCCCCATCCCTACAGGATACTATGTAACAGTGTGTCTGTGTGTCTTGTGTCTTGATAAATTAGTACATTGTTAATTAGGCTATTTAAGGCATTGCTGTTCTCAAGGCAATATCCCTATAAATAATTTACTCCATCAATGAAAGCTATATTGTGATTGGTGTTGATTGTTTGATTGCTGGGAAGGGCAACAAGTAGAGAGAGAAACTCACTATTGAATCAAAATTCATGGTGCCAGCAGTAGGCATATAGACGTTCATATTTAGGCCTGTACAGTGGAGCATAGAATCATGACTAAGAAAGCCTGTTTTTGCAACTGTAGGGGTGTGATTACTCAATTTGTGTGATTACTCAATTCATTTATAGTAGCAGCATGCTGAGAGAGGCTAGATAAGTGGAGACCCGTCATTCAGGATACCTGTTTTGAGCCCCACCTGTTTAGCATGTTATTTTGGCATTAATACATGTCACATATAAGTTTGCAAACAATGTCAGTGCTTTCTGTGGTGGTGGGGCAGCCAGCAAAACAAATAATACATGTTTGTCACCGTCAGTGGCATTTCTTATTTAGTTTTATGCATGCCAGCAAAGCCACTACACAGCAATAAACAAAAGGTGCACACAAAGTGTTAGGTCCTACATAAAGCTGTCCCAACCACTGCTACACCTGGCTATCAGCGGAGCCTTGTCTGGCAGCGAAACAGTTCATTCAGCCTTTTTAAAAAACACTTGCTAGCTAAGATTTTGAAAGTATGATGTTGACATGATCAGTCCAATCAAAGCTACGGTAGATATAACTGATTTGACGTCACGGCACAACTAGAGAACATTACACTAGCTCTGTATTTTCCACTGGCTGCCCCACCAGCACAGAAAGCACGGAACTAGGCTGAAACACCTGCATTTTGGAGCTGCCTTACTCAAGAAAGCAAAAAACAGACCATGTTTGTATGCAGTTTTATTAATGCAAATATATATATTTTTTTACATAGTTTGCAAACTGATATGTGACACGTATTAATGCCAAAATAACATGCAAAACATGCACAATAATAATAACAATAATAATAAAGGGTTTTTCTTTATTTTTACTATTTTCTACATTGTAGAATAATAGTGAAGACATCACAACTATGAAGTATCACATATGGAATCATGTACTAACAAGTGTTAAACAAATCAAAATATATTTTATATATGAGATTCTTCAAAGTAGACACCCTTTGCCTTGATGACAGCTTTGCACGCTCTTGGTATTCTCTCAACAAGCTTCATGAGGTAGTCACCTGGAATGCATTTCAATATAACAGGATAATTTGTGGAATTTCTTTCCTTCTTAATGCGTTTGAGCCAATCAGTTGTGTTGTGACAAGGTAGGAGTGGTATACAGAAGATAACCCTACTTGGTAAAAGACCAAGTCCATATTATGGCACATTCATACACTTAAGAGAAACACAGCAACACCCCATGAAGACACATACACACGCTCCACATACTCTCCTGCTGCTTATCTACCCACAATATCTCTCCTTAAGATACAGCAGTCTTTCACCCGTCACACACAAGCTGCTGTCCGATTCTCTACCCATCTTCCTAAAGTGTACACTTAGGTAGAAAAGTAAGGAATCAGTACTCTCTCCCTTACACTCACTGTCTAACAAGTCATACGGTACCATTCTGCCACCTGCTGGACTGAACAGCACCAGGTCCATCAACCAGAGACTAGTTGATGGATACTGGCCCCACAATTTGTGCGACTACAGAGCTGTGTGTCAGAATGGGCAGTGAGCAACACAGGGGCCCCCCAGGGAACAGCCCTGTCCTCCTTCCTGTTCACCCTCTACACCTCGGACTTCAGATATAACTCTGAAACATGCCACCTACAGAAGTTCTCGGATGACTCCGCAATTGTAGGGTGCATCAGGGGTGGGCAGGAGGAGGAGTACAGGAGCACAATCAGTGACTTTGTGTTGTGGTGTGAGCAGAACCACCTTCAGCTCAACATCAGTAAAACAAAGGAGATGGTGGTGGACTTCAGGAGAACCAAGGCACAACTGACTGCAGTCCCTATACAGGGGATGGATGTGGAAATGGTTGGGTCATACATGTTCCTGGGAGTCCAAATGGACAACAGGCTGGAATGGGCTGGTAACACCGGGGCCCTGTACAAAAAGGGCCAGAGCCGACTCTACTTTCTAAGGAGGCTCAGGTTCTTCAACGTGTGCAGTAAACTGCTGCATACCTTCTACCAGTCTGTGGTAGAAGACTGAATGCATCTTTTTTTGCAGTGGTGTGCTCGGGAGCCAACATAAAAGCCGGTGATGCTTCTCGGGTAAATAAACTGATCAGGAAGGCTAGCTCTGTCCTGGGGATGAGCCTTGACACTCTAGAGGAGGTGGTGGAGAGACGGATCCTGGCCAAACTGCTGGCCATCACGGACAACGTCACCCACCCTCTGCATGCCATGGTTATGACGCAGAGGAGCACGTTCAGTCACAGACAGATCCCACCACGGTGTGCCAAAGAGCGCTGGAGGAGGTCCTTCCTGCCGGCGGCTATTAGACTATTTAATGCCTCACCGGGGTGCCGTGCCGTCGGCAACACAGACCTCGAACTGTGGGGTGTTAGGACCTAGCTTAACAATTGTGCATCCATCCGTGAGTAACTCTGGTCCGTAATCACTCATTCACTCAGGTCTTATTTATTAATTAATTCAGGTCTGTATATACTGTATATACTTATATACTTACTTATGTACAGTTGTTATATCATATCACGTGCAGTATTGCAAGTAATTCTTGGACTTAACTTATGTAGTCATTCACTCTGGAATGCATTTTAGTATCCTGTCAGTTGTATCTTTTTTTTTTTTCATTGCTTTTAGTGTATCGAATGTGCAATACGTGCAGTAATCTGTAATTAAACCCTGCGCACTTAGGACTGTATTTTAAGGGAATTACTATTATTACCCCAAATTATATCATACCCACATTTAGCTATTTAAGTATTTCTCTGCCATCGACCTGTATAGTATAGTTAACCATGCACCATCTGCCAATGTATAGTGTTTTGTTGTAGCTGCTTGACAAAGAAATTTCCCCCCGGGATCAATAAAGTATCTATCTATCTATCTATCTATCTATCTATCTATCTATCTATCTATCTATCTATCTATCTATCTATCTATCTATCTATCTATCTATCTATCTATCTATCTATCTATCTATCTATCTATCTATCTATCTATCTATCTATCTATCTATCTATCTATCTATCTATCTATCTATCTATCTCCAAGGAGCCTCCCTCTTAGCTGACACTAGGTGGCAGTCTTTAAACAGTTACAACGGCCCCAGCTGTCATTCACTGTACCCCAGCAAAGGCAGGAGGGGACAGAATGCTTGAGTCCTTTTGAGTCCTCTCCAGTCAAACAGTAAGGAGGTCTCAACTGGTAAGTAGATTCTCTTCAGCTGGTTGTCACCATGTTTTGAGGTTATATAGTGGTTGTTTAAAATGTACTTTGTTTACACACATTGAGGTAAAACAAACAATGCAGTGCTCCCTCCTGTCATGTGGATTTCAGTGTGACCAATAGGATACAGGCTACTAAGGCTACAGTAACGTAACAGCAAAGGTCTCTATGATTGTATATGATTGTATGTGCTCTGAATAATCATTTGGAACTCTGGCTGCATTAGTCATGGTTAATGTTCCACATAATCTTAATGATTTTGACTGGAAGGAACATGATATGAAACAGAGAGAGAGAGAGATAGAGGGAGCAATGGAGAGAGAGAGCGAGAGACATGGACAGAGGGTTTATATCAACCATCTTTCTTTAGCCTGGAGTATTGAATAGAATACAACTCTATTGTCACGGTTGTAAAGCAGTTCCGTTGTTATGGTTCTACATTTGGTGTCTACAGGCTACTGACATTGATACTGACCAGTCAACCCCTCATTCACCTCCTACAGGGACACCAACACTACAGAAACATACTGTGGGGTTAAATCAACATACAGTATCTGGGGTTTCCCACAGTATACGATCCTTCAGGGGAGCCTCTATCCAATCTTAATCTCACGCTTAAAATTTGAGATAGATAGGCCTGTATTACAGACCATTATATAACGCTGTAGTGTGTACTGTGCTATGTCCATCCGTGGAATATTATCTGGTTCAATGACCATACAGGAAGTAAAAAAAAAAAAAACTCTGCCAAGGGCCCTAATAAATTCAAATAAATATTCATAAGAGCCATTAGGAAATGAAATTGCTGTCTTGTTGCATGGGAAGAATCAGATTTTGCCTCATCCGGAAATTCTTAATTGAATAGCCACGATTTCAATCAAATATCCTTCTGTAAACATTCTCTCATTCACTCATTCTGCTCATCCTGAGTTTATTTACGTTCCGTTCTGTATCAATCACTGTTCTGATGGTTTTTGGGGGGAGAGAAAATGCTGACAGTGACCATACTTACTAACCCATGTGGTCATTATACAGTCAGTAAGTCTGAGCCAGCTGGTTTGGAGTCAGGCTCTATAGTCGATGAGACCACGATGCACTGAAAGATGAGTCACAGTCAGGCTTGAAGTGGTCATAACTACTATGTTTCAAATGTTATTGTCACGTGCATAAGTACAGTGAAATGCCTTAGTTGCAAGCTCCAAACCCAACAATATATATACAGTATATATAATCAACATAGCACGAAAATAACATAAGGTAGAACAAAAACATATGAGAAATAAAAAATAAGAAAAACATCAGAAAGTAATTTCTTAAAAAAAAAAATGATTTAACCTTTATTTAACTAGGCAAGTCAGTTAAGAACAAATTCTTATTTACAATGACGGCCTACACCGGCCAAACACGGACAACGCTGGGCCAATTGTACATCGCCCTATGGGACTCCCAATCACGGCCGGATGTGATATAGCCTGGAATCGAACCAGGGTGTCTGTAGTGAAGCCACTGAGATGCAGTGCCTTAGACTACTGCGCCACTTGGGAGTCATATACAGGGTCTGTTCCAATACCATATTTACAATGTGCAGTCATACTGGAGTGATAGAGGGACAGTGTCTTCAGAAAGTATTTATACCCCTTGACATTCCACATTTTGGAGTATTATCACACATCTACACACAATAACCCATAATGATAAAGTGAAAACATGTTTTTAGAAACTTTTGCAAATGTATTGAAAATGAAATACAGAACTATCCCATTTACACAAGTATTCACACCTCTGAGTCAATAAATGTTAGAATCACCTTTGACAGCGATTACACGTCTCTAAGAGCTTTGCACACCTGGACTGTTCAATATTTGCACATTATTCTTTTTTAAATTCTTCAAGCTCTGTCAAGTTGGTTGTTGATCATTGCTAGACAGCCATTTTCAAATCTTGCCATAGACTTTCAAGCCGATTTTAAGTCAAAACTGTAATTAGGCCACTCAGGAACATTCAACGTGGTCTTGGTAAGCAACTCCAGTGCATATTTGGCCTTGGGGTTTAGGTTATTGTCCTGCTGAAAGGTGCCTGTGCTTAGCTCTATTCCATTTCTTTTTATGCTACAAAACTTAGTCCTTGCTAGGGCTGAGCGGTATACCGTATTTTACTATGCCGGTATTGATGCACAGACGGGTTTGTGTTTTTACTTTACCTTCTATAACGGTATTTGAATGTTTTGTTAAATGTGATACGTGGTGTGTAACGTCCCTTTTTATAGTCATCTCTATCCGCTCTCTCTCCATGCCGTTTACAACAGACCTAGCTCCGCCCCTGTCACTGAAGTAGCACATTTTGTTGTGGTATATACCTAAAATGTACAGTAGTCCATTATAGCTAGCTAGCTGACTAGCCTAGCTAGCCTCAGTGCATGATGTTGATGATGATGATGATGATGAAGAGTAAAGGAATGACTTTGGCTTAATGACTCCTATTAGTCTTGGATTGACTATACCTGTGTGTTGTAGCTAGCTAGCTAACATATGTCTGTGAGGTCTCATATTCTACACCATGCTGCTACGTTACGAATACAGACAATACACAACAATTGCCCATGAATGTCTAATAGCTGTTGTCTTTCTCTCTCGGACGATACCGCTTGGATACAAAGAAGTTAATGACTCTCAAGAGGAGATGTGAAAGGTCCCATAACAACAATCTGCCTGTGTATCAAAGGAACTCTGAACACCTCACTGCACCACCCAACAACACCATATGCAAGTATTAAATATAAGCCATGTCTACTTATTTGCTATATTGATAGACTAATCTAATGTTTTATTGAAACATGTTTTCTTGCCAACAAATGAAAGTTTTAGCAACTCCTTGTATTTAGTTTATCCAAATACAGGTACATTCAATACATATCACAAAGAATTGATCCAGAAGATGGTTTCTGGTTTCTGGTGCAGCTGGAATCATCTAGTCACTCGTCAGTACACTTTAAAAAATATTATATAAAACATTTGATCAAACACCATTAGAAACATATGTACAAGCGCTAGCAATATGCTGTATATACCACAATGCAGTTGTGAGCATACTAGGCATTCTATATTATACTACAACATCAGTCTAACTGAATATGGATGTTGTGTTGGTTGAATGTTCCAGGCAGGTTCCAGAGAGTTCTTCAGTTGGTCGAACGTCGTCTTGTGTTGGGTAATGGCAGCTGGTATAGCAGGCTTTGGCACTGTGGCGATGTTGGCAAGGATGTTGGGTTTGGGGAGCTGTGACTCCTTGTAGACAACAGTCTGGTCGTTCTGCACTCCACAGACAGGTAGACAAGTCAGTCACCCACACCAGACACCAGTCAGTCACCCACACCATCCCCTCCTTATCAATACCCACCCCAAACAGACACCAATCAGTCACCCACACCTTCCCCTCCTTACCAATACCCACCCCCAACAGACACCAGTCAGTCACCCACACCTTCCCCTCCTTACCAATACCCACCCCCAACAGACACCAGTCAGTCACCCACACCATCCCCTCCTTACTAACACCTCTGCTTTATTTTCCCAATGTAGACTTCAAGCCTTGTATGAACAATCAACTAAGCCTTCATTACACAGAGAAAACTACAGTAGAAGTTGTAGCCTACTTATAAACACACTAACTATGTTTATGCCTAGCTCCAGTATATTTATTTTCTCATCATAGAGTCATGGAAAGATTTAGCAAAGGTGACTTACACTAGTTTCTGGTGCTGAGCTTGATATTGATGTCGCTGCAGATGTTGATGGGATCGAACACATAGTCACGTTAGCCTCTGCGGTACTGGTAGTCAATTATCACTTTTACAGATAGCAGCTATCTAATTACATTGATTTGCTTATTATGATAGCCAGCATATTATGATAGCTAGCTAGCTAAATGTTGGTTTAGATAAACAAACGTAGTTGGCTAGTTAGCTAGGTAAAGTTAGCTACGTTATCTCAGCTCGAATTTTTCTTCTGCACTGATGTTCGCTGATCGGATACCTTTCCTCTTTGAAGTAAAGGGGAAAATCAATGGAATAGCATCACTTTAAAACGTTCGATGACCTGGCAGCACCATCAGTTGAGACTTCAGGTCCGTTTCGAAAGTGCTGGCTACAAACACAGGCATGGTAAATGTTTGAAACGTGGCTGAACAATTTGCTGTTTTATCTGCCTCAAGGGAGAGTGGTGCGGTCAGCAGGATGGTCTGGACCAAACACAAATTCCAATTAATGACCAAACTCCAAGGGATCCACTTGAACTCCCACAAAATGAACACAGCCAGTAAGATATGCATATAGTCAACCACAGTCCCCCATCAACAGAGAGAGAATACCACAGTTATTCAATCATTTAAATTAAGTACAATATGGAGAATAGACTTGAAGTACTGTAATATGTACAAGGTCAGTTCTGGAGATAAGTGACAGCATGGTTTATTTTAGATTTTTAAGATCCCCATTAACTTCTGCACATGCAGAAGCTACTCTTCCATGCACCAGCATGGTGGTTGTCATGGCAAGGGGCTTGCCTGTCCTGTGACATTCCCTGAGTAACCATAGTTACCTATTGCTTTAGGATGTTACTTTATGATTGATTAGTTGTATTGGTTGCATATGTCGGAGGAGAAGAGTTGTGCAATGCTTTATTTTCGTACTCAGATTGATTTATAACCACAGTGATGCAAAGGTGAAAGTGTTTACTTTGAATCGAGTGCCAAAGTTTTTGAGTGTGTGTGTCTGTGTGTGACTGTGTGTGTTTGAGGTGACTGTGTGCATGCACATCTAGGTTTGTATGTAAGGGGTCAGGTTTGCGTGTGTGTTTCCACGTGTGTGTGTGTGTGTGTGTGTGTGTGTGCGTGTGTGTGTGTGTGTGTGTGTGTGTGTGTGTGTGTGTGTGTGTGTGTGTGTGTGTGTGTGTGTGATTGTCCATGACAGAGCATATAATAAGAATAGAATCCTATTTCCCAATGTGTATTAAAGTGTGTGGGTGTATTATGACATTTCCATGTGTTCCTTAAACTGAGTGAACATTTTATATTCACTGACAGTGCTCTGGAGAGGAGTGTGTGTTGGCTGCAGTCAGACTGCTCCTAGCAGCACACATCTGTAACCAGTTAACAGGTCTCCCATTTTCAGGAGAGTAGACTGCCAGAGAGGAGAAGGAGCAATACACTCCCTGTCTGCAGGCATGTTCAGAGTTGACACAAAAATACACAAACACACACACAGCTAAGTCTCAGTTTTGTCTCTCTCCCCTCCCTGCTCTCCAAAGATAAGTCCACTGCCACCCCTGGGATGGATGTTCAGTCAGTGGCAGTATGGATATTCTAACGCAATGTTTCCCAACTCCAGGCGTCGAGTAACAGTACTTCCTAACAGTACACATTTTTGTTTTCACCTCGAGGACTCGAGGACTGGAGTTGGTAAACACTGTTCTAATGTATGTAAACTCTCTTATTTCAAAGGTTATATTGGTGGGAAAGGTCTAGACTAGGTATCTTTCTTCCTCTGCTTTCTGCTTTAGGGAGATGCTTCTCTACTGATCAGTGTGTAGGAGACAAAAGAGAGGGGGAGTGGAGAGTGCGCGAGAGTGAGAGCGAGAGAGACAGCTCTCTGGGTTGTGGTCAGTTCGCCTTCCTTCGCTTGGCTAGGGTTATCCACGTCTGCCTTAAGCCAGGGCTAGTCTTGTGGAGGAAGGGGGCGAGAGGAAGAGAAGGTACACCAGGGAGAAGCACAGGGGGGAGAGCCTAAAGTAGGTGGAAGAGGAGATTCAGAGAAGAAGGTTGAATAAGGTGAACAACTAGAGGAGAAAAGGTGCTTGGTAAAATAAAAGATAATACACGCAAATGATCAGCGCTCTGAGTCATTACCCATCCGAAACAATGTCACTAACAAACATCTCTTCTCTCTCTTCCCTCTCTCTCGGTCTCTCGCTCTCCTTTGCTGCCTTTTCTCTCATTCTTTTATTCAGTTTTCTCTATTTTATTGGATTAAACAAACAAACAAATTAAAGCAAATACACTATATATAAAAATGTATGTGGACATGCCTTCAAATTAGTGGATTTGGCTATTTCAGCCACACCTGTTGCTGACAGGGGTATAAAATCGAGCACACAGCCATGCAATCTCCATAGACAAACATTGGCAGTAGAATGGCCTTACTGATGTGCTTAGTGACATTCAACGTGACACTGTCATAAGATGCCACCTTTCCAACAAGTCATTTTGTCAAATTTCTGCTCTGCTAGAGCTGCTCCGTTCAACTGTAAGTGCTGTTATTGTGAAGTGGAAACGTCTAGGAGCAACAACGGCTCAGCCTCGAAGTGGTAGGCCACACAAGCTCACAGAATGGGACCACCAAGTGCTGAAGCGCATAGCTTCTGTCCTCGGTTGCAACACTCACTACAGAGTTCCGAACTGCCTATGGAAGCAATGTCAGCACAATAACTGTTTGTCGGGAGCTTAATGAAAAGGGTTTCCATGGCTGAGCAGCTGCACACAAGCCTAAGATCACCATGTGCAATGCCAAGCATCGGCTGGAGTGGTGTAAAGCCCGCCGCCATTGGACTCTGGAGCAGTGGAAACGCGTTCCCTGGAGTGCTGAATGACTCTTCACCATCTGGCAGTCCGACAGACAAATCTGGGTTTGGCGGATACCAAGAGAACGCTACCTGCCCGAATGCATAGTGCCAACTGTAAAGTTTGGTGGAGGAGGAATAATGGGCTGGGGCTGTTTCATGGTTCGGACTAGTCCCCTTAGTTCCAGTGAAGGGAAATCTTAACGCTATAGCATACAATTATAGTCTAGACAATTCTGTGCTTCCAACTTTGTGGCAACAGTTTGGGGAAGGTCCTTTCCTGTTTCAGCATGACAATGCCCCCGTGCACAAAGCGAGGTCCTAACAGAAATGGTTTGTCGAGATCAGTGTGGAAGAACTTGACTGGCCTGCACAGAGCCCTGACCTCAACCCCATCGAAACACCTTTGGGATGAATTGGAATGCCGACCGCGAGCCAGGCCAAATCGCCCAACATCAGTGCCAGACCAAACTAATGTGCTTGTGGCTGAATGGAAGCAAGTCCCTGCAGCAATGTTCCAACATCTAGTGGATAGTCTTCCCAGAAGAGTGGAGGTATTCCTGACACACATCGCTTAAAGTGTTTCTCATGAAGATCCTACATGTGTGTATGAGCGAGAGAGAAACTTGGAAGCTCATCTCTGAAGCCGCCTTCAGACTTTGAAACAGCCAAGACGTCATCAACTGTTTTTATGAATTATATGGTCTTTAGTTTACAAACACACTATTAGTGTTTACTGAATTGTTTTCACTGAGGAGTTCATATTATTCCTTCTCCAAGACACTAACAAATATTTAGAGAGAAAAACTTTATTTCATGGCCTTGTCTTGTAAATATTTAGTGTGTTTATAATAATTTGGTTTCCTGTTTAGAGAAGATAGGCTTGGTTCCCTCTTACCTCACAGACACAACACTAAGGATGTTAGTGGTCCAACTTTCAAACATGGAATGAGAGAATTATCAACATTAAGTCAGACTATGTGTTTGTGGGGTGTTGCTCCATGGGTGGATGGAACCATTCAGGGTTTGGATTACTCATTGTACGTTAACTAATATGGAATGCAATAGGGTGATGTGGTTTGTTATGGGTGTACCCAGCACTCTTGGGTACCCCGCTCACCGCTTAAGTCCTCTACTGTACAGAGGAGACTCCTTATTTCCTACCCAGCTGACACAGGCCCTAAATATCGCCAAGGCACCAGCCAATAAGGATTCAGGTTCCCCCTTTCTTACATAACGATGCACTATAAACAGCTGGTTCATAGAGAGAGAGCAGGTCAAAGTAGTTTATTTCAATATTAATTTGATTCATACAGAGGGGAAATATGAATATAATATGTTCAATGCCAGCCCAATGACGGCAGGATTGCATAATAGTTACAAAGATGGTCATGGTAAATGCATATTATTTGGACTTGTAGATTATGATCAACAGCTGTGCATAAATGTATTTTCTAAAGGCCAGTGACATAGATTAGGGCTGGATTGGTAGTCTCACAAGAATAATCTTTCGGTCATTTGTGAATTAGCTGACCACTGTACTATGTCAGGCCACAAAGAATACTTTTTACCTACATGTATTCTCTCTCTCTCTCTCTCTCTCTCTCTCTCTCTCTCTCCTCTCTCTCTCTCTCTCTCTCTGTCTCTCTCTCTCTGTCTCTCTCTCTCTGAGATGAATTGACTTAATGTAACCTAAGAGAGGAACCATGGCTTCACATCATGAAAGACTGACTATGACAGTGATGTTGGACATTTACAGTCATCCTGCATTTAATAAAAAGGGATCTACAAATGAGAATGGAAATGTAAACTGGATTAAATGATTGATAGAGTGGAGGGGAATGTGATGACATCATGTTAAAGGAACTTCAAGCATATTTTGGGGATAAATTACAGGTTCCAGATAGGCATAAATGTTTTTACAGAATGAGATGATGGACTTCCATTCAGTTTTAGAGAGAGAGAGAGAGAGAGAGAGAGAGAGAGAGAGAGAGAGAGAGAGAGAGAGAGAGAGAGAGAGAGAGAGAGAGAGAGAGAGAGAGAGAGAGAGAGAGAGAGAGAGAGAGAGAGAGAGAGAGAGAGAGAGAGAGAGAGAGAGAGAGAGAGAGAGAGAGAGAGAGAGAGAGAGAGAGAGAGAGAGAGAGAGAGAGAGAGAGAGAGAGAGAGAGAGAGAGAGAGGAGAGAGAGAGAGAGAGAGAGAGAGAGAGAGAGAGAGAGAGAGAGAGAGAGAGAGAGAGAGAGAGATCCTGCATCTCCAGTTGTTTATGTGTTTACCAAATTGGCAGAGATGCTGCCGTTTGGCATACACATACAAAGCAAAAGGAGGAGGCAGAAAATAAGGAAAACAGTAGAGAGTTGAATGATTTACCCCTGTCCTGATGTTTCAGTACGTGAATGATTTACCCCTGTCCTGATGTTTCAGTACGTGAATGATTTACCCCTGTCCTGATGTTTCAGTACGTGAATGATTTACCCCTGTCCTGATTTTTCAGTACGTGACTGATTTACCCCTGTCCTGATGTTTCAGTACGTTAATGATTAACCCCTGTGCCAACTCTCTCCCACTGTCTGAGATTAAACTGTATTTTCCACTTGTCAGGCTCTGGCCATAGAGAAGCCTATTGCTTCTCTATGTGCCATGGTCAGAGTCTGACAGGTCTATCATTTCTGGGTCTGTAGGTGGTTTGTGTAGGATCTCTAATTAGAGGCAGCTGCAGTGCATTGTCTCTAATTAGGGATCCTACATATGCATGTATGTTTCCACACCGGGGCTGTGGGTCATTGTATATGTATGGAATCGATATATTCCTCCAGTCACGGGTAACGTAGTGTGTTATGATTTACATTCAATTCATTCGTGTTTGTTTTGTTGTAAAACGAGACGTTTGTATATCGTGTGTTTAGTTCGTGCAGAGGTTTATAATTCAATAAATAATGTCGAACTATACCTGCGCTGCGCCTTGGTCTCTCACCGTCCCGACTCGTGACAGAATGACCCACCACTTCGAGACCAAGCGGCGCAATGCGGAGGAGAGAGAGGCCCGAAGGCAACCCCAAGAACATTTTGGGGGGGGCTATGGGGGTGGTCTGGTGGCGAGGTCGAAGCTCCAGTACCACTCTCCATGAGCGAGGCGCCGAGGCTGCAGGATAAAGGGGGAGCGAAGTGCCGTGAGGAGGTGAGCGTGGGGGAAGGCAAGGGAAAAGAATGGAGCGAGTTAAGAGCGTGGTTCAGGCGAGGTTGGGAGGAGTGTGTGAGTCAGAGGAAGGAGCGGGAGTTAGGGGGGCCAAAAGTGAGCATCCCCAATCCGGGTCCGGTCGTCGGCTCTACTCCCATGCCAGAACAGTCCGCTCCACCGGTGCCCAGTGTGGGTCCGGTCGTAAGCTCCACCCCCAAGCCAGAGCATTCCGCTCCACCATTGCCCAGTCCGGGTCCGGCTGCCTGCTCCACCCCAGTGCCAGAGCAGTCCGCTCCACCGGTGCCCAGTCCGGGTCCGGCTGTCTGCTCCGCCCCAGTGCCAGAGCAGTCCGCTCCACCGGTACCCATTCCGGGTTCAGCCGTCTGCTCCGCCTCAGTGCCAGAGCAGTCCGCTCCACCGGTACCCAATCCGGGTCCAGCCGTCTGCTCCGCCTCAGTGCCAGAGCAGTCCGCTCCACCGGTACCCAATCCGGGTCCAGCCGTCTGCTCCGCCTCAGTGCCAGAGCAGTCCGCTCCACCGGTACCCAATCCGGGTCCAGCCGTCTGCTCCGCCTCAGTGCCAGAGCAGTCCGCTCCACCGGTACCCATTCCGGGTTCAGCCGTCTGTTCCGCTCCTGAGCCAGAGCAGTCCGCTCCACCGGTACCCAATCCGGGTCCAGCCGTCTGCTCCGCTTCAGAGCCTGAGCAGTCCGCCCCACCGGTGCCCAGTCCGGGCCCGGTTGTTTTCCCAGCTCCATGGCCGGAGCAGTTTACCCCACCAGTGCCCAGTCCGGGCCCGGTTTATTGCCTAGCTCCATGGCCGGAGCCGTTTGTCCCACCGGTGCCCAGTCCGGGCCCGGTTGTTTTCCCCGCTCCATGGCCGGAGCCGTTTATCCCACCGGTGCCCAGTCCGGGCCCAGTTATTTGCTCGGTCAAAAAGAGAGAGCAGGGCACTAAGTTGTCTACTTCGCCGGGGCCGGAACCGCCACCGACTAACTAATCCCCCCCCCCCATTTAACCCCCCATATGTTTGTGTTGTGTTTTTGGTTGGCGTCCGGGAGTCCGCGCCTTGGGGGGGGGGGGTACTGTCAGGCTCTGGCCATAGAGAAGCCTATTGCTTCTCTATGTGCCATGGTCAGAGTCTGACAGGTCTATCATTTCTGGGTCTGTAGGTGGTTTGTGTAGGATCTCTAATTAGAGGCAGCTGCAGTGCATTGTCTCTAATTAGGGATCCTACATATGCATGTATGTTTCCACACCGGGGCTGTGGGTCATTATATATGTATGGAATCGATATATTCCTCCAGTCACGGGTAACGTAGTGTGTTATGATTTACATTCAATTCATTCGTGTTTGTTTTGTTGTAAAACGAGACGTTTGTATATCGTGTGTTTAGTTCGTGCAGAGGTTTATAATTCAATAAATAATGTCGAACTATGAGTGCGCTGCGCCTTGGTCTCTCACCGTCCCGACTCGTGACACCACTGCACTCCTCACCACATGGATCCCCTATCTGACAGTTTATAGAGACTTGGATAGGTGAAATCATTATGTTAAACCTGATTTAAGCCATCTCTGATTCAAAGGATGCCTATCTTAAAGTGATGCTCCAGAACTTTTGTATAATTTCAGCCAGTAGTTTTGAAAGTGGTGCTCACGAGCCAAAACGGTCCCTTTTTTTTTTTGTACTACATCATCCATTTCGTATATGTTACACCTATTTGTTTGTTTGTAATTTGTATGATATGTTAAGAATCCAATTTGTGGGGCTCCCGAGTGGTGCAGCGGACTAAGGCTCTGCATCGCAGTGCTAGAGGCGTCAATACAGACCTTGGTTCGATCACAGACTGTATCACAACCGGACGTGATCGGGAGTACCATAGGGCGGCGCACAATTGGCCCAGCGTCGTCTGGGTTAGGGGAGGGTTTGGCCGGGGGGGCTTTACTTGGCTCATCGCGCTCTAGCGACTCCTTGTGGTGGGTCGGGCGCCTGCAGGCGGAACTCGGTCATCAGATAAACAGTGTTTCCTTCGATACATTGGTGGCGCTGTCTTCTGTGTTAAGCGGGCGGGTGTTAAGGAGCGTGGTTTGGCGGGTCATGTTTTCGGGGGACGCACGACTTGACCTTTGCCTCCCGAGCCCGTTGGGGAGTTGCAGCGATGAGACAACATCGAGATTGGGGAGAAAAAAGGGGTGAAAAAAAATGAAGAATATCAAATTCGTTCAATATGTTTATGAATTTGTTGTGCTTAAGATCCCAGACTGCATCTTTCAGGGTGAGATCAAGCCTCCAGATGACATGGTGGTCTTTGTGTGTCTCATGGTTTACAGGCCAGAGTGATAGAGGACAGTAAATACAACAACACTCCAAACGAGTGAGCATTATCATAATAACAAATGTGTAAACAGGTTATATGGTCCACACACACACAGAATGTAGAGATAAATGTGATGACACTAATACACAAGAAGCTGTGTTTATACAAAGGCTGCCAGAACTGCTGAATAGTACTGTCATCTGAAGAAAACAACATGGCAGGTTGTAATATTTCAGTGTCGTTGGACACACTAAATGGGTGGTCATTATAAAGTTGGACTGTTCAGTGGGGTTTGGTGGCGATGCTTGAACGAGATCTGTCTCGTTGGCTTTGGTAAAGGTATATGCTGTCTCTGTCTCCCTCGCTACCTCCCTCCCTCCCTCCCTCCCTCTCTCACTCTCCCTCTCTCTCTCTGTATATCTTGTCTTTGTATATCTCCTCTGAGGATGTTCAATTCTGAATAAGAGGTGTGGGTTGTCAGCGTGGTTCTGATTTAATAAAAGAAAAACAGCATACAATCAGTGCTAACCCACAGAGAGTGTCAGCTCCTTGCAAGAAGCAGCATAGTTGTCATTCCGAGTCTTGGAGGGGCAGGCAGCTGTTACGATTTCAAAACTAGCTACGTTTGAGCTTTTCAACTAGACTAGAGCAGTAGCAACTGGATGTACATTCTACTGTATGATGTTGACCTGAGATGCCTCTTTAAACAGTCAGACCCTGATTTGAACCACCAGACTCCTGCTCTTACTGTAGTAGCTGATATTGAGTAACGCTTCAAACAAACATTCTATTTTCTTTACTCAATGTGTATACGATCAAGAAAACGACTGTTGTAGGAAGTCCAGTTTATCTCTGTCCCTTGACTAGTCTGCACTCTTCCTAGGCACACACATACCACTATTACAGTATTTGCCTATTGCTTACACACGTTTTGCTAAATTTGGCTCATTGTGTCAAAACTCTACACACAAGCAAATAAGACACGACACGGGGAAATAAACCATTCACATCTATGTCAAATTGAAACTCTGCTATCAAAACCTAACAATCCTTTGTCAAAATGTCACTCTGATGACAAAATGATACCCACTTGCATCATATGAATACACTTTCAGATCAACAGCAACACACTAGTCTACTTTATATAAAAAACTGCAGTCTTTTATTCAGTTCCACAGAGGGCATGTTTTCACAACAACCAAAAAATGAAATACTGAATTCAAAATCATTACATTACAGTAGTATATTTTACAGTACAGTAAATTCAGTTAAATCAAAAATAAAACAAACAATGCACTACTGTAAACACAGAAAAACACAATTGTGCGCAAGTGGGCTTATGGATCCTGCCGTCTGTTGGGGTCTGGCCACAGGATCTCATCAACATCACAAGCAATGTCTTCTCTCGCTAAGCATCGGGGAAAATATCCCCTTGTGTGCCGAATCCATCTCTGGATTGACCTCACCTCAATGTCTCCGCAGGCCTGTTCCATTGCCTGCAGAAGAGGCATACGGGCATGTGGTTGGCGGTCATATATGCGCCATCTCCAAGCGGAAAGAAATTCCTCTATAGGATTTAGAAATGGCGAGTAAGGGGGCAAGTACACAACTTCAAATCGATCATGGTTGGTGAACCAGTTCTGGACCAGAGCAGCCCGATGGAAACTAACATTATCCCAGACAACAACAAACCTGGTCTGCTCTGGTCCATCCTGTACAACTGCGTCATGAAGTGCATCTAGAAATGTGATTATGTGTTGCGCATTATAGGGACCCAGTTTGGCATGATGGTGCAGTAGCCCTCGAAGACTTATGGCAGCACACAATGTGATATTTCCCCCGCGCTGCCCCGGGACATGCAAAATTGCCCTTTGGCCAATTATATTACGTCCCGTCGTCTGTTTTTGCTAAGGTTGAATCCAGCCTCGTCAATGTAAATACATTCATGCGGCTGGGCAGCTCCATCCATGTCCAAGATTCTCTGTAACAAAAAATACATATTGTGGATGGCTTTACTCAAAGCACACACCTACACTACTACATATACAGAACCAACCCACCCCACCACACAGGTACCTGTGTAGCTTTCTGAATGTATCTATGTGGTACTAATCCAGTGGTACATATTCATCTGTTACTGGACTGCACCCATTCTTTATTGTAAATGTAAAGGACTGAAACACTTACCTGTACATATTCATGTCGAAGTTCTTTGACCCTGACACTGTTCCTCTCAAATGGGACCCTGTACAATTGCTTCATGGTCATGTTGTGCTTTACCAAGATGCGTCTGATAGTTGTAATGCTTACTCGATTTATGTTGTTGAATACTTGCCTATCTGCAAGTATTTGTTGCTGTAGCTGGTGGAGACAGATTGCTTTACTATATTTACCATACACAGTACTGAAACATCTCAACACGTTATCACGGTATGTTTCACAAAACTACCACTTTTGTTGGAAAAGGAGCATTAGCCACCCTGGAATACAATACATGTGATACAGTAACGTGATATGGTACAGTACTGTAAATACTCTAGATACAGTCTGAGTAGAGTAGAGAGTTGAAGACATACCTGTTTTCCAGTCGGAATGTCCTTATTATGGATGAAACTGTGAAACGGCTTAAATTAGGATGGACTCTCTGCCCAGCTTCCCTCATAGTCAGGCCATGGTTTATGACATGCTCTTATGTCATCCGGAATAATGGTCCTTGCGTGGCCTCTTCGACCACGTCCTCCTCTCTCTCACCGTCTTCCTCTTCCTCTGCCTCTAGCTCTCCCTGCCTCCATGCTTGCAAAGCTCTCAAAATGGCTTAACTGAGGCCTTTTTGTAGCTGGCTGATTGGTGTTCAGTTTTGTAAGTAAGTCTTTTCAGGTGTGTGTCTACGTCTTTTCAATTAACCAATGTGTGTTGTATTTTGAATAGATGTGTTTTCCCAATGGTACCCTGAGATTTCATTTTTGAACTAAGTGTCTTATGTATGAAATAGTGTGTAGTGTCTAGGAGCAAGTGTGTTGCAGAAAGGAACAAGTGTGTTGCAGAAAGGAGCAAGTGTGTTGCAGAATTGCAACTAAAGTGCAAAGCAGCGCTTTTGTTTAAGGTATGGTTACACTTTGTTTAAGGTATAGTAACAACAACTTCAAGTTATGTTACTTTGGTTTAAGCATGTGTCTATAGTGTTCAAGCAACGGGCAAAAACTGTATTAAAACTGATACAATAAGGGTCACAATGAAAAATACTCTGTGTGTGTATGAGATGTTATGTGCTTCCCTTAGATGTTCCTCTAGGCTATGCCTGGGTTTTCTATGGCTCAATCTCAGTCAATATGTCTGGGTTTTCAATGGCTCAGTCTCATTCATACAAGGATGACTTCCCCTCTATTTGAAGTCTGTAATACAGCCAATATGCTTGGATACAATTTTCTGTATTTTCTGTATAACTTTCTTTTGTCCTTCGGTAAAGGTTATTTTGACCCAATGCAGACTGAAGTTAATCATGTCTAAACCCCTTATCCTTTATGTCTCTCTCAGTGTGTGTGCATGCATGCGTGTGTGTGTGTGTGTGTGTGTGTGTGTGTGTGTGTGTGTGTGTGTGTGTGTGTGTGTGAGCAAGTCCATTTCTGCCAACATATGTTTTTGTGAGTGAGTAAGTGTAAGCTTGTGAACAAATATACAGATTTCTCTCCCCACTCCTTTATTCTAGTGAATAAATAGAGTTGAGTTTGGAGTGGATTGTGTTTTCCCTGGACAAATCAAATCAAATTAAATCAAAGTTTATTTGACACGTGCGCCGAATACAAGGTATAGTTAAAGTGACTATGCATAGCTGATAAACAGAGAGTAGCAGCAGTGTGAAGAAGAGGGGATGGGGGGGGGGGGGGGGGTGACAGTGCAAATAGTCCGGGTAGCCATTTGATTAGCTGTTCAGGAGTCTTATGGCTTGGGGGTAAAAGCTGTTGAAAGGCCTTTTGGACTCCGGTACCGCTTGCCATGCGGTAGCAGAGAGAACAGTCTATGACTGGGGTGGCTGGAGTCTTCCTCTGACACCGCCTGGTATTTTAAGTCCTGGATGGCAGGAAGCTTGGCCCCAGTGATGTACAGGGCCATACGCACTACCCTCTGTAGTGCCTTGCGGTCGGAGGCTGAGCAGTTGCCGTACCAGGCAGTGATGCAGCCAGTCAGGATGCTCTCGATGTTGCAGCTGTAGAACCTTTTGAGGATCTTAGGACCCATGCCAAATCTTTTCAGTCTCCTGAGGGAGTATAGGCTTTGTTGTGCACGCTTCACAACTGTCTTGGTGTGTTTGGACCATTCTAGTTTGTTGGTGATGTGGACACCAAGGAACTTGAAGCTCTCAACCTGCTCCACTGCAGCCCTGTCGATGAGAATGGGTCCTGTGTGGTGCCAGCTTGCTCGGTCCTCCTCCTTTTCCTGTAGTCCACAATCATCTCCTTTGTCTTGATTACGTTGAGGGAGAGGTTGTTATCCTGGCACCACACGGCCAGGTCTCTGATCTCCTCCCTATAGGCTGTCTCGTCGTTGTCGGTGATTAGGCCTACCACTGTTGTGTCATCTGCAAACTTAATGATGGTGTTGGAGTCGTGCCTGGCCGTGCAGTCGTGGGTGAACAGGGAGTACAGGAGGGGACTGAGCACACAACCCTAAGGGGCCACAGTAAACACAGTAAACAGCTATAGGATCCTAGATACCATCAATAAGCACATGTGTATTCTAGAAACCACACAGATTTACTCACTCAAACGGATCCATTTAACAATTTACGAATCACTCCTATCTGATCAAATACTGTACCAATACACACTAACCCAGCTGTATCATATACTGTACCAATACACACTAACCCAGCTGTTTCAAAGACATTTAACACAGAACCAACATTGGCAAAGTACTCAGTATATTTTAAGAACCATTGATCTGTTATGTGCATAAGTAGTTGTGTTGATTACTGATAAATATATTGTCATTCTGAAATAGCATGACAAGTTTTGATTTCACCACTTACTGTATGTCCAAAGAGGTAGTGTTTACTGACATGAATGATGAGGCAATCATGGTGTTAGCAATCATAATTACGTTAATGATGGTTGTAAGACCAGGTTGATTATGCAATCACAGTGATGAGAACGTACTATTGTTGTTTAAACATGACAAAGCAGGAATTAACATGAATGGGTCCAGACAGTGAAGTAGCAAGGGTTTATGAATAAACACATACAGTAGGTTTCCCCCTAAACCAGGGTACAAGCGGTGGCTGCCTTCTTACCACACTTCTTACTGTCCTTTTCTGCATGACATGAAGGGTTTAGGCTCCGAATCACTAGTTAGGCTACAGTGAAAATGTTGAATGTTTGTATTGAACTCAAGACAGGGTTTATTATTTTATACCCTTGTATGGTGTGGTTAGTTGAGTTGAACAGGGTGTGTGTGGTGGGATCCAGGCTGATAATATGATTTAATTAGTGTTTATACATTTTGGTGGATAGGTCTGGTCCCTAGTGGGCTAGTGATAACAGCACTATATTTCCTGTGTCTATGAGATGAGTCATCAACAGGACCTGTCATGCTCACCTTCTCATCTCTCTCACACTTCTATGTTGTGCTGCTCACCTTCTCATCTCTCACACACTTCTATGTTGTGCTGCTCACCTTCTTCTCATCTCTCACACTTCTATGTTGTGCTGCTCTCTCACACTTCTATGTTGTGCTGCTCACCTTCTTCTCATCTCTCACACTTCTATGTTGTGCTGCTCACCTTCTTCTCATCTCTCACACTTCTATGTTGTGCTGCTCACCTTCTTCTCATCTCTCACACTTCTATGTTGTGCTGCTCACCTTCTTCTCATCTCACGATCATGGATCTACATTGCAACTTTTTATTTTTTAATTCAATCATTCATTCGTCTCTCCTCTGTCTGCATCCCTTTGTCTCTCTCGTTGTTTATTTTCTCCACTTCACCAGGTCTCTCTCATGCCAGCTGGCAGTGCGGCAGAGGAACATAACTTTTCCCACTTCACCAGGTCTCTCTCAGGCCAGCTGGCAGTGCGGCAGAGGAACATTAAGGGAAGTAGCTTTAGGAGAGAGACCTCGCAGAGGCCAAGTGCCAAGGAGAGGGAGGAGGAGAGGATCTCCCTGTGCCTTGTAACAGAGAGCATTACAGTTTCCTGTCCACTTTGAACCCCCCCCCCCCCCTTATTGGTATGCAGAGCTTAATGGAAAGTTCCCTTGGAGTGATAATCTAATCAACAGTGTTTAAGTAGTCAGATTTCTGATGTAGCCTTGAGCTGTTGACATGTTGCATGTTTATATTTAATAGTTTAAATCTGGTCTTGATTAACTTCCCACAGCTCAACACAAGCATACATAAAGATGTTGTTAACATCCCTAACCTCTCTAAATAGGGAGGACTATTCACACTTTGAGACTATACACACATCTGGGATTAACTGACATAGATTATAGAGATGAGGAGTGTGTGGGTTTGTGTGGGGGGAGGGGGGAAGGTGTTTACATTCCAAATGATGTTTCTCAAGTCATGGGGCAAGATATTAACAGGACAGGTTGGAGGGTACAATTATACCATCATATTAAATGCCAACTGGAATCCTACGGGCTCTGAGCTTTTGGCATGGGCGCATGTAAAAGCTTTTATATGTCTATTTTAGTGTTACTTTTATAGGAATATTTCTGTTTTATGATGCTCACCCCAGAGGATTATAAAAAAACATTTTTTAGAGGGTAGATCAGCTTTAATATTGCAGATAGAGTGTAGCTTCCATCAATGTAATTGTCAGCATCATATCCAATCCCCCATATATACTTTTTCTATATATATATATATTTACATACATTTTCCCCTATTTTCCCCAACACTTTGGCTTCTGCTTCCAGCTTATACATACTATATACATTTTATGGACACAGTATATTTTACAATAGTTCTCTTTTGTTTGTTTTTAATCCCGTACTTCAGCTGTGTCTACACTTGGTGTAGCCGTTAGCAATGATGCTAATAATAATCTTCTTCTGGTAGAGATCTAAAGGCTTTCCCAAAAACCTTCTCAATTAAATTAACTACAAAGTAGTTATTCCTACCTGCAGTGGCGATTTTAGCATGTAAATCTTGGTGGTGCAAACAAAAAATACATGCCAGGAAAGCCACTACACTACACAACACAGCACTAAACAATACATTAATTGCACTATAACGGTGACAAACAGTGCCATCAAACTGTTAGGGCCGACATAAAGCTCTTCCAACAGCAGTCCCAACACCTTACCACTTCTACACCTGGCCATCAGCGGAGCCTTGTCTGACAGCGAAACAGTTCATTCAGCCTCCTTTACGGCCTTTAAAAAAACATAGCTGATATGGCTGACTTGCTTAAACAAATGTGGTTTCTACTGACAATTGAGATTTACACACTATGGCACAAGGGGCATACAAGCAGATAATGAAAGCTCTTACAATATTCAATAATTACATTTCTCAAAAACAGGTTATAGTCTACATGTGCACCACCAAGTCAGAACAGTAGGCGAAATTAAGAGGTGAAAATAGACCAAATTATTAGGGTGAGGCACATGGGCTACTAACAGCTTACTACACAACATACACTTAGTATTACTTTCTTAGCTAAAGTATACATATCTCTCTGGCATCCTACATAATTTATGAAGCAACTGAGTTGAATTACCATTCAAAACCTATTTTCACAGTTTGTTTATTCCTGACTTCCCAGTTGCAATGCTTTCAGTTAGCCACTGTCACCAATTCCTTACAAACCACTCATTGTTGAATTTGCGATCTCCAAATTGTTGTGTAATGTTTATGTCCAATGGCTGATTTCCTCTTAATTAAAAAATATTTGCCAGTAAACTTGATTCATGATGATGACTGCTAGCTAAGATTGTGAAAGTAAGATGTTGACATGATCAGTACAATCAAAGCTACTGTACATATAACGTGATTTTACATAATTTCTGTGGCCAATGACCTTGAGCCTTCTTGGAAGGGCACTGGTAATATAACTCTATGGCAGGACCCAAAGGGCTGAAATGTTGGATGTCTACGCTTACTAAGGAATTAAACTTGGCGATTGCGCAAGTTCCCCATGAGTGACAGAACACTGAGCCAATCACGGCGCAATAATCCTATTTTCTGCTGGCCGGCACCACCACAGGAAGCACTGAGCTAGGCCAAAACACCTGCATTTTGGAGCTGCCTTAATCAAGAAAATAAAAAAATGTTTGTTTGCGGCTTTATTAACTCAATTATATAAAACATTTTTTTTACATAGTTTGCAAACTGAGATGTGACACGTATTAATGCCAAAATAACATGCAAAACAGGTAAGCCCCTCCCCTCCCCCCCCAAAAAATATAGAGATTTACATATAATATATAATTTTTTTTGGGCTAAAAATGTCAGGCTCTGAATGACAGATCGCCACTGCCTAGCTGGGAAAATTAAATCATGATTATTTGCATCAATCAATCCAGTGGCGTTTTGTTTTGCAAACTCTGCAATGAGCGCTAGAGAAACATTGCTAACCAACGGTATGTTGCTGGTGCGCACTTGCATTAAAGGGAAGAAAAAAACATGTCACTGGCCTACACACAATACCCCATAATGTCAAAGTGGAATTATATTTTTAGATAATTCTACAAATAAAATAAAATGTAAAGCTGAAATGTCTTGATGCAATAAGCGCAAGGATATAGATGTCCTTCCTAACTCAGTTGCCAAAAAGGAACGCAACTGCTCAGGGATTATACCATGAGGCCAATGGTGACTTTAAAACAGTTACAGAGTTTAATGGCTGTGATAGGAGAAAACTGAGGATGGATCAACAACATTGTAGTTGCTCCACAATACTAATCTAATTGACAGAAGGAAAAGAAGGAAGCCTGTACAGAATCTAAATATTCCCAAACATGCATCCTGTTTGCAACAAGGCAACTTTTCATCCTGAATACAAACATTTTACATTTATATTTTACATTACAAAGGGTTATGTTTGGGGCAAATCCAATACAACACTTTACTGAGTAGCACTCCATATTTTCAAGCATAGTGGTGGCTGCATCATGTTATGGGTATGCTTGTAATCGTTATGGACTGGTATTGTATAGTTTTGAATGAAGTGAAAATCGTAAACTGTACGTGTGTGCCCTCAGGCCACTACTCTACTACTTTACTATGCAGCCAGTCAGGATGCTCTCGATGGTGCAACTGTAGAATCTTTTGAGGATCTGAGGACCCATACCAAATCTTTTTAGTCTCCTGAGGGGGACTTGGCTTTGTCGTGCCCTCTTCACGACTGTCTTGGTGTGTTTGGACCATGATAGTTTGTTGGTGATGTGGACACCAAGGAACTTGAAGCTCTCACCCTGCGACACTAAAGCCCAGTCGATGGGAATGGGCGCGTGCTCAGTCCTCCTTTTCCTGTAGTCCACAATCATCTCCTTTGTCTTGATCACGTTGAGGGAGAGGTTGTTGTTCTGGCACCACACGGCCAGGTCTGATCTCCTCCCTGTAGGCTGTCTGATCATTGTCCGTGATCAGGCCTACCACTGTTGTGTCATCTACAAACTTGATGATGGTTTTGGAGTCGTGCCTGGCCATGTAGTCATGAGGGAACAGGGAGTACAGGAGGGGACTGAGCAGCAACCCTGAGGGGCCCCCGTGTTAAGGAACAGCGTGGCGCATGTGTTGTTACCTACCCTTACCACCTGGGGGCGGCACGTCAGTGGATCCAGTTGCAGAGGGAGGTGTTTAGTCCCAGGGTCCTTAGCTTAGTGATGAGCTTTGAGGGCACTATGGTGTTGAAGGCTGAGCTGTAGTCAATGAATAGCATTCTCACATAGGCATTTCTTTTGTCCAGGTATGAAAAGGCAGTGTTGAGTGAAATAGAGATTGCATCATCTGTGGATCTGTTGGGGCGGTATGCAAATTGGAGTGGGTTTAGGGTGTCTGGGATAATGGTTTTGATGTGAGCCATGACCAGCCTTTCAAAGCAATTCATGGCTACAGACGTGAGTGCTACAGGTCGGTAGTCATTTAGGCAGGTTACCTTAGTGTTCTTGGGCACAGGGACTATGGTGGTCTGCTTGAAACATGTTGGTATTTCAGACTCAGTGAGAGACAGGTTGAAAATGTCAGTGAAGACACTTGCCAGTTGGTCAGGGCATGCTCGGAGTACACGTCCTGGTAATCCGTCTGGCCCTGCGGCCTTGTGAATGTTGACCTGATCACACAGTCGTCCGGAACAGCTGATGCCCTCATACATGTTTCAGTGTTACTTGCCTTGAAGTAACTCAGCTCGTCTGGTAGGCTTGTGTCACTGGGCAGCTCACGACTGTTCTTCCCTTTGTAGTCTGTAATAGTTTGCAAGCCCTGCCACATGCGACGAGCATCGGAGCTGCTCTAGTACGATTCAATCTTAGTCCTGTATTGACGCTTTGCCTGTTTGATGGTTTGTCTGAGGGCGTAGAAAATGGAGGGCGAGGCAGTGTTTTGTACGCATCTCTGTGTCAAGAGATTTTTTCCCTCTGGTTGCACATTTAACATCCTGATATTAATGAGGTAGAACGGATTTGAGTTTCCCTGCATTAAAGTCCCCGGCCACTAGGAGCGCCACCTCTGGATGAGCATTTTCCTGTTTGCTTATGGCCGTATACAGCTCATTGAGTTCGGTTTTAGTGCCAGCATCGGTTTGTGATGGTTTATAGACTGCTACGAGCTATAAACAGCTGCACTGAGCTATAAACACAAGCATTTCGCTACACCCGCAATGACATCTGCTAAACATGTGTATGTGACCAATAAAATGTTATTTGATTTGTATGGTGTTGAGTCATCCACATACATAGACATACCATTAGTAAAGATTTTTTAAAGTTAAGGACATAGACAGCAGCCCTGGGGAATTCCTGATTCTACCTAGATTATGTTGGAAGCTTCCATTAAAGCAGCCCCTCTGTGTTCTGTTAGACAGGTAACTCTTTATTCACAATATAGCAGGGGGTGTAAAGCCATAACACATACTTTTATCCAGCAGCAGACTATGATCGATAATGTCAGCAGCCTCACTGAAGTCTAGCAAAACAGCTTCCACAATCTTTTTATCATCAATTTCTCTCAGCCAATCATCAGTCATTTTTGTAAGTGCCATGCATGTTGAATGTCCTTCACTATAATTGTGCTGAAACTCTGTTGTCAATTTGTTTACTGTAAAATAGCATTTTATTTGGTCAAACACAATTTTTTCCAAACGTTTACTGAGGGTTGGTTACAGGCTGATTGGTATTAGGTAGCGGAATGACTTTTGCTTCCCTCCAGGCGAGGGCACACCCTTTCTTGTAGGCTTAGATTGAAGATATGGCAAATAGGAGTGGCAATATCGTCCGCTATTATCCTCAGTAACTTTCCATCCAAGGTGTCCGACCCTGGTGGCTTGTCATTGTTGACAGACAACAATAATTTAGATTAACAGTATACAGTTCACCCCTAAAATGTTTGCTAGGGTCCTATGGAAATAATTTGGGAGTGTGACTGTGTGTGTGTGTGGTCGTGCATGTGGAGCCCACACACTCAGTGATCCACCTCTAGAATGGCCTGTGGAGTTCAGTCAAGGGAAAAGTTATGTGTTGAACATAAATATTTGCACATTGTTGTTTCGAACCCACACTGGAGTGATTATCATCTCTCTAATCTCAGAGACAATCTGGCACAGTGTGTTCTCTCTACTCTGCTGTACCTCACTTTTGATCTCACTATCAGTATGAAATGTATTGTTAACAAGTTATGGTAACGACAGGGGTGAAAGTAATGCTTGAACACACCGACTACATTATTGCGCAAAATAGTATGCAGCATCATCTAGATATGTGTGAAACAAAAGTTCAACATTCACCTTCTGCTACCATTTAAATCAACCTGCATAAATTCGATAAATCAAACATATGCAGCACACAGAATGCACTGCCTCTGCAACGCAATGATGCAAGGTAAATGCAGCGTTCCATTGGATATGTATGTACTTCTGGTGTACCAAAACGCAATGTCGCTGTCGGTGTGTTCAAAGTGTAAGGCGATATGGTCCAGTACCGCGTCCCGGCAAAATAAATAGTGCGGGTACGCTGTACCGGTAAAACATGAGCCTATCACAATAATTAAAACAAAATGTGAAGAAAACTGTAGACTATTTCAACGTTATTTTTTATTTTATTTATTTAACCTTTGTTTATCTAGGCAAGTCAGTTAAGAACAAATTCTTATTTACAATGACTGCCTACCCCGGTCAAACACTCCCCTAACCCGGATGACGCTGTGCGCCGCCCTATGGGACTCCCGATCACAGCCGGTTGTGGTACAGCCCGGGATCAAACCAGAAACTCAGTGCCTTAGACCGCTGCGCCACTCGGGAGCTCTATTTTTATTGTATTTTATTTATTTATTTAACCTTTATTTAACTAGGCAAATAAGTTAAGAAAATATTATTATTTACAATGACGCCTACAAAAAGGCAAAAGGCCTCCTGCAGGGATGGGGGCTGGGATTCAAAATATAAATACATTAGGATACACCGGCCAAACTCGGACGACGCTGGCCAATTGTGCTCCGCCCTATGGGACTCCCAATCACGTTAGCCATAATGTCATTACACTTTTTGTTGTTTTGTGTAAAATATCTCTTTCCATTCACTGCTGTTTGGAGGCTGGAAATAAAGTATGTTGCGAGTGGATGAACGTGCGTGGGTAGCCTAGTAAAGGAGCCCTTTGAAGGGATTGTTTGCCAATCAGATACAAATTTGACTGGTTGTGTTTACACCACAATAAAAGGTAATCCATTTGAAAAGTTAAATTAAAAATCTTTACAACTAGGCCCACAGAAATCATGCATGCAAGCTCGTGCACACATAAGAGGTCTGGTACCGATAAGAAATCTCCTTGCAGCCCTGGGTAACAAACCATTTCTGTCATGATGATGAATAACAGCGATCATCTTTGGCCCTCATCAACCAATGGCAGAAATCTACCAGGCAGCCCATAGCCGAACTATGACCTCTAATAGCTCCACCCATAAAGAGATGTGTGTGTGTGTGTGTGTCAGTGGTGAGAGGAGTTAAAGTAGGATGGGCTCATTGTAATGGCTGGAATGCCTCCTTTAACTCCTCCCACCAGCCTCCACTGGCCCACCCACCCCTACTGGAGGGCAGCTCCTGCTCATCCCAGTCCAAGCTCTTCCCCAATGGTGGAACCAGCTCCCCCCTGAAGCTAGGACAGCAGAGTCTTCTGACAGCACCTGAAACCCTACCTCTTCAAAGAGCATTTTAAATAATCCCCCTCCTCATCTCGACCCCCCCCCCCCCCCCCCCCCCTATTTTTTCCGACCTGAACTAACACTTGCACTTGACTCCCCCAACATACTTTATTGAGGAAAAGTGAACTTACTATGCCTATGAAATGCGGTTGTCCTACCTAGCTATCTTAAGATGAATGCACAAACTGTAAGTCGTTCTGGATAAGAGCGTCTGCTAAATGACTAAAATGAAGGAGAAAAAAATGTATTCACACATCCACAGGAAGTTACACGTTAGGGCAGACGTATGTGGTAACATTAACCAGCCAAAGATCTCTGTGAATGACTTTACCGTTTAGATCTTTGATTGTGAACTACTGGTCATTGCTATACTGTGTATTAAAAAGGAATGCAGGAGGAAGAGGAGTGGGGAGGAAGAGAAAGAGAGAGTTCATTTGGTGAATGAGTTGAGTTCTTGTGCATTCAGGAGGCCAAACAGTTGTCATAATATATCTGCTGGAGTTGAAATGCAGGTTGTTACTTTAGGTCTATGGAGGTCCAGGGCTGAATTAATACAAAAGTTTCTGTTGACTTTTACAGTTTCACAGTGTGTGTGCGCACGTCCAACCCCAGATCATCTGCCTCTGACTGGGAGACTGCTCAGCATTGTATGAAGCCACAAGCCATCAAAGGTTACCTGGCTGCTACACATAAACTCAAAGGCTACCGTTCAATTACGTTATTTTGTCATAAAACAAATCAAAAGTTGCTGGTCAAGTTGATGTCTGATATGGTTAATTATAACATATCCTCAAAGTTATTCGGTCAGCGACAAGGCAGGAATGCAGGATATTTTGCCTACTTCAAAGCAACTCCACCAGATGTGTGACGTGGGGAGTGAGAAAACGTTTATGGGAGCTGAAAAGAACCAATAAAACGTTTTACATTATTTAGCAGCTTTTGGACAGGACGTCCACAGTTCACGAGCTCAATAACTGAATTCAACTTCAGTCCTCCTTCTCATTGCGTTCCTCATCACCAGGGAGTACCTCCCCCGGTCTCGTCTTGTAACATCAACGAACGGCACCTTTTTCCATGAAATGTTTTCTTCATCATGGACAAATCTCAGTGAAGATCTCGCTCACGACTTTTCATTGCGTTCCAGTTGTTTGATGCGCGGGCGATGATGGGACGCAGTCTTTTATGCACTGAATGGTACCCGACTGGATAAAATACATATTTATTTTTTTAAGAGGAATTTTGCTGACTTCTCCAACTTTTATTATCGAATGCTTACAGGTATGATTGTTTTGTTAACTCTAGAAGCAACTACCATTTCAATAATGTCATGTGACAGACAGGAATGTATGGATACGTCAGGTATTACTAACCAACTCCAATTTCCACTCTTACAGTTGCATTATTTATTTTGCATTCTGTGATTAGGCTACTATGACCATTGTGAGAAAGTCTCAGAGTTTTATCACAATTATGGATCAGACTAATAGGCTAAATCTGATATGTCAAGTAATTCCTCTAATCATAATTCGTTGACGTATTAATCAAATCATACTCCTGGTCACTTTCATACCACTGATGGCGTTTTTTGATCAAGCTGTTGCTTTTGAATTTGTGCCGCATTCAAAAAAATAATTTATTTGAATTTAAGCTTGGTATGATAATATTTTCCCTGTGTAGAAAATAGTTGTTAAACATGGAATCATCAGAGGAAATTAGGCTATTGTTGGAGCTAATGACATTTGACATTTTCCCACCCTGTGCCACAAACGGTTCCAAACGTAATGGACTTCACTACCAGCGCCATCTGCCGGTGACAAAGCTTTTGCAAAGAGAAAGCTTCAATAACACTCAAGCATTTGCTGATTACTGTGGTGGATTGAGCGCCCTCTGCTGGCCTCATGATATGCACCAGTGATCTGTTTCTTTTGGCGCACTCCTCCCTCCTCTCTCTGTCTCTTAGGTCCTGGTGGAGCAGTGTGATGGCTCCCATTCCCCTGTGTCTGCTGCTGCTCTGTGCCCTGCTCCTGTGTGTTCCTGTCTTGGGGGTCCACGGTGAAGATGGCTGGTCCGTGCAGAGTGTCCCATTGATTCTGGACAGGCACACAGTGCATCTGCAGACCCCCACGTTTGGCGGGAAGGCTAAGGGGGCAGGTGGAGATGAGGAGGGGGGGTGTCGGATAGAGTGTCAGAGTGCCCTCCCCCCTCCAGACTGGGCTACGCTGGAGAGCATGCTGGGATACGAGACGGTGTACGAGAACGGCACGTGCACACACACCGACGTCACGCTGCAGGGTCTGAATGACACAACCTCACACACAGCCTTACACACCCCCTCACACACTCGCAGGAAACGTCAGGTGTACGGTGAGGACGGGCGTTTCGTCATCTCGGACAGCCACTTTACCACCAGCTACCCCTTCTCCACGGCGGTCCGCCTGTCCACGGGCTGCTCCGGGGTCCAAGTGTCTGACAAACACATCCTGACGGCGGCTCACTGCGTCCACGATAGGAAGGACTACCTGCAAGGGGTCCGCAGGCTGAAAGTGGGGGTCCTACAGGTCAAATCTAAACGAGGTAGGGGGGGTGGGAGGAGGAGAGGGCGGAGGAGAGGAGGACCTGGGGAAAGCAAGGGAGAGGGGCAAGGAGAGCAAGTGGTAGGAGAAGAGGAGAAAGAGAACGGGACAGATGGAGAAGAACCGAGACAGGAGCAGAGACGGAGAGAAGGGATGCAGAGAAGGAGGAAGGGAGAAAGGGAGGTACAGAACAGGGTTGATGGGGAGGCTGGAGCAGAGGGAGGTGAAGGAGGGAATGTGGAGAAGGAGAGGAAAGGAGGAGGGGGCAGGCAGAGAAAGAGAGGTGGCAGAAGTAGCCGTGTACAGCGCAGCACCGAAGCCAAAAAGCAGCCCTCCTTCCACTGGACACGCGTAAAACAAACCCACATCCCCAAAGGTTGGATACACACAGGAGATAGAACCAATGACGTATCCCATGACTATGACTACGCCCTCCTGGAGCTCAAACGGCCAATCAAACAGAAGCACATGAAACTGGGTGTAGTGGCCACTGCAAAGCCTCTCCCATTGGGTCGCATCCACTTCTCAGGGTTCGACAACGAGCCAGAGGGAGGACAAACGGAGGGAGAGAGGGAAAAAGTGGTTTACCGCTTCTGTTCAGTGACGGAGGAGTCAGACGACCTGTTGTATCAGCACTGTGACGCCCAGCAGGGGGCGTCAGGCGCCGGTGTATACATCCGCCTCAGACAGGAGGCGGAGGGGTCAAATAAAGGGAAGTGGCAGCGGAAGGTTATCGGGGTGTTCTTAGGGCACCGCTGGGTGGATGGGGACGGGGGTGAACAGAGGGAATATAATGTGGCGGTGAGGATCACTCCACCAAAATACGCTCAGATCTGCCACTGGATCCATGGGGATCCCAGCATGTGTAGGGAGGCCTGAGACACCAGGAATCTGTCAGACTGATCAGAAAGAAAGAAAAAAAAAATACGATTTGCATTCATGTAGCGCCTTTCACTGAGATCTGGACAAACTAACCAATGGCCAGCACAGACAGATCAGATGGAATAGGACTATGGGATGATTTTCTTTCTCTGGTCAATCAAACAGATCCCTATCCAGACTGCAAAAAAACTAGTTTGGAGGTCTCGATATTCTATGGTGCGCTAAAAACAGGTTTCTTTGTCACATGTGCCTTTGTATGTTTTGCTTCCAATAAATGCCTTTTGTGCACATATTATGGGTGCTATGATGAGTTCCATTGCTGATGATTTTTGTTTTTACTGTCTCTACATGATTCATAGTTTTACTATCTAGCCAATGCTCTTTTTGGGTGCAAATAAGGGTTATAAAAGTTATCCAAATATTTTTTTCCAGGGTCTATATTATGAGTGTAAATATGTATTTTGTTGAGTATGTCCTAAACATACATTTTGATCAACAGGTGTGATGTAAAAAAAATAAAATAGTCTTTATATTAAAACCTACCATTGAACATACCATACTGAACATGTTCAAGCATAAATGACAACAGTGGAGACATAAGTGATGAGGCCTGAAGTCTTTCCATCTGTATATTTGAATTTTATTGCATCTCAAGGGACTCGCATGCAAGTGGGGGAGAGGAGTGATGCCACCCAAGAACCAAACAACACTGCCTTCAACCAAATATATAGCAAATATTGTTATCCACATTCTTTTATATGTTTTATTAGTCTTTTTCTTTCTCAATATTGTTTTTTTTTCACAACAGATACAGTCACTTTGGAAGAAAAACAACACATGGAACATCCAGTGTATATCTGAACGGTTTACAGCCAGTGAGTTCCCAACACCTCTGGAGCATTTCATCCAGTGTATATCTGAGCGGTTTACAGCCAGTGAATTCCCAACACCTCTGGAGCATTTCTACAGGAGACAATACAACTCTACTGATCACTGCTCCACAATGACCTCAGGTCAAGGGTGTCAAACTCATTCCATGAAGGGCCTAGTATGTGCTATTTTTTTTGTTTTTTTACTTTCAATTAAGCCCTAGACAACCAGGTGTGTGCTGCTCCTTACTAATTAGTGACCTTAATTCATCAATCAAGTACAAGGGAGGAGCGAAAACCCGCAGACACTCGGCACTCTGTGGAATGAGTTTGACACCTGTGCCTTAGGTGGACATGGGCTGTGTCCCAACAATATTTACAAACCTCCTTTCCTTGTCTCCTTCACTTCATGACCACTGATAGGTGTAAGGACTGCATTGGTTTTCGCCAATTGCCTTTCACCTATCGATTAAATTCAGATAATTGGCCGTTAAGGAAAGGAGACAAGTAAATTAGGATTTTGAAAAGTATTTGGATGCAGTCCAGATGAACTTCACTTGACATGCTCAAATGCAGTAACACTCCACACCAATAGGGAGAGCCACAGTAAACACTGGGGGCTGAGTTTGCTTTCAATACTGCCTCCAAATACAGATAAGAGATATTTACAAGGGAAAGGATATTTTTCAAAACTGCTTGAATTTTTTTAAACCTTCGAATTCATAGACATAACTAAAATATATTATACATTTTCTCTCAAAATAAAGATTAAAGAAATATATGTATAATATTTACTTCAAAATATTCTAAAATGCATATGTCAATTTGAACATAGTCCACAAATGTTGCATGTAACACACAATCAAAAAAACTAACAGACAAATTAAAAACAAAACATTTTGTTGTATGATTTGTCATCTCGTAAACCCAGATTTGTGGTGACAGTTGTACATATTTCAACATTCATCAATATACACCAATAGAACTGTATCTGTTCTCAAAGAGGCTGGATGAATCAATTAATGGCGAGAAGTACAACTAAGTATTGAATGATGTCAGAAAGACAGCTCAGTACAGAATTTGATTGGATAGCGAGGGAGGGGGATAGGGCAGGGATTGGCCAGTGAGAGGTTTACACACACCGAACACAGTCCACGATTAACAACACAGTTCTTGTATGGGAAACGCGCAAGAAAATCAACAAAGATCCACCATTCCAAGTCAGCTGACCCGTGGGAGTTCCAGAACAAATCTAAATACACTATAATTTTTTTATGGTACATTTTTTCTTAGTTTAGTTAAAGGATAACATTGAAGTACACACACACACACTCACACACACATACACCGTTTTGTTTTCTGTATCTATGATTCACATCCACGTTTTTTGCTACAACAGCCGACAGAGTGTTTATGGGGAAGTCAGAGGACAGGGGTCGTAGTGCTGATGGTTGATTGGCTGAAGGGGATGGGGCGTGACAGGAGGGAGACAGGGAGTGCACACATCCACATCCATAGCTCCAGACACAACAACAACCTCTGGAGAGAAGAGACAGAGGCAGGGATAGAGCGGGGGAGGATTACCACAATGTTATTATGTAACTGTCTCTTTCATTGCATTGTGTGTCGTTTGGTGCCACTGTGAGAGAACCCTACCTTGGAGGGTTGGGTTAGAAGGGTTTACATGAAGTCCTTGATATTGAGGTCATCCAGTGCATTCTTAGGGGGCGGAGGCCTCCTCGGGCTCCCGGCCATCCCTGGAGATCCCATCTGTCACAGGTAACAGTGTTTTATGAAATAGGTGTGTCTGTGTGTGTGGGTGTGTGTGTGTATGTGTGTGTCTGTGTGTCTTACCGGTGCTCCTGGGGCTGCAAAACCTGGCCTAACCATGGGCATCATGGGAGCTCCAGCGCCGGCTGCCCCGCCCTGAGAGAGCGAGAGGAGACATTCAGACACCATGGCAGCCATTTTAGAGATGCGTACATGGGCCACCTAAAGGGGTCATTGGCCATCTTAGGTGCTCCTAATGGTCCTAGGTTGAGGGCGGGGTGATCTTACCATGCTGAATCCTTGGTAAGACCCCATAAAAGAATGGGACCCCATTGGAACGTTCTAGGGGTGTGGAGTGGGGAGAGGAGGTGGGATGTTACTACACTACATACAACACAGGCACAGTAAAGCCAACACTGAAACAACAAACACACAGACATATCACTGACACGCACACACACACATACAAAACATAGACAAAGACGTCATAAAACAATGTTTTTAAGAGAGACACACACACACAGACACAGAGAGAGAGAGAGAACAGCAAAGGACAGCACATAAAAAAAAGCTCTAACCTCTAAAAAACAAGGTTCAGGTGATTTGCTCATGCAGAAGCATTTGAAGAGCAACTAATTATCTGATATTCATGTCAGTGGTGAGGCTATGGCTAAATGAACAGCTGAAGCCATGGGTTAATACAGTAACTACAGACCCTATTGCAAAAGCTTTTTTGGTAACTGGTTAGTGCAACATTTAAATGATGAAGATAAAGCAATATAAATGTGAATTGTTTTGGATTGTGTTTCGTTTGGACACTGGGAAGAGGAGCTGTTGCTAAAGAAATGGGGGTTGAAATGAGGAAATATGCAGATGAGCGGGGCATGTTGGGGTCTGCTTAGGGTCAGGTGGTTTGCTCGGGGTCAGGACCATAAGGGAAGAAAAGGAGGGAAGTGGCTCCGTGTAGCTCAGATTGTAGAGCATGGCACTTGCAACCCCAGGGTTGTGGGTTTGATTCCCACTGGGGACCAGTATGAACATTTATGTACTAACTAACTAAGGTGCTCTGGATAAGAGTGTCTGCTAAGTGATTAAAGTGTAAATGTTTTCGAAGCAAAGCAGCTCCTTGGTTTGGGAGCTCAGAGCTCTCCAGGAGGTATTCTCAGTCCAACCCCTTAGGTTTCCCACAACATGTTAACCCCTTTTAAACCAAACACCAAATTACAAATGTCCAAATTCCAGATGTGATTGGACCACTCTGGAGAGTCAGAGATGAGTGGCGTGTGTGATTGGCTCCATGCCATGTGCGTGACTGCCACGTAGCTGCACTCCATGCTATTGGACAAAGACAAGATTTACCACGGGAGCGCCCCAACTCTGAGGAGCCACCTGAGGAGTTGACCAGCCTCCGCTTCCCATCGTGTTCTCCCCACTGCGGAAGAGATGTCAAATCAGTCAATAAGCCAATAGAAAGAGAGCAAGAAAATACAGAGGCCCCCAACCTCTCAAAAGGTAAAGGTCATTGAGTGCTTGGAAAACGCTATGTGGTTGTAATCCATGACATTAAATTACATGTCGAAACACAAAGTGACACATACTCTAAATCAGGAAAACGTACGTTTTTTGGCTCCCCATTCCCAGATCTGAACGAGAGAAAAGAAGGCATTTCCAGGTCAGACAGAATAATGTACATTTTATCACAGTTGTAAGTCCTATGTAACATTATGTAACTCCACTGTATCTGGCTATGTAACTACCATGTACACTCAGTGGCCGTACACGGAAATGGTTCGCTCCTACAGATAGTGAGTCACGTGGCCATGGCTTGCCATATAAAGCAGGCAGACAGGCATCAAAGCATTCAGTTACTGCTTTGACTGTCGGTGCAAGCTAACAGGTGGGCCAAAAACAGGCAAATAACGGCGCAGTACAACAGTGTTGTGCAGCACGGCATCTCGGAACGCACAACTCGTCGGTCCCTGTCACGGATGGGCTATTGCAGCAGACGGCCACACCAGGTTCCACTCATATCAACTAAAACAAGAAGAAGCGTCTCCAGTGGGCACACGATCACCATCACTGGACAATTGAGGAGTGGAAAAACATTGCCTGGTCCAAGGAATCACGGCTCAGCGTCATGCTGATGGCAGAGTCAGGATATGGCGTAAGCCGCACGAGTCCATGGCCCCATCCTGCCTGGTGTTAACGGTGCCCCAAAGAATTCAGGCTGTTCTGGAGGCAAAGGGGGGTCCAACCCAGTACTAGATGGGTGTTCCTAATAAACGGGCCACTGAGTGTAAATAAAATGTTGAGTAACGTTACAATAAGGTGAGATTGGTTTTAGAAACATGTCTAGGCATAGATGGACAGCCACATGATGCTGAAATGATTCAAGCCAACTTGAGAATCCATGTCCTGTGTCTGCTCAGAGACTCAGAGACTCTGTTCAGAGACTTACTGCTAGCCATGCTAGCCATGGTGGCGTCTAGGTCCCCTCCCATAGGTTTGACTGGAGATGAGGCGGCCCCGGTCTGGGGCGTCATAGCAGGCATCAACACATCCCCTAGACCATCAAACGCTACAGGAGAGACAGAGGAGGGGGGAGGAGAGATAGCAGTGGAGCGGAGGGAGAGAGAGCGAGAGAGAGAGGGGGAAGGGTGAGAGACAAGTTCAGCTCAAACAGCCACAATAATCCTCTCTGATCATAACAGAGGGGTCCTCCTTACGAGTGGGATTACCATGACAACCCATCGAGAGGGTCTCCATGACAACAGTGATCAGAGAGGAGCATAAAATTGGAATGTTAACAAGGGGCAAGCCCTCCTACTGATACTCAGTTCGACTGGGAGGGCTTATACTGTGCTTCAACACACACATACACACACAATATGCAGTTTAAGTAATACTCTCCATGTAATATCAATAACCAGCATAAATATGTTGTCTACTCAACACTACTCAGTAGTATTACTATCCTATTAGCTAGCTTGTTTGAGTGCATCATACTTTGTATCTTGGTGACAGTAAGAATGCAGCCACTACTCTAAAAGGAGAAAGCACTGCAGCTCAGCCAGTACCACGCTAAGTGGGCATTGTGATGTGAGCGTCTCACACACCCTATTTATTTGGCATCTGTCAGAGCAGAGGGAACAGAACAGCAGCAGTTGCTCTCTTACTGCAATGCAGCAATGCACTGTGGGAAACAACACATCAACAAGCCAGAACACTCACCCAATCAGAGAGCAGGAAGCAAGCAATGAGCCAGCCCCAGAGCCAGATGGAGAGAGAGCGAGAGAGAGGGGGGAGATAGGGGATTGAGAGAGAAATAGAAAGAGAGAGAGAGAGAGAGAGAGAGAGAGAGAGAGCGAGAGAGAGAGAGAGCGAGAGAGGACAGAGAGTGTGAGATAGAGCGTGCGCGTGCGGGTGAGAGTGAGAGAGAGAGGATGCAAGGGTAAGAAGAAAGGGACAGAGTAGTTGTGGGAAAATAATGGAGTGAGTTAGAGATGACAAATGTTGCGAGAGAAAGAGAGATGGAGGAGAGAGAGAGTTAAGGCTTTAGCAGTAGTATTTAGCAGTAGTATTTAGCAGTAATATTTGCAGGTCGTCATTTACATAACATGCAGGACAGTGACCGCCATGTCCATGAACCTGGTAAGCACAGGGAATGTTGTCACGGTAAAATGTGAAAAAGTGAACCAATGCACACACCATCAACCTTGAGAGAGAGAGACAACGAAGGAAATAATCTCAAATGAGTATGTGGCATGGCCATAAAACCAAGGTATGATCTCAAGTTACTTACACTCAGGATGTATTCATTCAGACAGACACATGTTCATATACAGCGGGTGAAATAAGTATTGAACACGTCACCATTTTTCTCAGTAAATATATTTCCAAAGGTGCTATTGACATAAATGTTCACCAGATGTTGGTAACAACCCAAGTAATCCATACATACAAAGAAACCAAAACAAATAAGTTCAGAAATTAAGTTATGTGTAATAATGTGAAATGACACAGGGAAAAAGTATTGAACACATGAAGAAAGGGAGGTTCAAAAAGGCATGGAAAGCCAAGACAACAGCTGAAAACTATCAGTAATTAAAAAGCAATCCAGCCCCCTGTCAGTGCAAATTAATATCAGCTGGTTCAGTCCCAACTGATGGCCTACAAAAAGGTCTCATTGCCAAGGTGTCACACAAGACACATCTCATGATGGGTAAAAGCAAAGAGCTGTCTCAAGACCTTCACAACCTAACTGTTGCAAAACATAATGATGGCATTGGTTATAGGCGCATTACTAAGCTTCTGAATGTTCCAGTGAGCACTGTTGGGGCCATAATACGGAAGTGGAAAGACAATCATTTCACCATAAATTTGCCTCGATAGCACCTTTGGAAATATATTTACTGAGAAAAATGGTGACATGTTCAATACTTATTTCACCCGCTGTACATGTGTGCTGTCTGTTGTCACTTATACAAGGGTTATTACGGTCACATCAAGGAATGGTCACTGTATACAAAATATGGATGTGAAATACTATATCTGGAATGTCAAATATATCCAAGTTATTTGACATTAAATACATACACAATAGACTTTCAATATATCTACTGTAACTGGAAAGTATTATATGTGAAGGGGTTGCAAAGCTATCTGTAATTTACCAAAGTTATTTTATATTTGAGATTCTTCAAAGTAGACAACCTTTGCCTTGATGACAGCTTAGCACACTCTTGGCATTCTCTTTATTTCCTTCTTAATGCGTTTGAGCCAATCAGTTGTGTTGTGACAAGGTAGGGTGGTATACAGAAGATAGCCCTATTTGGTAAAATAGCAAGAACAGCTCAAATAAGCAAAGAGAAATGACAGTTCAACCTTAAGACATGATGGTCAGTCAACCCAGAACATTTCAATAACTTTGAAAGTTTCAGTGCAGTCGCAAAAACCGTCAAGCGCTATGATGAAACTGGTTCTCATGAGGACCACCACAGGAAAGGAAGACCCAGAGTTACCTCTGCTGTTGAGGATAAGTTCATTAGAGTTAACTGCACCTCAGATTGCAGCCCAAATAAATGCTTCACAGATTTCAAGTAACAAACACATCTCAACATCAACTGTTCAGAGGAAACTGCGTTAATCAGGCCTTCATGGTCAAATTGCTTTAAAGAAACCCCTACTAAAGGACACCAATAAGAAGAAGATACTTGCTTTGGCCAAGAAACACGAGCAATGGACAATAGACCAGTGGAAATCTGTCCAAATTTGACATTTTTGGTTCCATCCACCGTGTCTTTGTCAAACGCAGAGTAGGTGAATGGATGATCTCTGCATGTGTGGTTCCCACCATGAAGCATGGAGGAAGAGGTGTGATGGTGTGGCGGTGCTTTGCTGGTGACAATGTCAGTAATTTATTTAGAATTCAAGGCACACTTAACCAGCATGGCTACCATATTATTCTGCAGCGATACGCCATCCCATTTGGTTTGCACTTAGTGGGACTATCATTTGTTTTTCAACAGGACAATGACCTAAAACACACCTTCAGTCTGTGTTTGACCAAGAAGGAGAGTGATGGAATGCTGCATCAGATGACCTTGGCTCCACAATCACCCGACCTCAACCCAATTGAGATGGTTTGGGATGAGTTGGACCGCAGAGTGAAGGAAAAGCAGCCAATAAGTGCTCAGCATATGTGGGAACTCCTTCAAGACTGTTGGAAAAGCATTCCTCATGAAGCTGGTTGAGAGAATGCCAAGACTGTGCAAAGCTGTCATCAAGGCAAAGGGTGGCTACTGTGAAGAATCTAACATCTAAAATATGTTTTGATTTGTTTAACACTTTTTTGGTTACTACATGATTCCATATGTATTATTTGATAGTTTTGATGTCTTTACTATTATTCTACAACGTAGACAATAGTCAAAATAAAGAATATTATTATATTACATTGTATAATAAATAATTATTATATTTATTATTATTTTTTTTTATAAAAATATCCACAATTATTAATAATCTAATCTTAATCTAATATAGATGTTAAATGTTAAATTATTATTATTGTTGTTGTTATTGTTGTTATATATCTGAAATACCCAAAAAGGCCACTAGATGTAATCTGATAAAATTCCAAATAAACCTTAAAAGTAACAAAAATTCTGGTCGTTTACTGGTACATTTTTAAAGTTTCCAGTAATAGACCCTACCTTTGCAACCCTATATGTGGTGTATTTACTGTTATGCGTATTGCATACATTGTGAATGGGTCATGCCTGTTGTTTGTGTCATGCCTCATGGGTCAATCGTGCATCGGTAGGTACATTACCTGCCATCAGTTCAGCACCAGACGCAGCTGCAGGGGCAGCAGGCTGGGTTTCTCCACCAGTGGAGTCTGATGGGTCAAACCAAACCATACCAGGCCAAGCCATTAACAGTGCAGCATGAGGGCAGAGAAGAGTTAAGAAGTCAGCCATCGGCGCCACACCAGGAAAGCCAAACAGATAGAGCAGCGTTATCATTGTCAAATAGGACAGTAGACATACACACGTATACACACGTACACACCAATAGTCTCAAACACACCAATATGTTCTAGTAAACAATACAAACTCCAAGTCCAGCCTGAATACCACAGCTAACAACTACAGTAACAACTTTATGGGTCACCAAAAACATTCAGAGAAACAGAATGAGAAATGCTGATGAAGGTGTCAATCAAATAATCAGTTAGTTATGGCTTCCCTGCTTAGAGAGAAACATTTTTACAAAAAGGCCACTCATGTGAAGGCCGTCGACCAGCAGCAATGGGGAGAGTGAGGGGTGGGGGGAGGGTGTACATTTACCCACCCCCAAACATGTCCATGATCGCCCCCTTGTCCGTTGGGGGGTCTGAGGAGAGGAGGGGGGCAGGGGAGGAGAATGCATCTGCTGTAAGGGGAGGGGTAGAGGAGGGTTAGAGAACAAAAACGGTATAATGCACACACACACACGTCACACAACTAAACAAACCCATACCAACTAAACAAACTCACACAAACAACTAAATACACAATCAGTATCCTTGAATTTCAACAGTGCACAAATGTACATATAAAAACAGCACTCCGGACACATGCTGAGAAAGAAGACAGATGGCGTGGGTTTGGGTACCTGCTCCAAACATGTCAACACTGGGGGCAGGGCCTGCTTTGGTGAAGCTTGGATCTGGCATGGAATCAAACATAGCTACAGGACAAGTACACAACACACACACACACACACACACACACATTGAGATGAGAACGTCAGAGAACATCAGACTACAAACAATGATTAAGTAGATGAACAAATTGTGAATGAAAGCCAATGCAGGAGCAGAGGCAACTGGGTAGAATGCATCCAAGCTGAAAGGAAGCACAGGAAGCGTGACATGTGCAGGTTAGCCTCACAAAGAGAAAGGTACATCAAGGAACAATGCAGATGATGGAGGATGCAGGAGAGGACACGGATGCAGAGTAGAGTACAAGGACGAAAGAGAAGAAAATAAAAAAGGTTAAGAAGTACCACACACGTGTAAACATTTACCACTGAAGAGGTCTATCGATGCGGTGGTGGTGGGGGTGGGGGTGGGGGCTGTGATGGTGGATGAGGGGGCAGGGGGGGGCGCCACTGAGTTAAAGCAGTTGTTCTCCATTGGCATCATGGCAAACAGGTCCAGTCCTGGGCCTACCGCATTTGAGCTGCCACCAGTGGGGGCAAAGGGGTCTTTGGGAGGAGAGAACAGGGGAGGGGATGACAAGGGATGATGGAGATGTTACACAACCAGCATAACACAGTGTGAAATAAACCTAAATAAACCAATAAATGGCAAGAGCTATATTGTGTGAAATAGGGAAGAGGAATAAGTTCATTCGGCTGAAAATCTGAAGATACAAGTTCAGTTTGGTATTCACAGCTCCATATTCTTCATAAACATACAGAGATAATATGGAAAACATGCATGTCTGATGAAAAATGATAGGAAAATAATATGATTGGTGAAATGAGGGATAGCAGGAAACATCTTGGGGAAAGCAGTATTAGTAGTATTCACACTGCATTTTGGGATAGACTTTAAAGAAGGAAAGGAAACCCCAGGTGGTATTTAGTATTGATTGGTCAAACACTGTTCTAATAGCAACCTCAGCAACAATCTCCATGGTAACAGCAACAGCCATGCCCAGCGGCATCACATTTCTAAGGAAACTAGCTACACCCACTCACCACAATGGGTGAGTGGGTGTAGGAACTGTTAAAACACACTCTCCATACACAAAAACACATGGATGGATGCACCGAGCACTCAAATACAGCCAAACACACACACACACACACACACACAAACAGCCACGAAAATATACACACAACCATTTACACAGAGACACACATCCTGTAACCCACCGGCTGCAGCGTCGGCGGCTGGGGTTGGCATGGAGGCCGGAGCCCCGCCCTCGGCAGCGGCATCAGAGGTGGGAGCAGGGGTCGAAAACGCATCTGATACCCAACACACACGACAGAGAGAGAGAGGGAGAGAAAGAACAGAGAAAAGAAACACGAGCCAGACAAGAAGGAGAGAGTAAGTCAGAAAAAGAACTTAAGAAAAGGAATGTCAAGAAGCCACTTAAAAGATGGTCTGTGCCTCTAAGCAGAGTTTAGAAATAGTACTTTTACTTTTTTAGGTATTTAATTTACTTAATATACTGCACCTATATCAAATAATTGTAATGTAATGTCAGGCATAAGATATGTAATATACTTAGTTACTATACTTATTAAATCAGAGGTATTTTATAGCAGAGAGATACTATTTATTGCAGAGAGATACTATTAAACTGAGCCATCTTTTGATTACTGTAATAAATTCAGTTTAGATTAGTAACAAAACATTTACTCTATGGCATTACTTTGTGGCATAAATGATTGACAGGTGAAGGGTGAATGAGAATACAGACAGGAGGCACAGCAAGGCCTATGGTAGGCAGGCTTTAGCTACAGCTAAACTACAAAGCGGTAACTAGGTCTGTTGCACTACATAACTGGACAAGAAGGCCAAAGAATGAAACCAGAAGTAAAGCAAGATGTATTTTAGGCAGCAATAAAGAACGTGACTCTGTTTGATAGATTGGCTTTTCTCTGAGGAAAAGCTGTCGGACTATCAAACAAAACGAAGCAGGTGAAAATGTATGAGTAGCATGTCTGAGTGCATCTACAAGTATGAGCATGCTTGTCTCTGTGTGTATATCGATGTCAATGAGCATAAGATGTACAAAATGCATACTAGTGTGTGTGTGTGTGTGTGTGTGTGTTGATTGATATGTTCTGCCCAAAACGGATGTGTTTGTTTTGGGGTATCTGGGTCACTGTGTGTATGTACATGCAGAGACTAAACATATACATTAGCGTGTGTACATGCATGTAGAGAACACTACACTGTATCTCCTGTGTGTGCATGTGGATGGTTGGTTGGGGTTGAGCCGTCCAGCAGAGATTCTGTGGCAGAGAATCCTCTAGAAGCCCACTGACCTCCCAGCAGATCCATATTCGTCGCACCGGGGGAGGTGGTGGTGGCCGCACTAGGGGGAGGAGCCAGAGTGACTCCTGGTTCTGCGGCTGCAGGGGTTGGCGTTACCCCCACGGGAGCGGGAGCGGTGTCTACAGCGAGGGTGGGGTCAGGAAGCATGGGCTCGCCCATTTCTGCAGGTACCCACGTGGTGTACCAACCAAACCCAAAACAAGGTACCAAAACAACCCCCAGAAATCATCCCCCAAAATACCCCATAGGAACCAAAGCAACCAAAAAGGGCACATTAGAGCCAAATGAAGGTATCAAATCAACCCAATTTCAAAGAAACAACCGAAAAACATTCCATAGAAACAAAAGAGAGCAAAAAAGGATCCCCAAAATCAACCCCAGAATTAAAGCCCCCGTGTGAACCAAACGAGGGGATGTGGGGAGGGATAGTGTGTGTAGAGAGAAACAAAGAGAGAGAAATACACTACTGAGACTAGAGAAACACTACGAAACACATTAGGAGATCTAGAGGAGATGACACACTCTGTTAATGTTAATAAACTAGAGGTTAAAGCCAGGTGCACTGTGGGATAGCACTCACCTGATCCAAGGAGGTCTGTGGCAGCATCCCCAGAAGAGCATGGGAGAAGGTGATGGAGAAAAATGAAATTATATGAATGTTCATTAGATAATGTAACTACCGGTACGTTTTAATAAAGAATTAAACAATCAAGTTTTACCTCCCCAGGACATAGGGGCTGCTGAGGCTCCTGCTGACGGACCAGAGGAGGACAGAGGGTCCAGATCCAACAGAGAACTAGAGAGAGATAGAGGGAAGGAGAGAGATGGAGGTGATGATGAGAGAGAGAGAATGAAAGGGGAAGGAAGATTGGACTCTTATTTACAATTTTACTAATTCAATGGAATAGATAGAATGTTAGAATGCCAGAACTGAGGAAATCCCTGAGGTGATGAGGTAAACTGCGTTAGGCAGAGGAAGTGGTCACTCACTCAGTGGCTTCTTCGGGTGGCGGCACTAGGGTGGGCACGGCGGCCGCAGATTTGGCGGGGGTGGAGGTCGGGGACACGTTATTGGTGGGCGACCCCTGGAATACAGAGAGGGAGAGCCTAATTAGTATCCGTGTGTCAACATACAACCAGAAACAGAAAGGGAGTGATATACACAGGGAACATTATAAATAATGCAATCTTCAACTCACCTTTGTTGGAGACCTGAAAGAGAGACGGAATAGTTAATACTTCGATTTCATTATCGGTAGACATCCCCTTTCAGAGGTGAAGTCATCTACATTTAAATTACCCTTTAGACTTAATTTCATGACTTTACAATAAACTCATCTGTCAAACCCCAAATAAATTGTTCATGCTCACCCTTCACTGTGATCCCCAATGATGAACAGAAAGGAACAAAAAGAGAACAAGAATTGAAGGAAAAGAAAACAACACAACACTGTCTTGGGAACACTGTGTTGCTGGGACAGTATTCAGCCTGGCAACAAGGGCGCATCCAATTTTTGGGGATTGTTTTCCTCCTTCTGGCCCACTCACAAACAAGCAAAACCATCGTTAAATATGAATTACATTTCTCAAATCTATTAAATAATGTGCACATCATTTAAAAGATATGTTCATTCTATGTTGACTGAAATTATAGAAAAATTGAAATGTTTGCTTTCACGTAGGCTAGTAATAGCATGTGGACGCTGAAATTACCAAATTAGCATTCCCAGAAGGCTAATATCCTAATGTTATCTACATAAAACATTTTGCCACCGTTTATGTATTTTGTCATTGATATTCTGTGCCCAACAACATTGCTAGTTCAATAGTTGATCTTTGATTGAAAAGGGATACAGCCTGTATAGATAATTACCATTGTATACAGTCTAATATGCTAACTAGCTAACCCACAATGTTTTCTATGATAATTCTAATTTGCTAATTATTATTATTATTATTTCCGGCTATTATTATTTTGGGCAATTATTAAGTGCTATTACTATGTGAAAACAATTTTCCTCAGCATAGAATTGACATATATTTCATATTTAACAATGGTTTTGCTTGTTTGTGAATGGGCTGGAAGGAGTATTTAATATGTTTCTGTAAGTAAATCCAAAACTTTAAGTATGATAAGTAAAGTTTTGTATGGTATGTATTAATTTGTGAATGTCCATCACTCATTTCGTATGATATGTTACGAATTACATTTTGTTTTATATGTTCCAAATGGCAAACCATACAATATGTTACAAATTTGCAAAATGTACAATATGTTACGAATTCTAGCTAAGTGGCTAGATGGCTAATGTTAGCAAGGCTAGGGATTAGGGTTAAGGTTAGGGCTAAGTTTAAGTTTAGGAGTTAGGTTAAAGGATTAAGGTTAGGGTTAGGGGAAGGGTTAGCTAAAAGGGTTAAGGTTAGGGGAAGGGTTAGCTAACATGCTAAGCAGTTGCAACGTAGCTTAAAAGTTGTAAGTAGTTAATATGTTGCTAATTAGCTAAAATGCTCAAGTTGTCCGTGATATTTGTCTTATGTAACCATACCAAACGTAATATATCATACTAATTTGAGTGTTACATTTACTATGTTACGTCTATTCAATGAGACCAGGCTGCATTCGATCAGGAACTGGGTCAAGTGGGCAGGGCTACATAAGGTGAATAGAGCCCAAATTATGAGTCTATCTAGTTTATCTCGCCCTCTCATTTCTCAATTCATATTTTCTCTGTGTAAAGACACCCATGGAGCCATTCCCGCATTTGAGCTCTTCCTGAAATGTTGTGGTTAGAGTGGGTCCTCTTACCCCTTCTTCCCCTCCAAGCTGTTCATGTGAGTCTCCAGAGACTCCAGGATGCTACTGGGAGCCTGAGGGTCAGAGAAGAGCGAACCAATCAGAGACACATAAACAACAGGTTTATGTCACTGACTTATTAATCTGCATGCCAACACTTTAAATAACACAGCACACAATTCTATTTCTATGGCAGCACCACTCCAGACCCTTCATTTTAACTCATCCCACTACCCCACTATTGTATAAACTCAATGGCCTGTAGAATGAAGTGTAAAGGAACATTTT